>CM033466.1:14181915-14889415 GCA_019425755.1 Amaranthus cruentus
AATTATCATTACTCCATATTTTTTGTTTGGTATAATATTAGATTAACTAATCCCTTTCATGACGGTAATAAATACCCTTATTTTGTTACCATTCATTCATGTCAATTAACAAAATTCTCTATCTTTAGATAGTAGTTGTCTTAAGTTATACCAAACACTTACCTTTACCCTTCCTCTTCTTTTATCATTTCCCTTCCTATCACATTTTACGTTCCCATGACAAACAGGCCTAAGTTCATTTCAATTCTAACACATCCTAATCAGTTCGGTTCAGTTCTAACAAAATTTTCCTACCACTTTCTTATCCACAATTTCACTAGTTTATTAAAATCAAGTCCATTCTAATAAGTCAGAAAATTTAAATTTTTAACCTTAGTCTGTCATTATATCCATTTGATAAATTTCAATGCTAAATCCATTGTTGACTTGATAATGTGGGTTGTTATATGATATGCAATTCCACCCTAATTGTGATTGCAACTTGTGTTAGTTTAACTTTAACGGATAAAATCAATTGCATTCCTAATCAAATGAAATTCCACCAAATTATGTTCTTCACATAAAATCAGAGTTAAATTTTCACATTTCAGCCATCAAAAAACTAAATTTGCATCATCACAGACAAAATTTAGAAACAAAAACATGCAAATTAATCACAATAAACACCAAAAAATTCTCAATAAAACAATGAACAATGAATTGTTTACCATCATCACCAGAAACAGCCAATTTGACTTTCCCAAACTCAATTCCTTTAGCAGCTTCGGAAGCTTCTTTCTCAATATCTCTTTCATTATCTTTTGTAACTTTATCTTCGTCTTCTCCATCATCATCTTCTCCGTCGTCATTCCTCTTCCGCTTCCATTCCCTCTTCTCTCTCCTTCTTCCTTCTCCACTCCCATCACCTCTATTCGCTCGTAACTCTGCAATCTTCTTCCGTAACCTCTGTTGCAACTCTTCGTAAGTCACCGACCTCTTCTCCTCCGAATTCCTCAACTCCAAACCATCACCATCAGTTAAACCTTCTTTCTCCGATTGCTCCTTCTCCAACGATTCTTTCAGCAAATCTAGGGTTGTTTTAGACGAATTCACAGGGTCTAACCTATTACGTCTCGCTTTCTTCGTGTTTTCAATCGATTTAAGTTTCGCTTCTGCTTTTTCTGCTTTGGATAATCCATGTATCCATGGTTTATCATCGTCATTCGTCGGAAGGTAGAATCTTGCCGGAATCAATTCCACGAGTTTGTCGAAGAACTTTGCGTGGTCTTTCACTATGGATTTAATGTCGACAACAATGGAGGAAGAAGTTCCGTCTATGGCGGTAGCATCATCTCCGGTGGTAACTCTTGCGACGGAAGTTTGCTTCTTTTTCTTCATTGTTCGAAAGCGACGAAAATTGATAGGAGAGGATTTGGGAATATTAGGGTTTCAAAAGATGATGATTTTGCTTATTTGTTCGTTTAAAACAAGTTTTCGGTTTTCCCGGGCTATGTCTGTACCGCATAAAGTTTGCTAACCCGGTTCAAGGCCCAAACTTCTTTTCTACTCCATGGTTCATAACCATGAGCCCAAACCCATATTGGTTTTTGGTGTAGGCGATGAAAATCAAATCACTATCTCAACGGTAAAAAGTAACAGATGCTTTCTTGAGAGACCGTTTTTTAGAAAGACGACTCTCAAAAGTTCAGCCTAAATCTGTATTTAGAGTTGTAACAATATATATTTAGAATTGGACTGGGCTTTTGAGAGCCGTCTTTACAAAAGACGATCTCAAGTAAGAATTTGTGAAAAACTAAAGACTTCAACCATTAACTCTACTGTGATCCTAAATTCTTATTGGTTTTTTAACTCCTGTTGATTTATAGCGGGAGAATTAGGAAATTGTAAAGTTATTTTTTGATAAACACGTAACAATCAAATTAATACTGAACGTTCAAACTTGATGAATTTTATTTTTGTAAGCATATTTTATAGGGTAATGATATTTACAGGTCTTAGGGTTGTACATAAAAATTAACAAGTTCCTTTATTATCAATAATTTTAACTTTTTTAAGAGAATTTAATTTAGAAATTGAAAACAATTAATGTTATATAATTATTTTAACTTTTTAAGAAATAATAAATGCGCACACCAGGGCCGTCTTAATCATTTTGGGGGCCCTGTTCTAAACTTTGAAATTGGGCCCTAATAAAAAATATTATGCTTAAACGAAATTAATTTCATGCCCGTTGTAATGGAGGATTCGAAGAGACGAAGAATCGAAGGGACGAAGAATCGAAGGTATAATTTTAATTTGGAATATTGAAAATTTTTGGGAAAAATAAAAAAAATTAATTAAGAAAGTAGGAAAAATTTAGAGAAGATTGAAGATTTAGAGAGTATTAAAGGAAATGTAGAAATCTAGAGAATAGAAGGATGAAAGATTGGGCCTCAAAATTTTTGGGACCCTGTGCTACTGGGCTGCTTGCACAGGGCCTTCGACGGGCCTGGCGCACACCACTAGCTACATTTTGAATCATCGACTTGACACAAATTCATCATCTCTTTTGATAAGGGTATCATTTGTCGTCATTCAAACTTTCTCAGATTTTAATCGAATACTCGACAATAATTATGATAAGTATATTATTATATAACTGGGGGCAAGAGTATGGAGTGGAAAATACGAGTTAAGTTTTTATTGACATCACTTACGTACTCATGATGATTAAGATCTTTCATATCGAAATCAAACAACATTCATTTAAGTCATATTACTAATTTTAATACCAACTACATTAAGACAATTATGTTTCAAATTACGCAAAATTTTACCTATTTATCATATCTATCAACTAAGACAATTATTATTCAAAATACAAAAAATTTTACATGTTTATCATATCTATCGACTAAAACAATACTATTCAAAACACAAAAATTTTTACCTATTTATCATCTCTATCAACTAAAGCAATTATGATTCAAAATATACCAAAATTTTACTTGTTTATCATCTCTGTCTGCTAAAATAATTATACTTCAAAATAGGCAAAATTTTAAAAAGCACCAACAAAAGGTTTTCCTACAATGTGCTGCCCCAGCACTAGGACTTTTCGATCAAGGAATCACAGTTCAAGTTCCAGAGTCAAATGCTCATCCTTTGCGGCTTGGTCTAATCTCATTCCAGTTCCCATCAAAACAAACCCATCTTTTCCTACAAAAGAACAAATTTTGGGGATTAATAATTATTCTATACCTGATCTTTAATCTTTTACTTACAAATTCCAGCGTTATTCTTTGAGAATTTCTGCTTCTGGATCATCGCTGATTACAGAGAAACGGTTTCTGGGTGCTGCTATACTCTCATGGTATCTCCTTTCCTTTTCTCTTTTTATGTTAGCTTTTTTTTAAGCTTACAAATTTGAATTTAAAGAAGACCCAACTGTCTCTGGTCGAAGAAAAATTATGGGTTTTAATGGGGATTTAGGAATTTTAATGTTTTTCCATTATTTGTCAATTACCCAGTAATTTGCTTGCGATTATCTATGATCATTGAATTTCTGTTTCTGGGTTTTAACAAATTTTTATGTTGAATTACCTGTTTGAGTATAATAGTGTTGATTAATTAGAACATGCATGCTTGATTGGATGTTATTGTGCAATGCTGGGTTGATTTGTGTGAAATGATTATTGGAAGTTATGTAATTTCTCATTCTTTGTTTAATGTACATTGGATTTTCAGTTCTTGGTGTGGATTGATTTTGGATTGAAGGGAATTGCAGTATGCTAAGAATTGTGGTGGGTGGTGAGTATTGGGGAATGACATATTGTGTTAGATAATCTGATGGAAAAGAAGAAAATTGATGAACATGAACCTGGACCTTCTTCCCCCAAACCAGTGGATAGATTTGGGTTCATTAAGGCAGATAATGGCAATTCTCCTGATGCTTTGAAGAGGAGCAAATCCGCATTTGAATATGAGAGGTAATGCTCGTGGAATTTACTCTCGTCTTAGTGATGATTACCGTGTAATGTTTTTGTTCTTTTGGTTATCGATTTTTTGATTTCGAGGTTTTGGGAAGTTTAGAATACATAACTTAATGTTGTTGAGGGTGATGTTTCATTCTTGTAATATGAATTTGGCTTTTTTTTATTGAGCTAGCTTAAATGCTTGAGCTTAGCATAAATATTGTTGTCGTTTTGCTATAGCTATCAGTGTAACATAATTCGCTAGCAAATCACCTAATCGCGTTTAGAATTCGTGAGTTGCTCAAATTTGCCCAAAAATAGCCCAATATCGACCATAATTCGCTATTTTGATTCGCGAGGAGATTGGTGAATTATGTGACATTGATAGCTATCATATGATATAGAGCATGCTTAGACTAGACGGCTGGTTGTATTTGTTCTTTGCTTGATATTGCTTGTAGAGCAATAATATAGAGCTATTTGGTTCTAGTGTGTATCATGACCGAGTAATCATGTAATCTAAAATTAACCGATAAAACCTAATTTGGTATTTACCTGCATATATTACTTTATCGTTTAACTATAATCAGTTAACAGTTGACACATAGCTTCTATCCTTGTGCTTTCATGAGTTTCATCCTCCTCACCCGTTTCTTTCTCGAGGGATTACAAGTATTGGTCATTTGTTATTTTGTATGTCAAATGTTCATAAATTGGACATGGTTACAATTGATGCATGAAAATACCCTTTTTCTCTTCACAAATTCTTGTATGAGATGGTCTCATCGTGAGACTTGCCTCATACTTGGATTAAATAGCCCAATAATATATACTTTAGCTTATGGGCTTCTTGTTTTGAGGTAGTCTCACTATGAGACGGTCTCATACAAGACGGGTGTTTTCTCTTTTATTTAGTGTAGAGTAGATATATAGCCGAGTATTTTAAGTTAAATATTGCTCCCTCTTTCTCTTGTTTACATATGTTAATGCATTGACTATACTCATGAGACGATGGCCTTTTACAGGGAGGAAAGAAGAGTTCGAAAATGGAGAAAGATGATTGGGGTTGGTGGGAGCGATTGGAAACATTATGTAAGGAGGAAACCTCAGGTGGTTAAAAGGCGTGTTAGAAAAGGAATCCCTGATTGTTTAAGGGGACTTGTTTGGCAATTGATCTCTGGAAGTCGTGATCTCTTGCTCATGAATCCTGGAGTTTATGAGGTAATCTCCTTCCCAAATTTCCCAATCTTCTCTTTTATCTTATTTCCTTTCTATTTTTCTTGCTTGATAAAATCATCCTAGAGTTTAGGTGCTAATTATTTATTGCCTATGGAGTCGATGATTCACTATCTTTGGGGTTTGGCTTTTAGGTTTTAATGAACTAAATTAAATTGGTTCATTGAAATTTGTGTTTTTCTTCTTTCACGAGTCATAGACAATCCTTGTGTGTTGCAACATAAGTCGATTTAAAACAGATTCACTAGTTAATTCGTCCATTGAAGCTGTGAAGTTCAAACCAATGAAACATAATGCACTAGTTAATTCGCCTTTTAAATTCACAATTCGCTCAAAATGGCTTAATAGCCTAAAACCGACCATAACTCGCTTTATTCGATTCGCAAGGCGATTAGCGAATCATGTGACACTGTTCAAACTCAACAATCGCCAATTTCTAGGGTAGTAAAGCATTGCTAGTTAACTTTGGTTTTAAGCTTCTATTTTGTTCATCAATAAGTAGCACTTCTTATTTATGTGATGTTGCAGTTTACAATAATAGGGGTTAATCAGAAACAACCTCTTTGTTCTTACAAGGGTAAAGCTATGTACATTTGAACCCCTCAATAAACCACACCTAGGTGGGAGGCACTTGACAATTGGGATTATGGCATAGAGTCGTTAAATGAGCTTGTATCATTGTTTTTTTGCAGCAACTGGTAATATATGAGACTTCAGCATCTGAACTGGACATAATTCGAGATATATCCCGTACTTTCCCATCCCATGTGTTCTTTCAGCAAAGGCATGGTCCTGGTCAGAGATCACTGTACAATGTTCTGAAAGCATATTCTGTATATGACAAAGATGTTGGATATGTTCAGGTTTGCTATATCTCATTTGTATTTTAAGGTGAGTACAGCTACACTTCGCGCATGATTTAGCTGTTGTATGGAATACAGGGCATGGGATTCATAGCTGGTCTACTGCTTCTTTATATGAGTGAGGAAGATGCATTTTGGTTGCTGGTCGCATTGCTTAAAGGAGCTGTTCATGCCCCAATGGAAGGTTTATACCTGGTAACATCTGCTTTCGTGTACGACTAATATGAACTTTATGTTTCAGTTCCACATCATCATTTTCAATTGGGACTACTACATGCTTATTTGGGATGCTCAAACTTAATCTTGTAACTAAGTCAGATGGTTAAAACCTCCACTCCACTAAAACATAAAGTACTTGAAATACTTTTTAAGGATGTCTTTATATCTCGTTTGGTCACCGTTGAAAAATCAATGAACCTACCACTTGTAGTTTACTCCCTCTATCCTTATTATATTGCTATAGTTTCCATTTTGGGCGTTCTTTTGGTTTTGCTACATTTCTATTTTTGACAATGAAACGACACTCTCTCGTAATCCCATCAATAAAAATCATTCATTCTCGTAATCTCATCCTTTTTGTCTTATTCTCGCACTGCTCTATACCATAAACTAATAAAGTGACAACAATATTGTTACAAAATCTAAAGTACTGAATGAGTCTCATCGTAATTATTACAGACTGAAGTGCTTGTGAATTGTGATGATAACCCACGCCTTCTTGTTTGGGATCATATGCTTTGCTTCATGAACCTTTTTCCGATAGATACCTGGATCAAATTATCAATATTTTTTTCTTGCTTTTAGCTTTCGTAGAACTATGAAATCTGATAGTATTTGGGCAAGATTACTTGGTGACACCATGGGGTATCTGCTTCAGTAATTTCGTTGTTTGTCTTGGGCTTTAAATGTTTTATTATCGATGCATTTATCTCTTGATGCAATCTTCTACATGTTAGAAAGATGTCTAATTCTTGTGTGATTTGAAAGCATATCTTCATTAACATTCCTTTTTACAATTGTAGCTAATTTGCGACTCTTGAACATAGTGCAAATTAGAATCACATGGTATTATGTTGGTCGAGTTGTAGAGGTTTTCAAATGTATTACATGTATCTTGAAGGTGTAAAAATTCTCGAATTAGGCCGGTTCAAGAGATATTTTTGGCGGTACAATCACCACAACACCCCGTATTGTATCACCGTTACCGTTAGCAGGATCACGACCAAAACTACATTGTTGCTCTATGCTCTTGAAGTCATTCTCTTAATATAATGCATAGATGGGTTTCTCCTTCATTTGCCCTCTGAATTTATAGCCTTTTATAGCATTACTTTTATTGTGTCCAGTCAGGATTGCCTTTGGTACAACAATATCTTTTCCAGTTTGATCTTCTGGTGAAGGAATATTTGCCCAAGCTTGGGGAGCATTTTTCTCAAGAGGTGATAAATCCTAGCATGTATGCCAGTCAGTGGTTCATCACCGTGTTTTCTTATTCTTTTCCGTTTCACTTGACCCTCCGAATCTGGGATGTCTTTCTTTATGAGGTTAGCTAATAATTAATTACAAAATCACTCCCTCGGTCCCTTTCAGTTTGCACCACAGGACCCAAAAAGCTCTCACACAATTGAGTCTTATGGTGCAAATTCAAAGGGATAAAGGGAGAACAACATACCTTAATGTGTAGGAGTTTCTAGAGACATGTTCATGTTATTTCTTGCGCAGGGCATGAAAGTTGTCTTCAGAGTCGGATTGGCCCTTTTGAAGAGTTGTCACGATGATTTGGTTCTTTTCTACTTCATTTTCTTTCTCTTAACCTTAGTATTACGAGTACTTGGCTGCTTACGATTAATGATTATGTAATATTTTTGGTGGATCAGGTAACATTACCGTTTGAGAAACTCATACATGCATTGCGTAATTTTCCTGAAGAAGTCATGGATCCTGATACATTGTTACCATTAGCATACACAATCAAGGTTCGCCCAATCTTTACGCAGTTCTTTAGTTCTTTCTTATTATGTAGTTTCTCTATTGTTAATATTGTGACGAGCTACATTTAGATGGCTACTTGTCATGGGGATTTTAAATCGACAAAGTAAGTAAAGAAGGTTGAACGTAGATCTTTTCTGTTTCTTTAGGCTCTGTCAATCAGTTTCCATTAGTAAATATCAGTTTTAATTGGTAAAAGTCGGTTTCAATCAGTAAAAATCAGTTGAACCAGTTAGAATCAAGTGAATTGAATTTCAGTATTGATTGGTAGGTATTTCTAAAGGGGAAATTTTGTATAACTTGTGTGGTTGTGCCTATTAAACTTTTGATGCTTAGATTTCAAAGCGTTTGGAAGAATTGAAGTTTGACTACGAGAAAGCACATGGAAAAGAGGGTCAATCTATAACTACAAGAGGGAAGCAGAAAAAGCTATTAGAAAGGAGTGGATCACGGCATAGCAAGCGAGTTGATAAGCAAAACGGAGAAGTAACCAAGTCTATTGAAGTTGTATTGCAACAAAATTTTTCAATGCGGAGGCATCATTCCCATCAAAAGGCGGAACATGGCAAACTTGACGGGCAGACTACTAAATCCGATAAGGAATCCTTACAAAGACGCGATGGTCACCTCATGTCTAGACATGCTACGAGTTGATAACAACATTGATTCTTTCATTCTTTCATATTGTGATTGTACATTTGGGTGAATGTATACATACATTAATGCCATTCAGCATGTATGATTGCGTATGCAATCCATTTTTGTGGTTATTGATTCTTGGTATTTCGGTTATTATAGTTTTATGAAAAAGAGATGCATGGTTTTCTCATCTTATACACGTTTACTCCTTTTGTAGATGACAATATAGCTTGACGTTGCCACTTTATTATGCGTAAAATTCCTCCCCTACCCCCCTCCCCATCGTCAGCAACCCTCTCCACTCTTCCCTTGCCACCAAAAAATCCATCCTTAGTCGTCGCTCCCCCTCCCCAACGCCGACTCGAGTGGAATTTGCGTTTACGCTATATATAAAAGGGTCTAAAATCCCTTTGTTGGAGTTTTCAATATGCAACTCATTAGATATTAATATTAGACTTGTATATATTGTATGATATATATTAGACAAATTAGAAAAATGTTAAATGCGTGAAGTTTAATTTTAGGTTCCCAATTTCATAATCTCTTAACCCAAACTTGCTTAATTTAAGTTACGATCAAATCAAAAGATCGAATCAACTTTTGTCATGTTGTAACTCGATACTACAAACTCTTTGAATTTAAGATTAATTAAGTTCAATTACGTCTACACAAATTGCTACATGAGACAGTCTCACCGTGAAAGACGTCCTATGCATTGATTAGTTAACCCAACTAATACAAATTATGAGAATATAAGCTCATTATTTTGAGATTGTCTCGCTACAAGACTATCTCTCAGTAGATTAAATGTTAAGTCTAAGGAGGATCCTAACCCTATATTGATTATAAATGACAATAATAAATAAATAAAAGTAAAAAAAAAAATGGTAATAATTCATAAAGCCTAAAAATAATTTGGTGGTGATCCGAAAATCCACCAAATTGCCTCAACTAAATTAAGAAATATTTTTTTATAGAAAAATGTATAAATTTCCCTATCCTAATTTCCTGCCAATATTTTTTACCATTTTGTCATCACAAAAACAAAAAAAAAATATATTTTTTATTTCTCTTCTCCCTAAGATTCATTCTATTATAATTAATTTCAACTCAAAAAAAAATCATAATTATTTTGGAATATTTACAACATATATTTTAATCTCTATAAATTGTGTAGTTTGTAGGGTTTGGATGAAGCTCTTAAAGGGTTGTTCTTAAAAAAATATCCTTATTTTACCATTATTTCAACCTTTTACAGGTATATATTGAGGTTAATAATTGCATTGTAATTCAGATTATATAATTTTGATATTAAAAAACAAGAAACGAAAAGTTTTTAATCATCAAGTTAACTCATGATTATCATATAATTTTAATTATTTCTAAATGATATATAATAATTATGATTGTTATTTCTCTTTGCTTGAATGTATTTTAATTTGGGTCATTCAAAAACATTTCTTTGTCAATAATTATATCAAGTAAAATTGCATATCTATTTGTAACACTGTGTTTGAATAATATATTTTAAAAGGAAAGAAAAGAAAAAGAAAGGAATATAGGTGTGTTTTCCTTCAATCTATCACACGTTGAAACGATTTATTTTGTCTATATTGTGAATGGTTTCTTTTCCCAATTCTATTTCCTCATTTTCATTCCTTTCCCAATTGGTATTTAAACAAAGGAAATGCAATTTTTTCCATTTTCCTTTCCTTCATTTTCCTTCACCCTTAAATTGCATTTTATTTTTGATCTATAAAATAAAATATAGTCAAGTAAAATCTTATTGATTTGTCGCAATATAAATTTTAATATCAGCTTTTTATAATTTCAATTATCCACAAATAGAAATACTATTTTAGATTGAATAGCATCGACAAACGTAAAAAGAATCAAATGGTACAATAATACTGAATCAAAAGAAGCAACTTATCTTGGTTGATATTATATGTTGACTTTATGTTGTTTGGATTAACGCTTTGATCTATAATCGATTCATGTTACACTCATACTTCGATTTATGTTCATCAAGGATTTAGGCGAATGATCTATGGAGACTAAAGGTGGGAAAAAGAAATCAAGTAGTATGTCCTTTTATGAAGCTCCCTTAGGTTACGGAATTGAAGACGTTCGACCTTTCGGTGGTGTTAGGAAGTTCAGATCTGCTGCTTACTCTAACGTAAGTTCTTTACTTAAATTTGCTACATGACGCAAATCAAATTGAAACTTGTAAACTGTTATGTAGCAATTTCAAAGAGACAGATACAACATTCACCGGATACAGCTTATCTATGTTTCTTTCTTCCTAACCAGATTTTTGTTCGGTCTTTTGCAGCTTGCTCGGAAGCCATCCTGATTTCTCTATACGATAGTTCGTAGAAGTCTATATAGATTTTTCCCTCTTCCTCATTGTTTGTACATTATCAGATTGCTAAATCCATTTCCTCTCCTTGTGCACCAAAAGATGGCTTTGCTTAGTTCCCCTATCGGCTTTGAAGGCTACGAAAAAAGACTCGAAATCTCCTTTTCTAACGGTGTTGGAGATGGCCTTCGATGTTTAACTAGAAATCAACTCGAAAAAATCCTCAAACCAGCTGAATGTTGCATTGTTGATTCTCTTAGTAATGAGTTTCTCGACTCTTATGTTCTATCAGAGTCGAGCCTCTTTATCTACTCGCACAAAATCATCATCAAAACTTGTGGGACGACTAAATTGCTCTTCACAATCCCAATCATTCTAGAACTAGCTGAACTCCGGTCTCTTACCGTAAAATCTGTGAGGTACACGCGTGGTAGCTTCATATTCCCAAGTGTTCAACCATTTCCACACCGAGGTTTTGCTGAAGAAGTCGAGATTCTAGATAGCTACTTCGGTAAGCTTGGATCCGGAAGTGAAGCATTTGTGATGGGAAATCTGCATAACTCACAGAAATGGCATGTTTATTCAGCCAATATGGATCCCCAAAATTCTCGTCAGAATTTCACCGTTGAGATGTGCATGACTAGTCTGAACAAAAACCGCGCATCGGTCTTTTACAAGACGAACAACCATTCAGCTCGTGATATGACTGAGTCCTCCTCTGGCATAAGAAAAATCCTTCCGGAGTCCACAATATGCGATTTTGATTTCGACCCGTGTGGCTATTCGATGAATTCAATCCAAAACGACGCAATATCTACTATCCATGTCACACCGGAAGATGGTTTCAGTTATGCTAGTTTCGAAGCTGCAGGGTATGACCTGAAAGAAACGAAGTTAGATCAGTTAGTTGAAAGAGTATTGGTCTGTTTTCAACCAAACGAATTTTCCTTAGCTGTTCATTGTGATGATCACGATAAACTTCTAGAATCCGACCTAAAGAATTTGGGTGTTGATGGATACTATTCGGAATGCAAGCATTATGAAGAGTTTGGAGATAGTAGCGCGGTGATTTACTATCAGTTTGTTAAGGCCGATTCATGTGGATCGCCTAGATCTATTTTAAAATCTTGTTGGAAGGACGGAAATGAAAGTGATTCTGGCTCGGATGAGTCTTCTGCTTGATTAAGGTTTGACTAAAGTTTTGAGGCTCTCTTGGTCTATTATGGTGCTCGGACTCATAATTTTACCTCGAAATACCATCATGGTACATTGAGATTCCAATATGGGTATATACTCGAGCTTGACACAAATGCTACGGTCGGAGACTTCGAGTAGGGAATAATTTTGTTGTTTCTCTGTTTGGTTTACTTGGGTTTGCTGATTTTTTCCATTGGTTCTTTTTTCTTTTTGTACTTATGGGAGATTGAACTTTTGTGATGCATAAATTTCCAATTTGAAACATTATTAATCTTTGTGGCCATATTTACCTCAAAATTTTCTACAATGTGATCGAAATAAGGCCGTCGGCCGATACTTTACACTATGAATTGCCAAACCTTAATCGGCCGACTACCTAAAACACAACAAATTAACGTGAAAGATCCTTGATAATAAAGATTATAGATTCTATAAAGATGTTTCATGTTTTTTATACAACCTTATTAAAAACATCAGTTGCGCTTTCACATATATAAGAAGTGCACACAATTTAATGAGTTATTTTACTGTAATCTATTATAAAACCGAAGCACTAAAAATCTTTGGCTAAACCGACAATGGACAAAGAGAACAATGGACATACCGAAATGGACCAAGCTACCCGCTAAAAAGCTTTCAAATACTAACGTATCGTTTGCTCTTTTCGTAAGCAACAACTCTGCGGCCAATGCCATTAGCCATATCTGAAGCCTAAACCCACGCCACGTTCAACACCATCCCGAAACGTACCTTCAGTCTAAGAGTCACAAAGACAAAGCCTAAACCTGCACACTAAGCATAGGCACAAGTCACACAGCATACTATCTGCAATGAAGAATTAAACCCCAAGATTGAGAATAATTAAGGTGCTTAACGCTACACGGCATCTCTAATAGATTTTGACCCAACAAGCCGCGTATCAACAATTCCTAATCAATAACCGTAAATCACTACAAAAAGACAAAAATAATAATAAAATAAACAAAACCGAAAAAGATAAAATAAAATTACAAAATTCTCACCCTATCAAATCATATCATATAAGGGTGATTTGTTAACTTCACAAATCACCGTTATTTACTAATACCTCCACAGCCACTTATTGGTTTCTGTTCTTGTTAACTGCTACTGCACGAGCAGAAGAGTCTTTTTATATCTGTCATTTCAATGTTATTCAGTAATCCCTCCATCATAAACTTGACCAAATTTTAATCCAAATCTAAGAAAAATAGTCCAAATCTTCAGCTTTGAAATCACTAACTACACAAAATCTTTCAAACCACTGATTAGATTAAAGCAAACATTCAAGTGACTGAAAAAAATCACACTTGTCATGTGAATTGAAGCCTAGTTAAGAGAACAAAGCATATATGAAAATTACCCGTGTCTAGTCCTTGATACTCGGACATTGGTATGACATTTAGACACTTAGGTGTAAAATTAAATATATAGACGTATCCGACAATCCGACACTTGGATACGTACCGGTATCCAACATTAGTACCCGCGTCCAAGTAACATAGGTCCCAACTCCCAAACCATTTTAGCAAGCCATCAGTATTGCTTGCTTCAGTTACATTTAATATTGGGCAAGAAAAAGCTATGATCATTCACTCAATCTAGCTCTTGCATTTTCCTGTTAACATTCTTAGAGATCAGCTTTCTTTGTACCAAGTGATTCCAAAACACTCCTAGTATGTTCTTCTCCCTAGCATTCGAAGCAGTGAAACATCTATATATTCGTAAAGTTACGCTCAAACGCCTCTTATACATCTCGTCCAAAAGCTTAGACGCAGTGTTAGCCTTGGCTGCTTTAAAATAAGCAAATGCTAAACTAATGTACACAAGACTATCTCCTTTGATTCCTTTCTCTTCCATACAACTAAAAACTCGTTTAGCACATTCAATCCTATCCTTCTTACATAGACTTCTAATAAGAGCTCGATAAACTGATATATCAACACAAAGACCTCTCCCTACAAGCTCATTCGGCAGTCTAACTATTCCATCCTCATCATCCTGGTCACAACAACAATCAACAATCCACGAATAGATTGAAAAATTCGGAGAAAGGCCTGCATCAAGCATTTCGAATAGCTGCTTTTTTGCACTATCGATTTGTCTAGCCTTGCAGAAACCGTGTATTAACGCCTTGAAAGTGAATTGATCAAGCTTCAGCCTGCTTTCCAACATCTTGTTTTTAACTTTTAGGGAAGATTGCATGTCTCCTATCTTGCAATATGCATTAATCAACGTATTGCAGGTGATGTTATCAGGTTCTAGCTTCTTCTCACCCATCTCACTCAAGAGATTGTTCGCATCTCTTATCCTACCTTGCTCACACAACTTGCGGAGAATCGAATTATAAGTAGCAACGGAAGGATAGATACCTTTACGCTCCATTACTTTGCATAAATCTAATGCTTCCTCTAGTTCATTAGCTCGACAATATCCGTCAACCAAAGTTGTATATGTCACAAGATTAGCATTTGCACCCTTGATGTCACTAAAAAGCCTCAAAGCCTCCCTCATCCTACCTTCCCGACAAAACCCAAATATAAGGCTATTATAAGTCACAATATCCGGCTTCACACCGGCTTTTTCCATCCTATCTTGAACCGATAAAGCCTCATAGTGTTTACCCTTCTTCATATACAAAGAAATCAATGTATTATAAGTGAAAAGATCAGGCAAAATGCACTTCAATTCCATCTCAACCAACAATTCTTCTACCTTCTCTAAATCCCCAGACTTACAACAACCATGAATCAACACATTATACACATAAAGATTAGGAACAACTCCAAGTTTCAACATTTTCTTATACATCTTCCACATTATAGAAATCAACCCAATTTTCACAAGTGAATTCAAAAGTACAGTACAAGCATGTAAGTGGGGCATAATCCTATTAACTTTCATATGCTCAAACACTTGAATTGCATCATGGGTCATCTTAGAATTTGCATAAAAAATCACCAACCAACTAAAAATCTGTGAATTTAACTCAGAATCATTATGGGCATCAACAAGAGCATTCAAAACAGTAGGTGAAGATAAAAAATCTCTTAGAGCAATTTTCTCAAGCAGCTTCTGTGCAACTTTAAAGTGATTATATTTTGTAAGCAAATGAATCATTGACCAAGTAACTTCAAGAGAATGTTTATACCCAGGAATGTTTTCAACCCATTCATAAAAAGCCCATGAATTATGAAAGTCTAATGGAAGCTGTGATAATGCCTTCTCTACCGTTACTGATCCCAAATTAATTTGGGGTTTCAAAAGTTGATCCCAATTACCCTTTAAGACAATTGCAAATAGGGTTCTAATAGATTTAGTATCTCTAGAAATTGAAGCTAGTTTAGGCATCATACACTGAGAAATTGATTATAATCTTGCAAAGATGTAAGCTTTGAACTGGATAATGATTAATGGATATGTATAAAGGTGGGAGCTTTACCTGTTTTTATAATTGTGCTTCGTTTCTCTCTTGCGCGATTATTTCTGTGCTTCATTTCTTTCTCATACTTGCAATTTTTCGATTATTGTCTATGGGCCACTTTTAGGGTTTCAACTTATTTCTACATAATAATTTGAAATAAAATATTTCATTTCAAAATTTTAAATTATCAAAGAAAATATTCATTTCAAAAAAAAAATTGAAATAAAATACTACTCCCTCCGAATCAGTTTAAATGTCTCATTTCCTTATTTGGCAAAACCATATCAATTGTCTCATCTCTTTTTTTCTCTAATATTATTTTACCTAAATACACCCACTTTTCCAATTCCCAATATCCAACTACCATTTTTACAATTAATTGAAGCGTTTGGATGGACAATCGAACTGGCGAAAGAAAGAAGATGGAACAAAGTTATCTTTGAAGGTGATGCCCAAAATGTTGTCAAAGGTCTTCAGAGTCATTTGCCTCGTGGCTTTCACAACCAGGTGCTGATAGATAATGCTCTTTATAGTGTGACTGTGTGACTAATATCCAGCAACATTCTTTTAATTTTTGTTTTCGTGAAGCGAATGGTGTAGCTTCTAGATTAGCTAGATGGGTCGTTGCTTGTATTGGCTCTAGGGTTTGGCTTGATGGTGGTCGCGGTCCTGTGTGGATCTCGGATATTGTACTTTCTGATTCACTATCTTAATGCTAGCCTATCCCGTTGATTTCCAAAAAAAAATGGACTCCACTCAACCCTTAAAATCCTTGAAATCACAAATGGGACATCTAAACTGATTCAGAGGAAGTATGAAAATTCTACCAAAAAAAATTGTGAATAATAATTTTCGTTTTATATATTAACAAGTTCAAAAAAATGCAATGAAAAAATAGTCCTTAATTTTTTTTTAACTATTGACGATCACAAAACATATATGATCATCATTGTAACTATTTTAGAGTCGTCGTAGTAGTACCGTTGAACTTATTCTACAATTATAATCATTAAAAATTTTTAAATTTTCCTTATATAAGCTATTATAAAAAGTTGATTTGTGTAGTTATTCACATGATATAATAATAATAATAATAATAATAATAATAATAATAATAATAATAATAATAATAATAATTCATATGACAATATATTTTTGGAATATAAGTTACAATTAATGTTCAAAAGATTGTCAATAAAAAGAAAATAAATAGGATATGGTATTAATTATATGGAATAAAACTTTCAAACATTTTTGAGACTAGTTATAAATAACCAAAAATTATCATAAACACTATGAAATTGTTGTTATATACTATAATTTTCAAAACATTTTTGAATAAAATAAATAATACAATCAACAAAAACTAATTTTTACTTATTAGATCTTATTTTCATTGATTGTAGCAAATTTTTACTAATTATAACTTAAAACTGAACTTATTTTACTTAATTGATTTTTGTTGATTATAAATTATTTTGCATCTGATTAAAAATGATCTTACTTATTATAACTGATTTGTACTGATTAAAATTTAATTTTACCAATTGAAACTTATTTTAAATGAGAAGATATGTTGAGACGTGCACTTCTTCAAGCCTAATGAGCTTAATTAAGGAATGAATCATGTACTTTATTCAATAAATGTGTTGAGTAAAGCTAAATCCTTTAAATCCGTCGGATCGAAATTCTAACCATTTAAAAGTTGATTTTTCGAGTAAAAGCAACAATAGTTTTTAAAGAAAAATTTGATATTAAACGTACGAACTTTGCCTCATTTGCTTATAAACGTTCGAACTTTTGTTTATTTTTTAGAGGCATGAACTTTGGGGGTCATCCGCTGAGAAAGATACGGAGGCATGAAATTTGATATCAAAATAACACTGCCCTTTAAAAGATCAGTCGGTCACCTAAAAGACCCTCTCTCTGAGAGACGTTTATAAAATACAGCCCATTAAAGTTTAATGCATACTTTTACTCTTCATTTTCTTTTATAGGTCGTTCCAATTAAAAACTATGATCGTCTCTAACAAAATTTGGGTTATATGATAAGCTCATTCGAACACAACCCGGCAACTTGAAGTCCCCTTCTCTTTGTATTGGTCTTCATCTTAGTAGTTTAGTCACAAACCATTGGCTACCTACTAGCACTACAAGTCCACAACTTGTCTTAACAAGTTGACATGTAAATCGATAAAAAATCTACGAGATCACATGCACAACACAACTCCACAAATTATGAACCTACCAATTACAACTAGTTTTGTCATATAAAATTTGCTACATTATTTTCTTTTAAACTGTTTTATGAAACTTATTATATTTTTATTTTTAATCATAACTCATATTTTTCTTAAATCTCATCCATATAATATTCATTTTTGATCGTTCACACATATCTATAACTAGTCCTTCTCCATAAATCACACGATCTTTCTTTTATTGATTTATTAAAATTTTGTCCTTTTAAAAAATACTACCCTACAAAATCAAAAAGACTAGCATGTTGACTCTTAGTCCATCTTATACAACTATAATCTACACTATCAAGCCTAAGAACATTGCACTAAAAGTCTAAAACCAAATTTGGCAGTCCCTTGCAAGACAACAAAGTGACAAACTATCTAGAACTTCAATAATTCCAAAAGTAACAAGACCAATAATAACTACTCCCTTCGTCTCATTTAATTTGCAGCAATTTCTG
Source organism: Amaranthus cruentus (assembly GCA_019425755.1). Taxonomy (NCBI): domain Eukaryota; kingdom Viridiplantae; phylum Streptophyta; class Magnoliopsida; order Caryophyllales; family Amaranthaceae; genus Amaranthus; species Amaranthus cruentus. Next base: position 14,200,301 of record CM033466.1, read on the forward strand.
TTTTGGTCCGTCCTACTTAATTTGCAATATTTTTATTTTTGGACTATGGCTCACCACTTTCTTTTAATCTCATCCATACATCTTTAACTCTTTTTTAATTTCAACCACACAATTTATTCTCTCTCTTCATTTATCACCATTCTCTACCTTTTTTTAAAAAAAATAACAATTTTCTCTTTGCTTCAAACTATATGGAACAGAGGGAGTAATTAAAATCAATTTCTTAGAGCATCTTTTATGGTGACCCAAAAAAAGGTTATTACACTATTTTATAATTTTTCTCTCTCCTAAAAGTTTATCTTACAACCTAATCTTATTAACAATGACATCTTTTAAAAGATTATCATCTTCTTTCTCTTACTTTTAATCAACCCCACTATACTTTCTCTTCCTTAATTTATTTAATATTTATCTTTATTTTTTCAAAATAACAAAATTAATTTCTTATTAATTAAAATTTTTTAATCTTTTAATAAAGCTAATATTTTTTGATAAATATAAATTTATAGACATTAATAATAATAATAATAAATAAAATTCATTAAATTCAAATAAAAATTACAATGCACACATAAAAAATAAATATACAAATTAAAATACTAATAATTTTAAATGGTACATCATATTGATTAATACGACAATCTAAGTTAAAATCGCCACTTGCTTCTATTTGTTAAAATTCTTTAAAATTTTCCACTGCTCAATGAAATTTACCATATTTCTTTGATGGATTAAATGCGCTTCTTTAAGCACATCATCGTCTTTCCAGTCACTCTCCTTCCTCCGAAGAGCCTCATCATAACTTTCAGCCCACTTCAAACATGTCGGGCCAACTCTACGCCAAGTCGCCAGCGACTTTTAAGCATGTCGACGTTTCTTGGCGAAATTGGATGGGGTTGTTCCATTCTCGCTTTTTCATAAGCAGTCTTAACGTTTTCTCACTTCATTCTTATCTTTTGGTTGGTGCCCACAATCGAATTTATACGTGTGTTCATGACTGATGATATGGAGTAATATCTTCAATTAATTTCCAAGCTTTTTTTGGATTATTTGAATTCATGTTTTTTTTTTGGATTTTTAAGATTATTTTGGTGTTTTTTTTAGAAAAGTAGGAAAATAAGAAGAAAATAGGTAAATTTGAAATTATGTCAAAATATATCAATATGGGTCTCACTTTATAGATCTCGAAAAAAATATGACCATTGGTATAATTTTGTTTTTTTTTTAAAATTAATTTAATATGAAAATAGCCGTTAATTACATTAAACGACTATTTTCTGGCAGCCAATCAGACCGCGACAAGTGGCGGCAGCAACTGCAGCGTGTCAGCATCAACAGGTTGGCAATTACACGTGGAATTTTTTTTTAAAAAAAAGAAGGTGACCGTTCACATGAAGAGGTCATCTATTAACCTATTTGCCCAACCTTTTCCCCAATCCACCCATTATTAGATCACCATTAGAATAATTTTTGTCATCGTTTGGTCATATGACCTCTAAAAAGGTCACCATAATAAATGCTCTTAGAAGCATAGAGCACTCATCCTATATTGACGATGTTATCATCTTTGACTTTAGGCGCCTAGTTTTTTATTTTGATGTAACTTTTGACTTCTTATTTGTTCCTGTAGCCTCTCCTCATCTCCCTGTGTTTGAGGAGAATGAGACATCTTGTTTCTCCTCCTCTTGTTATCATAACTAATCCCATTGTTTTTATAATATGTTGCTTTATTTTCCAAAAAAAAAAAAATTAGGCGGCTGACCAATAAAAAAATTGTTGATGGTGACTAATAATAGACACTTCAACACTTTGAGGCGGTCAGTTTCAGCAAACAACAACTTATGAAAAAGACTAGTTAAAATTATTAGGGGGCGTTTAGTAATTGATTATTGGCTGTTGATTTTTTTAGTTGACTTATTTGACCAGTTGGACATGTTGGTTATTTTTGTTGGCTTGATTTGTACCGATTAAAATTTATTTTTACCCATTAAAACTTAGTTTAAATGAGAAGATATGTTGAGACGTGCACTTCTTCAAGCCTAATGAGCAATCAAGCCTCAAGTGTTCAATCTTATTCTATTTCAACAAAATCATGTTTACATTTTGGTTGGATAAAGGAATGAATCATGTACTTTATTCAATAAATGTGTTGAGTAAAGCTAAATTGTTTAAATATGTCCGATCGAAATCCTAACCACTTAAAAGTTGATTTTCGAGTAAAAGCAACAATAGTTAATTTAAAAGAGTCATTAAAATAACATTGCCCTTTAAAAGATCAACCGGTCACCTAAGAGATCCTTTCTCTCTGAGAGACGTCTATAAGATACAGCCCATTAAAGTTTAATACATATTTTTACTCTATATTTTCTTTTATGGATCAGTCCAATTAGAGACTGTGATCATCTCTAACAAAATTTGTGTTATATGATAAGCTCATTCGAACACAACCCGACCCACTTGAAGTCCCCTTCTCTTTGTATAGGTCTTCATCTTAGTAGTTTAGTTACAAACCATTGGCTACCTACTACCACTACAAGTCCACAACTTGTCTTAACAAGTTGACATGTAAATCCATAAAAACCTACAAGATCACATGCACAACACAACTCCACAAATTATGATCCTACCAATTATATCTAGTTTTGTCATATAAAATTTGCTATATTTTTTATTTTAATTATTTTATAAAACTTGTTATATTTTTATTTTTAATCATAACTCATATTTTTCTTAAATCTCATCCATATAAACATTCAATTTTTTTCGCTCCCACATATCTATGACTAGTCTTTCTCCGTAAATCACACAATCTTTCTTTTATTGATTTATTAAAATTTTGTCCTTTTAAAAAATACTACCCTACAAAATAAAAAAGACTAGCATGTTGACTCTTAGTCCATCTTATACAGCTTTAATCTACTCTATCAAGCCTAGGAACATTGCACTAAAACCAAATTTGGCAGTCCCTTACAAGACAACAAACTGTAGAACTTTTCCAAAAGTAACAAGACCAATAATATCTACCTAAAATCAATTTCTTACGAGTACTGAGCACCCATCCCGTATTATACGATGTTATCGTATTTGATTTTAGGCGCCTAGTTTTTTATTTTGATGTAACTTTTGATTTTTTATTTGTTCTTGTAGCATTTCCTTCTCTCCCTGTATTTGAGGAGAATGAGACCTCTTGTTTCTCCTCCTTCTCTTGTTATCATAACTAATCTCACCCTGTTTTTATAATATGTTGCTTTATTTTCCAAAAAAGAAATTAGGCGGCTGACTAATAATCAAATTGTTCAGGGTGATTAATAATAGACACTTCAACACTTTCAAGCGGTCAGTTTCAGCCAACAACTACTTATGAAAAAGACTAGTGAGAATTATTAGGGGGTGTTTGGCAATTGGTTACTCACTGTTAGCTTTTTTAGTTGACTTGTTTGACCAGCTGGACATGTTGGCTATTTTTGTTGGCTTTTAAGTTAGCTGAAAAAGCTAGTTGTTTGTGGAAACTTTGATAAATTTAAGTATTGGTTGTTAGCTGTTTATTGGAAAAAAGTGGGACAACAAGCTAAAAGCCAACCAAAAAAACTAGCTAAAGCAGCCTTTTCATTTTGGCTTAAAGGTCGGCTTTTCAGCTGCTTTAAAAACCATTTACCAAACCTTTTTTTAACTGTTTAACCAACAAACTTAAAGTCAAAAGTCAACCAAAAAGTAAAGAAGGAATCACCCCTTAACCAATTGTTGTCTAGTGTGGAACATTTCCCCTATATAAGGCAACACACACTTAAACCAAAAACCCAACACCAACTCCTCTCTTTTAAGTCTTATCCACATTCCAAATCTTCTTAATTTGTGCCAAAATGAAGAATACAACTAAAAACACCCATATTCAATGCATTACATACATGCATTCTTATACTTGGATTATTACTTACAAACACAATTATTGAAGCTACAAGTATATCATTTCTAAGAAGTATCACAAGTATCGTCTATAGATAAAAGGAGTGGGGGTAAGGTTGAAGTATCCTCATATAGATAAGAGGGGAGGAATAAGGTTTCATTGTTGAATTTCGAGAAATTTTCAACTATTGAATCATTTTATGGTTTTTATCTGTGTTTTTATGTATTTTCTATTTCAGGATAAGGATGTAGTATATTTAATATAGCTAAGGGAGAAGGAGATTTAATTATTGAATCTTCGAAAACGTTTAGCTATTGGGTCAATTTATAGTGGAAGCTTGGTGCAATTTCATTTTAGTTTGTTTAATTTTATACATTTTTTTATAACAATAATTTCACTCTTATTTTAATCTCATCGATAAATTTATTGTTTCTTCGTCTTAACTATTTAATTTTATTATCCATTTATTGTTTGTCTTTTTTTTCAACTCAATTTTCATTTTAAAGCTAATTTTCTAAAAAAGAGTGAAGGAGCTGTGACAAACAAAAAAGCACTTATATTAAATGACTATTCTAACAAAGATCTCTACTCTATTTCCATGGGTTTTGAATATGAATTTTTTTAAAAAAATTGAATGAGGATTAAATTATGTTCGGTTCATCTTAAAAATACTAAGTAATTAGTCAAAATATATTTATATTAGTAAAAATCAGTTGTAATCTGTAAATGTCATTTGCAATCAATAGAAATTAGTTTTGAACAATAAAACTCAATTATAATTTATAATTAAATACAATTTCAATCAGTATTATCAGTAAAAATCAATTTTTTTCAATAAAAATTAATATTAATAAAAAAATTAATTAGATTAGTAAAAATGGGTTAGACATGACCACTACAAGGAAAAAAATCAAGTAGTTGATGCAATTTCCAATATAATTGATGATGAAATATTCTTTATGGCAATCTTTGTAGTACACTCTAATTTGCAACAACTCATTATTATTAGAATGTCATATTATTTTATTTTATAAGATAATTATATAAGATATTTTCAGGTAAATTTCTTTGTTATATTAAGAGTATAAATACTCTAGCCTTTATTTAACATCATATGAGAGATGATATATTCTTATTTCTTATGTCTTCAGTGAATTTCCTACATTATAACAATCATTTAAATGTTATTGCTCGCTAGGATTTAAATCATGTGAAAATCTGTTAAAGTGATGAAAAGTTGAAAATGCAAAAAAGTATACGTAAAAATTTAAATGATGTACATATAGGTAGTAATTTTGAAAATAATTAGCTATTTCTTAAAAGCATTACATATATGCTTAAAAAGTGTATATATTTAAATGACATTTTTGTAAATATTACGAACTTTTCTTTTACAAAAATATGTATTCCCTATAAGATAGTATGTACATCTTTTATCACAATATGTATATTTCATTGTGATTTTCAATTTTTACCACAATTAGTTGTTTTCATTTGATCCTACATATACACACAAGTGAGAATATAAAAAATAAGGATTGCTTTAATAAAACATAGCAAATAAAACAAGTTAAACTAGATAAAAAATATAACAAATTGATTAAGAGAGAAATTATTATGATAAAAATTTAGTTAGGCGATATAAAGTATTCTAGAGTTCACAGATTTAAATCTCATTCACTTTTAGTTAAAATACAATATTTTGCGACAGATATGAAGAGGGTATGTGATGGCATGCTACATCCACACTATTAGGCCCTGTTCTCTTCGTCTGATCTGATTGGATAAGGTCTGAATTTACTAAGGTCTGATCTGATCTGATTTGATCTGGTCTGATTCATCGATCCGATCCGAATCTTCGATCGATCCGGTCCGTCCGATCCGATCCGTCCGTCGATATGATCCAGTCGTCCGATCGATCCGGTCCGATCGATTTGATTTGGTTTCATTGAGTTTGTTATTAATAATAGTAGTTAAGGTATTATTATTATTATTATTATTATTATTATTATTATTATTATTATTATTATTATTATTATTATTATTATTATTATTATTATTATTATTATTATTATTATTATTATTATTATTATTTATTTTTACTATTATTATTATTTATTATTATTATTATCTATTATTATTATTATTATTATTATTATTATTATTATTATTATTATTATTATTACTATTATGTCTTATTATTAATATTACATACTACATAGTTTCTCCATCTAATAATAATATACGTACATTACATTCTACAAATTAAACATCAAAAACTACGATGTTTCTGCTTCTCTTTGGATTGATGCCCAAATCTGTGGCTATATTAATAATAATAATAATAATAATAATAATAATAATAATAATAATAATAATAATAATAATAATAATATAATAATAATAATAATAATAATAATAATAATAATAATAATAATAATAATAATAATAATAATAATAATAATATAATAATAATAATAGTAATAATAATAATAATAATGGTATGGTCTGATATGATAATAATAATAATAATAATAGTAATAATAATAATAATAATGGTATGGTCTGATCTGATCGATCCGATCCGTCTCGCCGATCTCGGTCTGCTCGCGATCCGAAATAAAAATGAAACAAATAAGAATAAGTAATAAGTCAAAAAAATAAGTTGAAGAGAACACCTTCTTAATCTAGAAGGACTCTCGTGTAAATGAAAATGAAACAAAATTATAAGTATAAATTTTTAGTAAAGTTGGTTGGTATAGAACAAAATCCTTTTATAACACCACAAGCAAACTTTTTCCATTAAAGATGCATACCAACCCACTTTTGCCATTAACCCAATAACTAAACACAAATCCTAAAATCATTTCAAAAAAAAGCTCTCTTTTGAGAGACCGTTTATAGTATGAATGTTTTTTAAGAGCCCAGCCCATATCTTACTTTTAACTTACAAAATCACCAAACAGTTTTTTTAAAAAAATTTATAAATTGTACGCTAAACTTAAGACGCCTATCAGATACTGCCATAGAATTGAAAAAAAATTTTAAAAGCAAAGCTGAAATTGTATGTATGATGGCTCCTTCGAGAACACATAGATAAAAGTTTATTCTTTTCGTCTTAAAGTTTCATTCACATCTTCATTTTCCAATGTTTTTAACCTTTTATCATCTTATTATGATATATGATTCTTATCCATTACTTTTGTATTTCCATCATTTTTTTCTAATTTATTTTACTAATTTTTATTTTTATTTTTATTTTAGATTAGCATATTCATTTTGCTATACTATTATTAGCATTAACAATAAATTATATTCTCATCCTTTGAACTATAAACTCATTTTTTCATATGTATAATATAGTTACTTTACCTTTTAACTTTGTTATCGTTTTCTTTCGTCCAATATATATTAGTTTAATATTCTATATTAATTTACTTTTTATTAGTAAGTATATAAACTACATAACAACTCATTATCTCAAAAAAAAAAATGTACATAACAACCCAGAATTAAAAAAAAAGTACATAACAACCCATCAACACCATGGCATTTCAATTTGGTGTATATATACTTCATATTATATTTATTTTTGAGGTATTTCAATTTGGTATATTATTTCTTTATCTTTCCACCCTATCCAACACATCCCATATGATCAATCCAATAGTGCATGCCATTAAATTTCTCAAATGTCTTACAACCAAAATTTTAACTAATAAAAAATTGAATTATTTAATACTCCCTCTGTCCCTTATAATTTGCAGCATTGTATTAGTTGAAATATATACCATTTTTTAAAGAGAAGTTCCTTTAGGTCCTTCTCTAATAATAAAAAAATAGCTAGTCTCCTGAGCGACGGTCTCTCATGCCTAGTCCATCAAAACTTATATTATACTCTTACTTTATATTTTTTATGAGTCAACCCAATAAAAGATGGTCTCTCAAAAAGACCGTCTCTAAGTAAAAAAATCACCCCACCATAGCCCAAAGGGTAAAATGGAAATTTAAATGATTACTTTTAAAATTAAAATATTTTTATTATTTGTATTTATTTAGTTATTATACTTATATAAAATAAGGTAAGCTAACAATGAAATAAGGAGGGCAATAAATCAAACTTAAAATTCTTACTTCAAAAAAGAGATAAATACTATAACTAGATAAGATTCAATTTTTATATTAACTCAAAAAAAAAAATTAAATTTTTATAATTTTTTTTGATGGGTAATTTTTTATTTATTTGAAACGAAGTATTTAATTTAAAGGGAAAAGTGTTAAAAAGTACCTAATAAAATTTTTTTTTTCAAAAAAGTACCTAATAAAAAAATATTTTCAAAAAAATACCTAACAAAAAATTTTCTTTTCAAAGTCAACTAACTTGGGTTAAGTTTTAGTTATCTTTTTGTCCATCTTTAAAAGTCTAAATTCTTTTCAAAAGTACTATAAATTTTCTTCAAAAGTACAAATAACATAATTATCCAATACAAACACAATATAATTTACAGGAAGTGAAGAACGTGACTGTTCCCACCATTATACGAAAAAAAATTTTATTAGGTACTTTTTGACACTTTTCCCTAATTTAAATTATTAATGAGAAATAATTTACAGGAAGTGAAGAACGTGACTGTTCCCACCATTATACGAAAGGTGGGTGAGAGGAGAGAGAAAATTAAAAAATTATTTTAAGAGAGAGAAAGTACCAAAAAAGTTCGTTATTGGGAGAGACGTTATCGGACTTGAAACGCTCTTCTTCCACAATTCGCCGGTGAATTTGAATTTCCCATTTAAAATCCGGCGTTTTAGAAGGTTTTATCTTTTGTTTTAGTTTCATTTTGAATTTTCTAGGGTTAGGGTTCGGTTTTTAGGGTTGGTTTTATGTATCAAGATTTTTGAAATCTTGATTCACCGATAATTGGTGATCTTTTAATGAAGTTGAATTACTGGAATTTCTGGTAGTTTGAATGATTGTTGAAGCTATGTTTACTCCTCAAAAGAAGGTTTTTTCGCCATGGTCTCTAACTCCTAGGAGGGAGAATCAGAATACTCCATTGCCCAATTCGAATTCTAATGCTAGAGTTTCTGGAAATGGTGGGAATGCTTCTGAAAATGCTGATGATCTTGAAGATTTGGATGAAAGGGTTGCTAAACTTGAGAATGAGGTGGGTAATCATTGTCAATTCGCGATTTTACATGCTTAATCTATTTTTTGCTTATCTAGTTCGTTGTTTTCAACTGGGCTTGCTTTAATTATAGTATATTTTGTTGGTTTGATTTGGTTTTAGTAGAATTGTAGTTTCTGATTTAGTTTAAGGTTAATGACTTTGTTTCATTTTTTTTTTCATGTGATGATTTCATGTTCTTATGTTAAGCGCAACACTTTTTGTAGATTTGTGGGTTTTTTTTTTTCTGTTGGAGAAAAGATAATTTTACTTTGATTTGGTTGAAAGTTGTATAATCGAGTGTTGCTGTAGCCAAGGCGTATAGGGTTTTTGCCTTTCAGGCACTTAGTCGGATATGGTTAGTTTCAATCTGTCAGTTGCTGGATCTTGAATTGATAATTATGGACTTATGGATAACATTTCGTTAATTTGTCTCAAGGTGTTATGGGCTTTTTGAGTTTATAGTATGTACAAGTCGGTGCTTGATGTGAAATCTTTGAGCTTATGTTGCTTGTGAATTTGAGAACTTTTTTCACGATTCATTTACGATGATGAAGTTATGACAGAGTTGACTCTCAGAAAAAGCTCAAGTATTTATATTTGAGGGCAATCATATCACATTTTAGGATTTACGCAGCTGGTATGTTGCTTGAGTTGTTATGGATTTAGGGGCTAAAAGTTGAAGCATTTTTGTTAAATGAGAACAAGCGAAAGGAGGAGCTAGGAGCTTTATGATGTGATGATGAAGTAATACTTCCTAATTCCTCCATTAATATGGGACTATCACGTATAGACCTTTTGTAGTGGTAGCTAGTGACTTTTTTTGAGTTGTTTATGGCATCTTGCCTTTGTGTGAGGTGGTTTTCTTCTTGGGGCACCGTTACAAGCCCTTTTACTTCATCCTTCTCATCTTCTGTAGAAGGATCAGGTTTAGTCTTACGGAATTCTCTCGGTTTCCTTTTCTGATTTCATTAGATGCATGTGCCAGGAAAAGAAATCTTAATGATGGAGGCTCCTTGTCTTAAAAAACTTACCTTGAATAATGACTGCTTACAAGCATCCTCATTGAGGATGCTGCTACTTTTGCTTAAAAGTATATATTCTCGGCATTGGAATTTTCGCAAAAAGTAACCTTTATCTAAAAAGTCGTTTTGTTGTGGAAATTTTAAGTGCTGGAATAGTGAGGCTATTTGGGGTTGCATTTTGATTTAATTTAGTAAATAATTATCGTTATATGCTATAGTTATTCTGAAATCTTCATAGAAGCTTTGTCTGCATACTTTTGATTGTTTACCTGTTTCATACAGTTGTTTGAATACCAATACAATATGGGACTTCTCTTAATTGAGAAGAAGGAATGGAGTTCAAAGATTGATGATCTCCAGCAAGCACTGACAGAACAGAAGGATGCCTTGAAGCGAGAGCAGGCAGCTCATCTGGTTGCAATGTCTGATCTCGAAAAGAGAGAAGAAAATATTAGGAAGGCCTTGGGTGTGGAGAAGCAATGTGTTATTGATGTAAGCTTATAGCTTCCTTTTTAAGGGTTTGTACTTAATTATTTCCTGTCAAATTTAGTAAGATCATGAACTTTCTTTTTATGTGACAGAAGGCTTTCTTTTTTACCAACTACCTTTTTGTGCATAGTAATTTTTAGCTTGAGTTATTTTATTCTTGGATGATTTAGTAGCTATAATATGATTATCTTCTGGTAAATGCAGCTGGAGAAGGCATTGCGTGAGATGAGATCAGAGTATGCTGAAATCAAATATACTGCTGATTCAAAGTTGGCCGACGCCAGCTCTTTAGCAGCTAGCATTGAGGAGAAATCTTTGGAAGTTGAAGCAAAGCTACGTTCTGCTGATGCCAAGTTTGCAGAGGCAAGTAGAAAGAGCTCTGAGATAGAAAGGAAATTACAAGATTTAGAAAGTCGAGAAAGTGCTCTTCGTAGGGAGCGCTTATCTTTCAACTCAGAGTATGTGACACGTTTTGTTTTTTGTGCTGCCTTGATATCCATAATGGGCGCCGTGTTTGATATGTGCTGATTGATATGAACTTTTTTTTTAATAGAAAAGATGCACAGGATGCTGTTTTGTCTAAACAAAGAGAAGATTTGATAGAATGGGAGAGGAAGTTACAAGAAGGAGAGGAGAGATTGTGTGAAGCACGAAGAATTCTCAACCAAAGAGAGGAGAGAGCCAATGAATTCGATAAGAGCTTTCAGCAGAAGGAACATGAGTTAGCTGAAGTACAGAAGAAAATTGATAAAGCTAATATGGATCTGAAGAAGAAAGAGGAAGAAATAAGCCAAAGACTAGCTAGCTTAACTTTAAAGGAGAAGGTGAATCATGAATGTACTAGTTGAAACTTTTGCATTTGAAATTCAACTTGTAATGGTTTCTAATCTGTTTTTTGTTTTTGAGATCGCAGGAATTTGATGCTATCAAAAACAGAATTGAAATAAAAGAGAAGGAATTAGTTGCCCGCGAAGAACAACTTAATGACAGAGAAAAGGTGAATAATTTTTCTGTGATATGTTAATAGCCTTTGGTGCTTTTCTGATACATTTTGCTGAAAGTGCTTGCCATTTCTCTTTTTAAGTGCGCTAGTCTCTGTGAATGTATGCTGGTGTACTATCTTTATTATTCTCTATGTTACTCGGACTTTACATTTTGTTTCACGTATCCGTGTCCGATCCTTGATGCTCGGACATTGGTATGACACTTAAGACACTTCATTTTAGGTGTAAAATTGAATATTTAGACGCATCCGACACTTGGACACTTACTAGTATCCGTCATCAGTACCGTGTTGGTTTTCCATCTTTTCCTTTTTTTCATTGGTGGTTGAGTGGGTTGCCTCATTAAAGGATTTATCCATGATTATGCGGTTTGGCATGCCCTCGGGACTCTGCATCTAAATTAGTATTTGAAAATTATCATTTCTCTTCACTTGATGGAAATTACAGCAAGAATGTCTAATTGTTAATTACAAATCATTGATCTGCAATGATGCAATAATTTGATAGGTTTGATTACAAGGAAAACTTGGAAGATGCTTTTTTTTAAAATTTTTTTTTGTGTTATCATACTATTGACTTCTGACACGACGTTTTTCTTTCTTTTTTTTTCAGAATGAAATCCAAAATCTTCTTGACGAGCATAATGCTCAATTAGATGCAAAGAAGCAGGAGTTTGAGTTGGAGATGGATCAGAAGAGAAGATCTGTTGATGAAGAATTGAAAAGCAAGGTTGTTGAATTAGAGAAGAAAGAAATTCAAATCAACCATTCCGAAGAAAAAATTGCAAAGCGTGAACTCGCTCTGGACAAGAAATTGGAGAAGTTAAAGGAGAAAGAAAGTGCTCTGGAATCAAAAACAAAAGAACTTAAGGAAAAAGAGAAGGGGATTAAGCTAGAGAGTAAGCAATTGGAGAAGGAAAAGAAACAAATACAAGAGGAGTCCGAGAATTTACTAAAGTTAAAAGAGGATTTGGAGAATGTTAAAGCTGCCAATGAGAAACAACTCTTGAGGATACAACAAGAGAAGGAAGAGCTTCAAGTGACTGAGGAAGAGAAATCCGAACATTTACGTCTACAGTCCGAACTAAAACGAGAGATAGAGAATTACAGATCACAGAGTGAAGCACTTTCAAAAGAAGCTGCTGATTTAAAACAGGAAAGGAAGAAGTTTGAGCAAGATTGGGATTCACTTGATGAGAAGAGGGTAGAAGTTGAACAAGAGTTGAAAAGGCTAACGGAAGAGAAAGAAAAATGGGAAAGATGGAAGCACTTGGAAGAGGAAAGATTGAGGAATGAGATTATAGCTTCTGAGAAGAAAATTGAAAGTGAGCGTAAAGCTCTTGAATTAGAAAAAGATTCATTCGCAGCTCACGTGGAGCATCAGAAGTTGCTGTTGTCAGAGAGAGAACAGTCTGAAAGGAGCAAAATGGTTGATGAACTTGAACGGAATAAAAGAGAACTTGAGATTGAAATGCGAAAGATGCTTGAAGAAAAGGAAAGAGATCTTTCTGAACGAGAGAGATTGTTTGAAGACGAGAGTGCAAAGGAACAGAGTAACTTGAATTACTTGAAAGAAACAGCTGAAAGGGGAATGGAAGAGGTGAAAGAGGAGCAAAGGAGGATTGCTAAGCAAATAGAGGAAGTGGATGCAAGTAAGAAAGACTTGGAAGGGCGTAGACTTGAAATTCAGAAGGATGTTGATGAGCTTTTGGTTCTTAGTGGCAAATTAAAGGATCAGAGAGAGCAGCTTGTAAGGGAAAGGGAGAGGTTCATTGAGTTTGTTCAGAGATTTAAGAGTTGTGAGCAATGTGGTGAAATAACCCGCGAGTTTATGGTCTCGGATCTTCAGTATTTACATGATTTGGAAAAAAGAGAGATTCCCCCTCTGCCTAAGTTAGCTGACGCTTATTTCAGAAATAGCATCAAGGAGAATCTTCAGAACGACAAGAGGGTCCCTGATTCTGGGCACATAGAATCTTCTACTCCTGCAAAATCTGTGTCTTGGTTGCGTAAATGCACGGAGAAAATACTGAAGTTATCACCCATCAAAAGAGGCGAACTAATGCAGAACGATGCTCGAGAGGCCTCTCCAGTTGATCGGGGTGCTGATGCTGACCCAAATCCTGATAGTCATGATATCGTTGAAGAAGTGCAAGAATTGTCTTTAAAAGTGGTAAGTGATTCGTTAGATCATGAGGCAGTAGGCAATGAAAGTGCTAGGGTAGAAGGTGATCAAGAACCTTCAGTTGGAGCATGGTGCAATACCAACAATAGTAAAGGACCTGCATCGTCCCAGAATTCTGATTTTCATAGCCAGCATGGAAAGAAACAGAGGAACAGAGTAATTCGGACACGCTCAGTGAAAGCGGTGATTAAAGATGCTAAAAACATAGTTGGTGATTCTATTGATCTGAGTGTTGGCGAGCAACCAAATGGTGATGCAGAAAACTCTACACATATGGACAATGAGAGTCGAGAGGTTTCTAGTCTTGCAAGTAAAGAAAATACCAAAAAAGGAAGAAAACGTGGTCGTACTCATACTTCACAAACAACCGCATGTGAGCAGGATGATGGGGTGAGTGAAGGTCGTTCTGACAGTGTTGTTGCTGGTGGGCCTAGGACTAGACGGCGAAAAGTGGCAGCTAATGTACAAGTCCCTGCTGAAAAACGATACAATCTACGTGGGTCTAAGAAGTAAGTGTTGTAAATTTGTCCCCCCGCCCGCCCTCTTCCACTTAGGATGTGTGATTTTGACTGTTTACATATACACACACGGAAATTTTTGGCTGATCCTTTCCGTTCCTATGTTTTCATCGAAGGTGAAATATATATACAATGACTGATTTGTGGGACTTGTCCTTTTTCTTTCATGATGTATCGGTAATTAGCGTGCTTTTCTGTTGTAGTTTATGTTGAAAGAACTAGATAGTTCAGCACAACTTGTTGGAATCACTACTCTTTATAAAGTTTGGCTTTGTAGTGGAGTCGGATAGGCTGTCATTTGTCGGTTGGTTCCAAGTTCTGACCTTTGCATTTGTTGATTGCAGTGTTGCTAAAGGTGCAGCAGCAAAAACCTCGTCTGGAGCTCAACAAGATCTAGATGAAGATAGTCGAAAGGAGATTGTAGGTGGAGACAATGATCCCGAGCCTTCGCATTCAGCAGGAGCTGCTAGTGATTATATCGCAAGTATAAACTTGATGCAGGTAAGAGCTTTGCAAAATGTGTTTGAAACCAGCGAACATTGATCAACCGAACCAAACCCGGCCCAAGCAATTGATGCTATCATCTTTTTTTCTTTTTATTTTTTGGGAAATTCCATGTGTTAACCATGAATTTTTGCTTTTCCACGTGGTAGACAAACCTTTTTTTAAATTTACGTGGTGACCTTGACCTTCCAATATTTCCACGTGGTAGACAAGGGAAAGTTTTTTGTTAACTTTATGCTATTTTTTACCCAACGTAATGACATTTTTTTCAAAAATAAACGTCGTGATCAACCTAATTGACCACATTTTTGGAAGAGTTAACATTTTGACTAACACATGGAAAAGTTGGAAACTCAAGATCACCCTGCGGATTCTAAAAAACATTTGTGGAAAAGCCAAAAACTCATTGTCACCACTCACCACGTGGAATTCCCTTCCCTTTTTTTTTTACCGTATTTGATCTTTGTTGGTTATACTTTTTCTTAAAAAACCCGCAGGTTCAGGCGGAGGAGGCAACCACATATAGTACTCCTGTACCTAAACGGAAGATGGAGAGTATTGCGCAAAGTGAAGAAGTGAATGGAACTCCCAACGGACATGATGACCATGACGATGTGAATTACAGCATTGCGGAAGGGGACGATGACGGGGACACGGACGAGGACGAGGAGGTTGAGCACCCAGGAGAAGCGTCTATAGGAAAGAAACTGTGGAAGTTCTTGACTACATGATGTTTGTTGTTGAATCGTTCCGATCATAGCTTTTGATTTGTGTTTCTATATCTCCTTAATTCTTCCTTTTGGGATTACCCCGAATGTATTTGTGTATTAGCATAATGCAATCTAGAGCTGCAAACCGCGGAATTCTCTACAAAGTTTTAGGAAGGGATCCGACGTTTGCACCTGGCACTTTCCGTTTTAGGAAGAGATTAGAGTGTAGTCATGGTTGTGCCTGTGCGCTTCTTGCCATGAGACATAGTTTACCACATTGTCTAGTGATTGTTAAATTTGTGTGTATCATTTGGTTTGGAGATTATTCAAATATTTGCTAAATTTTGTATTCTTTTTGTTTATCTTTTACCAACAAGAAGACACTTATATAGGTCAAAAATGCGATCCACATCGTACATAGGATTTTAATGCTGGTAAAATTGTATGATCATGCGTAGCTTAAAAATTTAGGTGGTAGGATCATAATATGATTGTACAATCATGAAATCTAATGATTGGATCCTATGTTTTAATCGTAATTTTTTCTTTTATAATCCAATTGTCACTTATGTATAAAAATATATATCTAAAATAGATATATCAATAATATTATAAAAATATATGTTTTTTTTTAATTTGTAATTTTAAAAATAATTATAATAAAATAAGTTTTTATTTACGCTTTATTAATTTTATAATTTGATTCAACATGTTTAATTATGTTAGTCCAGCAACCATGGAGTGTGATACAATAATGTTCATCGTAATTTATTATTGGCCATTAGTTAAAGATTTTTAGTTATTCATTCGATATTTTTTAAATGAAATTTTTTTTAAAAATTACAATTTTTTTCATTGTTCTTCATAATATTCATTTTATATTGCTGATATATGTTTAAATTACTTTTTGTAACAATTTTATTTTGTATCAATTCACATTAGTATGTAAAAGTTTTTTCTCTAAACAGGCCCGATGGAGGAAATCTTATCCCATACACCCCAAAACTCCTTCACATGATACTCCCAAAGAGGAAAGACAAAATATATGAGTGAGTGTTTCATGCCATTTTTTCTGTTTTATCTTTCAATATCCTCAATCATTGTGGGAAGTGAGAAATTTGTATTACATATCTATCGCTAACTTTTTATTAATGTAAATTTTAATATTTTATACATTAAAAATTTATTAACAAGATAATTTATCTATACATTATTGTTTAATTACAAACTTATTAAAATTTGATTCTAAAAGATTCCATAACAAGTCAGCAATCATTTATAGGTGTAATCTTATTGCTCGTCTCAATCTAATTTTGATTTCTAGCTATCAATTGCGAACTTATATATTAATCCCTTTTCTCTTCCGCAAACTTCTTGACTCTTTGAAAGACTTCGCCTCTTATATTGTTTAAATCATATTACTGCTCTAAAAATCACTAATACGTCGAAAATAATATCAAAAAGTAAAAAATGAAGTCGTCTAACCATGAAATATAATTAGTCTATTTCTTTAAGCGATTACTTTAATCGCACTTTGTAAGTAATCCCTCTAATAGACTACTATATATAAATAAGCTAACTCAATGAAAATAGTCTCACTTTATAACCGTAAATTTATTTTTCTTCAATTACTTCTCAATTTTTTTTTGTTAAATTTTAGTTTTTTTTTTATTTTTTATTAAATTTTAGTTTTGGATCAGCTCATATATTATTTATTAACGTTGTTAAATAGATAGTTTGTGAAAGAATAACATCTCAAAAAAAAAAGAAAAAAAATTTGTGAAAGAATAAATGGAGACATAGGGTTTGTTTGCTTCTTTTCGATCTTTTTCTCTTTTTTGTCAAAACAGGATTCACAAATCACAACCCAGAAAAAAATCAATAATTGTCTCACTCTTTTCGTAGTAGTTGTACTTCAATTCTCTATCTCTTTTTCGTTTCATCTGCTTGAAAAAACCAGACAAAAATGGCAGCGGAAGCATCTAGATCTAGTTCCAGTGCTGGTTCTGCAGATACTTATCTTGGTAGTTTGATTAGTTTAACTTCAAAGTCTGAAATCCGTTATGAAGGCATTCTTTTCACCATTAATACGGAAGAGGCTAGCATCGGTCTTCGCAACGGTAGATTTTTTTTGCAGATTTTATTTCGGTTATGTTTGTTGGTTTACGGTGTGGTATGCGGATTTGTTTGGATCTTTTTTTTGTTTTATGTTTTTGATGTTTATTCTGAAATGTTTGTGTAAAGGATGTGAAATGTTGATTTTTTGAGTTCTAGTTTGGCTTGTGTTTCTAGAGTGTTCTTTTTTCTTCTTCTTTTTTTTTTTTTTCATTTACTGATGTTTTTGAATGTGTGATACTTTTGTTTTGTTTGCTGATTTGAGGTTTTGTTTGATATCCGATGCATTAGATTACTGGTGGAGCTTGTTTGATTGATTGAGTTTTAAAGATGTTTTGAAAGGAAGGAGATTCGAAAAGATGCAAGTAGCTTGGTTGTTAGGTATAATTGTGCTCAGTTAAAAAGAGCCCTTTCGTATAAGGAATGAAATAAAGAAAAAGAAGTTGCTCGTTCCTTTTTTTTGGTATATCTGGTCAGAGTGAAAAGAAGTCATTTCTGTGCAGTAAGGAGAGAATTAAGGTAAAGAAAAGAGTAGAAAAGAGTATACAATTCAATTGGTTGTTAGGTATAATTGGCTTCAGTTGAAAGGTGCTCTTTGTTTCAAGTAAGGGTAAAAATGATACTGAGGAAGTTGCTTGATTTTTCAGTATATTTGCTTGTGCACTTGATGGAGTTATTAGAAGACACACTTCTGTATGAGTAAAACATTGTCATTGCCTCTCACTCAGGGTGGGTTTTGGGGGTCGGATATACGCAACACTGCTGTATGTGTAAGGAAAGAAATAAATAAAAGGTCAAGCTCGACTTTATAATATAGTTGTTTGTAGATGAAAGGAGTTGTATGCTTAGAAAAAAAAAATGGAAGTAGCTTGCTTGCTTGTTTTATTTTTAGTATTGAAAGAAGTCATTTGTTAGCTATAATTAGCTTGAGTTGATGGGAGTTTGTTTCGTATAAGGGAAGAAATAAAGGAAAGGGAGTTGCTATGTTTTTTTTTGTTTTTTGTTTAATTTATATTTCATTGTTTAGCTGGTCGGAGTAAAAAGGACTCAGTCATGTATGATTAAGTTAAGAAATAAACGAAAAAAAGTAAAGCTTGAAGTTTTGTAGTATAAAGGAGTTTATGTTTGGAAAAGGAAAGAAATAAAGAAGTGGAATCAGTGCATGTTTGTATTATTTGTTGGAATTGATGTCTTGGCTAACGTTGTATTTGAATTTATCTGTAACATGCAACGGAAACTTGAACTCCATTACTTTTCTTCCGTATTGGTCCTCCGTTCTACGTAATGACTAGTGAGGACATGCTCTTGTTGACCGTGTATATCTTAAAATTTGCAACAACATCTCAAAACTTTTGGGTGATTTCACGCCTTTTCACGCCTTGAAAAGCTGTAGAGGTGAGGGTAATTGATAGTAATTATAGGAACTGTGGTTATTAGTTGTTTTTTTGTGTCGGATAGTTGAGCTGAGAGCTTGTAGAGTATCTTATCTTAATACTAATAATTCTTAATTCCTGATTATGGTGACTTTGACAAGCAGGCAAGTACTAAGATAAAAAGAAAATAGGCGAATTTGTCTGTATGTTTCTGATATATTTGGGGTCTTATTCTCCTTTAATTTATGCGTATATAAAGCAATTTTGGCCAAAATGAATTTGTTATATTACACAATGTAGACTAAGGTAATAATCTATGTAGCTAGAAAGGGTGTGAGCAATTGTATCTGATTGTGAATTGCTTTATTCATTGAAATTTCCAGTTTCCAACGTAATGATAATATGACCAACTTTATCAATCTTTAATGATAACTTATTGTTATAGCTCAAGTATATCCAAGCTATTTTCTTGTAATGTGGCATAGTATCGTGGTAATTGGTATGTTGTATCTCTAATGGTCTACTGGACCAAAAAAGTTTGTATTGTTGCAGCCCTCCCTTTTGAACTATAAATTTGGTTTAATTTTTCTCATTTCATCAACGATGAATAACTTCTTATTTATTAAAGAAATGCCTTGTAGCAAAAAGCAGCATCCTGACAATGAAAATTTGTTTCGCAGTTCGATCCTTTGGAACAGAAGGTCGCAAAAAAGATGGTCCACAAGTTCAAGCGAGTGACAAAGTTTATGAATATATTGTATTTAGAGGTAGTGATATCAAGGTAAGTTGAACAAGTCCTGGTGTGTTCTGTATACTTTTGTATGCTATATTAATTTCCATGCATGAGTTTGGTTGTTCTTTTCTTCAGAGTCATTCTCATTATGTGCTCTTTAGCCGTAATTTGATATAATCAAGTTCCATTCACATGATTTACTTCAGTCATTTGTCGAGGTTGTGTTTTTGTATCGTGTAGATTTTTTTCATCATCCTTCTTGTCTTCAGATTGTTTGACATGAGTGATGAGCCATTTATTGTCGTTCGATACATTGACTTCATTTTACTTCATAGTACCACAACCCGTGTGCAAGAATTTATCCTTTTTTGTTGCTTCATATCGTGGTTGTTTAGTCAGAAACAATCATTACGATCTGTTAACCTATTAAAGGAAAGCAGTATACTTGGATTTGGAACAAATCGTATTGTGGTTGCATCTGGGCACCTTCATTTCCCTGCACCACATCATGATCTTTCGCACCATATGTTTGTTAGACTTTTCGGGATTTTAAATTTGGTTGAAGTAATGGTATTGTTTCAATATTGGTGAAGATTGACATAATTTTTTTTGGTAAAGCTGAGTAATTTTTCACCACTTTGTTTCATTTGACAGGACTTGCAAGTCAAATCTTCCCCACCTGTCCACACAACTCCCCCAGTTCACAGTGATCCAGCTATCATACAGGTAACTGTGGAAGCTCTAGTATAATGAATGTCTGTGTCTTATTTTTAATGAAGGATTGATGCTTATAAGATGATTTGTAACCAAGGATTTTGTCTATGTACTAGAGCAGAGGTATATTGGAATAGGTCTTGACATTTGTTTTAAATTTTGTTTCCTTGTTTTATTTGATCGGGTTAGACTAGAGATTCCTACAGGCAATGGGGAGAGGGAAATAATCCTTACTATAGGTGGTGAGAATCAAACACCATTGTAAGGGTGAAAGGGAAAGCCCTCAACCACTAGGCTAACATAGATTCTCGTAAATTTTAGTTTCTTAACATGAACTGTTTTTGCTTGTGTATTAAAAGTTGCTCATAGTAAATAAAGTTATTTGATAATACCGTTTATTTCCTATGGGAACCATGATTTCTTGCAAGATCTCACAAAAGGTTTATCTTGGTGTCATTTTCTTAGGATGATTTATATCTGTTCTTCATTGTACTGTACTTGCCACAGAAACTGAGATTTTGTGTGTTTATTATATTGGATTATTTTCCGAGGATGCACTCTTTTACCTTGTACTTACGATTTTTCTTCTTTCCCTCTACAAAATAATAAGGCATGGATTTTGGTACTGTATACGTCCTCTTTGTATGTAAAAGATGAACAATTATCCTAAACAATGATAGAGCTTCTTAGAAGTGTTGCATCCTCAAAGTAATTAGGAATGACGGAGGACACATCTAATGTAGCAAATAGTGATCAGTTGCGAACTTATCCTTCATTCAATTCAATTTATCTCATCACTTCTGGAAGATTACAACTTTCTTCCTGACATTCATTTTCCCAGAACTGTTATATGAGATTTGGGAAGCAAACTGTGTAGGGTGAACCAGTTTCTAAAACTTATTTGATGTAGCTTTGCTTCCTCTTTATGTCCAATCAGCCCAGAGTGGCCCAAAATATACAAGTTTTGTTTACAATAGTTGAAAAGGGGAGTTATGTTTTACTGAAGCTTAAACTTAGAACCTGGATTTTTTTTTTCTGTTTACCACACATGATTATGGCTTGAGTAGGAAATGAAGTTACATGAGTGAGAAACGTGGGTTAGTTTGATGATAATGAATAAAGCTCTTCTGTTTGAAGAGAAGTACAAGAATCTTACTTGAGAAGAGAAAAGTATAGAGAGTGATCATCAGTAAATACTTTTAGGAAAGAAGTATGCTAATCTTATCTTATTCTTATTCTTCGTTTGGTAACAGTACATTAGTACTAGTAAATAACTGAGATTAACAAAAAAGGTAATTATTCTTTTAATCTCGTTTTAAATTATAGTTTAGTACTTTTTAACAGGCATGATGTTACCTTCAAGGCCTGAATGGCTTGTATAAAGAAACAAAGTGAGTAGTAATTTTTACAATTGTATAGTTGTCAAGTGCTCTGCATTCTGTGACGTGTAAATGGTGACTATGAGGGGATAACCAATGACTCAGGAATTGACTAAGTTTAGAGCAGATTTACCTTATTTCATTTGAAGAATTTGATGATCATTAAATAAATAAATTTTATGTGAATCAGCTGTAAGCTAGTCTCCTGTTTTTTGATTATAAGTTTTTATTTCTCTTAATAATTTTTCATTCATTTCTTCCTTGAAATCAGTCACAGTATGCTGCTCCAACTGCTTCTACTAGTTTGCCCCCTGCCTCTGGTACTGCTGCTGGACCCTTATCAGATTTTAATAACCAGATGTCGCAGCCTGGAGCACCGGTAGTCCCCATGTATCAGCCTGGAGGGAATCTGGCTTCATGGAATCCTTCAACTCCATCCGCAACTAATGGCAGTGGTCTTTCTGTACCTATGTATTGGCAAGGATATTATGGCCCCACAGGTTCTGTACAGACACAGCAGCAGTCATTACTTCGACCTGCTCAAGGACTGTCAATGCCACCTTCAATGCAGCCTCCATCATCGCAGCAACTAGTTCAGAATTCAACCATACCAAATGCTGCTTCCAATACATCTTTTTCGCAATCCATCGAGGTTCCCCCTCCTTTGCTACAGCCTATTGTTAGCAGCTCTCTATCTATGCAACCTAATATGCATACTGTTCAGTCTTCTGCTCTAGCTGCAGACTCCTCAACTAATATTATGGCTTCAAAGGTTCCTGCCCAAGTTGAACCAGTTATATCCCAGAATAATAACTCATCCTTTGTGTCTCCTGCATTGCCTAATCTATTGGATGATAGTACTGTGCCACCTTTGCTCTCTAACCAGGCTAGACCAACATTCACTACAATGCCCTTCAACAACTTATCTGAAAATTTGTCTGCTACTGGTTTAAAGTCTACTTCACCTGCATTGGTGACTCCAGGTCAATTTTTACAACCTGGACCCACCATCTCATCATCTCCACAAATGCAGATGAAGGATGTTGAAGTAGCTCAGGTATCCTCAATGGCGTCATCACCAATTCCATCAGTAGTTTCAGCAACAGCAGCTGCAACAGTTCCAGTATCAAATGAAGCTCAGGGACCACTTTTGCCGCTTCCCTCACCTTCAAATTCAAAGGTACTTTAAACTTCCATCATTCCATGTGTTGGTTGTTGTGTTGATATTTCAGTTGATGCTCTTCAACTTTGCAAGTACCTTTTTGCTATTTCATTGTTATCTTGATATTTAAGTTGATGCTCATGAATTGTGCAAGTAACTTTAGCTATTTCATTGTTATCACATTCGGCATAAAATATATCTAGAGTATTTTAAAAGCACGTGGCTTGTTTGCTTACTAGCTAATTTGTTATTTTCTAAATGCCATTGTGCTAGATGAATGGAGTTCCTTCTCATAGTCGTTTTGTCAATCGGGGTGGCCGTGATCGAAGAAGAGGGAATGAGGTTGTTGTTTTCTAATTATACCATTGTAAACCAGATTATTTTTCTGTGTTTGAATGTCTTTTGTAGCATGTCTGATATTTATCTTTGTTTTGCAGTTTTCTCATCCTGCAGCCAACTTTACTGAAGACTTTGATTTTGAGGCAATGAATGAGAAATTCAAGAAAGATGAAGTATGGGGACATCTGGGTAAAAATAAAGTCAAGGCTGATGAGGGGTTAGAACTTCAAGATGAAGATGATGATGTTGATGTGCCAATAGTTGATACAAAGGTAAAGTTGATATTTATGTATATATTGTTTTTCCTTATTCATTATTTTTATGTCTTGAGTATATTTTTTGTGATGTAGCCTGTTTACAAGAAGGATGATTTCTTTGATACTTTGTCCTGCAATGCTCTTGATCGTGAATCTCGTAATGGAAGGACTCGGTTTTCAGAACAAATGAGGCTAGATACTGAGGTATTGAAATGAGCATTAATTTTTATAGCTGAACAATGGTTATATATCATTAACTTTGTTGCATAAGAAGAGTACTTAGGTGGTTGAACAAACACTTAACTAACTGTAGATTGTAGTTGACACTCCGATTTTAATACCTGAAAGAAGTTTGTTCCGAAGTGAATGTTTATGTATTCCCGGTTAACATTTAACAGCATGACTTGATTTGGCAAGTCAAGATGGATGTCACTATTTCTTGCCACTGAAAATTGGAGCCTGGAGAGAGTATGTACCTATCCAATTTACTATGCTCATTGCTATAATTGCTAAAAATTGCACCAGTTTGAGTGCTCTTTTGGCATCTCGACTCAAAGTATAGTTTCTTCTTCTCTCGAAGGCTGGTTCAATGATGTTTGCTTTCTGAATTTTTTTGTCCATATGTAATTTTGTATGATATTCTATGTGTTATATTAGATTAGTAAAAGCTTAGAAATACACATACCTGAATGTCTCTGAATCTTGCTTTTATGTATTGATTAATACTTTGATTCATGTTTGTGTGATTCGAGGACAAAATAATCTTGTATGCGTCGCCTTGGCTAGATTGACGTCTGAGATGAATCTTTTTATGTTTGTGCAGACATTTGGCAATTTCCAGAGAAACAGGGGTTTTAGAGGCGGTAGAGGACCTGGTGGTGGCCGTTCACGACCTGGTTATCACGGAAGGGGTAATGGCTATGGCTATGGTTACGGCTACGGCTACGGTTATGGTTATGGTGGAAGGGGCGGGCGAGGGCACAATGTGTACCGTGCCATCTAGCCGTCACTTCGTAATATCCTAGCAATATGAGCGAGGTCCTCTGGCCTCCCTTGTAGCCTTGGTGGTTTAGCCTGTTTATATGGACCCCAAGACCAAGAATTGGAGGTCTGGTGATAGGGTAGTAAAACTCTAAAGGTAGTATAAGCTCTATATAGTCGTGTGGCAAATCGAAGAATTACTTGCTTGGATCGGTACTTTAAACAAGAATTGCCTCTTGCGCTAAAAGCACAAGATCAACACCTCTAGAATCTTTAGAATAATGAGCTAATGAGTAGTCTAGCAGTGGGTATATACTCTCGCACCCTTCTTTATTCTGTTTGATTTGCGGTAAAATCTATGCAGCTCCGGGAAGAAGTTGGTGATGGCTTTAGACACAGATGACGCTAGACAACTATCTGCGAGTTTAGAGTAGATCTAACTTTACCGGTTATGCTGGCCAAGAAACTATGTATCTTTGTAGTTGTCATTCACAATGACTTGGGTTAGGAGTTATTGTGGAACTTAGATAAAACAACAAAATCCAAGACCATATGGAAAATGACTATTGTTTTTGTTGTATTTCTCGTATTTGCATGTTATATCATACTATTTGTCAAACATATATGATATATCCTATGTTAATTTGAGACTTGGAAATATTAGTTTTAAAAGGACCTTGCCATGTCCATCTTTTAGAGAGCTCTTTGATTCTATCGCCCCAAATATTATACTCCCTTTTTATATGTTCTTCTCACTTTTTCCATTTGAAAATTTTCAAAAGTTCTTCCCATTTAGAATCTTTCTAATTTAGAAACTAATAAAGTAGAATTAAAATTATTACACTTACATTCTAATTTATAGAAATTAATTTACATTTTAATTTTCAATGTATCTATTTTACATGCACCTAATGAAATTTAATGATATTATTACACTTCCACTTTAATCAATAAAATCTTTATTTTTTATATTATTTTACTCAATTCTCATAGTATTTATTGTGTAATTATAATTTATCTTGATTTCTTCCTATATTTCAAATGGAAAGAACAAATGAAAACGAAGGGAGTATATACTTTTGAAAATCCTGGCATTTCAAAGCTTATTAATTTTCAAACATGACCCAAGAGTTACGAAAATTTGCAAAAAGTAAATTTATTTTAAGAAATAAATCCCTGAAGGTTAAAGCTTTTGTGAGATTTCAATTTCTGGAATTGAATTAGTGTCTCCATGCCTTGCCTAAGTTGAGGTTAGGTTTATCACTGTTACTCAATATGAACAAATTTAACTTTGTTGAACACGAACAGTCGAACATGCTTATTTTGAAAATTAAAATTTCTCGAAGCTTATTTTGAGATTTTTTAAAAAGTTAATTTTATTCAATCTTTCAAGTCTACAACTATAAGATCAAAGAGCTACTCTTGTGAGAGACCGTTTCTTGGTGAGGCGATTTCAAACAAGAAACTCATATTCTCATAATATGTATTAGATGAGCTATTTAACTTATATATATAAGACGTGCTCTTGGTAGATCATTTCATATAACAATTTGTGAAAATCAAAATGACCCAAGTCGATCAAGAATTTCATCAATGTTCTTATCAGAACTACCTCCTATACTAACAGCGTGCTGAACCAATTCTTTCCACATTCCTACATTCTTTTTAATCTTCTCCGTTCTTTCTCCACCCATAATTTCCTCCAATTATCGCGTAAATTCCTCGCGAGTAACCAAATTCTTTTCATTAGCCTTAGCTTTAACTCCAACACCCCAAAACTCGATCAACAAAATAAGCATTAATCACTTGATCCATGAAATGTGGCATTGCCAACATCGGAACACCAAAACACATCGCCTCAATAGCCGAGTTTGATCCACAATGTGTCACGAAACACCCGACTGATTCGTGTGCTAACACATCTAATTGAGGGCACCAAGGCAACACTAATCCTTTATCTAATGTTTCATTAATGAAGTCTTTAGGAAGCTTATTTTGCTCTATTTCTCTTATTGCCCACATGAATTTGCACTGAAAATTCATTAAGGCTTGTGCTAATTCTGTTATTTGATGTTCACTTAAAGTAGCAAGTGCCAAAAGCAATGTACACAACCGAGGAAGGTTGTTGGGCATTTAACCAATTCATGCATGGTTCATTGCTTGGATTGTAAGGGTTTAAGCCTTTGTTGATATGCTTGTTGAGGTATGGAGATGGTAGTAATGGTCCAATAGTCTTCACTTTCCATATATTTTCCATCCATTTGATGAACTGCAAGATTAGTTATTTCCTTTGAATAAGTAGAGTCAAATTCATAAGAATCAAAGTTACATCATCTATTTAACGCAAATTCTTGTGTGAGATGGTGTCACCGTCAGACGTTCTTTATAAGTCGAATAGCCTGACTGACGTATAGTAATTATTAGCATATATGCTCCTTATTTTAGGTCGTTTTACTGAGAGATGTTCTCTCACAAGAGTAGTTCTCTTTTTAATGTGCTTCTTTTGGGTTCAATGGTTTATATGAATGTTGGTACTAAATTGTGAAAATGGTGATGAATTTCTGATATAATTTAGCTAAGATTTATAATCATGCTTGTCAGTAGTCAAAACATAAAGTTAAGGGGTTGAAAATATGAAGGTTAAAAACATTTTGATAGGGTTAAAATTCGATTTTTATTTTCATACCTATAATTGTTTTTATCAGTAATAAAACATATTTTGAGGCTCAACTATCAGCTTAAGCATTTGTAGTTGAGTTATTTTCTTGACATAGTATCTGAATCACAGGTCACAAGTATCCACAAAATTCTAACTCAAAGTGTTTTCGTGTGAGAGCTAGTGATAGGACATACA
Source organism: Amaranthus cruentus (assembly GCA_019425755.1). Classification (NCBI taxonomy): domain Eukaryota; kingdom Viridiplantae; phylum Streptophyta; class Magnoliopsida; order Caryophyllales; family Amaranthaceae; genus Amaranthus; species Amaranthus cruentus. The sequence continues at coordinate 14,227,711 of CM033466.1, forward strand.
ATATTTCTTAGAACTTCAACGACAACTTAAGCTTTTAATTGAGCTGGTTTCTTTCGCTGTTAATAATGTAAGGGTAACAATAACTAAAAAACGAACCTCATAATCAAGACGATCAAAAGAATTGAAAAGAACCCAATCAGCTTGATGAAGATTAGTAAGAAAAGATACCACCCATAATTTTTATATCTTATTAGTATTGGCCCAACACTACCTATCATGCTGAATTGTGAATTATAATTAACTTATTATTTAGAGGTGTTCATTCAGAATATACTAAACAATTTAATTTTGGATTAAATATTTCAAATTCCGGTGAAAATTAGGTTTCTGTTTACGTATACATTTTTTATCATTCTAAAATTATTTTTGAATTTGGATTAAGTCGAATTCGATTATACAAGGTCAGATAAATGTAGAGTGGGGTGGGCACACCACTTCATTTGTACTTCTATTTTTAGGCAAATTGTACTAGGAAGTGTCGTTTTACCCAAGAGAATCTTGAAAACGTCAGCAAGTATATGTCATCTTTAAGAACCCTTGGCTGTTGCCATTTGTGAAGGATCCAATGGACCGACAGAGAAGATCAAAAACTCCTATGGTTATAAATTTTTCAAAATAATAAACATTGAAAGAAAAATAGAGAAAAATGAAAAATATGTGGGTACGCCATATCAATAATTTGTGTACTTGTTAGAGACGGTCTCTTTGAGAGACCATCTTTAATTGGGTTGGCCCATTAGGGAAAATGTAGAGTAAATGTAGAAAATAAGCTTTAATGAATTGGGCCTGAGAGACGTCTCTCAGAAAGACGATCTCTCATGAGACTGACCGATAATTTAAACGATTAATAATAGGCACATTGAAAACATGAATAAAATAAGAGATTGCCGTGTTATCTCTCATAAGACAGAAAGTTATCAAAATATTGTGATCTGTGGTTAAAGAAAAATCGAATAAAATAAGTATTTTGGAAAAAAATTCATCAAAATAATTTTGAAATTTATTTTCTAAAATAAGCGTCTTTGTGTCTGATCCTAAGGCGGGCTTGTTTCCTGTTACTAACAGCGAACAAAGTATGTGATTAAAAAAAGTCAAAATCCTTTTTTTATTGTTACTAATAGCGAATAAAATGAGACAATTCATAACATTAAAAGGGTAAAAAAATAAAAACATGTTTGTTTGGTGTAACTGACAACGTACAAACATGATTTCATTTTTATTTTGTCCCTTCCAATGCTATGACATTGTCTCATTAGTTTACTGTTACGAACAGTGAACAAAATATTTTGACTTTTTTTTTTACCAACAGCGAACATACCTGACCTTAAGCTCAGATATAGAGGCAATATTTTGAGAATTAATTTTCTTCACAATTTTCTCAAGATAAGCTTATTTGTTTTAATCTTTAGTTTACTAAAAGTTGTCAATTCTAGAGACATCAGCACATAAAACTTAAATGTACGTGGTATTCACCAAGAATAACCTAGCCAATAGCCAATTGGCAATTAGCATCCAATAATCCATATTCATTCAAACCGCATAGTTGTCTCTTTTGCTAATTGAAGACGGTGTTACATAAGAGAAAACCACCTGTTCTTCTAGTCTAATTACCTGCCTCATATATTGTATATATGTTCCATGTTTACGAGACGGTACAAGAACTTTGACATTTCAAGCTGGCAGAAATGTAGAAAGTCGAAAACCGAACAAAATGATCATATATAGATTACTGTAAAATCGTTACGATTTTTACAACTCCGAAAAGTACATTTCGAACCACGCAAAAATGGGGAGGGGAAAATTTGGATTCACTACAAACATGGGCTACAAATGCATATCAATATAACTGCCCGGAGAGGCGAGGATTCGCGCTCTTCACAGAGTCAGAATAAAACCCCAAAACAAATAAAAAGCAAAACACAGAAAATTGTTTACAAGCAAACATTATTCAAAAATTGAAGACCATGGTGTGATGATACTAGTGATTCAGGGCTTTATCGCCATGTTTCTTTCGTTCAGCAACACGATTTCCACTGTGTAGTACAAAATTGTGTTGCGGTATTATCTGTTCTCAAGTCTAGCTCCACAAATGTTCCCTACGATATTCCCGCACAATCACTGGCACACTTGTTGGTGGAATCTGCGATAGTGAAACAAAGGTCGTAAGCTAGTAAATCAATATGCGAGATAAATACACATCGGAGAAGGTCAATTATAATAGTCGCTACACACAAAATAGACGAATCTTAACACTTAACAGAAAAGGAAGATTGAATACGTAAAAACATACGAATAATTATACTATAAGGAATTCCAAAAGCACATTTAACGTTCACAAGAAAGAACACCGATATTTCCACACAAAATACACAATATTCTCAGAGAAGACCAACGAAATTGGTGTAAAGTGCGATGAATCGGTTTCCTTCAAAACACAAGTACGGGTATGCAGAAGATAAAAACAATTGGCTGGGATAGAGCCATGAGAAGGGCAGAGGAACTAGATACAGAAAGAAAAAAGAGAATCATGACGGCTAGAGCATGTCACATTTATCATCTACACTCTACAGCTTAAGTATTACCCTAGAAAGCATGTTTTTTTTATCTATAGATATCAAGATTTCAAATGGAACTTACAGCAACAGAAGCATCCACTGCCAATTATGTCAATAAAATACGATTTGAAATTCTAGCCACGATAAATTGTATAATGATCTGAGATACATAATTTTTGTATCATTATTTCTATCAATATCCAAAGGAAATCCACATAATAAGATGTCATGTTCATATGCCTCATAAGATTCAAGTGAGTTTTAGGCATAGAACTAAGCTAGTATGAACTGAACTTAAAAAGTAGCCAAGAATCGGCTTTGTTGCATAAGAAATCTCACCATGCCATAGTCCGTTACAATCATAGAAATATAATCCGAAGGAGTTGTGTCGTACCTATTAAAGAACCACAATAGAAGTCATAAAGATGTCAGACACAAACCACTAAATGCAATACGCACCCATATATATACTACTGTTGTACTTGTACATTGCTTCTAATAACTTACATCAGATTTAAAAGTTGCAAATTTTCGCTACCATCCAAGTAATTGATTTCTCTTCTGCCAGGAACCTTCAAAATTGCATCGGAGTCGCCTGACGAGAAGTACAAGGGCAAAATAACTCATGCTGGACAATATTAAAAGAATAGACCAAGGGAAGCAGAGGGTAACCAAGGGAAAATGGAAACAACGTACCGAGTTCATTAAAACATATAGAATCAAGTTGAACCCTTTCATGAAATTTATACGCTTCACAGCAAACCAACACTGGGACATGGAAGGTATGAGCCACCATAGCCACACAAGCAGTCCCAACCCTAGAGTAAACTGTTCCATTTGACAAAATTGCAGCAGCCCCCAAGAAAACTCGAGAGACTTCATGCATGATATATGATACAGCATTTATATGAGTGTATGTGCAATTCAGACCCCTGGCTACCAATCTGCGAAGTAAAAGTTGGCCCTCAAGCTTTGGACGTGAGTCAACTATGACTACGCGGAATCGTTTTCCCATCTCATGTGCATGTAGAAATATCAACTCCACAGCCGAAGATGACCCATAAGTGAGGAGGACATCCCCATCCCTGATTTTGGTAACAGCATGTTTGACTATGGCTTTGTCAGCAATCAGTATTTTCTCATTAATAAAATTATCAATATCAGATTGTAGAGAAGTCTTTGCTTCAGACTCAGACATACTCAAAGGCAACTTGGCAATTCGATTCTTCAAGAATCTAATAGCATTACCCATACTCACTGAAAGAGGTCTGCATTCAATCAGAAACGAAACATAACTACCAATTCTTGCAGTAAGGTCTCTAATCATAGCTTTTTCTGGCGGTGTCGAATAGTCTTTAATAGCCTCCTGAAATGCTTGAAGCATCGCAATGCAGCGGGCATTGCCACCTGAAATGTCTCCAGTTATATATCGCAGTCCAACCTGAAAATCAATCATCGGAATGAACTATCACAAAAAAAGAATAGGAAAAAAAATTCCCAAATGAGTATGCATGTTGGCCAAAATAACGTTATCACTTTAACAAAACAACGAGCTTTTTCATTATCACTATGATTTTAACAAAGCAGTTCTAGGCAAGATGCGGGAAACAGGGGAGTGGGCAGGGACAGAGAAAAAAAGAGGTGGCCGGCTGACAGCCAACAGAGGTTTAAAAAGTTATGTAATAAGAAAATATGTAATGAGTAAGTCACCAGTTATTACTTTCAAAATCCAAGCACATTGCCATCCAGAAAATTGAAGTTATGAGCGATAAAAACTTGACCAGCATCCAACTCTAATACTCACACAACAAAGTCAAAGTCTTCATCCCGATAATGAGGTTCGCTACTTGAACCAAAACAAATCAACGTGAGATTGCTTGTAACAAATATTATACTTAATTTGTCCTTAGCTGATACTGAAACCTCAAATTTTAGCCCAAACAAGACACAAAAATGCAGCAATACCTTGTAAACAGCTGGATGCATTGGCTCTAATTGGAAAAACTTGGACTCTAGATCAGGTATCAGCGTTCCATGTTCATATTGAGGAAGATGCCTAAAGAGTTCAACTCTGTTTCTCACTTCTTTCTTGTTTACAACAGCGCGCTTTTTTGCTTTCTCCACTCGTGTCTCATCATCAAACTGCATTCGAGGATGCGGGACATCCTTTTTCCTCTCCTTCTCTGACTGACGATCACCACCTTTCTTTTCAGATGCTGCAACAGAAGCATTATCTTTATTCTGCACAGAAGCCTTTGCAGCTTTAGCCTGCTTGGAACTCCCCGACACCCCAGCTCCAGCTACAGACAAATCAAGTCACATTATAAAGAAGTCAATATACATACAGAATAATATGTCAAATGAATTTCAAAAGATCATGCACCGTATAGCATATCCAAAAATAAAGTCACAAAAACACAAGATAGTAAATAATAGAAAGGAAATCAAAAAAGCAAAAAGCATATAACTACAACAATATTAATAAGAAAGAAGAGTAAGCTCCGTAGTTTTTTGAAAAGCGAAGTCAACAATTATTCGAGAAAGAGGTGGAGCAACAACACAAAAAATTTCCAGCAACAGAATTTTTATAATGAATGGCCCAGGTCATAATATATACATACTCAAAGTCTCACCAGTGATATCGATGAAGAAGTTGTAATTTTGGTATATGCCTATCACCTAGAAGAGTGAAGTATATTGCTCACAAATCCTATATTCTAATTGATCAAATACAAAAAAGATTTAAAAAATAAATAGGACGCCAAAAAATATAACATCTTTAATACTCCAGGAACACATGGACACTGGATATTGACCAAGATAGACATGGTTACCATTATTTCCATGCCAGCAAAAGACAAAAAAAACAAAGGAAATGGAAAAAAGTAATCAACTGGGGGGATTATGAAAGGCAGTATGGCACGGCAATTCAAAAATGAGAACGTATCAACTATCAAGTCTGTTGCCACCTGACAGGAAACATTGACAACTTAACGCCAAGAAAGGGAAAGGAAAAAAAGCCATTTCCAAATAAAGAATTCAATAACATTAGAAGTTAGGTTCACATTATAGGTATATAAAACACCTCAAAAATTGCACTTTGGAAACGTAAATGCAACTATGCCACAACCATCAGAGTGCATACACAATCAAAACTTCCTTAACTACTAATTAATGCAAATGATTGATTGGTTGTATATTACAAGCAGGCAAGAATCTAGATTTAAAGTAACTCACATAACATCGACCAAAACTTTTCATAAGAAATAGCATGAACAATGTGGGACATGAAGAAATGAGTAATACACACCTTTTGCAGCAGCCTTTGCAGCCCTTTGGGATTCCTGAAGGGCACGCCTTTCAGCTTTAGACATTTTTTCCTTTGATGACTTGGCAGGTTGTTCATTTGGTGCATACGCTTCTCCAGCTTTTTCTACAGAAAGCTTCAGGTTTTAATAATGCTACAAGCACTCAGATAAGCAAATTTGAAGCATAGTAAAGGCACAATATTCTCATAGATGTGCATACTTTGAAAAAAAACTAACTGGAAGGACGGGGCTTGGAGAAAGCTTCAAATCAACATAAAAGGCATAAACTAGTAGGAATGGGATATATGCCACCATCAGTCCATCAGTACATTCTCATCAAAATATAAAAGCTGCTTGATAAGTTGCTACTTGGCTTGAAGCTTCAAGAATCTAGCCTATTGAGCACTATCCATCTTGTTTCTACCCATGTTAAATAGCAACAGATGCTAATCAAAAGGATTAATACAACATCAAGTCAACTTCGAGTACATGCCTTGCGAATGATGTAAATCATAATAAATTAGTCAATAACTCATGACATCTACGATCGTTCTCCTATGTAGAGGGAGAAGATCTCATATTCAACAATAAAAAAGTTGATAATGACAATGCGACGCAATATTGTCATACATAGCAGACAATTATTTTCGATTTGGTGAAGATCATACAACTTAAATTATATCCATGGACGTGCAAATTGCAGATATGGAAACATCAATAGTCAATTAAATGCAGCAAAGAACTAACAGTGTAGCATAACATAAATAAACTACGAAAATCAATAACCTTCCCTTTAAATATTCCTAAGCACTGTCCACTGCTGAAGTCAATGTTCTCACCACTCACAAAACCGCAAATATAAAGAGTAGTCACAGATTCACATTATACATTCAAAAAAAATACATTAACCCAACAACAGTAGCAACAAAAATTATATACTTAAAGGACACCAAAGCAGCATATAATAGTTAATAACTCAAAAGTAAAGCCATTTTGGAGGGAAGCATTATTAAGACAATTCAAAATTTCCTTCTTATTGGAAAGAAAGAAATGACATTTTGAATGAAAATTGTTTTTAAACAAAATTTGATGCCTTTTGCTACTTTGTGTTTGTCAATATTGCCACTTCACTAGATTATTTTAAAGGAATAATTGTAAAAGAAAGAAACCTACTATTACCCATTTGCTCAAAATAAACTCAACTAGAGATTAACTCAAAGTATACCCAACTATTAGATGTATCTTCTCACAATAAACACTACTACTATATTATCTTCACAAAATAAACCCTAAAAACACCAATAGGCTTATTTTGAGAAGACACATATAATAGTTGTGTTTATTTTGAGCTAATGAATAGTTAATTTATTTTGAGCAAGTGGTCAATATTTAGGTTTATGTTTAACAATTTTTCCTACTTTAAATCAATAGTTAATTTACTCTTCATTTATGATGCTAATGAACCAAGTTTGAATTGAGTAAATATGAATCATTATCATAAAAGTATTAAACAAATGGAAGCCTTATCAAAAGTTTAGATTTTAGAACTACATGCATGTCATCAATACCAACTTTTCCTTTGACTTCTTTAAATGTGAAAAGACGAGGATCATCCCATCAGTCACCTTTTCCTCTTCTAATTAACATCTTTCCTCTCCAATTTCTCACAGCCAAAACAAATCAATTAAATTGAAACATTATCACTTCAATCCCTTGAATATTCACCCCACAATTTCTTTTAGGTTTGGAAGCAATTTGAAAATTTTAGGTGAAATAGGAACTCACAAGTACGCTCAAAGTAAACCCAAATGTTTCTAATACGCCCAACTTAAACCCATTGTTCAATTCTAATCACACCTTCTTACTCTCATCTCCAATTCAGTAAGCAGATTCAACACTCCAATGGCTAGTCTCATCTCAAAAATGAATTGAACAAAACATGAAAGTGACAACAAAACTAGAAAATATACATCGAATATAACCTAAATACCTACACCAGTCTAAAGTCTCTAAAACAATGCACCAAGCCAATAGCTACACCATAACTTCACCACAAATACAGAAATAATCAACATTTTCCTGAATCAAACTATGGCAGTGTTTGATTTATCGAAAAACATTTTTTACGGTCTGGAAAACAATTCCGAAGGGGAACACGAATGGCAATTAAATTTCTTTTGTTTGGTTTGAAGGAAAACTTAGGGATTTCCAATTGTTGGAGATGATTGAGCAGAGAAAAATTGATTCCCTTCTAAATTTTGTAGGAAAATATATGCAAAGCAATGAAAAAAACTTTTCCATCCAAGTTTTATGCTTTAATTCCCTTTTTTTACGGAAAAAACATTTTATACCAAATCAAACGTCCCGAAAAGTAAATCAAGACTTTCGCAGCAAAAATAGCAAATTAACAATGTATAGCATAACCAGTCAACCACATTCAAACTCAAATACTCAATCCCTATGATTCCGCTATTTATCTCACTCATAAACCCACTCAAACAATAAAATCTCAGCATACCCAATTAAATTCTAGCTAACAACAAAACAAATGCATAAGCATTCAATGCAATTTAATATCAAATTAACAATATACCTGATTTCCTAGACGACAAATTAACCCCAGTTGATGAAACAGGACTACTACTATCAACCACCACACTACCATTTCTCCCAAGCTTCCCTACCATCAATTCAAACCCACCACCAACACCGCCACTTGGCAACGACGAAGCGAACTTACTACCACTTTTCTTCCCCCCTTTCGAAGGTGTAACAACAACATCCTCAGAATATTCCGACTCAGACGGGAAAATGTCAGAAGGATTGTAGCTCCCAACAACAAGATGAGCAGTAACAACATCCGATGAAGGACGACGAAGCGGCGAAGAAATTACAGGACGAGAAGAAGTGAGTAGAATGTGAGTATCGGAAGAATGCCGTGGCGGTGGAATCATGACAGGAGATAAAGAATTTCCGGAAGGAGAAATCTGGGCAACCGGAGGAGAAGTAGAAGATGATGAAGAGAGGGAATCCGAATGAGTTCTATCGGGTGGTGCGAAAAATCCGACTTGACGAATTTTCGGGTCGATTACGGAACGAGTGTTACGGCGTGGAGGATCCATTGGAAGATTGGGAGAAGCAATAATTAAGGTTAGGGTTTTGGAGGAGGGAGATGAAGGAGATTTGCGGAGAATTGCATATCGAAAATTGAGGAATTGAGATTACGGTTTGATTTTAGTGGAGGGATTTTAGGGATTTGGGGAAAATTTGGGGATTTTATGTGGTAGAGTTTAAGAAGGAAGAGAGTGCGGTGGTGGATACGGCATCAAGCTCATCGACGATGATGGTAGATCTTGATGGAGGGTAAAATTGTAAATAACGTACTGCGACATTCCACACGTGTGTGTCACTCATGTGCCAAAAGATTTTATCTTTAACATTTTTTTTATTAAAATATGTGTGTGAATTAGAAAAATTGTCAAAACTATTTATAAAACATTAATTTTTTTCAAAGATAATAATAGAGGTGTTCATTCGGGTGATCGGGTCGGTTTCGGACAGGTGTCATTCGGTTCGGTTGTATTTCAGATCGGTTAATTTTCGGTTGTTTGTTATGGCGGGTTACACTCAGGTCGGGTCGGTTAGTCACGATTCGGTTAAATCGGTTATTCGAGTTATCGAGTTAGCATCGGTTCGGTGTTAGTTGAAGTTCGGGTCGAGTGTTAATCGGTGTCGGGTTGTCATCAGTTAATAATTGGTTCGGTTTTGTCGGGTACAAATTGGGTTCGGTTTTTTTAAAAGCAGAATTCGACTACGTATTTATAATTATTATCGATCGAGTCAATATCAAAATAAGTTGTTAGTGAATTTTTAATTGATGACAAAATTCCCTTTACTTAAAGCAAAATAGTTAAAATGCAAATCAATTAGTGATCACTATTACTTTGTTACTTTTACTTGTTTGACCAGAAATTAAAAATATAAAATTCTATCAATTTTCATCTAATACGATTAAAAGTAGTTAAATATATGAAATCATGTATTTAGAAAATTTAATTTATTATAATATCTATAACTTTATTAGATTAACTAATAAGATGATTAAATATAAGTATATCATACTTCTATGTTAAACATTGGTTCAGGTTTAAAGCAATTCGATCTAAAATTCGTTCGGGTTAAGTCGGTTTTAGCCGGACCAAGATCGGTTTCGAGCATGATACGGGTCGGATGTAACTCGGGTCGGTCATTTTTAGGTTTGGGTAATCTCGGTTAACGACTATGTGTCGGTTACAAAAATCAGTTACAGATCGGGTTCAGCTTTCCCATTTTCGGTTGTCAACCGGTTCGGGTACAACATTGGTTCGGGTATTGTCGGTTCGATAAACCTAAAAAAGAAAGTCATTTTCGGGTCGATTTACTTTCGGTTTCAGTTCGGATTTTCGGGTCGAGTCACTTTTGAACTGCTCTTGATAATAGGATATTCTTTAAACAAAATTACACTTTGCATTCTCTTTTGTTTTTCATTAAGTTTTTTTTCTTTTCGCGAATTACATTAGTTAAATAACTTTAATTAGGGATTCATAACAATTATAGGAAATTGTTATTTGAAAATTATTTATTGAGACGGATTTATTAAGATTTCATATGTATATATTTTTTCATATAGATTTATGAAAATTTATGACCAAAGTTTGACTTTAAAAACTTGATATTTATGAAGAAGAACAAAAATGGAAAAAGTATCTGACACTTGCTAAAAACTACCTAGAACAATTTTTTTTTCTCTATCTATTTTGACTATTCTTTAGTGGTAGACTATTTAAAGAAATTATTTTGAGACTCCGATTACACTTTTAATAAAACAATTTCAATATACCTTTTCCAAAGACTAATTGTTATCACTTTGCATATTGTTATTAAGTAGAATATGGCAAATAGTAGCCTATTTGAGTTATTAAGTCGAATTATATTTCTTAGTTAATTAATTAAATAGAATATAAGCAAGTTAAAAAGAGATATAATAATCCAGTTCTACTAGAGGTTCGAGTGTCTATGTCGGAGCAAAATCATACATAAAATTTAAAATCGAGTCCGATCCAATTTTTATTTTGCTATTTTTTATAATGAAATATAACCTAAATTATGTGGAAAAAAATGAAGTAAAGATCTTAGGCATTGTTTGTAACTTGTAAGGGTCGTTGGACATGTCATTTCAACAATAAAGATTAGGAGTAGAAAATTTGAACACCAAACGTACTCAGAACCCTCTAGTCACCTACAATCTGGGAACTATAATATTGAAGAGTAGCATCTACTCTCGCAACGCAAATACTTCCTCCGTTCCATAATACTTGCTATTGAGTGTGACATATTGTGTGGGAAAATGTCACTATCAGTAACAAGTATTATGAAACGGAGAAAGTAACCAACAAATTGTTTCCATACACTATAAAAATTGTTTGAGTATATAATATATTTTGAGGCCTTAACTATCATTTTAAATTTTTGGTTGACTTGGTTTCTTGAGATGGTATCAGAGCCAACATAACATGAGGTCACGAGTTCGAATCTCAACACCCCTCATTTAAAGTGGAATATTCAGCGCCTATGCGCATCCACACTTATAGCCCAATGGGTTCTCGTGTGAAGAGGCGTGTCAGAGTATATAACATATCATGGGGCCTCAACCACTAGCTTAAATTTTTAATTGAGTTGGTTCTTTAACAAAAATAAATTTTAGGGAAAATTACTTTAAAAACTCCCAACTATTCGTGGTTTAAATTTAAAACTCTCAACTATTGATTATTATTTAAAACTCTCAACTTTAGGCTCCTTTTAAATTTAAAGCACTAATGCATTTAATAACCTGTTTAGCAGGTTACCATTTTGTTGATGCAAAGTAATCTTCAAAGGTACATCACATAACTTTCATAATGAGATAACATCATAACAACACACTGTGTTGATGCAAAATATGGTTTCTCTTTACAAGTTAACATCATAGATCCTAAGTTTAAGTTCTTAAGCAATCTAATCATTAGTAGATATACACCAAAATGAAGACAAAATACTAGTCATTAGCTTTGATTTGGCAAGTTGATCTTCGTCAAGGGTTGGTGTTAGAACCAACAAGTCTTGCTCCACCCCTTTGTCCTGGCAACTGCATGTATAAGATCACAAAATTAGATTCAACCTTCCATTCAGTAATCATTGACTTTGTGATTCTAAGAAATCATGATCTGACCCATTGAACTCCTCTTCATCAAACTCAAAGTCCTCACTTGATTCTTGTTCAGATGCAACATAGTCTTCGTCTTCTGATGAACTACCTCCTACAACACTCCCTGACCCATTGAACTCCTTATAATCAAACTCAAAGTCCTCACTTGATTCTTCTTCGGATGCAACATAGTCTTGGTCTTCTGATGAACTCCCCCCTACAGCACTCCCTAAACCAAATGCTTGGGCTACCTCATCAACTACAACAGTTTGGGTAGATTTTTTGCTTGGGCCCCTTCAAGGTGTAAACTTTTTGGGTTGGACATTTATTTTAGGAGTAGGTTTAGTGAGCGCAGGTGAACCTTCACATTCCCGTACACTGGCTTCAACAACTAAAACTGAAGAGGGCAATTGATGTAACACATATAAGACCCGTGATTTGTTTTCCATTGCTAATTTAGCCATTTCTAAAGCCTCAGCCTCATCATCAACCTTCCTTAACACATCCCTCAATGACTGTCCAGGAATTAAATAATTCACATTTGCTATTTTCTTACCAAGACAATATTTTTCAGCTAACTCCCAAATAAAATCCCAACACAAATCATTAGGATCAACAGAAAAAGTTCTTCCAAATCCTCCAACATACTCAATTTTACCATTAATTGACTCCTTAAACTTCCCACCATACCAAAATTTCAAGCAAATATTGGAATTCATCTTTAATCTACAAATATCATATGAAACCCTAAATTAATTAATGAAATTTAGAACACAATTGAAACACAAAGAACATACACAACATTTAACAAACGACATAAACTACATTTTAGTATCAAAATTCAAAAATTTTAACAATATAAAGTGGGTAAAAAGCTGTGTGAATTCGAAATTCTAAGTGGGGAAAGATCTATTATCAAGAGGAATAAGATTTATTTTTAAAAAAATTACCTTGTCTTGATGATGATTGAGCAACAACATGCATCTACAATGGAGGTTTGCCTTTTTGCGTATTGTAGAATGAAGTACAATGGGTTTTTGCTTTGTTAATTTGGAAGGGAGAAGTGAAAGGTTGTGTAAGCAAAGGGCTAAGTAAATTAAGTCACACAGCTGGGTCCCACTACTTATCTACTAAAACCAATTTAACCGGTTATAGGTTATTTTGGACTTTAAATTTAAAATTGGTCTAAAGTTGAGAGTTTTAAATATCAATCGATAGTTGGGAGTTTTATATTTAAATCAAGAATAGTTGAGAGTTTTTAAAGTAATTTTCCCTAAATTTTATTATATCTTACTTTTATCCATTACGCAATTTTAATCTTAGATTAGGTAATAGACCATCAATTACTTTTACCACCCGTTTGATTATTGGTATTAAAATTTGATGATGAGAATGATATGTAGTGTAAATTTTCATGAAATGTAGTGTACCATGTCATTCCCATAGTAATAAAACTTTGATAATATTTTTTTTTTTTTTACGATTTTCCATTACTACCTAATACCTTATTTTCAAATGGTAATGTATTAGAATGAATTTTATAAAAATTGAAAATATTGAAGGAGAACAAACATAATTATTAATCTTGTCAAAAGATATTTCTACCAAAAATACACTAATTTTATATCATCATTCTCACGGTCTCATCATTTAATACCAATACTAAACAAGCTGTTAAAATAATGGAGATGAATCTAAATTCGTATTACGGAGTCACAAAATTCTTTTATGGTATGTTTGAGAATGATGATTTCATTTGCAAATATGGATTTGACTTAAAGTTAGTGTTTGGCAATAACAAGAATTTAAATTTGGATTTGAGTCAAATCCACCAATGTTATAAAAGTAATTAATTAAAATAAGGATTTAAGAATGACACCTCAATCCTTGTCATTTCAAATTCTTCATTATGATTTCATAATTGAAATCCACAATTTGAAATGAAATGTGTGTTTCCAAACGCATCCTTAATTAATTCTCATACACACAAATTAACTTACATTACTTTTCCATCTTATCCACGCATTTCTCCCTATTAACCTCACAATATACTTTACCATAATTTCCAATTTTACTCATTTTTTTAGATTTTTACCCCACTTAATATCATCATTATCAAGTAACTAACTCAATTAAAAGTTTACTGATAGTTAAAGCCTCAAAATATGTTATATGCTCTAACAATCACCATCATTGTCATTTTCATGCTCAATATATCCTATTTATAGAAACTAAACTACCTCATCAGCTCGGGAGGAATGAAAGACAACTAATCATACCCATAAATAAAGATTCAACTAAAAGTCTCTCTACCCGAGAAAAATCTACAAAACAAAGCAAGATAAATCAACACAAAAAAACACCATTTGACAATACAATATAAAAATTAAAACCAATAACATCAGCAAATATTTTTGTTTGAAATGACGTCACCAAATATTCTTAATTTTCACCCCACTTTTACTTAACGGTTACTTTTTTGTCACACAGGGAATATAAATTATGGACACAAAACTTGGTCATGTACTATCTGAAAATTACAGTATAAAATATATTATAGTAGCTGACATTTACATATAGATCATAATTTAAACCCTATATTTTATACTAATATATTTATCTCAGCCGTTTATTTAACAATTTAAAATTAGATATTCAAGAGATTTTCCTTCTGCATTAAAATATGATCACTGCAACAAATTAAGAATATTAAATTATAAATTGATACCGTCCCTTCCACTATGCTTGTTACATTTCATTTTTTTACGCAATCTAATACGTTATTTTAATCGTTTAGATATTAAATTATACAAGTCAAAAAAATATAAAAAATTAATATTATGAAAGAATGCGATTAGACGATTCAAATAAGATCCCACTTCACTATATTTTTTCTTATACATTAGCCGCAATATGTAAAATAAACTTGAACAATGAATAGTGTCCAAAACGAAAAGGTAGCGAGTATTTCGCAACGGAGAAAGTAATAACCATATTGTCCATACTCCTAGTATATAGCTTCTAGCAACTATATTTTCGTTATTATTTATATACCTCTTTATTTTCAGAAATATTTACTTAAAACATAAAAATGGTTTTTTGTTCTTCTTCTTCCATACAAAAATTCAAGCTTTATTAATTTTCCTGTAATTTTCTCTAATAATGGATATAGAATTTTGTTAAAGGAAGAATATATTCATGAATTTTCTGTATGATTAATAAGGGTACGTAAAGTTTATATTTCATGCATTTTAATTATTTTTTTTGGGTGTTTTATAATTTATATGCTGTTTAATTGGTTTCACTATTTACTACAGTATTATATATGTATAGATGTATAGATTTTTAGCCTAAAATATTTTAGAAGTAATATTCCCAATTATAGCTCTATGGATAAAGAAAAAAAAAATCTTTGTCAAAGTGTAATTAGAATAATTGAATTAGAATACTTTTAAAAATTAATTCCCGAAACAAATATTAATAATATATCCTAAATAATATTATTTCTAGAATAAAAGATTTCTTTGAAAATAGGCTGATGGAAGGAAAGAATTAGGTGAAAATTGAATTTAAAACGTTTCTTTAAAAATGGTATTTATTCTTCAACTGAGACAAAATTTGATTAGGAAAAAAAGATTAAAGGGAGTATGTACATAGTAGATGTGAACTTTTTTTTTGGTGATTTATAGATGTTTGATGATCAATTATAGAGATATTTGCTTATATAGTATAGATGTTTGATGAATTAATATTAATTTGTGATAGAATTTAGAAAATGAGTCTGAACAACCCAAATAAGGAGGAGAAAAATAGTTCCCTCACAAACCCAAAGAAGGTTGACTACTTAAACCGATCGGTGATATTAGGAGTTACTCTTTGAGTTTATAATTAAGTGATGCTCTTTCTCCGATGTTGGACAACTCACATGTGGGTAGCACATGGGTACAATTTGAGCTGGAGAGGGTAAATTGAATAATTCTGGATTCTAAAAAAAATGTGTAAATCAGAGGAAAATAAAAGTTAAAGTGTGGATGTGAATTAAATAAATAATTTAAATTATGACAAAAAAAATAGAATATGACACATTTATTGGGAAATTTTAACTAATCATATCCTTGCGATGGTTGTGTTTTTCAAGTAATTTCTAGACTTGAGCATATGTATAGTATAAGCACTAAAATTGCGATGAATTTACATTTACTAAAGATAAATTTCTTATTGTAATCTACGACGAATTAAGGACGGCCGAGAATTAATTGTTTGGTCATATCTTAAAATCAACGACTAACCTGTGACAATCAAATAAATAGTCGGGAACATCAACGACATGTGCGACGAACAACAAATAATGTTAGCAAAGTATTTTGCGACGAGCACCACTTGATCGCTAATTTTAATGATGATTGGCGACCAGGAATTTTGGTGTCTATTTAGGGCCGAATTACCTAGCGATGGCAAGCTTATCATCGCTAAACATGTAGTCCAACTTGGTTGCTAGATTGGGCCGTGTGCCAGTGATGCGTGACGGCAGTCACGACACCATTGTTGTTAAAATCGCGATTCTAATATACGATTCTATAAGTTTACGATTCAAAAACAAGCGAGCGATTTAAATTGTAGGTAGAATCTTAGTTTTAGAATCTTACGGTTCTAGTTAGAATAAAATTTTTAGAGGTAGAATCATAATACGATTCTACGATTCCACGATTTAACGATCCGATTTTACTAATTTAGTATGAATTATTTTTAATTTTTCTTATGTATCATATTTTACTAATTTCTTTCACATATACTTCCTCCGTTCCATTTTAGTTGCATCATTGGGTTTGACACAATATTTAAGGGCTGTCAAATCAGTATGGTAAAAGTAGGAATGGTGTATGATTGATGGTGATATGTGGTAGGAATAAAGTAAGGATAAAATAAGTAGATTATTTTTGCCAAAAATAGTAATGTTGCAAGCAATATGAAACATCTAAAAATGGTAAGTGTTGCAAGTAAAATGGAACGGAGGAAGTACATAAAGTTTAAATTTTCCATCATGAAAACTTTTTTAAAAAAAGTTTATTAATCGGTATGAAGATTTAAACTAATTATCAAAAAGTTTTGTTATAATCTTAAAAATAAATTCAAAAAACTTTAATTCATAAATTTAAACTCTTGAATTGGATAATAATGATAAGAAACTAGATATTTTAAATATATTTAATTTTATTTGTAGAATTGTATGATTCTACGATTTGATTCTACCGATTCGATTCTACCTCTCTAAACGAATCTAAGTAGAATCGCAATTTTAACAACTTTGCATGACACACCACTATTTGAGGCGCAACACGACTTGTTATTTACATGGCCCGCTCTGACCTGACACATATTGGACCGACTTGGCACGAATTCAAAATTTAATGCCATTGATCATCTTAGTGTGGTTAGGCTTACTTTTCAAGTAATTAGTAGTATTATATATTGACTTGAGATGAGGTATTCCTTGACTGCACTCTCTTTTATGGGTATGAATTATCGTCCATGTCCAACATTTCTTTTTAGAGTCTGATGATAGTCTTCTTATGAGAGCGATACACTAGACACGATGATAATGATAATATAATGACGCGTATTTAGTAAAGTGTCTCAACTTCTCAATGTTTTAGGTGTTCTTGGTGTTGAAAGCGTTTTCCTTAACATCGCACTAGCTTGGCAATTGGCATACATGCACCTTTCTTAACTCCATTCTCGTCTATATTAATTGTTACTCCTTGTGAGGATGCTATTGATTTATGATAATGCATTTCGCGTCACATATGAGGAAGGTTAGTGCTGCATTCACTTTTATTTAGTCCAAAAGGCTCTTAACTCTCGCATGAGATAGTGTGTTAGAGTATATAATATATCTCGAGATCTCAACTATCAACTTTAACTTTTAGTTTAATTGGTTCTTTGAGTATATTGCATGAACCAATTTTGAGAATGTATTATGTTACATACATTCATCTTAATTTCCATGCATAGTTTAGAAAAGTTTCTACTTGATTCACATTGTTTTTTTCTTTATGGTAATTGAACAGTTAATTGCTCCGAAAGTCACAGACAATTTACAGCATCACCCTTTTGGAATCAAGGGGAAACCCCTCAGCACCGCGGGCGGATCTTGAAATAGTTGCTAGGATCGATACAATGTAAAGAACTTTGATGAACGATAGGAAATGCAACAAACTAGCAAATGTAAGAACGGAAATAAATTGCAAAATTGGCACAATGATTTAAGGAGGTTCACCCAATATTGGCTACGTCCCCCGTGGTGTGTAGTTGCTTGCTTGTATTATTTCAAAGAGAAAACACTCTTACAATGAAGTATTACAATTGAGTAAGAGATAACAAAAGGCTATGTGTTTAGGCTAAGGGGTTTGTGTTTGATGTGTTTGGTTGATCATACAAGTGAGCTATTTATAGTGCTAAATCCTCTAGGAGTTACATAAGATTCAATGTAGGAAGTAAATGGCATAATAAACAGCAATTAGAGTCTTCAATTGCTGAGATTAAATGAGTTGTAACTCCCCAAGGCAAGTGATCCGTTGAAAAACAGCATCCAATGCTGTCAGAGACTTCGCTCGACCGGGTCGAGCGAGACAGGGGGTCGAGCGGCCTGGTCGAGCGGGAGATCAGAATGCTACTGGAAGATTTCTGTTTTAGCGCTCGACTGACTGGGACTTGGCTCGGGTCGAGCGGTGGGTCGAGCGATCAACAGATACCTCTTGGACTGATTTTCTTCAACTTCCACATAGAAAAGAATCATCAATCATCAATAATTACACTCATAACTTCTCCATTCAATTCCATCTTGACTCCACATTGAAACAACCACACTTAACACCACAATTAAGTTACACACTTAATCTCCCATCTTAATTTAACCACTTAGGATTCTTCTACACACACATGTGCACTCAAGTCACACATACATAACAGATCTATTATGTGTGGTAATTGAGGTCAGTTGACATTACTTAAATCTAAAATAAAATAAGATGGTACATGTAAGTTTATACTAGATGAGTTGATTAGTGTACCAAAAGCGCTTGTGGCTTAATGGATAGAGCATCTGCATGTAGAGCAAAAGGTTTGGGGTTTGACCTACTGGACGCAGGTATCAATTGGGGGGTTTCTTGATTGCGCGCATTTCTCTTTACTCCCTCCTTGGGGGTACGGGTATGATTTGTCCGCATTTTTCAAGAATAAGAAAACCCCCACTTGGACCCTGCCTTGTGCGGGATGCCAGAAAGGTCCTTTTCCTTTACCTTTTTAGTTGATTAGACATTAGTATATTGTCTTCCACATGAGTGACCAGGGTTCAACACTCATTAATTAAGTTTTACATTTTATTTTGAGTGTGAATTGTTTCATAGTTTGACATTATGCGTCCCTTTTAAAATACAAAAATGCGGCGTGGGCATTTGCCTTGATTTATTTAATGGTGAATTGTGATTGTGATTGTGATTTTTTATTTTAAATTATTGACATCATCACTTACTTTAATTTGTCTGAGTCTGTCACTGCTCAACACTAGCTAAGTACTTAACAAACTAATTAACACAGAATCATTGACTTAGTGATTGAAGACTTTTTCTTCAACCCCTATAATTGGGTTTGACTATCACCACCTACTAGATTAGTTACAACAAAGATCAATTTTCTTTCCCGTCTCACCAGTAAAATATTCTCTAGCCTCACTCTAAAATATAAAAAAACCTAAATCATGACAATTAATGAGGTTCAATCAACATTAAGGAACCTTAATTAACAATATTAAATGCTAAAAAATCTGAATTTGCCCATGAAACATTCTCTAAACCCATAAGTGATTGTATAGACTAAAACACCTAACAATCCCTAAAAGTTAGGTTGTTTTGATTGATGTCCCATGAAATTGGGGTATGCACATTAAAATCAGTAATAGCCTGTATATCTATGACTTGACTCCATAGTCCTTATGAACATGAACAGGAAACATCCACCATTTTTTTCTTCATTTGATGCCCTAACTCCTAACTCCTAAGTAGAGGTGTTCAATGGGGCGGATCGACCTAACGGGTCAAGGATCAGGTCATATTTTAACAGGTCATTAGCGGGTCGGGTCAATAATGGGGCGGGTCATTAACAGGCCTTGGTGTAAAGGGTCGGGTCGGGCCGAGTCGGATAATTATAAGTATTAATTGCGGAAAAAAAATTACCACTTTTTTTATATTTTTAAATGATATTATTATAGACAAAAGTGGGTCGATCCATCGGGCCATAAAGTATAATAACAAAAATTATTTTATAAACTTTTCAAAAAAGGGTCAAGTTGGGTCGGATGTAAATGGGCTTGACCCGCCCCGACCCGTTTAACATTTACATGACCTGCCCCGCCCCGGCCCATTTAAATTTTGACCCGCCTCGGCCCGACCGATTGAACACCTCTACGGAATAATAATTAGACTATTGGTTTTTACCACCAATTGGGCATTGGCAAAAACCTTTGGGATGATTTATAACCTCTAGCTAAGATCTTATGATAAGCCTACTTTCCATGATTTAAAGGTGTAGATCATGTTAGATAGTTAAAGAATCATAAAAGCAATTGACAAGAGAACATACTTTTGATGCCAATTGCTTGAGGTATTCATTTGGGATATCGGGTTGATTACGGATTAGATGTTTTAGGTCTGTTTTGAACACCTCTACCAATTACCATGTACACTAACGTCCCGTTTGGTAGGTAGTAATAAACGGTGGTAATGAGAATGAAAAATTAGAGTTGTTTTAGTTGGGAAATCTCTTAGCTACCTTGATGGTTATACTTATCCAACTTCAATTATCTCATTTTCTTCATTAAATTCATTCCAATGCATTACTATTGGGAGATGTGGTATTAGGTGGTAATGAAAATTTGTAAAAAAAACTCTTTTGATATACACTAAAAATCATTCTCATTACCATCATGTAGTATCACTAACCAAACGGGCCGTAAATATCCTTAAGTTGGGTTAGCCTATTCTCACTATCTACACGAAGAATTAATTTCCTCTTTATTGCTGGTAGGGTTTCTCAAACGACCTCCGAATACAAAAAAAAGGTATAGGTTAGGCCAAATATTCGCTCTATATGTGTATATATAGAATCAACTTCGGTACATTTTTTAGTTAAATATTACATAATTTGAAAATATTGATATTTTTATATTAACATGACACGGATCATGCCCTAGGCAATATCAAACCTAGATTCTCTCCTCTTGGAAGTAGCATTACATTATGTTTTTTTGATACCTAAAATAAACTGGATTGAATAAAAATTTCACATATTTCTAAGTTAAGAAAATCAATTTATACTCATATTTTTAGAAGTAAAAAGTTCAAAATAATATTTACATTCCACATTTCTTTTAACTACACAAGCCTCTTACTTTTTCCAAAAGTATGATTTGTTCTTCTTCTGATCCAAAATCAAAATAAGGCAACATATTATAAAACTCAAAAGTTAGGATACATTGAAATGTTGAACATTTTGTTAATGTTTTAAATGAGAATATAAATCTTATGGTCTTTGGTATAAAGAAAAACAATCTAATTTTCAAACCACTACACAACTATCTATACACATAACACATTACAATAAGGTGATGTGGTAACAGGAGTAGTGATACAGTTGTCGTTAATTATCGTTGTCGTTAATTACACTAGAGTAACGATAAGAACGGAAAAAAAACTCAACCACTAAACTAACTCATCGAACTTAAATTTTTAACTTGTTTTGATTAATTTTATAATGATTGAATTTACTTCTCCAATCCAACACCATTGTTCCATTTTCATCTTATTCTCTAATTAACCTCCCCGTACAAATTCAAAGTCAATTATTCTCTCAAATCTAATTCCAAATCCTCATTAAGCAAATGGTTCCTTTGATCTCCACACAAATCACCAATTCCAACCCATTTTTATTTGGAGTAAGCTAAGGAACCCCTACAGACAAGGAGGAAAAGAAAGCCATTATTTCTGGTCAGAGATCATGAGAATCAAACCCTATACAAGGACGAAAACACTCAACCACATACTAGACTAACATATAATTCTCAGCAATTTCGGCCCTTGAATAGAAATGGTTGAAGGCATTTAAAATAAACCCTAATTATAAGGAGTGGTTAAAAGAATTTGATGAAGAATCCTAATTTAATAGTTATTAGACATGGAGTCTCCCAAAAATTCTTATAATTGAAAATAAAAACTATGTTTTTAACCCTAATTCTACAAAAATTGTGATTGAAGAACAATATCAACTCCAAAAGTGAAGAACAAAAATTGCATTTCACTTGTCGAAGTGTTCTATCAATCCTAATTATCTCCAATTGTGAGATTAAGTATAAAATACAAATCGCACTTTCAAAGATATTAAAAACCAAAACTACAATGACTAAAATTATTATAAAAAAAAACCAAAATCGCAATTTTAAAAATTCTAAAATCAAAAGCGCAATGCTAATTTTCAATATTTTTTTGATCAAATTAAACTTGCTTTGTGAAAAAAAATGTAAGGCACTTTTTTTTAAAAAAAATGTGGATTAACAAAGGAATTCTTCTTACCAAAATCTCATGTAGCCAATTACATGATCCCTTGAAGAATCAAACCAATAGAAACATGTAGGGAACATGTGCACATAATTGCTCATATAAAATTTTCCATCATGTTGACTTATTTGTAACAATGTGAAAACAATCTTTAAACAAAGTCATATATATATAACATATCATAAAACTTCAATTATCAGATATATTTGATTGTCACAGAACATGGCATACTCATTTAATATGGTCAAAAGTTCCAAAATTACTTCAAACACCAATGAAATCAATAATCTTAGAAGTAACAATACAAGGGATAATCATCTATAGAAAAACCAATCACTGAAAAACAAAGATGAACACAAGGAGCAAGGCATAGAAATATCATACATGGAAATTAATTAACTCTTAATACTCCGTCAGATTGCGCACATTTTTCCTTGTTCATTCCTTTGAGGGGCATAGATATGATCTGTCTTCTATACTTTTTTCCCGAACCCTGACTTATTCAGAAGACTGAGTTCATGACTCTGATTTTGACTCCGATTAACCCTACTAATTAGTGAAGGATTTGATTGCTGGAATGAGTGTCCCAAGATCCAGCATTGATCATATGAATTTCTGCAAAAACAATAATTTTTATAATTAATAATTGCATATATCAATTAGAAATTTAAATTAGCTTAGGGTCCTACTGACCACAACAACTCCTTATCTCCTTAGCTAGATAAGTATTGTATTGCTTGCAGTCATCTAACCCTAGCTCCCCAAACCCTGGTCACCTACAGGTTTGCAACTGCCTAGGGCTTAGCTTTTAAAAAAGCCCAAATTGAGTTAATCCTTAAATTTAAATAAGTATTTGCATAAGTAGCATCTAGCATGAATCGAACTTGCAGAATTAGGATTCTTAGTTAAGCGAATAACTATGCTAGGACCCTTTTATATTTTTCGCTCAGGGCCCAAACTTGTCCGGAATAACACTGGTCACCTTCTCTGACCCTGATTATAGCTTTTATGAGCGAGACATAAAAAGAAAGAAAACTAAACCTGTTGAAAAATTGATGATATTCAAAGCTGGAAACTGATCACCATAATTACAACTATCTGAAACCAATTTGTTGAAAAACTCACTATTCTGATCTTTGCAATAATCTTGGTCATTATAATTATCCTTTGTACTAATCATCTCATAATTATGATTAAATAAAGATGATCCTCCTGATTTAAGACAATAATCAGCACCCTTATATTCAGATTGACAAATCATCATCAAATCTTGTTGAACCCTTTGATGATTTTGAATTTGATTGTTATGATCAATCAAATTTTTTTTGTTTCGAGTTCTATCCCTTGCTCGTTTTCGAGCTTCTTCCCTTCTCTTAACCTCTTCTGAAGAATTTCTGACACCCTTAAAAACCCTAATCTTTGATCTCTTATTTTTACCTAACGAAGTTTCGTTATCAGAGCTTTTCCTTTCATCCTTGTGATCAGTACGAGAACTAGCAAGTTCATCAATGGCGGATCTAGAATGGACTAAGAGCCATCCTAGGGTTTTGCTAGCTTTATCAAACCCTAGCATGTCTTGAAGATTGAAGAATTCGCGAGCAATGTTCATTGACAATCTTACCCTTCTATCTCTTACCCCTTGAGCGGTGGATATTTTGGTATGCCTATCTTTTCTTCCTTGTGTTCTTGATCTAGGGTTTAGTATTTGGGTATTTTGTTGGTTCATTGAATGTTGAGATGATAATTTCATAGTGGGATTATCTTGAATTTGACACATTATTGTGGGTTCAATGAAAATATTGTTGTTCTCAAGAAAATTTGGAGGTAATTGATGATTATAATACAAAGGATATGATGAATTATTTTGTGATGAAAACATGGTATATAGTCTTTTGAAAGATGAGAAAAAAATTAAAAAGAAAAAACCCTTGAATTTGAACTATGAACCTCACCTTTTAGCAAATAATGGAAACTATTTCCTGTTTGGGGCAAATCTAAGATAGCAGTAAAAGGTATGCTGAACACTTATTTCTGCATCTGTGTTGAATCTTGTGATTGTTTTTTTTATTTATGAGTTGATTTTTTTCTTTGAATTGAGCTATGAACTTCACCTTTTAGCAATTGAAGGAAACTATTTCCTCTTGTGGGCGAATCTAGGATAGCAGTTCAGGGTGCGCTGAACACTCATTTATGCATGTGTGCTGAATTATTTTGTGATTGTTTTTTATTTATGATATGATTTTTTTCTTGAATTTGAGCTATGAACTTCACCTATTAGCAATCAAAGGAAACTATTTACTCTCTAGGGCGAATTTAGGATAGTAGGACAGAATGTGTTGAACTAACTCGATTGTCATTACCCTAGTAGCACTAGTTGGTGAAAATTGAAGGGAAAAGAGGAAAGAAAACAACAGCTTTGTGTTTGATAGTACCCTATTTTCTTTTTTAATAATGAGAAAGAAAGGTGAGAAAATGACTGGTGAGAGGAGCTTCAAATAAATAAAAGTAAGTATATTATTTTATGTACTAGAAGGATCATACAAAAAAAGATAGGGTATCACTAGCTAGAATAATTTTAATGAAAGTGACGGAAAGAAAATTTGAGTGCCACAATTTATTTCGATGAACATTATTAATTTGAAAATAAATAATTATAGCATAAATTATGTCCTCTGCAAAAATTACAAAAAAAAAGAGAAAAATAGAAGAAATTATATAATTGGTTTTGTGTTATCTTTGATCTTGTGCATACCCACCTGTATTAGGAATAGTTTAACGTGATACCAGTGCCATTCCTGATAACTTTTGGGTCTTAGATGAAAATTAAAAAAGAGGTCCATGTATAAGTAAAGTTTCAGTTTTTTTAATTAGGTATCATATACTTTTTCTTTTTTCCATTACATCAATTTCAAATAAATGTACGAATTTAAGATCATATACTGATAAGGCACAAAAATATAATAAAAGAACTAATTTTTAATTATAAGAATAAACTCAATTTGAGCCCGTTCATGAGTTGGGCCATGGGCGGTTGCACCTCAAAACTACCCTCGGGAACAGCCCTGCGTGATACGTTAATTGGATCGCATATCACAAATCGAAAAAAGTAAATAATGTTCTATTTTTGGCTATTTTTAAACCATTTTAATTTGATCGAGTCAAGAATTCAAACTAGCGAATTATGTTTCATTGATTAGAAAAGACCAGATTTAAGAGTTCATAATAAGCCATTTCAAAATTCATTTCGTGATAGAATAGATACTCAAAATTATTTAATTTACTCACTAATCAGCGACTAATATAGAATATTAGTATATAGGATGATTGAAGACTCATTTCTGCGCGAGTTGTAACACCACAACCCAATGCACCACTTGGTTGACTACTCATAAAGACTATAGACTGGCCCCACAAACTAACACAAGTCTTTTTCGCGCACTTTGGCCTCACTCATGCGGACCACGGAAAACTTCCCAGGAGATCACCCATTCTAAGATTACTCCCCACCAAGCACGTTTAACCGTGGAGTTCTTACAAATTGTTCCCAAGAAAAAAGATGCACCTTATTGATATAAGTAGTCTATCAATCTTTTTTAGCTAAATCTGTGGTATCAGACGAGTACGGAATCAACTCAAATGTCATAATCCGGCCGAGTTATATGTTACACAGAACGACAACTCTTAGACAGACTCGAACCTGAATTTGATGCTTGCCAACAAGTATTTATGTCATTCATTTCTTAGGGTTAAAAGGAAAGGTCAATAATGAATCTGAAAAACACTTAAAAATTATTTAGTATACCTCATTTTGATGGTACTTTTTTTTTTTTCCTGTTTTGTAACAGTTTATATTAGAATTACTGAGTTGTGTTGGTTACTCATTTTATTTATAGACAAGTCATGTGGTTGCCAACAAAATACCCTTTGGATAACTGGTTGGGGTTTTATCCTTCTATGTGGGTTTTTATCAATTATTCTACAACATTATTTCTTTTTTTCTTGCTAGATTGCTTGCTGCAATGAACTTGAAAAGTAGATGAAACACAAAGGAAAGGTTAAATTCTCTCGTCAAATTTGCCCCACTTTCCTTTTTCCATTTTTAGCCATGACTCGCACTTTTTTTAAAATTCAAATCAAGACAATTTAGTAATACTTTATCGCATCTCCACACTTGTTCCACTTTTTTTTTTTTAAATTTTTTTTTATCTATTGCGCGAAAGTAAAAAACTAATATGGACTTGGTCTACACTATCTTATTGTGCACCCAAGCTTACACTCATCAGATCATTCTCTAATCCACTTGGTCACACTTCCTAATTAACTCGCATTCCTTAAATTTAAATTGGTGCACACTATTTTGGTGTGTGCAAAGCTTATACAAAACCTACTCGAGGTAAAATTGGTGGGACAAAGAGACTAATTCTCACTCTATTTAATGCCTTTCTTGATAGCAAAAATTAGGGTTTGAAGGTTTAAAGGATTAAGAGGGTATTAACTAATAAGTTAGTAGCATAAAATAGGGTTAATGTCCCTTATTATTCCGTGAATCAAGATTTCTATCTAGTTTGTCAAATATAAGTGTTTGTCAAATTTGTAGGTTGAAACAGTTTGTTATTATGAATCACCTAATTATCATAACATGGGACCTTGTTTGATCAACTGGTAGCATTGAGTTTTAATGTAATTGTTAAGTCGATAATTAACCATCAGTTGTTTTGTAGATTTTGGTAAAAACTAATTGTTAGTTGTTAGATGTTTAGTAGATAAAAGTAGGTCTTTATTTTATTTATTTTTTTGTTATGACTTAAAAATCACATAAACACAACCTTAATAATTCTTCTTGGAGGGATATCAGATACTTCTAGAGAATTTGTGATACACAGCAAGTCTCCTGAGAGACCGTCTTTTTGAGAGACGCCTCACATGTCCAGTCTATTAGAGTTTAATTCTTGCTCTAATTCTATATTTTTCTTTATGGGTCATTCAATTAGAGTTGGTCTCTTAAAGAGACCGTCTCTCACAAGAATTTCTGATATATTAATTTAATCAGAAAATCTCAATATATGTCCACTTTAAACCCTAAATGTACCTCAAATTGAATTAGTTAGCACAAAAGAATGTTTTTACTGTCAGGTGTCTTACCTCTTAAGTCTTACTTTTATCTTAAATATAGATTTAAATGTACTAATACTATTTATCTAAATATATGATTTCAACTATAGTGTCTTTAACTCTTTAACTCCTAATTCTAAAATAAAACAATTCATAATCATACATTACAATCAGGAGCGAACCCAGAAGATCTACTATTTGAAAATATGGTATTAGGTTTTGATGGAAAATGTCATTATACGTATCATAAGCATTTACAGTATAAATCAATCTCATTTCCACCATTTATCTTAGAGGTGTACATTTGGTCATCGGGTCAATTTTGACTCAAGTGTTTCGGGTCAGTTTAAAATCGAGTTATTTTAAATTCATTTTGAAGTCGGGTAAGTTGAATTGGGTTTGATTACAAAATCGGGTAAATATCACATTATCGTATCTGTTTTGAACACTTCTAATTTATCTAGTATTAATTACCAAACCGACAGTAAATATTGCTACTTTTATGTTCTATGGACTGAATATTTAAGAGATGAGGTCAATTCTTCCTGTTGATATGTTGTGAAACTAGCTCAACTAAATATGTCTGGCCTTTAAATGTACATATTTGTCGTTTGCAAAATGAGGTTCTTCATTGGTAGCAGATACCTGTTTTCAGCTCATTATGTTTTTCTATCTCTTTTCCCTCTAATTATTGTGTGATTCTCTTTTTACCGTTTTCTAAGGCTTACTTTTTACCTTTTTCTTGTATATTTAACACGCCATTTACGGTCTGTTTTGTAGGAAGTAATAAATGGTATTATTAAAAATGAATATAGTGTACTTTTAGTTAATAATCTCTTGGCTATCATGATGGTTATGCTTATCCAATTTCAATCATCTCATTTCCTTCATAAAATTTATTTCGATGCATTACTATTGGAAGAGGTGATATTAGGTGGTAATGGAAATTTGCAAACAAAAATACTTTTTTCTGATCAAAGTTTCACAAACATGCTAACGACATGTAACTTTTGGTGAAATTTACACTATAAATCATTCTCATTACCACCATTTAGTACCACTAATCAAACGGACCGTTTTGGGTTTTTAAGTTTACTGCAATCAAAATGAAAATAGACAAAAGTGCATGAATTATACATTTGCAACCAAAAGTCGTTTCGCAGTGAAAGTGGGATTGAAATCGTATTTTTGCATTATAAGCGAAACACACAGAAGCGGAGCAAAATTTAAGATCCATTACGAATTAAATTATAAGAATCTATCGCTTGCTTTATGTTAATATACTCTACCATATTATGTCAATTTTTTATGGCCCAAATAATTGATCGAGCTTTGCACATGTCCAGAACCTCCCGAGGAAGCACATGTACTACAAAATGTGAATGATTCAAAGATAAATGTATGTTGAGTGATCAATATCCGAATACAAGCGTGGTTATAAATGTATGGTTGAAGCTGACAAAGAAGTTGTAAAAATTGGGTGTGATTAATCATGTCTAGACCTTATTTAAGGTATGTGAGTTATTGCCAAAATTTAAAACCCAAATTATACATTATACAATACTATAAAAGTCTTGAAAAATTCTAAGTGTCTTCATTTAAAGAGGCATGAGAGTATTTATCAAATTTAAAATCTAATTTTTTTGTTTAAGTTTGAAGCTAAATTAGGTAAAGTATTTGTAGAATATACTATAGTAATTCTATTTAGTTAACTTCGAATTTAATATGTTTAATTGAATGAAAAAAGTTATATATCAGGTAAATAATTAAAATAAACGTCAGTAATTATGTTTTGATTTAAAAATCATGTATTTAGTAAATTTAATACAATAGTTACTATTTACATTATTATTTGAAACTGTTTATATATATATTTTGCACTAACAAATTCGTGCATCGCACGAGTTTCTATACTAGTTCATATATATAGAGCATGATTAACTATTAGTTAAAGTTTTTAGTTGAGTACTTGATATGGTATTAGAAGTCGATCCAAGTCACGGTGAATTTCATTCAACCCCACCGTTCAAGAGAAATTATTAGCGCCAAGCCGCTAAGTACTGAAAACTTATGCTATATTTACACTTTTCAGCCAAAGGGTTTGTCGTGTGAGAGGGCGTGATAAAATCGTCTACAACATATATAATATGAGAGTCTTAGTCATTAATTTAAATTTTTACTTAAGTTGATTCTTTGACATTAGGAGAGTTGCAAACATTAGCTTAAAATAATAGTTCAGGCTATATCATGCACAATTCGGATATATGCTCTCTTCACTTATTACTAGTTCTAGTAAGTTTAAGAACTACCCCAAAAAGGTTATTATAAATTCTAGTTCAGTTCATATAAGAACACAATTACTGTCATTCTCACATTTTTATAAAATGAACACAATTACAAGCTTTGCTTACCTTTTGGAAATGGCCTCTTTTATCCTAAAGGGAACAAAACAATCACTTTCGATGTCAAAAAAATGCGGGCTAGCGGTTTCAACTTAACTCGGTTCTTTTCGTTGTAAAACTCTCTCTTTCTGAGGATCTTTCTTGGGTCAAGGGACTCTTTGGCCGCATCCTTCATTATGAGTATCGGTTGTTGTCTTATTTCCCTCCCCAAACCCTAATCACTATTTTCTATAAGAGTGATACATTGGGTATGATGATCATGATGCTACAAAATAGTCAATGGTCAATCTGACGAGTCTATATTAAGTTATTAACACGTTTTTAGTGTCGTTTATGTAATTGTGTATGTCGTATAATACGTATAGATCTCTTAAAAAAAAAGTCAAATTTAGCATAATTTGTGCAAAAAAAATTTGTTTTGGGGAGAAAAGTTATTAATAATAGAAGAAAAAGAATTTGGTTGAATAGTAAAACCCTATTAGGGTTGGTTTGTGAATTGTTGATCCTATAATGACACTT
Source organism: Amaranthus cruentus (assembly GCA_019425755.1). Classification (NCBI taxonomy): domain Eukaryota; kingdom Viridiplantae; phylum Streptophyta; class Magnoliopsida; order Caryophyllales; family Amaranthaceae; genus Amaranthus; species Amaranthus cruentus. Next base: position 14,258,437 of record CM033466.1, read on the forward strand.
AGATGCTGCCAAAGGTCATTATTGTCGGCTATGCCTAAGCTTTAGCTCTGTACTTACTTTAATTACTCTCCTTTTCTCTCTCCTTGATTTGTGGAAACAATTATTTCAAAATACTTACAACATTTGTCTTTTTTACGCAGTCTGATGCATTAATTCAATCATTAATATCTATAATTATGTAAAATATAAAATTATTAAAATTTAATATTAATAATCTTTACGTCGAGATGAATCAAACAAGATCTCAGTTTACAATATTTTAACTTATAAATTACTTATTAATCACAAATTAACGGAGATTAGTAAATATTGCTTATTTTTCGTATGCTGCGACTATATTGGAACGGAGAAAGTACAAGACAAAAAACAACCACCATAACCCTATTTTAATTTACCTCTAAGATCTTATATTTACCACTTTGGTATGTAATTCAATAATTCAAACCCTAATCACACTTTTCTATGTAATTTATTAGTTCAAACCCTAATCATGACTAGACTTGTGTAATGGATTAAGTTCATTAGGGTTCAAATCTGATTCTTAAATATGTGGGTTTTAAATGAGTTGGGATTAAAAGAGCTCTTTATTTACTGAATGAAGCGAAATAGTCTTTTATTATTAAAGAACAAAATTATAAATGGTTTGGGCGGGTTTGGAGAGGGCCGTGTGGGCCCACCCATTTGAATCCATTTTATTTATTGTCCAATTTTCTGTGAGCTCAGCTCGATCCTTGCCTGGCCCATTATTGTACAGATCTAATTGTATAAGCTCTTCATACTTTTTTATTGTACATGTAAGGATTGTCCGTTATATTCACTCACCAAATTATATTTTCAAGCGAAATATTGAATTATTAATGATGATTAAACTTTCTTATAGATTTATTTAACTTTTATGTTTGCTACTTACTAGCTATGTACACATAAAGTAACTTTTTATACTACCTCCTATTCAGCCTAAATGTCTTATTTAGTTTTTTGTCACTATTCACTGATCACTCTTAATTCGTATTTTACTCTTAATCTATAAGTTAAAATATAGTCATGTGGGATCTTGTTTGATTCGTCTTAATACAAGGATTATTAATATTAAATTTTTATAATTTTTGATTAAGAATATATTAGAGATATTGAGGGTTAAAATGTTGTCTCGACAAATGTAAAAAAACTAAATGGGACATTTAGGCTGAATAAGAGAGAGTATAAATCAAAGTAAAAAAATTTATTAATTTCACATCAAATCAGAGTTTTGTGTTTAACTTTCAACTTTAGGTAATTTGACGATCTTTTTTTAAAAAATAAAATGTGACAAAGTTATTAGCACCGATTAGAATGGAAAATAAGACGGTCCACAAAGTGAACCTCCTATCTAAAATCTTGTCGCATCTCCTTCTTCAAATTCTAGTTTAGCAATTCCTACCAAAAATCAAGTAAGAATGTGTAGATGTCCCTGATTGGACTACAACCCAAAATATTATAGTAAACTCATTCCAAGAGAAGAAATGAGCTAGCAATTAAAATCAGTAATAATTCACAAATTTATGTGATAGACGGTTTCTTTGAGAGACCATCTCCAATTCAGCTAGCCTAAAAAAAGGAAAATATAGAGTTTGTTTTCCGGTAAGCATTAAGAATATTGTAAGTAGACATTTAGAATATTGTAAGTACTTAAGTACTTACTCGGTAGGCATTAAGTTAATATAAGTAGGCATTAAATATATTGTAAGTAGGTATTAAGGATACGGTAAGTAAACTAGTAATACGTTTCTCGATAGGCATTAAGATTTAAGAATATAGTAAGTAGGCATTTTAAATATTTTTTTGGTGGAAATTAAGTATATTGTAAGTAGGCATTAAGGATAACATAAGTAGACATTATATATACAGTAAGTGACATTAAGGTAAAATAGATTGGGTATGAAAAACGTCTCTCAAAGACACGGACTCTCATAAGACCGGTTGTATTGTATTTCAATGATGAATTAATGCAGTCCGCGCGTTATCAGGAATTAAATGGGAAGATCCAAATCGGCATTTCCTTTTTAGAGGACTTAATGGTGTCTTGTACCTCTAAGCTTGAACCAATTATATGGTAGCTTCATATTAGCCAATGTTAGGTGACTATGGACATGCATAAGCTGGCAATGGAATGGTATATAAACTACTCTATTCTACTCATTTTGCATTATTTTAAACAATAATGTAATTTTTTTTTTCCTAAATAATGCAAATTGAGACACCGAAATGTATAACATATATTTCTATTTACAAATTCTTACTTGAGACCGTATTTGGTAAATACGACCCTCAAAAGCCCAATCCAATTCTAAATATATATTGTTACAACTCTAAATATTGATTTCGGCTGGACATTTGAGAGTCGTCTTTAAAAAAGACGATCTCTCAAAAGAGCACCTGATTTCTATTAGGTCAAGTCATGTTACCAATAACAATTATAAGTATTTTTTGATTTACAGGATAGGCTAAGAAAAAGAAAGCAAATGACTAGTGAGAATCAAATTCATGATATTTGTAGAAAATCGTACTTGATTCTCTTTATTATAAGTTTTCTTTATTATTAAATTACATAACTTTTATAATATTACTTTTTTGTATTTCGTGCATCATACGGACAATGTATACACAATATGTGTTATCCGAAATATTTCTATCTTGTACTATAAAATCTTAACTTTGAGCTAGGTGATATATTTTTTGGGGGAATAAATTAACTAGCTCATTGGACAAGACATGCCAAAATGTTCTTTCACGTAATAACATTTGTAAATTGTAATACTCTGTATAAAAAGTAAACTTTGATTCCTCGTATTGGGAAAATAAGAAAAATAAATAAATGAATAAAGAGATCAAAAGAATATGGGAACATATTAAAGTAGAATTGTAGTCTCATGTATGAAAAAACCAAAAGAATAATTTTTGCTTGTTATATTTGGTGCCTTGACTTTGAGACTTATGTGGGCACGTGACATGTTAGAAAAAGTATGAAGTATTGAAGGGATCAATATGGTGACATTGCACATAGGAGTGAAGGAGAAAAAAATTTGGGTTTTGGCCGGACTGAAAAGGCGAACTTTTTCTATTTAGACTTTTAGAGTAGACAACAAAGTAAGTTTTTCTGGCTATTTGTAACACCCGAATTTCCTTCCGTTCTTTATGATTTTGGTTTCGTTTTAAGAGTCGAAAATTCAAATTTCATTTAAGGAGTCGGAAATTCAAAGTTGTTACACAATTACTAGAAACTAACTCAACTTTGGGTTCTAACTTCTAATGCATTTTTTGCTTATTCTATTTTCGCAATTTTGTTTATTGTTAGTGTTAAATGGTATAATTTATAAACACACTAGCTAATCCTTACCTAATTCTCTCTCTCGTAATGTAATTCCTAGTGGCTCACCCTCTCTTTGAAACTTCATTGTAAAACCTCTATTAAAGCTCCGAGAAGGCTTCATTTTACATCAATTACATATTTAGGCCACAAAGAAAGCGACCTACATTGGGTAAGAACCTCATTGAATCTCGTGTTGATTATCTAGATGCTTACGTTCCTCTGGTAAGAGGGGGTACGAGTATCAATTGTTCATTACCTTTCCTCATCCAAACCCTGTTTTCGAGCAGGATATTAAATGCGATAGAAAAATAACCCCTCGAGCCCTCTAAATTTACTATCTCAACTATCCCATTCATTTTGCCTTATTTTCTTATTTATTAAATAAAACTCCTACCACTTCCTTTGAGTCTCATCTACACAATTCAATTCTCTTTTAATATTATACATATAATAATAATTCATTCGCTTTTCATTTAATACCAAATTCTCATCTTTTCTTAAAATTCACCCATTTTACAAATGAGGTGACTTCAAAGGTATATCTTATATTTTGCCACTAGCTTAAATTCACATGAAGACATTTTGTCAAATCACTTCGAATAAAAGCATTCAGCTAGCATGCCACGATTGCATGCGTTTTACAATGTTCACCAATATCCTATTCCTATGGTAATTCTCGGCCTTTTTAATCAATCAATATGACATCAAATCAATAGCCACATTTCTCGAATATACATCTCAACCATTATCATCATTATCATACCTAATGTATTCTGCCCATAAAAATTATGCTCAGGATCTTGAGAGGGAAAGAAGGCAGCAAGTCAGCAAATCATACCCATAAAGAAGGATATGGCCATAAAGTCCCTCGACTAGTGAAAAATCCTCAGAGATATTCACGTCTCAATCATTATGTTGATCCAAAATTAAAGATTAGTTGTTTTTTCATTAATTGACACGCCTTGTATGAGACCGTCTCATCATGAAACATTCAACATAAGACAGTCTCATTTAAGAATTAGTATTCATTAATTGGTGCGAAAAGGCAATAAGAAGCTTAACATAACAGCAGAAAAGGTTTTGACATAAATCCCAGACACAGAACCAAACTTGTTCTGTTAAACAGGTTGTCGAATGGGAGTTTCGACCCATGCCTTTCACATGAACATGCTAACACACACCTTCAAAAGCTGTAAATGCATGATAAGTAATGTAGAGAGCAACAACCTGAAAATCAAACTGAAATGGAGATTACCTTGCTTTCGACCAAAATGTTGAAGGACCCAATTTGCTGAAATGAAAGACCTCGGTGTGAATGGATGCAATGAAGAGCAGACTACGAAACCTTCATAACACGGCATCCAATTCACCAAAAAAAGATAGGAGAAACTTCGTGTTCACCAAACAATCTAAGAAAAATATAAACTGTGAATAGATCATTAAAAGGACCTCATCAAAATGTGCTTCAAAACAGATCCACATTTTGACCTCGAACAAAAGCCCCTAGCTTTGAAGCACCAACCTAAGGGACACAAAACAACAACTACTACTACTACTATTAGACTATACCCTCAAATGTGTAGAACATAATACAGCATACACAACTCTTGTCAAGGAATTTGCTTCTCCAATCGATTTATAGAAGATACAGTGATCACAATTCGGCTGGATAACACTTCTATAAAAGGGTTTGCATGGTGCTTTAATACAATGTACTAGAAAGGTATGTGATTGCTAGCCATCATTCAATCAATATATAGTATGAGATTGAGAAACCTATATGAAAAATCACAAATATCTCCACTTCTAAAAGATATGGACTTGGATTCTAGATTGTCTTGCAAGACAAAACTGGTGCAATCAAAGCTATAATGCACAAAGAAATATAACCACTCCATTGACGAAGGCCAAAATCACGTTGTCAAGCAGGTTTTGAATGTGCGCATGTAAGTGTGTGCCACTACAATACCAGACGAAAACTCCAAAAGATAGAGCTAAACTTAACCTCAAGAAAACTCCATATGGTTTATACCGTTAATGCTGTTATGCAAACTAAGATTTTCATCTTCAGTAAAAGGTAAGTTAAAATGTTCGATGATACTTGAGTGATGTACGATAAGGCATGGGAAAGGGGAAAACAGCACTTGCAATATTCTCCAAATATTTTTACCTTAAAAGAGTTAGATTATTAAAAGAGAAAGGAAACTGGAACCTCACATCACATTTCCTTCCCTTCACTGTCCCCTAATACAATATAAAACCTCTCGTACAAACACATTATACTGTTCAAATCAAGGATCTCACTGAAATTATCATGGATCTCCTAAACTGTACAAGACGAACAGAACATTACGAAAGAGATAAGAACAGAAGCAACCACAACATAAAACAGGCGAAAAGTATAGTAAGAGTTTCTCATCCCACTGACTTCAAGAAAATACCTTGTAGAGGGATGCACTAAACGAGAAAACGCCCTTTGGCCTTCACAAGTCAGAAAAGCTTGATACTCAATACAGTCAGTAAGCATTACTCTCTACAACCGAATACATGATATAATTTTACCACAAATCTCCAAAAGTATTGTACTAAGCCATCATGCCTTTACTAAAATTAAGAGTACAACTTGTTAAATATTCATATCTCCTACATTATAAGGCAACCGAATCAGAAAAGAATGCATAAGTAGGTTTACTTATCTATCATTCTCACTGCCAATGACGATAGTGCTAATAACACTGAATCTAAAACTGAATCATGTAGCTCGTAGTTATAAAACAATAGTTATAACTCAATTTGGAAGATTCAAATTTGCAATGGCGAAACATTGTTAGGGCGGGTAGGGGCTTCGCCCCTCCGAGATTTTTGGCAATTTTTATTTAATATACCATTGTCATTTTATATTTTTATAATTCTATCCCAACAAATAAAAGCAACACTGTTAAAGAAAGAGAATAATTGAACAAAATAAAAATAAAAACTAATAAGTTATTAATAGAATATCAAATTAGGAATGAAATTATCATTTAACAACTGGATATAAAAAAACGCGATCGGGAGAAATCCATAAAATAAAAAATTAAGCTTACTATCCTCAATTGAAGAATAAAGGTTTGTTTTATATTTTTAATTGAATTTTCTTATCTTTATTTTAATAATTAGTTTGAATAAGTGAATACTTGAATCTTGAAAACTCATACAAATCAATTATGAAGATAGTAAAGAAAAGACTTCGTAACAAAATGAGCGATAATTTTCTTACTAATAGTTTAGTAATATACCTTTAGAGACAAATAGCAAAAACATATAGTGTCAATGAGATTATAGATAATTTAAATGTTTTATGGCTAAAAAGCATCAACTTTTATTTTTAACTCCGCCCCCCTTAAAATTTGTTCAAGTTTCGCCACTGCAAATTTGTATAAAACCTTCCTGGAATATAATAAAAATCAGAATACTCAAAGCTCGAAGTAGGAAAACGATTAGACAATGAGATAAATCCACCATCAAAAGATTGAAAGAGCAGTGAATATTAGTAAATGTATAAGATACATACACAAAAAAAGAAAATAAATTATAAGCCCCAACTTTAGATGGTCACTCTCAATCAATTAATGTACAAGGCTAAATGCTCAACAAAACCCTTGAGTTCAACCATAGGTATACATATGCAAGTAAAACATTGATGATAATATTGCACATATAATGTCCCAAAAATGGGTAAAAAAGATCTCTTTTGCACTTTCTTATCTTAAGGTCTCAAGTTCGACCCTCTAAGAATAAGGTAAAAAAAATGAGAAAGGACAGGATATTGCCGAGAACAAATTTAAGACTCTCCCCCCTCCGTCCAATCATCATCATCATCACACCCAATATCCCGCTTGAGAGCAGGGTCTGGGTGAGGGAAGTTGTCGGACAATCAATACCCGTACTCCCTTCACAGGGAAAACTCTCCCCCCTCCGTCCAAAAGCAATCCAACTTTTGACCTAAAAAAATAGATCTTCCCTGCAACACCATCAGTGAAGATAAAACTCCACAACATTTACAATGACCCAATAAAGCCTTCTAGACTACACACCCCAGTAGAGGACCCTAGACAGGTTTATAAAGATATCAACGGTAAGGAGAATTATGAAGCTTTCAGGAATAAATATACATGACATTAAAACCGTTTAACTACATCCCAACTAGATTTCTAAATAACTTCATACATGTATGACCATGCAGGATCACAAACCTACAAGCCTACGAAAAAGTGTCGGTGAGTTACAAGTAGTAAAGTGTCCATCAGGCATCATGAAGGTCAAAGTTCACAGTTTTCATGTTCTTAAGTTTCAAACAAACTTGTGGAGCATATTACTACTAGCATTATAGTGCCCATCATGATACACCAGGCAATGGGCTTTGATGTTCTTAAGTTTCAAATGAACTTGATCTCAAATATATATCCTCTTGTATGTGCCTTAATGATAAGTGTGCTTCTTTCTATTTCACCCAAAGCAACTCTTCAATTATCTACCACCATTCAAATACATCATCCCAACAAAAACCAAGTACTAAAACATTTCCGAATAAGAACTATACTAAGAATAATAAGCCATATAATAGCAATCAAAGCAATCAAATCTTCAAACAAGAGTAAATTCAAATAGACGATACAATATAATACACCATTAAACCATCTCGAATAGTGCCACAGTTATCCAAATTCAAAAGCAGAGAAATCTCAATAACTTGTACCAATACCAATCAACCCCTCATATCACAAGGAATTGGAATTAAAATTGGCCTTTTATCATTAGCCAAATTCTTAACACTATACATCATTATCAATGAAGACGTAAACCTTTTACCTCACATATCAACCTCGAGCTTTAAGCTCCGCGAGCCTCCTCGTAAGATCATCCTCATCAACCTTCTCCGATGCCTTCGGAGCAGCAATTGCATGTCCAGCAGCTTGAGGCAAACCAACAGAAACCTCTAAACCATAATCATCCGCCACCTGCTGCATCAAACTATTAACCTCAGTTTCGGGGGTCGAAAGGGATGTACTTCCAGCCATCGAACTCTCCATAAACTCCGCTTGAACCTCCATATTCACAAACTGCTTCTCAAATTGATCCATAGTTTCTGACATCTTCTGCAAATTACCAGTATTCAACGAAGACTCAAGCGATTTCACAATCGATCCCATAGATTTTCCAATTGTTTGCATTTTCGCTTGAGTATCAAGTCGAGCAACAACCGCATCGAGACGAGAAGCAAGACGAAGGTAATTCATTTGTTCAGTACGCTTACGAATTGCATTTTCGGCATAAATTCGTGCTCCATCCATGTTTCCTTTCTCAATTGCTTTCTTGACTTTTAGTTTCTCGGATTTCTCATCTTTCTCGCACTTTCGAGCTTGGCGTTGGAGTGATTTCGAGGTGAATTTAAGCTCCATGATTTGGTTCATAAGCTTCTCGGTGTTCCCCATCTTGATGAAAGAGAATCAGATTACGGGGAAAGGATGGGGTTAGGGTTTTGATTTCAGATATTTGGGGGAAGACGATGACTCAGAAATGAAAATGGGTTAACTTCAGTCAAAAGATTAATATTATTGGTGGGATGACGGTGACTCGGTTGACTCGGTGATTTAATACGCGTTAAATCCACTACCTCATTTGAAATTGGATTAAAAATATAAAAAAATAAATAAATGTCAGGTAAACTTAATTTAAAAAAATATGCATCTTTATTTCTCAGCTTAAGATCAGGTATATTTACAGTTATTAACAGCGAATTAAAAATTGGTCAAAAAAGTCAAATTGTTTGATCGTAGTTAATAACTACGAACAAAAGGTAGACAATTTCATAATGTCAGAAGGGAAAAAACCCAAAAAAATTTTGTTCGCAGTTACTCTTTTTCAACGTTATGCCATTGTCTCTTTTTTGTTCGCAATTATTAATTGCGAATACAGAGTTTTAACTTTTTTTATTAATTTTTTTTCGCTGCTAGTAACTATGAACATACTTGACCTTAGACTTGGACATAGAGACGCTTTTTTTGGAAACTAAGTTTAACCGAAGTTCTTTGCTTATTTGTTTGAATCACACAATTTTTATAACAGCGGGTTGATGAGACAATTTTTTAATGGCTGGCCCATAGATCCAGTGACGGATTGCTAATGGACTGAATTGAAACATGCATTTGGTCCAAGTCGTGAGAAAGTATGTGGCTATTGGCCCAAATACAAATTTCTACAATTGGCATAGATATGAACAGTTACTCGTTTGAAAGACCATATTTCAGTAAGACAGTTTCAAATAAAAAATTTATCTTTTTATAATTTATATTAAATTGAACTGTTTAATCTATGTATAGGGCACGTCTCACGATAAAATTATCATATTCGCGAATTTGTGACAGATAATCTTATGGACTCTATAAGCAAATACATATTTGTCGATTAGATTTATGGACTTAATAAATGAATAATTTTTTTGGTTTGGGGTAAGCTATGTAATCCTTATAAACAAGGGGAGAAAGAATTAGTTCTTCTTGTAGGCAGTTACTGACAAACACATATCACAAGAGTTAAAGGAAAAGTCATAAATCATTATAGGATAGCTTGGCAGGGTTGGTCCTAAGGGTAGGCCTTATGGGCAACCGCCTAGGGCTCATCAGTTGAAATGGCCAAAAAATTCCATGTGTTCAAAGTTTAAGATTGAGAATATTAGAGTAAATGAAGAAATTGAATATTTGTACGTTCTTTGTTTTCATATGTGAAATTTTGATAATTCGTCTCAATAAATAATTTCTAAATATCGAGTTTTAGAATTTTTCCACATTCACAATTAAAATAGTTTGACTTTTAAGTTTGCATTGGAAATTTGAAATCTACAAAAGAAAGTAAATGGGAAGAACAAATGAAAACAGAAGGAATAGTATAAATACTTTGTTTTTTAAAAAAGCAAACCCTAATCTAAAAACCATAACTAAAGACAATATGCCCATTTTTTAGATAGCTCACATTTAATTTCCCACATCCAAAATGTATTACCAAAAAAAATTGAATAACAAAGTTGTAATATGCTATTTTGTTGGGTCCAAGTTCAAAGGTTACACTAAAAATATGATTGCATTGGTTATGGTTGAAGACAAAGAGAGGAGATGGTGGTCGGTCCTTTGAATAATGATTAGAATCATATATGTACATACACCCACCCAATGCATAATGCATGTTACTATATTGAATACTATTAATATCATCATTAAAGACTATTGAATTCTCGCATAAAGACAGAGTATGAGGTAATTGACATATAATATACATACCATTCGAGAAAGAGGATAGGAGGAAAGCATGCAGACAATTAAACACAATTATTGTGTATATGGAGTAAATTTTATTTTGATTTGAGGTAGGCATGAAGATTTATATAGACAAGACAGAAAAGGGATTTATTCATTCATTTATGTGATGAGATTTGAAATTATATTAATAACAAGAAAAGAAAAACTCTCAATCATTTTGGTAACCAGAATTTTTAAATAAAAGAGAAGGATATTTTAATAATGAGAAAAGGAAAAATTTTCTTTTATTTGGGGGATTGAATCAATTCAAGTCTTGGAAATAAAGAAATTGCAAAACATCATGTTTGATGTTAGGGAACAACAAAGAAAATCACTAAAACTTTTAAGGGTTCATAAGTGGTTAGTTAGTAGTTAACAAATTCCAAATAAACTTATTTGAACTTAACCAATCTCAACTATTTGAGATAATTTTATTGGTATCTTAAGACTCATCAATAATAGTGGGAAGAGATATAAATTGATAACCAAAAATAAAAAATGAACATTCAAATATAAATGGCATTTTAGAGACCACCCCTCAAATAAGATTTTATTTCATTGACTATTCAGTAAGATATTAAAAAAATAATACTGACAATACTTAATCACACACTATCAAACTAAAGTTTCCATCCTTGATAGATTTACTCACACGAAGACACTCAAGAGCTCTCAAACCCTATTTTCTACTTATGCCTCTCCATACATTCGAATACTAATTCAATAATAAGATCTTAATTTATATCCCCTAAATCAATTGAATAACCCTAACATATATTTAGTGATCAATATCAATAAGGGCGGATTTAGGGGTTGACAATGATGTAAACTTGTACCAAACCAAAATTTGCACTATTCATCATTCAATGGTATAAGTATTTTCATGTGGGATCTTGTTTTATTCGTGTCGTCGCATATATTCATAATATCAATTTTTTATAATTTCTTAGTTATGTATAACTCTAGATATAAACACCGACAAACACATTGGATCACACAAAAGTTTGTTTGGTATAAGTATTATACAATGTAGGAAGTATTGTTACTCCCTTCGTTCTTTAAAGAAGTTTTCACTTCTCATTTTACGGTGATTTTGTTATGAATGGTGTGACTTGAGTGCACCAAAATAACTCTTATGAATTAGTGTGTGTGGAATCTTATGGGATTATGTAAATGGGTAAGTTAAAGTTGTGGTTTAATATGGTGTTTAAGTTCATGGAGTAATTTCTTGAGTTACGAGGGAATTAAAATGAGACTTAAACATGTGGTGTAATGAAGATAATTAATAAAGATGTATGATGAATGAATGTTAATGAGGCAGCTGCACAGTTGAAACAGAATGCTCGATTGGTGATGCTCGAACGAGTCTTAAGATGCTCGAACGAGTGTGGTTAAGCCAGGAGACAGAAGCTGCTATATGGTGAAGCTCGAACGAGCAAAAGCAACCTGGGTCATTGGATTGTTTGTATTCTGATTTCTGACGTTTCATGTGGGCCTTGGAGCTGTTTCATGGCATTCATTTCTTACATTAAGAATGCTTTAAATATATAATTATCATTTAATATGTATGGCACTATAAATTAAGATATCTTTAGCACAACAAAAATTAATCCACAAATCATCCCACAAAATTACCCCAAGCCAAACACTAGCCTCATCTCTTCTCTAATTGTAATACTCTATACTTGAGAGTTCTTTGAGCTCCTTTTGATAATATAAGAGTTACTACACCACGGGGGACGTAGCCAATTTTGGGTGAACCTCCTTAAACATTTGTGTCATTTTATTATTGCATTTTTTACTCTTACAAACATCAAGTCATATTGATTGCGTAATTTGTTTCACAAGACTTCACATACTTTCGATCTTGGTGGTGTTAGAGATTGCAACACATCGTTCGATCTCTAATACGTCATCGTTTTCAGATTCAATTGTTGTTATCATAAGAAATCTTTTTACTTATATCACAAATTTTGGACAAAAATAACCTCACTCATTCTCATTTTAATATTCAAATAATAATTATGGTCCCACATATCTTTCACTAACTCCATTTTAACATTTTTATATTCTTTATGGTCCCCACATGTTTCGCACTAACTTAATAAAAACATTTTTTAATTAGTTGTGGTCCCTATATTTTTTCCACCAACTTTCTTTCAATATTTTTTAAATATTTTTAGTCTCCACTTTTCCTAATCAAATTTATTATTTAATAATATAATATCTCTACTATTTAAAAGATTCTTCATTAAGAAACCAGTGGCGGACCTAAGACTTAAAATATGGGGTTGCGAGCTTAATAAAAGCGTCTTATTTCCCATCAACAAGTAAAACATAACTTTTTTTTGAAAACAAATAAAACATAACTTGAAAGACTACAACATAATTATGAAAACTCAACATAATTTTGATACTTTATAAGTTAATAATATGATGATTTTTAATGTTTTTCATGAATAACAATCAATGAAATCATACACAAATACATATACTAATTCTAATTCAAAATTGAACTTATCATAATTTAAATCAAATAAAATTTAAATTATCACAATTTAAAACAAATAATACCCAAATCATACACAAATAAATTGATATTATCATAAGTTATAGCAAATTAAAATTAGACTCAAATCAAATCATATTCGAATTCATAATACAATAGTTAATAAAATTCTAAATTGTAGTTCAAGTAAAATTCTAAATTCTAATTCGATTTCAATAATTTACTTAATGTATGTGGAATTGGATTGTGGGGCTATGGACTATCGGTAACAATAATGCACTGGCGACGATAGTGTCGGCAACAGTAGTTGTTGGCCGGCCGGCCACGAGCAAGTGAAAAGTTGTCCACAATGGTGCTTGACAGCTTAAGAATTCCGAAACAAAGATTGAGGAAGAAGAATTGAAAATGGGAGAATTAAGGAAACTAATAGTCATTAATTTCCTTCCTTTAATAGTCATTAATTGTAATTGTTTTCTTATAAAATATTAATTATGTTTAAGTTATAAATTAACAAATGTAAATGTTGTAACTTAGAAGGTTGAAAGTGGGATTAATTATCCATATTTGACAATAAATCATGAGTTTAAAACCTAAGTATTACTTTCTTGAATTTATTTTTAATGGGGTTGCATATACAACCCATCAGCTAAGCTAGGTCCCCACCGTAAGAAATCATATAAATTTTTAATTTTGAAATTATATCAACAATAAAAACAATATCCTACACAATAATTTTAAGTTAAAATTATTAACCAAGTAGGAGGTAGTGGGCATCGTAATACTGAAGTTTGCAGAGAAGATGGGCCAAATAAGAAAGGAGGCGCACGTGGGCATCACTAATCTACCCATTTTGACTAGTCGCTCTTTTGTCGGTTCTTACACTTTTTCTTTTTCCTTCATTTTTATCCATCATTCACATCTCTATTCTCTTTACTCCACATGTACACATAAATGAAACTAGATTTTTTGGTAAGAGGATCAAATAATTTATCAACTTTTTTAAAGGAGAGATGATTTAATAGTCATAGATTTTTTTAAAAAAATCAATATTTACTGTTGGGATGAGTTATCCCACGTCCACAAATAAAAGATGGTGTGCACACTTTATAATCTATTGAAAACCTTTTTTCAATTGTCATATGATTTTGGGATAATATATATCTCTTTGACTTATGAAGTGTGTGCACCTCGTCTCTCCCTTTTTCAGAGAATCAAAATTTGACTTCCTCCTATTCATAGAGAATGAGACATTTGTTTTTTCACCCTATTCAATGTTTAATATCTCTTATTATACTTAACGAAATATTATAAAAAGTGAATAAGGCATGAGAGTTTTATTGTTTTAATTTATTTTATTATTGTAATTTTTTTCTTTTTTATGATGATTTACAAAAATCACGGTGATTGATCAGAAATTTTGCTAATCGCGATAGTACGTAACCGGCCTGGACTTTCACAGGCCCAGTAATGTTCCGGTCGTGCATGGACATGTGATAAGGTATGAGACATTATCATACTGTTTTTTAGAGACTATTACATCAACTTTCTCTTTAATCACTTAAGCTTATCCTATTCTTTGTAAAAGATAAGTACTCACTATGTCTTGATGAACCATCACACCTACAAATAAGGTGAAAATTAAATAAGCGCCACTAAAAATAATAAAATTTTTATAGTTTTAGAAAAATGAAAAAAATATATGGACAAGAATTAAAGAAAGATTATGAGTTATGATAAAGAATAGAAGCTAAATAATTTAAATACGACAGACTGAAAAGAAAATTAGGATGTTAGTTCTTTCAATTTAACTAATATCAGGATCTTAGTTATATATAAATATTGTAGACTTTTAGATAGTTGTATGTTTCTCTTTCTTTGAAGACCCTTTTCGAGTCGAAGGACTCTTTGACCACACTCTCCTCTTTGGATATGAGCTGTCGATTTTCTTCCCTCCTCAAACCCTGACTATAGTTTTCTATGAGCGCAATACACTGAAAATGATATGATTTTAGTAAGCGAATGGGTGTACGGGCCGCGAACTCGCGGGTCACGAGGAGCTGTGCGGGTCGCGAAAATGCATCAGAAAGTTTCTGTCTTGGTTTTTGACATACTCGCGAGCCGCAACCATATGTACGGCCCGCAACCTGCTGAGCGAACTTTCCCGATCTTCTTTTTTCGCACGTTTGTGACGGTTATTTGTGTTTACTTGATCTCCAAGTATCTTTTACGAAGGGTTTACTATATAAACACCCTCTTATTAGTTCTAGGGTTCAATTAACCCACAAAAATTGTTAGAGAGATCACAAGAGAGCACATTGTTCTTTGTGAGTGAGGTTGTATCATCTTGTACATCTCCCAGTTTATAGTGAAAGTTTATTCTCGGTGCCGGTGGACGTAGCTATCACATTGATAGTGAACCACGTTAAATTTCTCGGTGTGATTTTCTTTATTGTTTGTTTGAATCTTTATTGCTTTCCATTATTGTTTTTCGATCTTGGCTTTCGCTGTCGCACAACAATTGATATCAGAGCTCAGGTTTAATCCTAGGAAGAGTTTTTTTGGGAAACAATGGTAGGAGATTGTACAATAAGGATTGAGAAATTTAATGGGAAGAATAGCTTTGGGCTATGGCAGATTAAGATGAAGGCGTTATTAAAGCAGTTGTAGATTTGGCGTCCGTTGATCCCGAAGAGTGCGGCGTCGACATCGGGATCTGGAGACGGATGGACTGATGAACAATTAGTAGTGATGGAAGAGAAGGCTCATTCTACCATCTTACTAAGTCTTGATGATCATATCATCACGGAGGTTGCTGATCAGGAGATGGCCGCAGAATTATGGTTAAAACTAGAGTCATTATACATGACAAAATCATTAACCAACAAATTGTTACTGAAACAACGGTTATTAAGCCTCAGGATGCAGCCAGGTACGCCATTAAGAAATCATCTAGAAAATCTTAATTCTATTTTATTGGATTTGCATAATTTAGATGTTAAGATAGATGATGAGGATGCAGCTTTAATATTGCTTGTTTCTCTACCGAATAGTTATGGAAACTTTGTGGAGTCTTTTGTGGTTGGCAAAGACTCGTTGACCCTAAAGGAAGTGAAGGCAGCACTTTATACTAGGTAGTTGCGTCAAAAAGCGACGGGTGATAATAATGATTATGGCAGTGGGTTAGTTGTTAGGTCGGGTAAAAATTCTAGAAAGAAAAATGGGTCTAACAACAGTAACGGTGCTAGTACAGATGGGTCTAGCAACACTAGGACCATAATATGTTATCACTGTAGGGAACCTGGACATTTTAGGACTAAATGTCCAGAATTAAAGAATAAACCTCAGGCTACATAGTCGAAAGTAAACAGAATAAGAGCTATGATTCGGAGGAAGACTTAGCATTGATTAGTTGTGTGGAGTCTAATGATTTGTTTGATAGTTGGGTTCTTGATTCTGGTAGTTCGTTCCATATGAGTCCTCGTCGGGATTGGTTTGATACTTATGAGTCTTGTTTTGGGGGTTCGGTTACGATTGCTAACGATACTCCATGTGAAGTAGTAGGTATTGGTTCCATTAGACTTCGGACTAGAGATGGGAGAAGGGTTACTTTGACTAAGGTTAGGCATGTTCCTGCATTGGGGAAGAACTTGATATCGCTTGGGACCTTAGATGATTTGGGGTTCAAGGGTGAGTTTAGCAATGGGGAAGTGAGTGACTTTAAGGGTTCGAATTTGATACTTAAGGGTGTCAAGGTGAAGTCCCTGTATGTCCTTCAGGGCGTTACGCTGCTTAGTTCTGCTGTTAGTGCTTCTATTTGTCATCGGGAGATGACGGTTTATGATAGGCATGGTCATATGGGTGATAGTAGAGGGTTGGAATTGTCCATTGGGAATTATCTTACATGTGTCAAGGATGCCTAACTTGAGGAAGACAAGCATTGGGTGTTTGGGTTAAACACGGGTGTGAGCTTAGCATTGAAGCTCATGATCACTTGTATGGTAAGATGGTTAGTTGGCTACATTTGGATAGTTCATTTTGTGGATTTGTTATGTTCTGTGTTTTAGGTATTTTGTGGCATCATACTTATGGGATAACACCATTGCAGAACGGTGTTACAGAAATAGCGAATCGGACCTTGTTAGGGAGAGTCTTATGCATGCTCTCTAGTACTTGGTTGTTGAGTAGATACTGGATTAGTTTGTTCGATCGGGGTTTACACGCAGGATTAGAGATGACCAGTATGTGTGTGGTTTGGCTCAGTAGGGTATCGTGCTCTCTAGAAGTGTCATTTGCAGGTTTGTGACTCAACCTGGGTGGGGGCACTGGCAGGTAGGGATTTGTTCTCTCTACGGTTTGCTTGGATCAGCTGTTGTGTTTCTTATGTACGGGAATGATGTGAGGTGCTTAGTTACATCGGTTAAAGCTTGCGTTGTGTTCGCTGACTTTGATTGTGTTATGATCTCGGTGATGGTTCTTTGTGATCAACCTTGGTTAGTTTTTGTGTACTACGATTATGTGTTTAGTGATCAAGTACTTGATGTTCGGGAAAAGCACGGTGTGGTCAGATTTCATTCTGAATGCATGTACATGAAGATAGATGTAAAGAAGGTAGGATGTTCTGACAGTCCTAGTAAATTCTTTACTATGCTGGGTTCATTAGCATAGGCCCTTAGGGGCGGTGTGAGGGAGCTCACAGGTGGAGGTGTGCAAAACCTCAAGGTGGAGCTTGCCTCGTGTACTCGTGATGCAGGTGGAGCATTATGAGTGACTTATGATGCTAGTTGAGCATTATGAGTGGTTATACTTGGAAACGAGTATGTGATGGGTCTTAGTTGGAGACTTATCGTGATGGGTCTTGGTTGAAGACTTATCGGGATGTGTGGCTTTAGCAGAAGCTTTGCATCGGTTTTAGCTTGAGAATGGTTTTGTTCACTATGGTTTGATGAGGTAGTGGTTGACTACGAGTTCTCGTCAAGGTGGAGATTGTTGATAATATGCCTCGAACTCGGGTTCAAGGGCGTCACAGGACGCGAAGATTATCACGACCCGCGAAGGAGTGAAGGAAAGTTTCTGTTTCTGGGAGAAGGCAGTCGCGAGCCACGAATGGGTGTACGAGCCGCGAACTCGCGGGTCACGAGGAGCTGTGCAGGTCGCGAAAATGCATCAGAAAGCTTTGTCTTGGTTTTTGACATACTCGCGAGCCGCGACCATATGTACGGCCCGCGACCTGCTGGGCGAACTTTCCCGATCTTGTTTTTTCGCACGTTTGTGACGGTTATTTGTGTTTACTTGATCTCCAAGTATCTTTTACGAAGGGTTTACTATATAAACACCCTCTTATTAGTTCTAGGGTTCAATTAACCCACAAAAATTATTAGAGAGATCACAAGAGAGCACATTGTTCTTTGTGAGTGAGGTTGTATCATCTTGTACATCTCCCAGTTTATAGTGAAAGTTTATTCTCGGTGCCGGTGGACGTAGCTATCACATTGATAGTGAACCACGTTAAATTTCTCGGTGTGATTTTCTTTATTCTTTGTTTGAATCTTTATTGCTTTCCATTATTGTTGTTTCGATCTTGGCTTCCGCTGTCACACAACAATGTGGACCAGGATTATTAGAATCCAAAATACTCAATAATTATTATATAATTCGGATTATATATAAATATATATATATATATATATATATATATATATGTATATATATATATATATATATGTATATATATATATATATATATATATATATACATATATATGTATATATATAATATATATATATATATGTATATATATATATATATATATATATATGTATATATATATATATATTATATATATGTTATATATATATATATGAGTTTTAAAAATAAAAAATGAAGTTTTATGAACAAAATGATCTAAAAACACAGATATTTTATTGTAAATAATTTTTTTGTAACATATTTAACTTGCAGTTTAGTATATATTTTCATACAAAAACTGAAATTAATTCTCACTTAACTCTCTTCTTTCTTATACATAGCATTAAGGGCCAAGTATGTGGGACTGTTTTCAATAGATAGCAATCTTACTATAAGTCATAATTATGATCATCAAATCATATTCATACAATTAATAAAGGATAACCTTATCATATAATTTATTATTTTTACATCATAATGACAAAAATTGTGACCTCCTACTTCTCAAGAGGAAAAAATTCCATCTTTTTATATTGAGAATAAGAAATTTTGTGATGCTAAATGGTTATTACTTTTTAAACATTGAATGAAGAGCATGAGCCAAGTGCCAACTATTCTCATTAAAGACCGTTATTCAGTGACATAATTTTTCTTTTTAATTTGCAAAAGTTAGACTATTTAGTGCATTCGCTGCATTTTACATTGAAATCGTCTCATAAAATTTGTAAAATAAAAAATACAAGTATTTTTTATAAACCGAATGTTATTTAGTGAGATGATATCAAAAGTAAAGTACATTTTTTAAATTTGTGTAAGCAGTATCACATCACATGATTTGATAATCTCCTTGTGAATCGATCAAATTGAATTATGGTCAGATTTAGGCTATTCATAGGCAAATTCGAGCCAATCGATCTAATTTCTGTGTACAAGTTGGACTTTTACTCTATGTATTAGGCGTATCACACATTAAAACTGCCCCGTAAAATAATTTGTTAAATAAAAAAATACAAATATTTTTTACAAACCTGCAAAATAATTACTGAAATATTGACTCAATAAAAGCAAAAGAAGCCAAAGCATGTGAAAATGGAAAATTTTCCACAAAATTCATTATATGAAGGGGGGCCATGGACCAAAAACTAACAGTGAACAAGCAGAATGGGATACCCTCAATATATTGTCAGGCTATATGATGCAAAGATTTGCACGTGTGTGTGGGTTGTATCCCATATAAATTGGGTAACCCACCCTTAAATATAGAGGCCTATAAAGGTTCAAGTCCCACAATTGAGAATGAAATTAGTAAGCAAATTAAATAAGGTATAGGGACCTTCTTATTATGAAGGTAATTTAAGACATGCTTGTTTTAGTAATCATTGGTCTTTAGGTGTTCTTGTGCGGATTGCAAAAAAATACTTAAATAAGTCGATATCGATTTATATTTAAATTTATGGTTGATATGTGCTGAAGAGGTTTATAATCGACTTGAATTGGTTTGATATGATGCTGATTTCAAATACATTAATCGAACTTATAACCACTGACATTCTGACAAGGGTGGATAAACCGAATTCATGCTAAAAAGTCATCGATCAGCAAGTCTTCTGAGAGACCGTCTTTTTGAGAGACGCCTCTCAGGCCCAGTCTATTAGAGTTTAATTCTTACTCTTATTATACCCAATTAGAATTGGTCTCTCAAAGAGACCGTATGTTATACCGTTTTAGACGTGAATCTGTCCAGCATAAGCCTACATGATGACATGCATCAAGCTGACATTATTAGAACCTATCAATTCGCCAACAATATGTCTTTGCGTTTGTTCGCTTTGATTATTTTATGTGATACTTCCTCGGTTTTATAGTACTTGCTATGGAGTGTAATATATTGTGTAGGAAAATGTCACAATTAGTAGCAAGTCGTAATTTATTTTATTAACTGAAGCAAATTCTAAAATACAGAAAAAATATGAGTCATGAAGTCTGAATGTGAAATTAATGAAATGCAAAAAGTATAAAGAAATACTCCTATAGAAGTAGTTGAGGTGGTGCACAATGAAAATATTGTGCACAAAATCTATAAGATGGATAAGAACATAAGAATCTTATCTGAAT
Organism: Amaranthus cruentus; assembly: GCA_019425755.1. NCBI lineage: Eukaryota > Viridiplantae > Streptophyta > Magnoliopsida > Caryophyllales > Amaranthaceae > Amaranthus > Amaranthus cruentus. The sequence goes on from CM033466.1 coordinate 14,279,430, forward strand.
GTTACTTTGAATAATTTCATGTAAAAATTGTAAGCATATATATATATATATGCTTGTAATTTATTTGTTTTTTTCGAGAGTAGTTAATTTATCACTATTTAGCGACATTTAATTTAAATATCGCTATTTTGAATTTTTAATAGTATATATAGAGGATTTAGTGATATTTATTACATCCTATACTAGCATAATAAAAAATTACACTAAAGTTTTTTACAACATAGGATCTAGTGATATTTCTCACAAATTCCACTATATACTATAGTAAAAATTACATATGCCCTAAATACCAAATAAAGTATCGCTAAATCACTTTATAGTGGAACTTAAACTTAAAAGCAATAATTATTAAACTAAAAATATGAATCGGTGGCTCTTTTTATTGCCACTGAATTTAATGTCGCAAAAAGTCAAATATATTGTAGTGTATTACTACTTCTATATTTCCTCCGTTCTGAAATACTCGCTACATTTTCATTATTGACATTATTCATCGTTCAAGCTTATTTTATATATTGCGGCTAGTGTGTAAGAAAAAATATAGTCAAGTGGGATCTTGTTTGAATCGTCTAATCGCATACTTTCATAATATTAATTTTTTATAATTTTTAAACGTGTATAATTCAATATATAAATAATCAAAATAACACATTAAACAGCGCAAAATGTCAAATATAGTAAATATAATGGATCGATGGAAAGAATGGAAGTATGACAAATTAGGCGTCTAGCGCCTATATTTCTTTGAATTGTGGTATCGAATTAAAACTCTCTTTTCAACGAGCAATTTAAGTTTGATTTGACAAGGCATATAATTATTTCTTCCAAAATAAAATGTGAAAGGTATTTTAAAATAAATACTCCAATTTAAAGAGTTAGCTAGTAACTTAGTATATAGGTAAATAAGGGTCATTTCAAAAAAAAAAAAATATAGGTAAATAAAGGTGATTTATAATATTAGCAAAATTACCATTGTGTAGAAAATTTAATATGGTGTGGCTTTTAGAATTTTAGTTTATCTTTTTTTGTTTTATTTACTTTATTAGTTTTTGTTCACAATGACCTAGGAATAAATACAATAGGAAATAAGTGTAACAAAAAACAAATAGTAAATTTACGAGGTTTACCAAATTTATTTGCATGGATTAATAGTAGAGAAATAATAGAGTTCTCAAGAACACAATACAATGGATTATTACACTAGCAAAGAGGGAGAGAATCAAGTAGGCTATGTGTTTAGGTCTTAGATAGTATCAACTTAGAGTAAAAATGTTGTGATCGCCTATTTATACTAGGAGTAATAACTCAATATTCAAGTCACCAACCTTAACAGTATGAGATTCAAATCGTAACTTTTTATTTGAACTATAATAAGGGATCAACTTAAAACTTAACCTGATAGTTAAAAAACCTAAAAAATGTTATGCTCAATCACTTATGCTTTTAAATTGAAATGTGGATAGTCTTGTATATTTGTATTAGACAAATTATGTAGAAATACTTCCTCAGTTCCATAATACTTGTTAGTGATAGTGACATTTTCCCACACAACATGTCACATTCGGTAGCAAGTGTTATGAAACGGAGGAAGTATTTTCTAGGATATGAATAAAGAATTAAAGGGCAGCTTACTTAACACTCAAATCATACATCTTGTGACGTTATTAGCTTAATTAGTTCAATAAAATTAATTGCTTTGAGTTGCAACTATGTCTTCACATACGTTCCAAAGGGCATTATATATAATGAAGTCATTTTCATGTATAATTACATTAAGATATTAAAAACTATACATACTTTTCTCTAAGCTATCTTCATTAATCAATTTCATGCCTATTAATTATTTTTATATTATCTTATTTAGGAGATCAAATCTTATTTTAGTTCAATTGTTGGAACATGTACCACGTTTCCCACGTAAGGTTACAGATTCAATTTCCACTATCTCTGCCCTTATCTCAGCCTACTTTCTATTAAATAAATGTTTTTAAAATCATTATTTTATTTGAGATATAGACTATATCCAACATGTTTTTTTGAGACGATTATGTATTGGAATTGTTGAGTGTGCTAATATTAAATTTTATTTTAGAATTAAATAATTACTAAAATAACATTATCTTTTTTGTAAAAAAATTGTTTTATATTAGTTTTCATTTCCAATTAATTCAACTTTATCAATAATTATAAAGTTTTAACTTCAAATTTATGTTGATGGAAAACTTAAATGACAACTTGAATTAAAACGTCTAATGCTAATCAAACTAGAAATTAACATTCAAATATTGTAATATTATCAAAAATGATGTATACAATGAATATGTTGTACAAAACTTACTTATATATTCTATTTTATGCAAATTAAAATGAAAATATTTAAGATTTATGATTGTAAAATTAAAGTAACGAACAGATATATTTATTTTTATTCTAGAAAAAAAATCCCTTACAAATTCTACTCCCTTTAGCTATTAGACACAACTCTATAACCTTTTGCACCAATACCATGCTTGTTTGGCAAGATATATCAAAACTCTTGTGACTCAATGGATAGAGCATCTGTATGTGGAGCAGAAGGTTTAGGGGTTCGACTCCTACTGGGTGCAAGTATCAATTGTGGGAGTTTCTTGACTATGCGCATCTCTCTTTACTCAATCCCTAGAAAACGGGCCGGATATAATTTGTCTGCATCTTTCAGGAAAAAAATAACTCACCCGAACTTTAAATTGTGCGGGACACGGGGAGTGTTTTTTTCCTTTTTTTTGTTTGGCATGATATAAAATCTAGATAAGTTGCTTTTGACTGGTTTGATTCTCAATCCCAAGAGAAAGGATTTACATTACATTTATCAACCTACTCTTATATCACATAAGAATTGCTACAAGTCAATAATAGTAGGCACAATAATCACCGCATATTAATTGTGATTTTTTTTTTGAAATAGGGCAAATTCTTAAGAAATAAAAGAAAATATATTACCATATAGAATTAGAAAAAATTCATTTATTATAGTATAATATTAAAGTATTGAATATGCTGTAGAAATATATCAATGTTACCTTTGCTTATAGAGTGAGGCTAGAAGATAATAGTGAATGCATTAAAATAGATAAATTATTGCAATTGACGTCTATGTGAAAAATATGGTAAATTATATACTAAAGAAATTATCAACATTGAATAAAAAAATAATGCACTTAAAAAAATAATATAAAGTTTATATATTTTAATATTATGCAGTGTTTGAGAACAACGATTTCATTTGGAAATTTGAAATTGATTTAAATTTATTATTTGACAAATTAAAAATTTTCGAATTTAGATTTGGATCAAATTCCACCATTGTTTTTAAAGTAGTTAAAGTTATGAATTTGAGAATGTCTACCCAAACCTTGTCATTCTCAAATTCTTCATTTAAGATTTCATAATTGAAATCTATAATTAGAAATAAAATTACTTGTTCCCAAACACTATATAAAGGAGTTTCAAACAAATGACCCTGCTAACAAACCCAAAACCAAAATCATAAGCTGATGGTTGAGGTTTTAAGATATAAAATATGTACTCTAGTATACTTCCTATACGAGAACTCTTTGGATTAAAAGTGTGGATGCAACAAGTGACCTACTTATACGGTTATATCTAGTGCTAGAGGGGTGATTGATATTTAAACACATAAACTTTTGTCACACTGACTATATTACCATGTCAAATAACTAACTCAATCGAAAATTTATACAGATAATAAAAATACTAAAATATGTTATATACTTATGATAGTATAAGCAGCTATAGCTTATACTTATTATGATTAAATATTTGTATGAACTTCTACCATGATGGTAAAGAAATTTGGAAATACATTTATGTAGCGTTAGGGGATAAGTATTTCATTTTAAATTATAGATTTTAATTATAAAATTATAAATAAAGAATTTTAGAATGACAAGATTAGGATATTCATTTTCAAATTCTTAACTTTAATTTAAACCAAATTCAAATTTTCAAATGAAATCATCACTCCTAACCATGATATTAATTAAATCATATTCTGTGTAATTCAAACTAAGAAGCAAATAGAACTTGTATAGAATATTAGAAGCTAAGAACAATAATCATATATTTCTAAAACATAAATTAGTAATTTTTATAATATAATAATTCAATCATCTACATAAGAAGAAAAAAAAATGCTAAATTTAAAAACTAATTAAGTCATTATGATCAAACTTAGCTACCTATATTAAAATTCTACCTAATCATTCTTCTCCTATGTACAATTGAAATTATTCAGAGTAAGCTAGAGAATCCCTACACGCAAAATAGTGATAGAATCAATTTTTTTTCATAGACGGCGTGAATTAAACTCATTTACATATCTAAAACAAAATACCCTCAACTACTAAACTAACCCAGAATTCTCGAAATGAGCAGGAGTTAATCATGTGTACAAAGTAGCATAACAATACATCTTCTAAAAATGTAAAATCTTCCTCTTTGTTCCCTTAAAAACCTTCCTAATTTTCTTGTAGGCATTCTTTTTTCAGCTCCTTTGATCATTCTTGTACTTCCCATGAAGAATTTGTAGAAAATATTTATGTAAAGAAAAAAACAGAGGAAATTAAAACAGGGGATTTGATCTTTGTTTGTTTTTGTTGTGTTTTGGGTTGGATTGAGAGTATGAAAATTGAAGCTTTGTAATGGAAAGTGAGGAGGAAAAGGGTGTACTTATAGAGATTTAGATGGAGGGTAGAATTTTTTTTAAGGGTAAGTGGTCCAAACGTTGTAGGGTAGAAAGACAATTTACCTAGGGCCCCTGCCCCTTAAAATGGAATCTATTACCCTTAAATTTAAAGACTCTCACTTTTTTTTTCCCTGCCACGTCAGAATTTAGAGCTTTTAGTAGGTAGTGGCACCAAGATTAGGGCCGACTCTAAGGGTGGGTAAAAGGGGTCACCGTCCAAGGCCTCATGTTAAAAAAGTAAAATTAATGGTTCTAAAAGGTCCATATAAATTATAAATCGCAAAGGAAAAGGACCCCAATATGCTATTTCGCCCAAGGCCGACCCTGACTAAGATTTATGATGAAGTTCATCTAACAAAAATTCCTATTAAATCATGATGTGAAGACAAAAAGAATAATACTCTCTTCTATTCAACATAAGTGTTCTATTTGCTTTTTAGACACTATTTATCTCTTACTCTTAATTTGTATTTTGTTGTTAATTTATAAGTTAAAACGTAGTCAAATGAGATCTTGTTTGATTCATCTCAATGCAAAGATTATTAATATCAAGTTTCCATAATTTTTAATAATGCACAGTTAAATATAGGGAAATTCCACATGGTAGCATCAAGTTTTAATGAAATGCCAATGATAGCACTTTTTTAAGAAAATTCCACATGGTAGCATCCAGTTTATGCACTATCTAATTGGCGTAGCATTTTCTGTTAAATTCTTGTTAAATTCCGTTTAATTCATCATTTTGTAAGTTTTTTCCACATGGTAGCATCAAGTTTTTGTTTAATTCACCATTTTGAAGTTTAATTCACCATTTTATTGTTTAATTCACCGTTTAATTCATTAACGTCCATAAATGTTTAATAATTTTATGAAAAAAATATAAATGTAAAATTATTTTTACGGGAAAAATAATTTTAACATTTAATCCACCATTTTAATGTTTAATTCATTGGTCAAAACAAGTACTCTTTCGAATAAGTACTTGTTTCTATCGAATTATCAAAAGAGTATCCCAGAAGGATAGTAACGACGTCCGTTTTTTTTAAAAAAATCGTTATGATGGGTAAAAATGACGTCAAATATCATTCGGTTTACGTATCGAAAAATAGGCGAATAAGTACTTGTTTCAACCGGATTTTCGAAAGCGTTATCCCATAAGGATAATTGCAACGTCCGTTTTTTGAAAAAAAATTGTTATGATAGGTAAAAATGACGCCAAATATCTTTTTCGGTTTACGTATCGAAAAATAGGCGAATAAGTCTTGTTTTGACCCGATTAGATAGTTTCTTATAATTTTTCAATAAAATTATTAAAAACATTTATGAACGTTAATGAATTAAACGGTGAATTAAAGATTAAAATGGTGAATAAAAAGTTAAAATGGTTAATTAACAAAAACTGGATGCTACCATGTGGAAAAAAACTTACAAAATGATGAATTTAACGGAATTTAACAAGAACTTAACGGAAAATGCTACGGCAATTAGATAGTGCATAAACTGGATGCTACCATGTGGGATTTTTTTTTTTTAAAAGTGCTACCACTGGCATTTCATTAAAATTGGATGCTACCATGTGAAATTTTCCTTAAATATATTAAGCATTGAATAAGCGCATTGGATAGAGTGCATAAAGCAAATGAGACACTTAATAAGAGGGAGTAATAAAATAAATAAAATTAAAAAGATAAATTAAAATAATAAAACTTCCACCCTATTAAATGCTACCACATTAGGATGATTTGTCAACCTCATAAATAACCGTTATTTACTGAGATCTTCTCTCCTTTATCTAACCAATATTACTCTGCCACTTCAAAGGTGAATATTTTATTTTATTATTAAAAAATTATATTGTATAAGTGATTCTAATATTTAATTATAAAAATTTAATATAAATTTAATTAATATAAAAAATTATATTGTATAAGTGCCTCCAATATCTTTAATTTATCAATGTGACAAAAACATTCCCAACACTACCTCACATACAAAATTACAAACCCTCACCAAATTCTAATGTGGGAGTAATTAATTAGGAAATGAATCACAAACATGAGGAAATACTCCAATGACTTATAAAGTGTACACACTATTTTTAATTTATCGATGTGAGACAAACCTTCCCAACACCTCCTCACATGCAAACCCTCGTCATGTCATTCATTTTTTAATTGAACCATCGGCTCATATACCATGTTGGCATATTAAATTTAGTTGGACTTATTGTAAATGCCAACATATAATAGGTAAATTACGGGGCACACACACTTCATAAGTCAAAGACGATATTCTATCCCAAAACCATATGACAAGAAGAACTTCAAAGACTTATAAAGTCTCCATATAATATTTATTTCATCGATGTGAGACAAACCATTCCAACAAAAACCATATACTTCTTTGTCCCACGAATATTGCCTTACTTTCAATTTTTGTTCACCATGCTAAAGTTGCGTCATTTCTATTTTTAGTCATTGCCCACATTCTTTTAGTAACTTTCAACCACACATTTAATTTTCTATTTCATCTCATCCACATATTTTCCAAATTTCAGTAAAATACCAATTTATTTATTTTTTCCTCACCATTAAATGATTTTAGTGAGATAGAGGTAGCTTGACATTTCCTTATCAAGTCGTTTTACTTGTTTTTAAGTTTGCCTCTCTTTGCAAAAACAACATGGGACCATTGTAATAGACAACTCACTATATTTTTACCATTCTCACTTCTTGTAGAAAATTTTACTTTTACTTGATCATTACTTTACTAGTCCTTCCCATAAATAGGGACAATGTGTATTGTGAACTACTTTGCTTAAAAACTTTGTACTAGGAGGAATTGTTTCCTAAAAAGAGTCACAAGTATTTATTAGGGTTTGTTATTTTCAACCATTAAGATGAACTTAAAGTAAATTTGTTAGATTAGAACATAAAATTTACTTATTGAGTAGTATTTTAAAAAATGAATCAGATTTTGTGTTAGTTAGAAAGTTAACTTTTCAAGAAACGTCAAGGGTTTAATTTTCATTGAGACATCTTCTCTATCAGTTCACCCTGTAATAATTCAAAATAAGTATGAGATAACAAACTTAGTTAACTTTTTACGTCATTAAGTGTCAAATACAAATGCAACACCACCTTGTTCATTTTTTGGCCTCAACATAAAAGATAAAAAGATCACATAAAAACTTAAGACATATACTATAATACTCATCATTTTGTTTTTTATTGTTGAACTTTATATATAGATCACGTAACATTAGTTTTCTAGCAAAATTTTAGCTCGATATAAGATCACATCACAATTTGCCTAAACTCCCAATCCTTCTCGCCTTTCTAATGCATATTACATTTTGATACGGGAATATACTTAATTTCGAATTTACAATTAGACCTGCACAATGAGTTAGATATGAGTCAAACCAGCGATATAAATAAAAACAAGGAGTTTTATAGGTAGGATCAATCCCAAATAAAAACAAGCATATGAAATTTCTAAGGAAGGAGTATGTACTCCATTACATGGTCCCCTAAGACTAAAGTCTTACTTATACTCGAGAGTCCAATTTTGAGCTATAACACTAATTAGGGGGTGATGGGGTGATGAATGACTAGTGATAAGTCATTACATTTTCTGTTTCGTCCAAAAAGTACTATATAATTTAATTATATAATTAGATTTTTGAGTTAAATGATACTATTTCAGAGAAACAAAAAAGAAATACTGATTAGCTATATAGGATTAGCCTTAGGCTAGAAATGTCCTTTAACTTTAACATCGATGGTTGAGACTTAAGGGAGGGTGCCCTATCTTGGATTTTGAAGGTCAAGATTCTTTGGATAAATTTTCTATGATACATAGAGCAAAATTATTTATGATTTGTAATGTAAAATATACCAAAGTACTAAATAAAAAATTGAATGAAATATGTGAATGAGTTTAGAAAAGAGGACCGAAGATATAATCGAAAAGAATTAGCAAATAGACAATCTAAAAAGTGAAGTATAAAAAATAAAAAAAGAAGAAAGAGTAAATTATTAAAATTTTTTGAACTAAAAGAGAATTTTTATACTATATCAAGATCAAATAATTGTCTTTTTCTAATAGAGAAATTTAAAGAATAAAAAATTAAATCAAATTTCATTTGAATTGTGTTCTCGAATTAATCATCTTATTTTTATTACGTTGAATTTAATTTTTCTAATGCTATATGAGTGATCTTCGTTTCGAGATATCTGTCAATTTACATTTACTTGAATTTTTTTTATGAAATATTGTTATATAATAAGGAGGATTATATTGATCATGATTGAGAAATTAAATACATTTATATACTTGAAGATTATTAGCCAAGTGGGAGTTTTGAGTCATTTGTTCAATGATTGAGCATAGTATCAAAAAAAACCATTAGGATTAAGATATGTTTGAATAATGATATAATAATATTTTAGGAGTATTTTATTATTATTATTATTATTATTATTATTATTATTATTATTATTATTATTATTATTATTATTATTATTATTTATATTAGTGAAAATATTTAAGTGACATTAACTACTCCAATAAAAAAGGAGAGGTTGAAAATGTGATGTCATGTATGACATGAAAAGAATATAATCATAAAAGATGCTTCAATTTATTTAGTTGTTAAATAATAAATTTAGGGTTTGCTGCTAAGATGATATAAGAGATTTTGACCTTTGTGTTAAGCTTGCATTAGCATTGCACTTGATTCCATGATTATACTTAAATAAAAGTTAAAAGCAATGATAAAATATGAATGAAAATTTGAGAGGATAAAGGTTTTGGAGGTTTTCGCTAAAATAGTTTTTTTTTTTTGATAATTTTAATTAATTTAGGTATAGATAGATAGTTGGCTGATTAGATAATTTTATATTCGTGTTTGGTAAATTATGAATCAGCTAATTTACTATAAGTTACTCTCACCAGCATATTCAATATCAGTTGGACAAATCACTCATACCAACTGGGTTTCCATTTTAGCAGTTTACCAAACACCGCATTCAACTTTTGATCTTATTTCTTCTGTTTCTTTGAATTTTAAACATAACATCCAAAAAAATCTCATTTGATTCACTAATGTAGCAAGTGCAAAGGCATATAAATGTAATAGTTATTATTATATTAATAATTGTGTCATTAAAATAACCATTAATATATAATAGTAAAGCATCATATTTTAACTTAGCCTCCCTGAAAAAATAGGGGCCATAACATTCTGATTTTGAAAATCAGATTTTTATCTTAGTTGGAGCGCAAGTATTGCTTTTTCGATATTTAACTGGCTTAGCATTTCCTTCCTTCAGTATTATACTTTGTAATAATAACAAAAATCCTGATATTTATACATACAAGATGCATATAATATCAAACAAAAAAAAGTTAGACTTATACATATAACATTAAACAAAAAAGATACGAACTTACTTCATATATTTTTATAGTTATTATTTGTCGAGAAATAATGTAATAAGTAATATTTTAAAACGGTTACATAAGGAAAATATAACAAATATTAAGTAAGGGAGAAAATAATAACAAAACATTATACCACCGTTTTTAATATATTTGTAGCTGATAGTTTGAATTTTTCATTTAATGAGAGATAAATTTAAATAAAATTTGAAGGAATATATTGGAAATAAAACATATTATAGCTAGTGAGGTATTAATATTAAAGATACTAATATTTAAATTTTTTTATTATGTGTATATAAAGATGTTAATATTTAAAAATTAATTTTAAACACGAGTAAAAGTAAAGTGGACAATAAATAGGAATGAAAAGAATGTAATTAATGTATTTATTTTTTAATTATGAATAGGGCTAGAATTTAGAAAGAAGGTACTTAATTAAGTACGCCATATATTGCCTAATTAAACATGTTTTTGCCTCGTGCTCTCCCCACTAATCAAAGATTTGGCTAATACATCCTCCTAATTACATGTAATTAATTCTTTATACATATATGAAGTCTTAACTATCATTAAGTTTTTGTTGAGTTGATTTTTTAATATAGTATCAGATTTTATATGGCAGATGATAAGCTTGTTTCCCTCAATTCAAAGTGAAACATTTAGTGTAATGTATGAGGAGATCTATGTGTTGTATCCATATTTCTAAGCCTAAAGAATTAACTCTCATGTGAGGGAGCTTGAATGAGTATCTAACATATTTAAGGGCTTCAATTGTAAGTTTAAACTTTTAGTTGACATAGTTCCTTGACAGAAGAATCACCTTAATTAGGGACGCTATTAATATTCTAAACAAGTATTACTAATATTAATATTGATGCAACATACTCGACATTAAACTATTAAAACCATATATGGGCGTAGATAAGGTTGTTCAATTCTTTTAAACTGAAAACATTCGAAGTAGTGTATAGATAAAAGCTTTTATTAATAGTTAGTTGGATTTTGTTAATATTATTATTATATCTGTATTTTCTTTATATTAAATGCAATTATGCATAAAATACCAACTAAAAACTAAAAATAAGTGGAGGAAAATAAAAGGAGACAAACAAGATGATATAAAGACAATAGTGATTAGATTAAGATAAAAGCTATTAAATTAGGAGACAATTGGACAAGTTATGGTCCAAAACTCTAAAGTGTTTCCTTCTTCAACAACTAATTTTATTTATTTGTTACCTTATAATGAAAAATAAAGACATATTTGCAAAGTTTGTAAAGGCCATATAAGCACAAGATAACTTTGTGGTAGACAATACCTTTTGGCTAACATGTATGAATCATGTTAGAAAATGACTCGACACTTGGCTAGTTGTATACTTGTATAGGTGTTTTAACAACCTGATCAACGAAGTGATATTTACTCGATCTGATTATCGAATTTATATTTGAATTGATTTTTTAATTATACAAAAAATTAATGCGGGCACAAGACTGAATTTTAAATTGACTCGAAACACCTGATCTAAAATCAATCGGATGATCCAAATGAACATTTCTAACTGATTATATGACTTTTATTTGTTTCATAGTTCTCAAGATTATTTGATTGGCAATGCTTACCAAAAGCACTTGTTGCTCAATGGATAGAGCATCTGCATGTGGAAGGTTTGGGGTAAGACCCTACTGGGTGCAGGTATCAATTGGAGAGTTTCTTGACCGCGCACATTTCTCTTTACTCCCTCATTGGAGGAACACGTATGATTTGTCTGCATCTTTCAGGAAAAAAAACCCCACCCGGACCCTGTCTTGTGCGGGATACTGAGAATGACCTTTTTATTTGATTGGCAATGCTTAATTGAGTGTGGTCGGTATTTAGGCAATATGCTATCATATCTTAAGAAATTAAATAAAAATTGGAACTCAGATATGAGATTTCACTAAAGCTTTGATCCGGATACGTTATTCGATTAGAATGATCCGATTCTAACTGATTTTTGAAATTGGTTATCTATTTTGGCTAATGTTATTCGCTAATTCTTTATTAAGGCTATTTCTCCATAAGACGACTTTAATTAGGTCAATTCAAACTATATTTTTTTAACACAAATTCTATACAAGTGTGTATTCAAATATCATTATTTATTTTTATGTTCTTTTAAAACTGGACAGCTTGTAAGCTGGACAGCTTGTATGAACCAATTTCACGAAGAGATAATTCCATACAATACTTGCTAAATGTTAAATAGACCAACTTTTTTTTTTTTTTTAAATTTACATTTGTGCCAGATTTTTAAATGGCACTTTGGATTATTTTTTTTTTCATGTTAGGAGAGATTCAGTTTAGTAGTAGGTAGTACATACTTTCTCCGTTTCATAATACTTGCTACTGATAGTGATATTTTTCCACATAATATATTACACTCATCATCATCGTACCCAGTGTATCCCGCTCATAGAAAACTATGATCAGGGTCTGGGGAGGGAAGAACGCCGGTAACTCATACCCATACAGGAGAGCGCGATCAAAGAGTCCCGCGGCTCGAGAAAGGCCTTCCAGGAGAGAAAAACCTGCAACTTATAAATGGATTAAATAATATATTACACTCATTAGCAAGTATCGTGAAACGGAGTATGTATGACAAAATTTGGTCCAAAGAGTCCCGCGGCTCGAGAAAGACCTTTCAGGAGAGAGAAACCTGCGACTTTATCATTGGGCTTAAACTTTCTCCTTTCGCCCAAAACGGGCCAAACACTACTTTGGGCCAAATTTTTTGTTGTCTCACGGGAAAGTTCGATTATTGGCTAGTTTTAGTTGATAATTTGACATGTTTAATTCGCTAAGAGCATTGATTTTTTTGTTAAGGCAATATATAAGCTAGTTTTTGTGAAAAATATTTAGTAAAAATTTATAAATTCCAATTGACAAAATCCAATGAAAATACTACTCATAGTGGTTATGTTTACAAAAAGGTTACTAATATAACAAATTTAAAATATTGATTGATAAGCCAGAAGTTTAAGCCAATTGTTATGGTGACATTTTGTATTGAACGTTGCCTTTTTAATAAAAAAAAAGTGGTCAAGAGATCAAATGCCAATAAAAAAGAACATAAAAGTTCTTTCACAAATTCTTATATGAAACGGTCTCATTATTAGATGCGCCATATAGTTTTAAGCTCGTTTCAATGAGAATTAGTCTCTTACAAGAATAGCTCTTTTTTTTTTTTTTATTTTGGTCTACAAGCACATTCTTAGTTTTGGTTTGCTTAAAAATCATTAGTTCAAAGCTTTTTAAAAGCCGTAAATCATCTAAAAAGCCTTTAACGAAACACCACAATATCCTTTTGTGTTGAATTGACCGTTTTCCTCTAGTATTTCCTCTTAAAGGATTACATCTGTGGATTGTCAGACAGACAGTCACCTTCCTTCACCCAAACTCTGTTTTCGAGTGGGATATTAGGTTGATGATGATCATCCTTTTGTATTGAGCGGCCTATAATGCCTTTTCTTAAGTGCGCCATATTGGGTTTGATTGTTTGATTAAACATCCATTTTTTTTTGTATCAAATTGTGCTCAAAGCTTCATTTTTCTTTTGCCCACAATTATTAGTTTACTTTTAATTTGTGGGGTTATGATGAAATTTATCAATTAATTTGTTTATTCTTTGTGAAGATAGCAAGGCTTCTTTGAATCCAATTCTTTTTCTCAATTCATTAAAGCATGTAATTAATGGAAGATTAAATAATTTAAATTGGGTTGTGCTCAAAACTTTATATCACATTTTAGTTGTTTATATATCCATTATAATGTTGATTAGCGTTTATTTAATTTTTAATTATAAGCTTAATTTTGGTTGGTTAATATGGAATCATCTTTATCTTGTTGCCGATTAATATGTTTGTATGTGACAATGACGAAAAATAGTGATTTTTACTTATTAATGGTCGGATTACCAATACACTAATAAAATAAATATAGTTAAATGACTAATATACTAATAAAACAAGTTAAGTCTAAAATTAATATTTTGAGAAAATTATTACAAGATGTGTCAAGGAACCAACTCAACCAAAAGCTTAAACTGATGGTTGAGGCCCTAAGATATGTTATATACTTTAACACGCCCCCTCACATGACCCTCTTCATACTTGGTGCTGAATATTTAAATGAGGGGTGGTTGAGATTCGAACCTGTGACCTCTTGTCACACTGGCTTCTGATACCATGTCAAGGAACCAACTCAACCAAAAGCTTAAATTGATGGTTGAGGCCCTAAGATATGTTATATACTCTAACAATATCAAGATTTTCTCAAGTTAAACTTAATTATACTACTTAGATTGCTGAACTTTACTTAATTTTGTGATATTTATTTACACTTTATTAAATGTTATAAAAAATTTAGTACAGGGGCCAAGTTGAATATAATGGGCTGCATAATGTATTTGAAATGGGAGATTGAAATTGGTCTAATATATGCAACCTTACTCTAGTTAAATGATAAAAAATAATTTTTTTTTTTAATTATTTCTTAATAATAAATATAATTTAAAATGCGATGAAAATAAAAATTACACGTAATTGACTGAAATTTACGATCAAATTGAGCAAATGATGATCATTGAAATAGAATTATAAACACTCAATCTCTCACAACACAATTACAATGACCAACAACTTAATCCATAAATAAAAATTTTACTTTTTCCGATTTTTTAGTATAAACACACAAATTCTTAAAAAGAAATCCGAGGAAAGATCAAAGCAAGCAAACAAACAGAATGTATACACTTTCATCTCATTAAAATTGCTACATTTAACTTAAAAACATCTGACATTAAATAATCAAAGTATGCATGTTCATCAACCAATCAACTTATCGAGTCATGCCACCTTGCATTAATGGAGGAGCCAAACCCTGGTTTTGCCTCTCCATGTTACCATGCCATCCTATAATATAAGGAAAACACAAATAATCAAATTAGAGTAAATTATATTTTTTATAGTACACGATACGCTAAAGAAAGGGAAACATATGAGATTCAAATTTAGGATATTTATCAAAGAAAAATAATTCATCTATCAACTGAAATAAAGTTTGATTTTCTAAATTTCAGTGAAACTTATAATAGAGTATATATATAAGCTAGATATTTTTAATCTATGAAATATCAATGCGAAATAAAATCGAATCGAAACACCCTCTAGTTAAAAAGAGAATTAAACAATGATATGAAAAGAACATATGTAAAAATGTTAGATTTTATATATTGTTGGACCAAAGTCTAATGTTGGGCTTATATGTAAATATTTATATGTTATTATAATTAATTAAGACTGTCTTTATGCCCTACTTAAAGTGATCTAATTAAAGTTAAACGGTTTGGGCTTAAATGTATCAATAGGTTGTGAGCCTTAAATGTGTAGCGACTTATTTTATAACTGGGTTCTATGATGGGCTGAATACCAGTCACAAGTTATTATATATATAGCAGTTATGGTCTCTAGGTTATACATATTTCATTTATCCTGCCATCCCATTATCAGAGAGAATTAAGAGTAATAACATTAAGGGTCGTCACTTTAGGGAATACGTGTTAATCTAGAAGACACATACACTCTCATCTTCAAGATTATCTACTGAGCTATGGAATCAGGTATTCTTTAATTTTGTCTTTTCAGTTTGTTGTTCTAATTCAACATTATCGATCCTGGTTGTTAGTAAAAGAAGAGTGAATAATTACCTAAAGCAGGATCATATCCACGGTGTTGAAGCTCACGGTATTCTTGGCATAAAGCACAAGACTCACACCAAAAATGAGTGCAACAATCTCCACAACAACTCTCTTGCATTCCATATTCAGCCTTCATTTTTGAACGATATGTGCATGAATATATCCATTGACAACCCGTAACGACCATCACTAATGAGTATAACGCTCCACTTACTCCACATGCTGCAAAACATTAAATTATCACTCGATAAATTTATAAATGATTTTTACTGTTAAAAATTAAGTGGAAATAAATTTGATTCTATCTTATAAGCAGGGGAGGTTCCGAGCATGTTTAACATGTTCGACAGCACAGGGCCTCAAAAAATCGAAGGCCTAAATATTAAATTATGTAGTATATGATAAGTATTTGAAAAAACAGAATTATTAGAAAATTGTTATAAATTTATAAATTTACTCTATACTTACATGATGAGCCTTTGTCAACAATTTCTGCTATACGTCCGAAGGTAATACAGGGGCACCAACATGTCAAACAACCTGCATGATTTCAGAATTTACATAATATTATAAATTAACAACACAAAATCATTCAAATAATAACGAAGATAATTTAATTTGTTACATAAATCAACTCAAGTTAAAAAATTAAATTGATTAATTAGCTGATGGGTGAAAGTCGAAACCTGTCAAGAAATCAACTCAATTAAAAGCTTAAGTTGATAGTTGAGGGCCTAGGATATATTATATGTTCTAACACGCCCCTCACACGAGAGCTCACAAGGCTAAAAGTGTGAATGCGTGTGCGCTGAATATTCACTTTAAATGAAGGGTGTTTAAATTCGAACCCATGACCTCTTGTCACGTTGGTTTCCGATACCATGTCAAGAAACCAACTCAACCAAAAGCTTAAGCTGATAGTTGAGGCCCCAGGATATGTTAATGTTATATACTCTAACAAAACCCATACATGTTATTTATATATACTCTATCATATCCTCTCATCTCATTATGCAAACACATGGTGCTGATACAATTGCCGGATTCAGGGTTTAAACTCAACGAGAGCACAATCAAGATAAATAAGTTAAACAAAGTGTGTAGGTTGGTCATAAGTACGTGCAAAGTGTTGGAAATACTTCACGTGTGAGACAAGATCCCACATCGACAAAATAGTGGGCTGTTGACTCGCATATATAATTGGTGAGCTACTCTTCCTACTACCATATGGTTTTTGGAAATAATGAAACTCACCAAGTGTATGTGCAAGTCACGCTCTTGACCCGTGGGTTTGTGAGCCCGAGCCCACGGGTTTCCCGTGTCCACACGAGTGGGCCACGGTAAGATTATGTGACGAATTGTCACGGCCTATTCAATGCTATAGCCTATAGGTCCGTGGTCTAAATCCTACATATCTTGTTTTATACTTTCTCCGTTTTCTTTTTATTGTCCACTTTCTTTATTTGGTCAGTTCACTCTAATTGTGCACTTTCTATTTTAGGGCAAAGATTTTTTACCTAAATACTTCCAACTACCCCAACTTATACTCCCTCCAATTCAACATAAATGTCCACTTTTCTTATTTGGTAAAGTCACTCTAATTGTCCACTTTCCTTTTTTGGCAAAGATTTTTTACCTAAATACCTCCAACTACCCAACTTATATTATTTTAAATACCCCACCTACCACCTTTTCAATTATTATAATCATTTAAATACTCCACCTACGACCTTTTCAATTATTATAATCACTTAAAATATCTCACTACCATCTTTCTTAATGCGGTTCAAACCCAAAGTGGACCCTTATTATGAATTGGAGGGAGTATTATTTAAAATACCCCAACTATCACCTTTTCAATTATTATAATTACTTAAATACTCCAACTACCACCTTTATAATTATTATAATCACTTAAAATACTCCACTACCATTTTTCTTAATTTGCGTGCCCACTTGAAAGTGGACAATAAGAAGGGGTGGAGGGAGTACAAAATTTCAGTGCCCTAACGTACAGGTTTACCCCTGACTGATCCCATGTCAAAAATCAACTCAATTAAATCATTAACTTAATTGTTCAAGCTTCGGGATATATTAATTATATAGTTATGTGACAAAAATAATACCAAAAAAAACAGAAATAAACAAACTATGAGACTTACACAAAGAAACATCAGAGAAACAATCACAAAGACCAGTAGAAAACTCTCCAACAGGAGCTTGTTTGTGGGCTACTGGGATTCCAACTGCAGCTTGTTCTTGCTTCATTTTTCAGATTTTAATTATTTATGCAAATTAAACAAAATATACAAGAAATAATTTTTATTTATTTATTTTCTTCAATTTAGTAATTATGGAAATATATAGGTTTTAAAAGGGTAATTAAAGTTGTGAATTTTGATGAATAATGAAGAAAAAGAGTAGGATTCAGAGAGTATATATAATGTATTGATTAATATGATTAGTTAGTGGTGGCTGCTAAGGCTTAAATCTCATTGGTAATGTAAATGTTAATTTTTTGTGCAAGTGTTTGATAAAGGGTCTTTAAGACCCTACTCCCTTTTGAATTAATTATATTTAGACTTGTTCAACACGTTAGAAAATGATGTCTACTTGTCTAGTCGTTATTTATGAATGGATAAAGTACAATTCATGATTGAAAAACACCAAAAAAGATAAAGTTTTTTAGTTCATACTTCCTCTGTTTCATAATACTTGTTAGTGAATGTGATATGTTGTGTGGAAAAATATCACTATCAGTAACAATTATTATGGAACGGAGGAAGTATTGGATACTTCATCTGTTTTGATTACTTGCTACTATTGCATGGACACAAAGATTAAGAAGTTACTGTGCAATGATGAACAGTAGGTGGAAAGTTGCTTTTTGAAATTTTTTAATATTATTTGTTGTAAAATAAAAAAGAAAAATAGGAGTAATTAGATATAGAGTAGGATAAAAATAAGAGTAGATGTAACTTTAAATGATTGGTTTTTACTAAAAAGGGAAATGTAGCAAAATGAAAAATATAACGAGTATTATGGAACAGAGGAAGTATATTCTAATATTTCCTTTACTTTTACATCTACTAACCTTACTTTAGTCTTATTAAAATTTTAAAAAATTAAACTTTTTTCTTTCACATGTAATTTTATTTGACCACCTAAAAATAGTGAAAAGTCCCAATGAGAGAGTAAAGAGAGATGCGCGTAATCAAGAAAGCCCCAATTGATACACGTGTCTCGGTCGGGGTAGAACACTAAACCTTCTGCTCCATATGCAGATGCTCTCTTTTGGTTAAAGAAAGTCAATATACCGGAGAAAAATAATTCATGTAGACAACCAATATAGATAATCTATTAGTTCATCTACGCGTTCTCAATCTTCTGGGATTACGGCTTTAATATTGTTATATAACGACTCTAGTATATATTTTTTCATTTAATTTATCTTTGTTTTATATTTATTGAAAATTAAAAAATTGTTGGTAAGTTACAAAACCATTTGAAATTAAAAAATCACATGTCATTATACCTATAATATTAGTTATTTCCTATTTAGGGGTATACTCAAAGGAAGAAGGTGAAGCCGCCTAATTAGTCAGTCAACACGATATTATAACTTCGGTACATCGCACATTGCAATACTTGCTAGCCGCCCCACCCCCTAGGCCACCAAGCTTTTTTATTGGAGATATTTAATTAGTAGGGTCACATTTAAAATAAAATTATATGATGTTATATAATATTTTTTTTTAAATATAGATAGATTAAAATGTAAATTGGTAAGTATTCTTTTTTTAGATTTTAAAAAATATGCTTAATAAGTCTTGAACCCAACCACTAATTTAACCAGCACATATATTAATATCTCTAGGTGTATGGTTTTATATATAAGTTGAATGTTTTCAGTTGACATTATTTAAAGGCCACATATCCGTCCATGTTAATTGGTTATTTTATTGATTGTTAGCTTTTGGATCAGTTGAAAAGTTAAAAAATATTGTTTGTTTCGTAAATAATTTTTCAATTGTTTTTTTAAGTTAAATTGAGAAACCTAACTTTATTATATTACTATCGACTCTTGACTTATTACTTGTTCCTACTTTTCTTCTGATAAATAGCTACATATATTTATCAAACATCTCTTTAGCTAACTAGTTGACTTATCTGGCTGGCTTTAAAGCTATAAAAAAATCTAATAGTTTTAGTTGATCAAATGAGTCAAATTAAAATACTAACTACTGGCTTTAAATGCCACTGATTCATATTTGTAGTGTAATAATTATTGGTTTTTATTTTTAATTCCACCGTAAAGTGTTTTAGCGACACTTAATTTGGGCTTTAGTGGGATATGTAATTGTCACAATAGTCTATAGAGACATTTTTGAGAAATGTCACTAGATCCTATGTCGCTAAAAGCTTTAGTGTGACTATTTAATATGCTGCTAAAGGGTCTAATAAATGTCACTAAATCCTCTAAATAAACTACAAGAAATTTGAAATAGCAACATTTAGATTAATTAAATGTCGCTAAATATATCCCATTAAAAGAAAATTATGTTGTAGTGATAATGCAAGGTGTATAATAAAATCCCTATTTTAATTTAAAGATTATGTGCCTTTTGCGCCTTAATTAAACATTATTTAAAATTGAAATAATCCAATTAATCATCAATACAGAACAATTTATAAAAATACATTTATTGACTCATTGGTGTAATGTAAGATAAAACCTACTCTCCTACCTTATTAAAATTATAACATTTACTTCATAAAAACTTTCACATAAATTTTGCTTTATATTATACTTTCTTCCTTCCACTATACTTGTTATATTTCACTTTTACGTAATCTAATGTGCTACTTATATTGTTTATTAATAATAAACTATACACATCTAAAAATTATAAAAACTTATTAATATATAAGTACGTGATTAGACGATTCAAATAAGATCTCACTTGCCTATATTTTTTTAACACATTAACTGTAATATTTAAAACAAGATTAAACAATAAATAGTATAAAAAATCATTGTGTAGCAAGTAATTCAGAACGAAAAAAAGGTAATCTCCTAGGAACAAGTTACATGGCCTCACGTTTATACACAAATAAAACATCACACATGACATAAGCCAAAAAATAAAAAATAAATATTGGTCAAACATTGATATAAATAAATGAAATAAATAATCACACGAATCTGTTCGTATCATCATCAACAAGACAACAATACTCTTTTATTTAGTCTTGAATATTGTCGTGTAGAAATTCCTAAACAATCACCGTGATTTGTAAATCATCATATAAAAACAAAAAAAATAATAATAAAATAACTAAAATAAGAAAAAGATAAAATAAATTATCCAAAATCTCCCTATAAGATTAGGCCACGTAGTGTGATTTACTTCTCTCACAAATAACCGTGATTTACCCAGACTTCCTCTATTCTCGTGCATGCTCCATGCTCAATATGAACGGGTCAAATTTGGTTGGGTCGGGTCGAGTCGGGTATGTTCAAGTCAGCTTATCGGGTCATTCCACCTGGCATTGACGGAGGCATCGTCATTCCCTGGTTTGCTTTCTCCATGTTACCATGCCAGCCTATAATACATAACATACAATCGTCAATAAAATAATCATATAAACTATTTTATACTTTTGCTTTCAAAAGAAAAAAATATCTAAAAGTGAGATATTATCTCTTGGTAAAACGACCTTGAAAAAGAAAGTTCATATGTTAACAGTTTTTATTATTGGGCTTAACCCATGTATGAAGTGAGTCTCATGGTGAAACTTGTTAGAGTATATAATATATCCTAGGGCCTTAACCATCAGCTTAAGCTTTTGGTTGAGTTGGTTCCTTGACATGGTATCAGAGCCAGGGTGACAAGAGGTCATGAGTTCGAATCTCAACCATCTCTCATTTAAAGTGAAATATTTAGCGCCATGTATGAGGAGGGCATGTGCTGCATCCACACTTCTAGCCCAAAGGGCTCTCGTGTGAGGGGGCGCGTTAGTATATAACATATACTAGGGCCTCAACCATCAGTTTAACCTTTTGGTTGAGTAGATTCCTTGATAAAACTGACTATACACATACAAGAATTTATGATAAGCTTATTAACTTGTAAAAAATTATAATTTGTAACTTAGCTTGTGCAAAGATTTGAACCCCAAATTAACATAAAGTTTCATATATATATCTACCAATTAAAATTATAAACCTTAGATTTAAAGTTAGCCCTTATATCATATATTATAATATAAATACATATAAATAAGTTACGAATATGAATCTCATTGGTCAATTATTTCAAATGATCATATAATTAGCGTTAAATATGAATAATAAAAAAAGAATAAATTAGATGATAATTACCAAGGGCAACATCGTAACCACGATATTGAAGCTCACGATACTCTTGACATAAGGCACAAGTCTCACACCAAAAATGAGTGCAACAATCTCCACAACTATTCTCTTGTATTCCATATTGAGCCTTCATCTTTGAACGATATGTGCATGAATATATGAATTGGCATCCGGTGAACACCATGAGCAATGAATATAATGCCCCACTAACTCCACATGCTACATCAACAATAACAATATTTTATGTCAATTTATGTTAGATATTACTTGAGTACAAAGATTCGGCTTAACAAAATATGATATCAGAGCTAATATGGTGGAATTGTCATCTAACCCTCATTTTATGTAGATATTTAGCGCTAGACATATAACGATATGTACAACATTCACGTTTTTAGCCTCAAGGACTCTCGTAGGATCGAGAAGCGTGTTATGAGGCTATAACTTTAAGCTTTAAGCTAAGGTTTTGTTTTACATAAAGAAAAAAATGGTAATATTTAGATACTTACATGATGAGCCCTTGTCAACAATCTCAGCAATTCGTCCAAAGGTGATGCATCAGCCAAGCCTTTACTGAATTACATGGGTGTCAAACCTGTAAGTACAATTTCCTTCAAGGGTTCGTTTGGTATAAGAAATCACTTGAGAAATGACAGCATATAGTTTGGTTAACCAGGATTCACCTATGCTTCCCCCGGCTTTAAGGTACTTGACTTTGAGATCACTCGGTGCTCCTGCAGTTCTTGTTTCATTAGCTATGCAGGGGATTTTCCGCGGTTTTAAGGACACCAATGCAAGACTCCTCTATATGCCACCGGTGAGTTATTTACTTTCACTTATGGCCGCAACCTCCTTATATCTTTTGGTAAGAGTATGGTCTGCCGTTGTCCAGCCCTCCCCGGACCTTGATCGTAGCTTCTATGAGTTGGATATACCGAGTATGATGATGAACTGATTCTTTCACTTGAACTTTGCAGTGGCGGGGGATGTAACAAACATAATTCTTGACCCGATTTTTATGTTTGTTTTTCGGTGGGGAGTCAGTGGTGCAGCGATTGCCCATGTTATATCACAGTAAGCTTATGCAACTAATGTAATCTTTCGAGTTTTATCTTGTATTTATGTCCCTTAACTGGGCACGTCGATCATGTTAGGTACGTAATTTCAGTCATCTTGTTTGGAAGACTAATTCAAGTAGTCGATCTCTTACCCCCGAGTATCAAAAACCTCAAATTCAGCCGGTTCCTCAAAAATGGTAACGAATGCCCATACAGTTATACAACATCTAACTTCATCTGGCTTAGTTTTAAATCAATACTTGTATTTTGTTGCAGGTTTTCTTTCTATTAATGAGGGTTATAGCTGTGACATTTTGTGTGACCTTAGCTGCGTCTCTGGCTGCACGGCTAGGATCCACGCCAATGGCGGCTTTTCAGATCTGCTTGCAAGTTTGGTTGGCGACATCTCTTCTTGCTGATGGACTCGCTGTTGCTGGCCAGGTTGTGCTTTCACTTCTATACGATCTCTTTTATGTGTTCAACATTTTTCTAGCGCAGTGTAACATAATTCGCTTGTTTTTGCCTTCTTAATCAGCAATTCGCTTAAAATGTTTTAAAAATAGCCTAAAACCGACCATAATTTGTTTTTTTTATTCGCGAATCATATAACACTCGTCTAGCGATTAGCTTCTAATTTTCTATCTTAGGAGGATTTTCGACACTTTACAGGCAATACTTGCAAATGCATTCGCAAAGAACGATTTTGAGAGAGCTACATCAACCGCCTCGAGAGTATTACAGGCAAGTATTGAGCATAGGCTGATCCGCATCCAGGAAATTTTGGCCTGGGTGCATTGGGTCGAATATACGAATTTTTCATCCAAATCACACCCTCGGAAAATATCGCTATTAATCAAGCCGCTGTGCTGTGTCATATTTGCAGCTAGGATTTGTTCTAGGACTAATACTATGTTTCATGCTCGGGTTTGGATTAAAGTTTGCAGCACGATTGTTTACCAACGATCTCAACGTCCTGAAACTAATAACTATAGGCATTCCAGTACGCGTTCTTTCCTACACGTTCAATTTTCCTACGACAAATTTTCACTTTCTCGAAACTTAAACTAACAATGTAATCTTCGACACAGTTTGTCGCTCTTACTCAACCCATCAACGCATTAGCATTTGTTTTCGATGGCATTAACTTCAGAGCATCTGATTTCGCATATTCGGCTAATTCAATGGCAATAATCTTCGTACGATTATATATTTCTCTCGTATCATACTCTTTCGACAAAATTCTGATCCTTATTTTTCAGGTTATGGTAGCTGCTGTAAGCATATTGTGCTTGATGTTCCTTTCTTCGCATTATGGTTTTATCGGTATCTGGATGGCTCTAACGATATACATGAGCCTTCGAGCATTCGCTGGCTTTTGGCGGTATTTCAAACAACACATACGCTTTCTAGCACTCGATTTTTTTGTTCGTTTTTTCTCGATGATCAAGTTCCTAATACGCTTGTTTTTGTGCAGAATCGGAACAGGTACCGGACCTTGGCGCTTCCTTCGGAGTTGAAAACTTGTAGATTGATACACTTAGCCCATTTTGTACACAAATATATCCTAAGCTTGGAATCTTATAGTAGAAGAGGTTTTTCATGGTTCTACTCATGAGAATTTCATATAGTAGTAACTAGTAATCATAATTCATAATAGATGATGAGTGTACTTGTGCTATGTCAATTCGGGGTTTTGAATATGATCTTGAAAATTCGTAAAACACACCTACGTATATAAAAGTTATTTGTTTGTAATATTTTCGAGATTTCCTGAGAAGGAATAGCGACAAAATAAAATTAAATTATATATTCTAAATTTTTTGGGGTGACAGATTAAGTGTAGTTTCCAAAAGTGTTGATTATAAAGACAGGCAAATTTAGATTTTAATATATCTCTATACTAACTTCAAATAAAAATCTAATTTTGAGAATTGAGAATTATTTCAATTGGAGCAAATATCGTCTTTATAGGTAATTTTGGCAAAATTGATTTTAAAGGTTCGAACTTTGCCTCATTTGCTTCTAAAGGTTCGAACTTTGCCTCATTTGCTTCTAAAGGTTCGAACTTTCGTTTATCCTAAAAAGGTTCGAACTTTGGGGGTCATCTTCATTTAAAGGTTTTTATGGGTTTTTTTGGGTTGATTTTGGATTGATTATGGGTTTTTATGGGTAAAAAACCCATTATCAACCAAGAATCAACCTAGAAAAACCCATAAAAACCCATAATCAATCCAAAATCAACCCAAAAAAACCCATAAAAACCTTTAAATGAAGATGACCCCCAAAGTTCGAACTGTTCTAGGATAAACGAAAGTTCGAACCTTTAGAAGCAAATGAGGCAAAGTTCAAACCTTTAAAATCAATTTTTCCGGTAATTTTATTTAATCTTCCACTTCCCTCATCCTACCATGTTAAAGCAAATAGAATCGTCTAATTTCAATTAATAAGTACTCCAATAAAAATAAGTAGGTAATTTATAATTAACTAAGAATTTGATGTGGTCTTAATTGAAAAATAAACACCACTTTACATGAAACATTTAAAGTTTTTGTAGATAATAATTATAATTTAAAGTTTTTTTATTTTTTTATATTTAAAAATCTAACATCTAACATGTTAAAAGAGATTATATCTATTTTTGATTAGTATACCAATATTTAAAAATCTAACATCTAACGTATGACATGTTAAAAGAGATTATATGACAAAATACCAATTAATTAGTTAATAAATAAATATTGGTATAAAAACAAAAAACACAAAAAATAAAAAATAAAAAAATAAATATTGGTATTATTTTAGAAAGACAATACTTATAACACAATTTATTTTTTTAGACCGTTTTTTGTAAAGACGGCTCTCAAAAGCCCAATCCAATTCTAAATATATATTGTTACAAACTTATAACTCTATATTTATAATTAGATTGGGCTTTTGAGAGTCGTATTTCCAAAAAACGGTCTTTTAAGAGAGCAACTGTACTTATAAATGATTAATAAAAATTAGTATTATTAATTTATTATTATAGTAAAATTTAAAAAAATAATATTAAAAATTTGTAATTTTTCCATAATATTGGAAGTTTGGAACCTTGAAAGTTGAAACATGTACCCTCCAAACAATTCACAAACAAAAAACTTCCATCCCGCTCGTGGTCGATTTCGGCGAAGCAGGTAAAGGAGTAGGACTGTAGGACAATTCGAGAGGAAAAACGGGTGGGGAAATTTCCCATTTTGATTGAAGTTTTTCTACATGATTTTCTGATAATCTTAAGGTAAATTTTCCATTTGTAATACTAGATACTGTGATTTTTTTTTTTTCTTTGTTTCTTGAAATATCAGCTTAAATTTCTCATTACTGGTTTTTTAGTACATAGATTTTGGTTGAAATCGGAGTGAATTAGTGTATGGGAACTTAGATTTCTTGTATGAGGATTTGGTTTTGATTTGAATCAAACATCTTTGAATTGATGACCTACGAGATATTTGACATGATTATAGGATGTTTAGTTGTTCAATTGCCTGACACACCCGAATTGGATTTCCATCGTGACCCGACTTGAACAAATGAGACCTAAAACAGAACAAATGCAAACACTAGCAAGAACAACAATGCAAAAGCAACAAAGAAGCAATCAAATACAACATTTCTAGCCTATATGTCTTTATTGCTTTCAAGAAGGGTCTTATCGTACCTTGTAACTTGTCCATGGATGAGAACTATGCGAAACCTTCTATTGGAATTTATATTTATACTAGATAGATTCCCGTGATAAACACGGTTTATTAATTATTTAAATAAACAATTATTAAAGGATCTTTTGTGAATTACAGCCCTAAAGTTTTCTCTTTTTATGAATTACAGCCGCAAAGTTTTTTTTTATGAATTACAGCCGCGAACTTTTAAAATTGACCACCATTACAGCTAAGTTACCGGATGAGACCGTTGACCAGCCTTTTTACCGTTGACTTTCCTTTTTTTTTCTTTTTCCTTTTTTTTTCGAGTTTTTTTTCTTTTTCCTTTTTTTTCTATTTTTTTGTTTTTCCTTTTTTTTAATTTAATTCTTCATCCCCAATCATCTTTCTCTCTCTTCCTCCTTCTTCTTCTTCATCATCTTCATCCTCCATTAATTTTCAAAGTCACCATTAATCTTCAACCCAATTTCTCTCCAAATTCCAAACTCTAAATTTCTTTCCACCATTAATCTCTCTTCATCACTTTCCTTACTTTGTTCTCCTCAAAGACCCAATCAAAAACCCGAATACTCAAAGACCCAATCACCCAAATTTCTCTGCAAATCAAA
The DNA here is from genome assembly GCA_019425755.1 of Amaranthus cruentus. Taxonomy (NCBI): domain Eukaryota; kingdom Viridiplantae; phylum Streptophyta; class Magnoliopsida; order Caryophyllales; family Amaranthaceae; genus Amaranthus; species Amaranthus cruentus. The sequence continues at coordinate 14,307,100 of CM033466.1, forward strand.
CTGAACAAAATAACCCAGATGAAGAAATCAAAAATAATCCTAAATTTAATATAAAGGTGGTATTTTTTAAAGAGAAGGGTGAAGATTTGGAAAACTAAAAACCCAGTTACATTCTCTGCAAATCAAACTGAACAATAAAAACCCAGATTAAATTGATTTTTACTTTCTGGGAAAACTAAATTTGGGTAATAATTTTGTTTCACAATTTCTTTTTGAATTCAATTTAAGCCTGTTAGATATGTAGAGAAATTAAAATATAGAAGTGAGATATGTAATTTTAGATCTTAAGGTAAAAAAATTAATTTTTCTGTTTTGTGAATTAATTTTGAGAGCCATATAATTGAAGATCTCACAATAATAGTTTTTGTGAGGAAGATGAATAATGGCTGCTCATTGCAAAGTTTCTGTTCTTATTTGAGTACTAAAAACCCTTTTCTCTCTCCTCAAAGTTCTTACTTGAAGTTTCTGTTCTTGACGCCATTAATGACTGCTCATTGCAAATATTAACAAATTTGGCTACTTTTTGAGACTTGTGAGTGGTGATAGGACTTTCAAAGTTGAAGTTAATGGAGATGAAGAAGATGAATAAATTGATTAAATTTTAACCCAGAAATAAAAAATGAATTTTAACCCAAATTCATTTATTCATACTTATTTTCTAAAAACCCAGAAATTGAATTGTATGATGGAAATTGAATTGGTGTAAAGTGATGAAGAGAGATTAATGGTAGAAAGAAATTTAGGGTTTGGACTTTGGAGAGAAATTGGGTTGAAGATTAATGGTGACTTTGAAGATTAATGGAGGATGAAGAGGGTGAAGATGATGGAGAAGAAGGAAGAAGAGAGAGAAAGATGATTGGGGATGAATAATTAAATTAAAAAAAAAGGAAAAACAAAAAAAAAAGAAAAAAAAAGGAAAAAGAAAAAAAAACTCAAAAAGAAAAGGAAAAAGAAAAAAAAAGGAAAGTCAACGGTAAAAAGGCTGGTCAACAGTCTCATCTGGTAACTTGGCCGTAATGGTGGTCAATTTTAAAAGTTCGCGGCTGTAATTCATAAAAAAAAAAACTTTGCGGCTGTAATTCATAAAACGAGAAAACTTTAGGGCTGTAATTCACAAAAGATCCTAATATTATATATGTAATTAATTATTATATGAATTTTAAATTATTGGTTTATAGTTACTCAAAAATTATTGGTTTATAAAAATTGTATAATTTTCGGTAATATAAAATAAAAAAATAAAAAAATAAAAAAATAAAAAAATAAAAAAATAAAAAACATTCTAATCAAAATTGGAAGAGTTTTTTATGTGTCCAAATCTTCTATTGCTTCTATAATATCCCGTTAATTTTTTATTAGATTTTTTTTCGGTTATTATATGAGTATGTTATATAATAATATTCTATGACTTGTGAGCATTTGATATTTAAACCAAAAAAATAATAATAATAATAATAAAATAATAACAATAATAAATAAAATTTACCCAAAAAATAACAATAATAATAATAATAATAATAATAATAACAATAATAATATAAAATTTACCTTGCCAAAAAATAACAATAATAATAATAATAATAATAATAATAATAGTATCTTGTCGGTCTTTTTTATGGCACAATGATTTTACCAAAAGTTTTGGAGGTAACGCCAGTTGGTCTAAGTCGCTAAAAGAGTAGTGACCTATGGATCAAACCTTGATGTATGGAATTTAGTGTTTGTGGCAAGTTGCCGACATATCGCTCAATCGAAGTTCTATGGATCAAATGACGCAAGTTTACACGAAAGGTCTGATTGGATGCTCTTCAACCCTTCCATAACTGAGTAGTTGGGTAGTTGGCTCAAGAGGCTCGTTACATTGTTTGAGTCTATTGATCAATGATCATATCTTTGTTCAATGTACTTTCAGCATACATTGTTTGCAGTTTATGGAGCAGTGGCTAGCTATTCGAATCCCTCATGGTCTACACAGGCTTGTTTTCAAGAAATGACATGGTCCTAGATTCCGTAGATCCCTGATCCTCACCAAGATTTCGTCCTTACCTATATGGTCACCTAACCCTAATAAAACTATTTGAATAATGAGTATGAACACTGTTGTTGTTATTACTAAAAAGACACTCTAGGAAGTGAACTGTCAAAATTTAAATACTGAGTGATTACTTTAAAATTTATAATTAATCACTTAAGATTTAATACCCATACAATTTTAACTTCATAGGAAAACGTATTATTCTAATTTGTTTGTTGCTAAAAATCTTAAATTCCTAGAATTATAAAATCCAAGGAGTTAATTTATATGAGACATAGGAATTGGTTACCATATACCCCTTAGTCATTAACAATTCCCATGAATTACTTAGGAAATGAAAATACCTATCAAAACAAACAATATTAAGTAATTCCTAGTGAAATTGACAAAGAAAGTAAATTCAATGAATTACAACTTTTCAGAAATTAAATTTCTACGCAACCAAACTACTTAAAAACGTCACATTCAATCACTCTAATAAAATGCTCACATAACTATATCATTTAGCATGGGCTAAATGAAGTATGGAAAACTTGGGCCATCATATAATAGACCCAATGAAAATTTGATTATAATCGGTTAATTGAAACCAATTTCTTTGACTCTCTTTGGGATAACTCAATCAAATCTTCATCTCTATGCCAATTGCCAGCCGTTTTTGACATAATCTCTCTCTAAATTTCTTATTCTATGGTTTTGTCTTTAATTTGATTCTAATCGGTTAATTGAAACCAATTTCTTTGACTCTCTTTGGGATAACTCAATCAAATCTTCATCTCTATGCCAATTGCCAGCCGTTTTTGACATAATCTCTCTCTAAATTTCTTATTCTATGGTTTTGTCTTTAATTTGATTCTAATCGCTTAATTGAAACCAATTTCTTTTAAAAACAACAAAATCAGTTAAGATTTTCAATGTTTTATAATCTGATTGAAGATGCCCTCTGTATAACCTAAACATTGAAACTTTTGAAGATATTTTTGAAGATCCAGAAAATCATATGTAAGTTCACTTTTATCTTTTTGTTTTTTGGTTGCTAAAAAATAAAAATTGTTTATCATTGTTAATACTCAAAAACAAATAAAAATTGTTTATCATTGTTTTATGCTAATAAAGTATGTTTTTGATAGTCATATGAGTTATGTTAATATATAGAAATTTAAGAATAAGAGATTTAATTAATACTCAAAACTTTGAAAACATCTAATTCAAATATGAGATTTAATTAATACACAATGATGAAAAAAAAGCATGATTTTGGTCAGGTAAGATGATTTATTTGTGGGCAATTGTAATAATTGTAATATAGCAAGAAAATTATTTATGGGCCATTGTAATAATTATAGCTAGTCAACCAAGAATACTTCTCTAACTACTAATTCGTGTAGTAATTGTAATATGATAATAGAATACTTCTCTAACTACTAATTTGTGTAGTAATTGTAATATGACAATAAACATATTTGAAGACAATTGTAATAATTGTGATAAATGCGATTGTAATAATTGTGATAAATGCCCTGAATAAGTTTTTAGAGAAGTGCTTTCGGCGGGAAACGAATGATTGTGGTAGTGACACGTGTCACATTAACATATTGTTTTAGTATAGTTTATGATGATTGCTTATTGGAAGTTTGGAAATAAATTGGGCAACATTTCTGCCATTGATGAAGAACTTAAGTTTGGGTGAATGGACCAATGAAAAACCAGGCCAATCGTTGCTGATGATGGACGTAATTACCTTGAATGGATTTCATTTCTGCTACATGCGCTGCCATTTGGTCGGAATTCGAGTGTATTATCAAGCATTTCATTTCTATTGCATAATTCTGTTCCTTTCAGGTTTCATAGGCTTATGTATACCCGCATAGCTGTAATGGAAGTTTTTCTTGCATTGTAGTAATGCATATTGGCAGTACTAATTTTCTTTCAGGTTTTGTTATGCTTGTAGTTCAAATGTATTATCTGATAGTATATAAACTGTATTTTAGCATCTTTTTTTAGTTTTTTATATCTTTGAAATCCTTCTCATATTTTTTTTTTTGCTTTGTTCAAGTCAGATGAACTTCAGAAGAATCATAATCAGCAGGCCATATATGAACTTCTTCATCCGCACTCATACACTACAATTTTCCACCAGTCCATATCTCCTCCAACCTCATACACCTTTGCTTAATAGCCCTATCACCCCAGTTAACCCTGATCATCTCCTCAGGGTATGCACAATCCTCTACCAGCAACAAGATGCATCAGACTCCAAGCTTCAGGCCCACCTCCAGAAAACTGAATTCAGCCTTAGTCATGAATTTTTTTTACAAGTATGCAACAAATTCCCTCTTTCGTGGCGACCAGTTTACCGCTTTTATCAGTTTACTTTGTCTTGCCCTTGGTTTAGACACACCCCTGTCACCTATAATAAGATGCTTGATATAGTTGGCAAGTCTAGAAACATTGATCTCTTTTGGGAATTGTTACATGAAATGGCACAGAAAAAAGTTGCGACTGATAAAACGTTTCAGATTGCATTGAAAACATTAGCTGCTGCTAGGGAGTTGAAGAAATGTGTGGATTATTTTCACATGATGAATGCTCATGAGTATGGCTACAGCTTGGATATTTTGAATAAGGTTGTTGAGATCCTGTGTAAGGAAAAGCTAGTTGAGGAGGCAAAGTATGTTGTGGTGAAGATGAAGGATTGGATTAAACCAAATCAGGTTACTTATAAGCATTTAATTTGTGGATTTTGTGACGTTGGGGATGTGATTGAGGCTTCAAAGTTGTGGAATTTGATGACGGAAGATGGAATTGAAGCTGATATAGATGCTGTAAATACTATGATGGAAAGGTTCTTCAAGGATAATCAATTTAATCAAGGGTTAAAGCTCTTTCAAACAATGAGGATGAAAAGGATGGAGGAAGTTGGACTTTCGACGTATAGTACCATTATTAAATGGATGTGTAAAAGGGGCAAGCTTTCTCAGGCTCATTTGGTCTTTGAAGAAATGCAAAAGAAAGAAATCCAACCGGATAATGCAACATTGGCGTCACTAATATATGGTCTTGTGTCAAAAAATCGAGTTCGAGAAGCATATGTGATTATGGAGAATACTGAAAAACCAGATATAAGCATGTACCATTCCTTGATTAAAGGATTTCTGAAATTGCGAAGAGCCAGTGATGCAACGGATGTTTTCAGACTGATGATAAGAAAAGGGTGTGAGCCTATCATGCATACCTATATCATGTTATTGCAAGGGCATCTAGGGAAGAGAGGAAGGAAGGGGAATGACCCCCTTGTTAATTTCGATTCCATATTTGTTGGGGGTTTGGTTAAAGCTGGTAAAGTTTTGGAAGCCACCAAGTATACTGAACGAACCATGAACAGAGGACTTGAGGTGCCGAGGTTTGACTATAACAAATTCTTGAATTACTATTCCAACGAGGATGGTGTAATTATGTTTGAGGAAGTTGGGAAGAAATTGAGAGAGGTTGGATTATTTGACTTGGCAGACATATTTGCGAGATATGGGGAGAAAATGGCTACGAGAGATAGAAGGAGAACAAAAAAAATTTCTGAATAACTGCCGACGCCTTGAGAATTTGACAATACGTCACTCTGTAATATGTCGGCTTTAAGACCATTCTGCTCTGATTGAGGTTTAGAGCTTGTTTTTGTTACAATATCCTGATACGTCTAGCGATCTTTGGGCTTTTTGTACCCAATTTAAATGAGTAAGTCATACTTTTCTAGTATGTGATTGTGGATATAAAAGTAAGAAATCCAGAAGGTTTTGCATCTTGATTGCTTGAGATTTTCATTTCAAGATTGTGGGAATCGTAAATTTGGAATCCTTTAGGTAGTATGGAGATATAAATGGAGTTACATCCTGCATAATACTACAAGCTTTTAATACATATGGACTATCAAAACTTAATCTGGTGCAAACGGAGTGTTCATGGCTTGTCAAAAGATTAAGTTTTTTTAATCTGGTAACTTGCAGTTTGAGCCTTTGAGGAATTACAGTTCGTTATGAACTACATGTCTACACGACTACATTGATATTACGGACTACACCCAATATGCCTTTGTTTAACGTATTGAATTTGTATTTAGTGCTTCGACTTGGATTAAAATTTTCAGTTGGATAATCAATCAGAGAATGTCAATATCTCCATTCATGCTCCTCGATCAAGCGTAGCCATGTCCCCTCTTACACGTGTTTGGCTTACAAACATTCATTCGCTTGGATCTGTGAGATTTAACTAATTACAGTATCTCTACCACATTTTGTTGCTCTTGAGCAACTTCAAAGCATCTGATTTGTATATTCAGATGTTGCATACATCCAATCCCCCAACCTCGCCTATTGGGAGAAACTTGAGGAAATCGGGTACGATCAAATGTTGTAGTCTCTTTCATGGCAAGTTAATTCTTGAAAAGGAAAACACATTCGTATTCTTCTAGGTATCTTTATGATCTGTGACAACATTTATCCCTGTTATTGAGGACCATTGTAATATCTTTCTAATTCTAGTTCTTGATTTACACAGGTGATAATGGATTGATGGCCGTGGTAACTGGTAAGCATGTCTATTGTTTTGTTGTTCTGCTTACGGTCTGGTGGCTCTATAAGCCTTTTAACTATGTAATCCCTCGGCTAATAGCATTTTCTGACTTTTGGAGGCAAATTCATACAGCCTTACAGGGAAATCATCGGCGTTCAAAGAAACTTCAATTTGAAAAGTGCAAGCTGGTGTATCTGCTACTTTCTTTGCTGGAAAAAAAAAAGAAAAATAACTATACATGATAATTAAGCTTGAAGTTTGTAGGTAGATGAAGTTGTATAGTTGGAGTACTTTGTTCAGGCTAGCATTCTTTTGTGAAGCCTTGTACTGCTGTACATCAGTGTAAATTTGGGATTTTACATCTATCATTAATGAAGATCTTTATATTACATTTTAACATATGGGGTTTGGATTTGTAGTAATTGGTATCCCTTGCTACTTGCCTTGTCTTTCTTTTTTGCATTTGCAAGTCTTTCTTGAGTTGAGGGGTCTCAATGACGGTAAGCTCCTTATCTCTTTCGACAAGGGTATGGTCTGTCGTCTCCCTTTCCCTTTCCGGACCCTGATCATAGCTTCACTGAGCGGGATACTCTGGTATGTTGATGATGATGATGATGATAGTTGGCCATAGCCTCATAGGCATTTAGCCCAATAAGTCATCACTGCTCCGTATGACTTGTTGGGGTATTTTACAAATGATGTAGGTAGATGAAATCATGCAAATGTATTGTTTTTTTTTTTTGGAAATTATGCAGATGTATTGTTGTAGTACTCTATTCAGGCTAAACTTTCTCTGTGAAGCCCGGTACACCATTATGTTTGTGTGGGCGCTCATTAATCCAGTCTTTTGGTGATTGTTGTTTATTGTCTCTTGCTGCAAGCTCCATAGTAGACGAGAATTCTGTATCGTTAGGCATACATGTTTACACCAACCTGATCAGATGCTTACTAGTTTGCAGGGTGTTGCAGTTGAACTAGCCAATGATGTTTCTACTAGCTGTGAACCTAACAGATGATGGCTGCGCTATATCGGCAACTCTTTGCTTCTTGCAGAAGGCCGTAATCGAGCTACTTGATCAACCTTTTAGTTATTTATAGAAGTATACTAACACTATACGAGCCTATTGCGCATTTGCGAGCTCTTGCATTGGCCTGCATCTTCTTACAGGTATGTTATCCTGCTGCATATGCCTAATGGAAATTAGTGACTGTTGTTTGTGGTGTAGTAATTATCAGTCACTGCATATGCCTAATGGAAATTGCACAGTTACTGAAAGTAGTAATTATCAGTCACTGGTACCCCTAAATTTAGACACTTTATCAATGGTGCCCTTAAATTTTTTTATCATCAGTTGTACCCTCGTATTATTAAGCGTCTTAGAACCGTAACCTTTTTTAACTAACTCATGTTCCACAGTTCCAGTTTAAAAATTAAAGCATCAAATTTTTCAGTTTTTCTCCCTTTCAATCTTGTATTTTGCTGGATGTTGCAGTTTAACTGACTGATGGATGCTGATTGTTCTGGTCGTCTTATAACCTATAAGTTTATAACCCAATGTATTACATTTAAAAGGTTAGAATTGAGAATTACAATAAGCGATAGATTGATAGTGTGAATCAAATTTATAATCCTTTACCTAGAAAAATGATATTATATCTACTCTTACCGAGATAAAACCCAATTCTCATTAAGTTTACTCTGTCTTGTTAAGTCATGTTGACTACTTTTTGTTATGCCTTGAGTTAGGACGCTATTTTTAGTAATATATGCCTGAATGAAATTTCGAATTTTTTTTAATTAAGTCTATATTTTTATCTAGTTAAACTTAATAATTTTGCAAAATGATGATCTATAGAATTTTTTAATTATAAATATTTAAAACGAAATAATTAATCATCATCATCATACCCAGTATATCGCGTTCATAGAAAACTATGATCAGGGTCTGGGGAGGGAAGAACGATAGCAGTCTCATACCCATGTAGGAGAGTGCGATTACAGAGTCCCCCGGCTCGAGAACGGTCTTTAAGAGAGAGAACCTGCAGTTGAGAGATAGAATAACAAGCATACGCGCAAAAACAAACGTAAGATCAAAGAAAAAGGTAAAGAGCGACTAACAGACAAAAACAAAAACGAACTAGGGGTAAAAGGGACGGGTTTAGTAATCTGAGACGTGGATAAGGCGCCTCCAACTGCCCCTATCCCTGGTCAAATCCTTGGAGAGGTGTAGATCCTTCATGTCACTTTTAATTTGTTCCTCCCACGTTCTCCTAGGTTTTCCTCGACTTCTCTTGCCCTCCACCAAGATGCAATCGATCCTTCTTAATGGGGCGTCATGTGTCTTTCTCTGCACATGCTCAAACCATCTCAACCTGTTTTCCCGCATCTTTGCGGAGATAGGTGCAACCCCTAATATCTTCCTAAACTCCTGGTTTTTTATCCTATCCATCATAGTATTACCACACATCCATCTCAACATACGCATCTCTGTTACTTCCATCCTCTGTTCGAAGACCTTCTTTACAGGCCAACATTCTGTCCCATATAACGCCGGCCTAATTGCAACGCGGTAAAATTTACCTTTTAATTTCCTTGGGAACTTTTTATCACAGAGCACCCCGGTAGCTGCACGCCATTTAAGCCAACCCGCTTGTATGCGATTAATAACGTCTCCATCAATCTCCCCATTACTTTGAATCACGGATCCCAAATATTTAAACTTGGATGTACATGCAACAACTTCTCCCCCTATAGTAACCTCTAGCCCCCTTATCGCTTCTCTCCCACTGAAGTTGCATCGCAAGTATTCTGTCTTCGTACGACTTATGCGCAACCCACTCTCCAAGGCTGCCCTCCACTCCTCCAATTTACTATTAGCCTCCTCCTTGATTTCCGCGACTAAAAGTATATCATCGGCAAAAAGCATGCCCCATGGTACAGTCTCCCAGATGGATTTAGAGAGCTCTTCCATAATAATCGTAAAAATGAAAGGACTTAGTGCTGAACCCTAATGTAGTCCCACTTTAAAGTTAATAATGTATACATTTTTCCACTCTATTTGCAAGTTGTTGAACTGGCTGGTCTGCAGCTTCTTTTTATAATACTTGTCTATTTTGAATGCACACAGCACATATATAGATTGCGTGGTCAAAGTAATGACATAAATTAATTTTTATTTAACATTTTGGATTGCATTTATTAGTAATTAATATATTATAATTAAGTGGTTTTAAAAGATACTTCTTTTACTTAAATTTTTATTAAGAAGGGAAAATGATATTTTTTTATTAGACAAAATTATATAATACTCAAAATGTTAGAATTTTAAACTAAAATAGTAAAATAAAAATAAAAACTTTTCAGCTTAAAAAATGGAGTCAAATGACCCCATTACACAAAGCCTCCATCCGCCCTTGCTAGTAGAGTAGAATCTTAGACTTTCAATCAACAATTATGAGAAACGGTCTCTTTGAAAGACCATTTATAATTGGGTTGGCTCATTAGGAAAAATATAAAGTAAATATAAGCAATAAGCTTTAATGGATTGAGCTTGAGAGACGGTCTCTGAGGAGACTTTTTGTTTTTTTTGTTGAATTTGTGTTTTGATATGATATTAAAAGCTTATATTGCAAATTTGAAGTTGATTCTTTCAAGTAAAATATTGAAAATTACATATATATTACATCCATACTTCTAGCCTGATAACCTTGTATAAGAATAATGACCATTCCGGTAATAAATCTATCAATAATCAGATCCAAACCATACACTACAAATATCACCATACAAGTATTGTACACCTCTATAGAATATATTCTTCTTCCCTTTTGAAATAAAATGTAATAATATGAGTTACATCTTTATATACTCATACTATACAAGTATGATAGTATAAGCCTTATTCTAAATAGGTTTTCTAGGGGTCTTATATAAACCCCTTTTAACCTACTAATTATGTGTTGTATTCTATACTATTCTACTCTTTCTTCGCATATTAATGAAAATTTTTTCTTTTTGTCCGTGGATGTAGGCAAATACATTGTTAAACAACCTACATATTTTCAATAATGTTAATTTTTTTAGTCACAAACATATATATTTATATAATTTAAGTTATAAAAACATCGAAAATAAAGATATATTTTTTTAAAAAAATATATTGATTATAGTTGTTTATTTGTAAGAACAAACGGGCAATATATTTGTTTATTTTTTACGATTTTTTTTGTTAATTTAGCTTGTATGAACAAAAAAATGCTTGTTTCTCAAAACATAAGATCACCCTTAAAAATTATTTACTAGTAAAAATATATAAAAAAAGATGTAAAGTAAATTAAAAAAGGACTTACAAAGAGAAACATCAGAGAAACAATCACAAAGACCAGAAGAAAACTCTCCCATTTGAGGCTCACCCATTGGTACTCCCATTGCAGGTTGTTGTTGCTTATTCATAGTTTAATTATTATTATTAAGCAATTAATCAATTAAAAATTTTCGAAAATAATTTCTACAAAAAATTAATATACAAGTAAACAATTTTATTTCTTTCTTTTTTCTCTATAATTAGGGAATTACAAAGAATACAAATATATATATTCAAACGAAAATGAATGAACAAAATGTTTGTGTTAAGACGTTATATAGAGGAGTGGTAAATTGAGACAGCTATTAAGTAGTATAATTTTGGGTGTATTAATTTCAAAAAATAATAATAATAATAATAATAACTTTGGGTGTATTAGTCCATTAATATATGCTATACCTAGTCTTTAGTCAATTCAATCATGATGATCAACTTAATTAACGCGTAGAAAATTATATAATTAATAATGTGATTAGCACCTAAATTTTTTTTTTCACAAATACTTAAATATTGTCTCTTGGTGAAGTCATTTCTTTTAGCACTACAAAAAACACGTACCCACCAACCAACTAACTGAAACAGTCGGAACCGTTTCAATTAGTCGATATAAAGTTGGTAGATAAAATTTTATGGTGAGACGGTCTCATATAAAAAAAAAAGAATTATTTTATACACCATAATTAATGAATTGGTCAACTTTTTAAATAAATAACAATAAATAATAGGCGAGTACTCAATAATTATCATGTCTGCTCTGGAATTTTTTCGGATAACAATTTATAGGCCGGTGTCTTTTTCTGGGATTGTTTTTACTTAAATTGATTGAAATTTGATCACTTGTTTTTATTAATTAATTACTTCAGTTAATTCATAGCACGAAGTTGGTTACCAAATATTAGCATTTGATGTTTTGATCATGAAACAGTCTATTTATACATAAATATGCTAAAATTTTTCTTTAATTGATTTTGCTATCGTATTTTAAGTTGATTTTTCATTCTCACCGGATCTGATGAGATCATTATTTGAAAATTGAAAAATTTGCTCAAAATAATCTCTACTACCACCCGTTGGCCAAAAAAAATCCCAACTATTATTTTTTAATAATTCCAACTATTCTCATAATTTGTTGAAAACATACCCACCCCTGTTACCGGCTGGAACACGTAACTTTTCCACTTTTTTTCTTTTTTTTACTTAACAATTTAAAATTAACCATTCCCCTTCATCTATTAATCAAAAAAGAAAGAAAAAAGTGAAAAATTTACCTATTGCAGTCGGTTTAAAAGTGAGGTGGGTACGTTTTCAACAAATTATGAGAATAGTTGGGATTATTAAAAAATAATTGATAGTTGGAGTTATTTTTAGCCAACAGGTGATAGTTGAGATTATTTTGAGCAAATTTTCCTTGAAAATTTTACTCTATATCAAAACAATAGTCATTTAAATTTAGTTATAAAATTTTGTAAGTTTTGATTTGTTGATATACTTAAATACTTATAAATTAAATTATAAAGATTTATATATACATGGAGTTTAAAAGAGATAATTAAGCATGCTAGCATGACTTAACCTGCGGCATAAACATTGGGTCAAATTGATTTTATTGGGACTAGTTTAAATACTTTCTTAATTATCTGGATTTGGTATTCAAGTTGACCTACTATGTACTCCCTCCGTCCCATTAGTTTTGTCCACATTTCTATTTTGGGATATACCACTTTAAATGTCCACTTTCCATTTTTGGCAAATAATTAAAATCTTAATCTACCTATCCCATATGTTAAATTACATAAATACCCCTACTTAAAATAAATTAACCCCATTAATTACACCCCCTTAATCTACCCCACCCTTAATCTTTCCCTCCATTTCCTCAATATATCCCCACCCTTCCCATTCCAGAACCCTAACCCTAATTTACTCGACACTTCTTGAACCTTCCTCTCTGTTCATCTTCATCTGGGTTCATCTTCATCTCTGTTCATCTTCATCTTTGTTCATCTTCATCTCTATTCATCTTCATCTTCTTCTTAGGTATTCATCCTTACCTCTCTGTTCATCTTCATCTTCAATCTTTTCTCTCTCTCTCTCTCATTATCCGTAGATCTGCGTTTTTTTTTATGGGTTCTCCAAAATCTCATCTATCATGGCAAGATTCATTAGAGGATAACATTTTAGTTGGAACTCCTAATCCGTGGTTTGACTACTACCAATACGTCCCAGATTCTCCTACCATTTCAGTGGAGACAGATCCTAATTGGGGAAGAGAATATGATACTGAAGATGAAGAGATTATGGGTTTGTTTGATCTGCAAATTGATCTACAAGATGAACTTATTGCAAATTTTTTTCCCTCTTCTTCAGATGAAGAGTCCCTTGATGATGGCGATTTGGACCCTGATTTTGATGATGTTCATGGTCCCTTCTCTCGTATGTGGATATTCGTAATCTCTGACTGGTGATGATTTCGTTTTTGTTGTTGTTGTTTTCTGTGTTCTTGAGTATGCATTTTGTGATGGTCTGTGATTTTTTTTTGAGACCTTTGTTCTGGCTGAAAACCCTATGAATTTTTTCTGATTTTTGAGGGTTTTTTTCCGATTTCTTTTTGCTACAAAAAAACCCTAATTCCTCAAGTTGCCATCAATCTTTGAGGGAATAAGCCACCAAGCAAATTAGTTTAGGAGGCTATTCCTTCACAAGATTTAAGAGGCCTTTTGGGATTTAGGGTTCTTTATGAGGACAAAACTTGCTATCATGTTTAACTGAGAGATTTTTAACTCCCCCCAAAAAAATTGAAGATTTTTTAAAGCCAACTTGTTCTATTTCATGCATTTCAAATGTTTAGCATTAAACAAAATACAATGTTGATGTTTACATTCTAAACATTTTGTACTAACAAAAGTAATCCCAAAAGTTCCAAAAGCTTTGATATGTTCATGTAAGGTGCATATTTGTGATGTTTTTCTTGACCTGCTGCTACTGCTCTGTTTGTTGGCCTTCTGATATGTTGATGTCTTCGTTTTGTGAACCTTCTGCTACTGTTGTTGATGTTGAGGCTGTTGTGTTTGTTGCTACTTGTGTTGTTGATGTTGAGGGTGATGTTTGATGAAAAGAGCTGTGATCTTTTATGCCCAAGTAGAACAGTAGTACATCAAATACATCTTTGTCTACTTTTGTGTCTAAAAAACGTAGTGTGTCAAAAATTAAATCCCCATTGACACTCAAATATTCAGGTAATAAACCTTCCCTTGCAAGCTTTGTCTTGTTCATATGGGGAATGTGATAGTCTATCCCTCCCAATTTCTTGAGTACTTCTATTTTACATGCCTGTAAAGTAACCCAAACAAATTTCAGTGTTTTTGGTGTTAGTGCATCATATGCATTTTGCACTACTGTCACCAAGTCTTTGTAATTGTATGCTGAGTGTTGGTGTTGAAGGGCTTGTATTGATCTAAAAAACCCCAAATCCAAGACATTTAAGTTTGGAGAATTTGGGGGCTGTTGTACCAAGTGGAATTCAAAGCCACCAATATTTGCTACCTCTCTGAATGCTGTGTCATCATCTGTGATATGGGGTTTTGCATTATCTTGTTGGATGTATATCACTTTGCTTGCTCCTTGTGGCCATTTTGCTCTTATACTTGGCAATATTTGTTGAATAATCATGTCTCTTGTGTGCTGTTTTGTTATGGATTGAATGGGTTTTGTTTCCATTTCACCCCTTTTCCTGTTTTTTGAAGATCTTTGTGCTGGTGCTTGCATTGTAAATGGAAAAATTCCTATTTTTCCATCAAAAATCAGTTCACCATCACATGAATAAATGGGTTTTGCCACAGCACACATGAACATGATCTTGGGAATAAAACGTTTTGATTGTATCTCTCTATGTGGTTCTTGTTCTTGTGGTGTGAGATAATAATTTTGTGTTGTTCTTGTTAGATAAAATAACTTTTCATCTATATGAACCACATTAGACATGTCAGTAAATGTAAATGTTCTACCATCTTCCTTAACTGTAATGCTACATAAACCAAAAATTAACCTGTCTAGTTTGTTTTGATCATTCAGTAAGGGCTTGATTGCATTTGTATGCTTTCGTATGATGTTCCTCTCCTTCCATCTCCACACAGTGCTTTTACTTACATTCATTGCACTAGCTACTGCATATATGCTTGTTTTTTGAGCCTTTGGTATGTTTTTGTACCTTTCCTCATCAAATGGAATTGGAGGTCTGCACCTCTTTCCTGCCTTTAAAGTGTTGACCCTTATTGGGAACTGATTTTGCTCCTTTTGCTGTTTGATTTTGGCCCACAATCTTGAAATTGTCCTCTTGCACACACCGTATTTTGTTGCTAATTCCCCGATAATTCCATGAGCTGGCTTGCCTTTTTCCGTTAGTGACATAAGTAAATGTTGCATAATTTGATTTCTTGCTGAGTTGTCTAGCTGTTTTGTTTTGGCCATACTCACTTGATTTGTGTTTCAATTAATGAAGTGGGTTCCTATTAATTGTTGTTTCTGCTTTTGCTGTGTATATATAGTTGATGAATTTTGGTTTATTTGTTTACTTTGGCGCCTAGCTTAAATTTTTATTGGAATATTTGGGATTTTTGTTTTGGCGCCTCTGTTCCTATAATGGCATTTGTGACTTGATTTCTGATTTTGGAATTCCAGTTGGCTTTTTAATTTTTTCATCAAATTTTTTTTTGGGGGTTGAATGTAGCTGCTGATTTTTAATTTAGGAACTAAAATGCATACTCCTTTTATTTTTATAATCTGAAGTCAATGAGAGATTTAATATCCGCATGCGCATGTGGCGAGACGGGTGTTCGTTAGCGGTAGCCGTACAAAAGACGTTGAAGAAATCAAGAAAAAAATGAAGATTTTATGTATTTATTTCTGTATTTTTTTTTTTCAGTTATGCAATGTAAATTATGGAACATTTTAATTATATGCATTTTATTTTGGGTATTTAATTTTCTGTTATTAATAAAAAAAAATTTACATCATTTACAATTCCCTCCAAATTTTAAATCTACATCCAAAAAAACAAATAAAGGAGGGAAAGATTAAAATTTAACCAAATACACTAATTGTCAATTAATACCCACTTATGGCTTTGGTCCCACCATTCCTTATTTTGCGTGCCCACTACAAAGTGGACAAAACTAATGGGACGGAGGGAGTATTATTTTTTCAAGTAGGTGATGTTAGAAATAATTATGGCCTACAACCAAATTGTTAAAACCTTAATTTTGAAAGATTAAGTTCGGTTAAATGAACTGATAAGATTATTTGCAGTTGTCATTTACATTAATTTTTTTTCTCAATTTATTTGGCTTTTCTACAATCTCAATTACATATAAGTTTAATTGAAATTCTTTATAAACGTTTTCACTCATTCACTCCAAGTCATTTCGGGTTTTCTTCGCCCTATTTTCTATTAAGAACTTTCATAATGCAAATACAAATTACAAACGGGAATTTGTATTTTCTAGTTCAATTTTGTCATTCTAATCTTCCTCTGTTTTTTACTTAGAATCGAAGTTAAATTGGAAAAGAAATTGAAGATAAATAAAAAGAATTTTTGATTTTGACCAGTCAACCATTATATTTTAACAATCAATTGAAGGAAAATGTCAAAACGTCACTTGGTACTATTTGGAAACAAAAATTTATTAGGTATTTTTTGGCAAAACATTTTTTATTAGGTACTTTTTTGGAAAAAAAAATTAATTAAATACTTTTAGAGAATTTTCCCTTTATTAAATTTTTTTTTTCTTAGTTATTATTCTAGAGAGACAAAGGAGTATAAAGAACAATGTGTAGACTAGGAGAGTAGGAGTTACAACACACAAATAGTCTTAATTATTCGTGAGAAAAAAAATTTTCTACAAAATAGTGCATGCATAAAAAAAACGTACTATGATTATTACACAAAAATTTTCATAAATAAAAAAAAGAAATTATTACACAAAAGGACTAAATTTAAATCGCACAACAATAAAATGACAACATATTTTCTTTTAAATTTTATTCTTGACCAAAATCTTGTTGCATGCTCTACTCTAACTTATCGGTTCATGCCATTTAGCATTGATGGAGGTGTTGTCATACCCTGATTTGCCCTGCCTATATTACCATGCCATCCTATAAAAATAAATTGGAAAATTTATCAGGAATAATACAATATTTTGCTTATTTTTCTACAATAATATTAACTTTTGATTAACCATGAAATCATGAATAATACTGACTTATAGGGGTGTTTTCCTATAATAAACATAACATGTTAAAAATCAAACTATAGGTGATTATATGACCAAAAAAATTAGTAAACTAGTTAATAAACTAAAGTTGGTATTATTCAAGGAAAAAACACCCAAAAGTTGGTATTATTCATAATTAATCAAAAGTTTGTATTATTGTAGGAAAATTAACAAAAAGTTGTATTATTCACGATAATTTTTCCAAATAAATAAAGTCAAACAATAAGTTCAATTATAAAACCAGCAAAAAATAAATTACCATATAAATATTCATATCTTCTTATGAGTGAAATACTTCTACACATAATTTTAAGTTTATGGGGAGTTTGACAATTAGTTTTTACATTGATTCTTCCATTGATTAGCCAAATAGCCAAAAAAAATTTATAAATGGCTTTCAAATCAAAACCAAATAGATACTAATTATATATAGTAGCTTTTTTTATTGGTTTTTCGCTTCTGTTTTCTTTTTCTCTAATAAACAACTACAATCAACAATCAACAAATAATTTTAGTAAACATTTTGTTAATTAGCTTAAACAACCAACTTTAAGAATCAGCAATACTTTCAGCAGGTCAAACTAGCCAATAGTTTTATTCAACCGCTCCAGCAGACATTTGCCAATGCAAA
This sequence comes from Amaranthus cruentus, assembly GCA_019425755.1. NCBI lineage: Eukaryota > Viridiplantae > Streptophyta > Magnoliopsida > Caryophyllales > Amaranthaceae > Amaranthus > Amaranthus cruentus. Next base: position 14,324,968 of record CM033466.1, read on the forward strand.
CCCCTATATATAAATGATAGAATTTACAAAATGGACCTGGGCAACCCAAACAAGGAGGAGAATAAGTAGTCCACTCATAAACTCAAAGAAGGTTCACTACTAAAACCAATTGGTAATAGTAGGAGTTACTCTTTGAGTATATAAAGTGATGCATACTCTTCTTTTTCTCCGATGTGGGACAACTCACATGTGGATAATACATGACAATAAAAAAAGACTTTACTTTAGGAATCTAAAAACTAATGACTAAATATTCTAGTTCATTTCTTTGAGTCTACTCGATTTAGGCTTTTTAGTCTGATCGGACAAATTTTAAGAACGGAGGGAGTACATACCGAGGGCGGGATCATAACCACGACGTTGAAGCTCACGATACTCTTGGCATAAGGCGCATTGCTCACAACAACAATGGACAAAACAATCTCCACAACAATCCCCTCGCATACCAAATATAGCCTTCATTTTTGAACGATATGTGCATGAATATATCCATTGGCAACCCGTAAGAGCAAAGAGTACACAATATAATGTCCCACTTAATCCACATGCTGCAATTTTAATTTCCAAATAAATATATATATTTCTACTCTAATTATTGAGTACTTATAAATTTAAATGAGTCGTCGGATCAAATCTAAACAAGCTTTGGCCCATGTCCATTTAAAATTTTAGCCCACATACCCTAATCTGGCCCCTTAAAATTTTTAATTCGACTCAACTTGATTCACAACTCTAATACATACCAATAAATTGTATGGGAAGTATTAAAAATTGAGAGCAAATAAAAAAAATGTAAGAATAGGAGTGAAAAAAATAATAAAATTACTACCTAAAATAAAATGTGGCAAATATTTTTTTTTTAACAAAAAAAAAAACTCAAAGAAAATTTTTAGAGTACTTACAGGATGAACCTTGGTCAACAATCTCTGCAATTCTTCCAAAAGTGATACATGGGCACCAGAGTGTCAAGCAACCTGCAGCGTTAAAAAATAACTCCTATAACCCCATAACTTTGATTAAATTTTTTCTAGGTTATATTTTTTCTTGGTTATATTTTTTTGGTTGTATAACTAGACTAGATTCATTTTGAGCTAATAAATTATAGTATATCGTTTTAAAATGAGCTCGAAACTGACTTCTGATAACACATCATGGTACCAACAGAATGAAAAGCTGAAAGTGAAAGTGTTGAAGTGTCCATTTATTACCCACATGTGAGTTGTCCCACATCGGAGAAAGAGAAGAGTATGCATCACTTTATATACTCAAGGAGTAACTCCTACTATTACCAATTGGTTTTAGTAGTGAACATTCTTTGGGTTTATGAGTGGACTACTTCTTCTCCTCTTTGTTTGAGTTGCCCAGACCCATTTTCTAAATTCTATAACTACTTGATTTTGGGTACTCTTGTGCAAATTCTTTGTATAGCGAGTAAAACAGAACGAATAAAATACTGCTTTAACCCCAAAAAAATACTTACAAACAGAACAATCAGAACAACAATCACAAAGAGCAGTTGAGAAATCTTGAGCAAGAACTACTTGATTTTGGGGTACTCTATTACTCATATATGCAGGGGGAGCACTTGGCTGCGGATGATCCCCCACTGGAACCCCCATTGCAGGTTCAGGCTTCATTACTATATTAAATAATTTAATTCTAATATTCAATATATTTTAAATTTTTTACTATTGATACAAAATACTGAAATAAGAAATTATCATGAATAAATATATTATATATATATATATAGTAGTTGTTGTTAGATTACTTGTGCTTAGGCTTTAAATTTCTAGGAAATTACTAGGAAAATTATAATTCTTTCGATTCAGTTTAGTTATTCTATTTGGTTTGGACGCAAATATTAAGAAAATAAAATTGGATGGGACCAACTAAAATAGTAGATTCATGTGCAATATTGGGTATTTTTAATATTAAGAAAATGAAGAGACCACCTATAAATATAGGTTTTAAAATAAAAATTAGACAAATAAGGTGAACTTATCAAATAAAAAAATGAAACGAGTAAAAGAATTAGAAGGGTAATAGATTTTTCTTTCTAGAAGAGGGTATGTTTTTTTCTACAAAATATACGGAATATGATGATAATATAATGTGCGTTGAAAATTCAATATTGTACTTCCTCTGTTCCATGATACTTGCTACTGAGCGTGACATATTATGTGGGAAAATGTTCTTATTAGTAGCAATTGTTATGGAAGGGAGAAAGTAAGATGGACTTGTTTGTCACGCTAGGAAAATGAATAAATCACCATGTATACATGTGAAGTTGACAGTACTATGTTGTCCTTTGAGATTGTCTATACTTCCTCCGATATATAATACTTGTTATATTTAACTTTTTTACGTAATTTAACGTACTATTTTATTTATTTATATGTCGAATTTTACACATTTAAAACTTTATATTATGAAAGTATGCGATTAGACAATTCAAACAAGATCTCACTTGACTATATTATTACTTACTTCCTTCGTCCCATTTAATTTGCATCATTTTTCATTTTAGTCTGTCCCACTTAATTTGCATTAATTCTATTTTTAGACAATGACCCACCATTTCCTTTTGATATCATCCATTCACTTAATTTTTTTTAATTTCATCCGCACAATTTATTCTATCTTCATTTATTATCAATGTCTATTTTTTTTTCTTAAAAACTACTTACTTTTTCTTTGCTTCAATCCTATCTGGACGGAGGGAGTACATATTAGCCGTAATATATAAAATAAGCTTAAACGATAAATAGTGCCCAAAAATAAAATATAGCAAGTATTTCGGAACAGAGAAAGTATTAATTAAATTTTGTAATAGTTTTTTTGGTTAAACGGGGTAATTTCATATGAACGGATGAAATATAAATGTACTCTTCTCTCATGGTCAAATAGTGTCACTTGCTTTTAACATATAGATTAAGAAATTAGGTACAAGGCGGAGTAAGGATTTTGAAGACTTAATTTATTTTTACGATATTTTTCACAATAGAGCCATTTATTATATTAAAAGATAAAACAATTACCGATTTAAGAAAATTAATTCAAGACAAAATATATTCTAACTTGTAACAATACCGCCCCAATCTTAATTAGTTAAGTCCACAATTTTAAGTGAACCAACTAGAAGAAAAGTACTAGTACATGATAGATGAGCGCTGGGTAGATGATGTGTTGATTATAGAACCGATGTTCTGAGAAACTGTCTTTCTGAGAGATTGTTTTTTTAAAAGACGTTTTTTAACCTTAATTTATTAAAGTTTAATATTTATTTTTACTCTATATTTTTCTCTATGGGCTGGCCCAATTAGATATGGTCTCTCAAAAAGACTATCTCTCACAATAATTTGAATTGATTATAATAGTTAGACTAAAATTAATAGGCCCATAAAACGAGTCCATACAAGCGATACAATTAATTTTTAAAAAAAAATTAATTAAATTAAGTTAATAAAAATTTGTTTTTTATGTCAAATTTTTAAATTAAATATTGAATCAATACATATTAAATTCACGATGAAAAGATTTTAATAAAAAATAATATAGTAATTTTTGTAATTGGAAATTTTGACCGGGCATGGGCGTCCGCCACTGACAGCTGATGGTTGAGGCCCCAGGATATGTTATATACTCTAACACACCCCCTCACACGAGAGCCCTTTGGGCTAGAAGTGTGGATGCAGCACATGCCCTCCTCATACATGGCGCTAAATATTCCACTTTAAATGAGGGGTGGTTGAGATTCGAACCTGTGACCTCTTGTCACCTACTCACCTTAGCTTCTGATACCATGTCAAGGGATCAACTCAACCAAAAGCTTAAGCTGATGGTTGAGGCCCCAAGATATATTATATACTTTAACACGCCCCCTCACACGAGAGCCCTTTGGGCTAGAAGTGTGGATGCAACACAGACCCTCCTCATACCTGATGCTATATATTCCACTTATAAATGAGGGGTGGTTGAGATTCGAACCTGTGACCTCTTGTCACACTGGCTCTGATACCATGTCAAAGGATCAACTCAACCAAAAGCTTAAGCTGATGATTGAGGCCCCAAGATATGTTATATACTCTAACACTGACAGCTATACCTATCAAATTATCAATATATTCTCGAATTATTTCATTTGTCCGGCCCATTTTTCATTTTCCTCTATTCATAGACTATATGCTTTTCAGGTCCTCTCTTGAGAGACCGTCTATAGTAAAGACGCTCAAAAGCTCAATCCATATCTCCCTTTTAACTTACAAAACTACTAATTAGTTTTTTTTTAAAAAAAATTTATAAATTGGACCAGCCAAACTGAAGACGTCTATTGTATAGACGATCTCAAGTAAGAATTTGTGTATGTTTTTTTATGTATCACTTATACTCCAATATTCTCCGTATAGAACCCCCATTTTTCAAATCCTTTTTTATTTGATAGGATATTGTATTAAATTATATGGAATTTCATGTAGTAACTAGCTTATACTTCTCGACTTTTTTATAAGATAGATAAACACTTTTTAAAATCTGCATGGTGACCTTAAACTTTAAATTTTTTCATATGACAGTCAAAATCTTAAGAAATACTCATTTTGAAATTTTTTTTGAAAAAAGTGCTCCATAAGAGCAATCGTGACGTTTGAGTTTTTAAAAAAAGTCATTAGAATGTGTAATAATAACGTAAATTTAGCAAAAATCTTAACTTTTTACCTTAAAGTGAAAAAGTTAGAAAGTTAGCTAGAATCACACGCAAATTAAAAATAAAGTTAGTCCTATTAAGCCGTGACAATTCATCACATGATCTCACCGTGGCCCACTCGTGTGGACACGCGAAACCCGTGGGCTCGGACCCACAAACCCACGGGTCAAGAGCGTTGACTTGCACATACACTTGGTGAGGTTCATTGCTTCCCAAAACCATATGGCTGTAGGAAGAGTAGCTCACCAATTATATATGCAAGTCAATAACCCATTATTTTATCGATATGAGATCTTGTCTCACATGTGAAGTATTTTCAACAAGTCCACCGCATAAAAAAAATCAAAATTTATGATGAGTACAAGAAATTTCCCTGAAGCTAAATTACACTCAATATGCGAAACTTTTTGATAGTTTCGTTCAATTATTGTGTTTCGAACTACCGTGGACCGTGGACTTCATAGTCAATACCTTAAAGCTCTGGTCTAGTCGCGTACCGCGTAGGCCCCCGATAATCAATATGTACCAGAAAAATACTATTTCAGCTACTTATTTTGAGAGATCGTTTCTTTAAAAGATAAATCTTAAGTCTAACTTATTAAAAATTAATGTTTTATTTATCATATTTTTTATGTAACTTTACATTATCCTTAATGCTTAATTACCGTATTCGTAGTACCTACTTTCAATATCTTAAATGTATACTTACATCATTTTTAATATCTATTTATAATATTTTAAAAAATATAAATTGGGCTGGTACAATTTGAGATGGTCTGTCAAAGAAACCGCTTACAAGAATTTGTGTATTTCAAAATGACTATATATTGAGTTATGTAGTTTTACATTTAAAAATTAATTTAATTTAATTTTCACCTAATTATAGTCTATCCTGAAATCATGAAAAAAGAACGTTTAATACTTATTGTGTACCACCTATTGAATTACACAGTTGAAGAAAAAATAACCGAAATTTTACTTGTATAAGAGCTATTTTATTTTTCGCCTAGAATTCAAAAATTATCAGTTGCAACACTGATACACTCATTTATTTACGGAGCATACATCTTGTAGTGGCCTTTATCAAATTTATTTACTATGAACTAGACATATATTTTTTTTGAAAAAAACGAATATTATCACGCAACTTATTTATTTTTTATTTATGGCCAACAATAGCATGTATAAGCTCATAAACTCACAATAAAGATAGAAACACACACAAACAAAATATTTTACAAAAATATGACAACTCAAACATTTTATTTCTGATTTTAAATTTCTTTGAAAATTAAAAAAAAAATCAGAAAAATGATCTTCATATTTTAGCAATCACCATCAAAACCATAAAAACACCAAACGACGACTTTATTTTAGTGTATATCATCATCATATCCAGTGTATCCCGCTTATAAAAAACTATGATTAAGATCTGGAGAGGAAAGGACGACAACAACTCATACCCATAAAATTTAAGTGTATATGTACATGAAAATTTCACACAAGATTTTGTGAAAGCTCATCGGGTCATACGATCCGGCATTAATGGAGGCATCATGGCTCCTTGTTGTTGTCTCTCCATATTACCATGCCATCCTGTAAACATCATCATATCATCATCATCATACATTTACTAATTCAAAAACTATTTTAACACGTGGCGACTTTAGAATGCATGAGAGTTGACCACATCTCACTTTGCTTAATTATGCCTCAATTAAAAATAGTGTTATCTTATTTGCTCAATTATTCTTTATTAGTTAAATATTATTTCCTTTTTTTTCAATTATTATGAATATATATAATGCATATTAATAATCAATTAATAAATATTTCTTAATAGTAAGTATTAATATAAGTATTTTAATGTTTTACTTTTCAAGTATTATGATTCATAATTAAAAAGTTGTACAAAACCTATTTTTATCAACATAATGGATGAAAAATGGATTAATTATAAAGTTATAATGATCCATATATTAATATTAGTATAGACTTGATCCACACAAAAAAATCAAATATTCATGAAATTACTAATTCTATCATTATTAATAATTATTAATAATATAGTATACATTTGAAATTCCATAATAATTATAGCAAAACACCAAGGAGACAAAGAGTACGTAAGGACGTATAAAATCATAATAATTACTAAAAGTATGAAAATATTTTTCAGATACTTTAACAAATTGTTAAATGAGAATCGAACCATGTCTGAATAGAAATATACATCACTTTTTGTTAGAGTATATAACATATTGCGGAGCCTCAACCATCAGCTTAAGCTTTTGGTTGAGTTGGTTTCTTGACATGGTATCAGAAGCCAACGTGACAAGAGGTTACGAGTTCGAATCTCAACCACCTTTTATTTAAGTGGATTATTTAGCACAAGGTATGAGGAGAGTCACTATTGCATCCACGAGCTCTTATGTGAAGGGGTGTGTTAGAGTATATAACATATTTTGGGGTCTCAACCATCAGCTTAAGTTTTTGGTTGACTTGATTCATTGACACAAGGGAAATCAGTGCTGGATCTTGGCCCACTAAACCATATTAAATTCTTGTTATAATAACGCAAAAATTTTACAGGCCTTCTCTTGAGAGACCGTCTATAGTATAGACGTATCTCAAGAGTCCAGCCTAAGTCTCCCTTTTAACTTATAAAACCACCAATCAATTTTTCTTTTTAATTTATAAATTGGGTAAGCCCCAAAACTTAAGACGTCTATTATATAGACGGTCTCATGTAAGAATTTGTGAAAATTTTAAGGGGACGAGCCCCGACCCATTGGGCCTTAATGAAGGTCCGCCCTTGGACAAACATAAGTTTGATTTTTGCTGCCTTTTTTTTCTATTCATTCTCTTCTCTGGACCTACTGTGTAATCAATATAATTATAATAAAAATATTGATAATAATAAAATAATAAATAAATAAATGGTTAATATATATTACCAAGGGCAGGATCAAAGCCACGGTGTTGAAGCTCGCGATATTCTTGACATAAGGCGCAAGGCTCGCACCAAAAGTGAGTACAACAATCTTTAAAATCATCATGAGGCATACCATATTGTGCTTTCATCTTTGATCGATATGTGCATGAATATATCCATTGGCATGTTGTGACTACCAATATTAGTGAATATAATGCTCCACTTACTCCACATGCTACCTCCATCAATTATTCAAACGATTAATTTTTTATATTTTTACCACACTAATTTTTTAAAATAAATTGTTTATGTTGAAAAAAAATAAGGGAAATTCCACGTGGTAACCCTGAGGTTTTGGGTTTTCCACGTGGTAACCAAAACTTTAAAAAAATCCACGCGGTTATCCCGAGGTTTACCAAATTGTTCTATCGTGATCTTTTTGCACATAAAATGTTAGAAAAATGTTGAAAAAGCTGAGAACAGTTGACTAACATATAAGGTTAATGTGCTATTTCTCTTATTGCAAGTTTATTTTAGGATGAAATAATATCGGATTTATATGCAATCAACTCTCTTAAGAGTTGCACGTTTCAAGACCTTTTTACATGATTAGTAATAGTTTAAGGCAAAAAGGATCACGTGAAATCACGTTAAAGTGATGAAAATAAAAAATTAGGGGGTATAATCAGTCTTTCGGGGACATATTTCAGTGACATGGTGGAGGTTAATTATTATTTGGTGTTTAAGAATACGTATTGTCTAATTGAATGTATTTGGCCTGAGCTAATACATTAATGTTAGTGGACTATATGTAATTTCTTAAATATTTCGGTTTGCGGTTTAGAAATTCGGTTTCGGTTTTTGAAAATTCCAAACCTTAATATTTCAGTTTTTGAATTTGCAAACCTAATTCAAACCAATCGATTTGGCATGGTTCGATTTACGGTTTTAATCCGAATAAGTTTCACCCTATTGTCTATATCATTTTTATAAATTTTTCAAAAAAGTTAAAAAACTCTGAAAATATAGGTATCCTCTAAAACGACGTATATACCCTTAAAAATATAGGTACCCTCGCTAAAAAGATGTACATACCCTTAATTAGTTTATCATATACTCTTGTCAAATAAAAATAAGCAAAATGCAGTTTTTGTCAGAAAATCCAAAGTGTATTTTTTTTTTTGCAACCTAACAACTTTAAAAGGTAATACTTACATGATGATCCTTTATCAACAATTTCTGCTATCCGTCCGAAGGTGATGCATGGGCACCAGCAAGTCAAGCAACCTACATAATTTTCAAATTTGTTATAATTATAGATTAAAAATTTTAGCTAATAAATTATTAAAAAAATTATCATTATAAATTTACAAATCAATTTATAATAATTGTAATTATAATGTAAAGAAAAAAGAAAATTGATAATAAAAGTCTCATCAATATATATAGGTCTTCTCTAGACTACAGTCTAATTAAATTTTAATTACATATATTAAATCTATAATAATCACTTTAAACTTTTTGTTGAGCTGATTTTGTTGACATCAACATCATACACCGTTTAAAGATAATATCAAAAATTGTGATTAAGTACGTGGTTAGTATCGATTATGCATAATTTATTATTGAGACTATTGTGATCAAATTATAAAAATATATTTTTATAATTACAGAGTAGGCAGATAAAAGGGGCGAGACAAATTACTAAAAATTAAATACTTATTTTCCAACCAATTAAAATAAAATTCGATTAAAAAAAATAAAATGGACTTACAAAGAGGAATATCATTAGAACAATCACAAAGACCAGTAGAAAACCCTGCAGGAGCTAGTTGTGCATTTTGGGCGACATATGGAGGTGGGTTTGGCTCACTCATTGGAATTCCCATTGCAGGTTGTGGCTTCATAATTAATTAATTAATTAAATTAAATTACTTAATTAACAATATATTTAAGTAAGAATAATTATTTATTCAAAAAAAATAAGAATAATTATATATAATGATACAAATGTGATATTAATCCAAACACTTTATTAAGTTCCTATATTCAAGTATTTCTGATAAATAGCATTTATATAGAAGAATAACTTAGAATTATATAATAATTTCTAATTAAGTGTTGATTTTTCTAAGGAGAATTTGTCTAGGTTTAGCTAATTCTTGGAGTATATACCAAGCAATAAATTTAATACTCCTATTATCGTATATTGTAATTTCTAATTAAGTGTTGATTTTTCTAAGGAGAATTTGTCTAGATGTAGCTAATTCTTGGAGTATATACCAGGCAATAAATTTAATACTCCTATTATCGTATAGGAAAAATTATAAGAAATTACTTAGTTTATATACTTTTTTAATAAACTACCTTATATAAAAAAATTTGCGAAAAAACTACCTTATATTATACAATTATTTGCAAAACACTACCTTTTACTGATTTTTGTCAGTTGACTGTTAATATTAACGTTGACCTGCACATAATTGTATTATATAAGGTTGTGTTTTGCAGAGAATTGTATTATATAAGGTAGTGTTTTGCAAAGAATTGTATTATATAACTATATAAGGTAGTTTTTTGTGCAGGTCAATGTTAATGTTAACAGTCAACTGACGAAAATCAGTAAAAGGTAGTGTTTTGCAAAGAATTGTATTATATAAGGTAGTTTTTTGCAAAAAAATCTTATATAAGGTAGTTTTTTAAAAAAAAGGTGTATAGATTATGTAGTTTGACCAACTGATCTTGAACTCGTTGCTATAAGTAGGGGTGTGCAAAATGAGACCAGACCGGATCAGTTGCATTCGGTCCGGTCTCCTGGTCTTACATATTCGCTATTCCGGGTTTTCGGTGATCCGTTCCGGTCTAAACCCAGAAAAAAATCCGGGTTGGACCGGATGTACATAAAAGTGATTTTGAAGGGATAAAATATTTACGATTATTATGTATATACTTATTTAAAGGGCTTTAAATATTTTATTTTCAACCCAAAATAAATTTTTAATTCAAATATTTTATTTTATAATAATTAGTTTGCTAAATTATTTTTAAATCTTCCATTTTTTTAATTTATTTTTGGTATTAAAAATTATTTCCGGTCTAACCGGTCCAAAATCGGACCGGACCGGACCGGATGGAATCCGGGTTAGACCGGTCTTAGCATATTTGAGATTCCGGTCCGGTCCGGGTTTGGACCGGTGAACACTCCTAGCTATAAGCAGCTTGTTCAATTACAACTTATTCGTATCAATAAGTTGTTTTAACCAGCTAATTCACCAAACACTAGCATTAACTGGTTTAACCACTCAACCCTTTATTTATATTAAAATAAGCTAAAATTGGTCTAATTGGTCAAACACGCGGTAACCTTTTAACAATTATTTTTTGTTATAGATTTTATTTAAAAATGATAAGCAATTTCAATTAGACTTTTATAAAGTAGAATGTTTCTTTACCAAAAAAATATTTTTTTTAACCTGAAGGCATGATATGGTATTTTGAAGTGATAATAACAACAAACTTTAAAATTTTATGTCCATAATTTAATGTATAAATTGTCAATTTAAAATTAAAATATCAGACTGTAACCAACTGTGATTAGACCAACATCCCTTTTTAATCATGGTGTAATACTACTTCCAAACAAGGCCTAGCTAGCTCAGTCAAAGTATTAGTACTAATTTTTAAGAATGTTCAAATTTCAATCACAAATTCTCGTGAGAAACAATCTTTTTGAGAAATCTTAATTTAGTCGGCTCGTAAAGAACAATATAGAGTAAGAGTGTGCATTAAACTTTAATGGGTTGAACCTGAGTAACGTCTTCAAGAAACGATCTCTCAGAAGATCGACTGAATTTCAATGCATACAACTTATTTTTTTTTTTGAATAATACCTGATTCATTAATAAAGAGTCATACGACATCTACATCAGAGATAAAAATTAGCAAGTACATAGCAACTAAAACCAAATATAATTCAAAAATTACAAAACCACGATCGTTGTGTATGAGATTTGACAATTGTGAATATCCTCTTTCACATCACTGTTTGATACAACCTTCTACGAGGGGATCTTTCGATCTGTTGTAGTCTTGAAATATTTGCATACAACTTACTTTGTATTTCCAAATTAGCAATATTTGCTTTATGGATAAAAATAATGGACGTTAAAATTAGATTGCATAATAAGAATAAAAAGTAGAAGATAAAAATAATGGATTAAAAATAAAGAAAGAAAACATGTTGTGACCATTGGTAAAAAGGAAGTGTAAAATGAATTAAAATGAAAAAATAGCTAATTGAGAGGGATATAATGATTATATGTAAAAATTACTTCATTTAGTTATGATTATAATGATTATATGTAAAAATTACTTCATTTAGTTATGATTACAATGAATTAAAATGAAAAAATAGCTAATTGAGAGGTGATTACAATATAATGGTAGTGCAAAAAAAATTGCACTTAAAGAAAATTACTAATGGACTCATACTAATGGCATGGATAATCATCAAATTCAATATCCCGTTCGAGAGTAGGGTCTGGATTCCATGGATGATATACAAGATGTACTTTCTAAACTTTATTTAAAAATTTTAAAATATATTTGATGAAGAATTTTTCTTTAAAGCTAATATAACTAATATAATTAATTATTAGATAATTTAAAATGTTAAATATGTTCTAAATTACATTGATGATGCTCCTAAAATTTTTCTACATTTATTATTCACACTATTCAATTTACTTATTCAATCGTTAATATATTTAATCATACATATTAAAATTATAAAAAGTTAATATTAATAATTTCTGCATCAAAACAAATTAAAATAAAATCTATTTTAACTAGTATATTTTAACTTATAAATTAAAAATAAAAAACAAAGCAGACCAATTTAAAAATACAAATTCTTACTTGAGATCGTCTTTTGTAAAGACGACCCTTAAAAGCCCAGTCCAATTCTAAATTTATATTGTTACAACTCTAAATATAGATTTGGGCTAGACTTTTGAGAGTCGTCTTTACAAAAAAACGATCTCTCAATAGAGCACTTGAGTTATAAAAAGTGCCAAAAAGCAATTGTTGTAAATCAGCTTGTCTTGTACGTGAACCCAGCAGCCCCAAATTTTGGGCCTTTTGGGCCGAATGAGGAAATTTATGCTGCGTAGCTTAATTGATGGGCCGATGTTTGGGCTTTCAATCTCAGTGCTGGTTGTACATTTGAACCAATTGGGATCACCTTCAACCTACTCTACTAGCTCCATAAAGCAAGTCATAGACTCATTATGTCTTTTCATATGGTCATATGGAAAAATGTCATAGTGATCGTTATTTATATTCCGCTCATAAAATTTGAAATAGATAAGATTATTTATCAAAGAAAAGCATTGGATAAGATTAAAATCAAACTTATTTCAAATATAAGTGCTTGTCCCATTTTAAGTGAAAACGCTGTTAAGAGGAGCGATTTTGGGTCCACATGGGCTGAAGGAAAATCGCTATTGGGAACTTTGATTTCCATGTTAGCTAATCTTGTCCAGTTGGCTTGAATGGAAATCACTGATGGGGCCAACGATTTTCATTTGGGCCAAAAATCGCTCCTCTTAGCGACGTTTTAACTTAAAATGGGGCAGACGCTTATATTTGGAATAAATTTGATTTTGATCTTATCCTATACTTTTTCTAGATAAATAGTCTTATCTATTTTAAATTTTCCATAAAATTTATGATCAGTGTTTGAAAGGGTGAAAATATGACTGAAAGAAATTAAAAAGGTTGCGGGCTATGAAAAAAAACGACCTACCCATAAGCACATATAAAAAATGTAAAAACACTAAAATGAAAATCAATTTATTTTTTTTCAAAAGAAATATAATCATCCACCAATGAAAGTCAATGCTTAATACATTAGGAGATAACACAAATCAACAAACACAATACAACAATTGATTTCAAAAAGATGGGTAGTAGTTTCATTTAATCACCACCGCCACCTCCGCCGCCACCACACCCTCCACCACCACAATTTCCGCCACCACCATCACCACCACCGCCCTCACGACCACGCCAACGTCTTGGTGGTTTGAGATGATCAACACATCCAAATATAAACATAGAAATGATAGAAATTGACAAAACCACCAAAGAGATTAATGCCAAAATACCTTCCATGCTTCCAATCATACCATGGAAGTATGAAATATGTTCATGATCATTCACAAAACCTAGTAACCTTGCCATTTGATCACCTTAATTTCTCCTTTTTCTTTCTTTTTCTTTTGTTTTTATGTGTGTTTTTTTGTTCAATGTCTCCTAGAGCATTGGAAAAGCCATAAGTAGGACCATTATAGGGGTAAGTTCTTCAATGATCATGGTTGACTTAGTTGCTTAATAAAATACTTCTTCCTTTAGTTATTTATTAGTTCTTATCGAGTATAAAAAGTTAAAATAGTAGCATATAAGAAAAAAAAAGAGAGAGAAAATATAGAGTAAAAGTGGTGGAGTAATTTCTAAAAATAGAAATTGGGCAAATTCAATATAATAGACTAAAATAGAAAATTAAGCAAATTAAGCTGAACGGATGGAGTATAGTTGTAAATTGTTGGATTAGGATTATATTATGTGTTAGTTTTGTTGGAAACAAGGTTGGTTAAGTCCATGAAAGTTATAAATTGTAACTTTACAAGAAAAAAATAAATTGATTTTTCTGTATGTGATGAAAATCAAAATTTTATTCTATTCGGTTAATTCGAGCATAATAACATTTAAGCTAAAAAATATAATTGTGGTAAAATATAAAAGGCAATCCAAAATAAAATAAAATGTAGCAAAATAAAAGAAAGCAAAAGAGTAACTTGTTAAGCTAGTTACAACTTACAATAATCATTTTACAAAACATTTATAGACAATCTATAAATGGATTATTGGAACACAAATAATATAATAATCAACATACATCACCAAAGAAAAAATATGAAGTACATATATAAAGGACACCCCAATATTTCACATTAGATAGTATCCGGGTGGTGGGTTTTTCTTTTCCATCCGTCCCTTTGACTTTTTCACGATGGGTTTTTCTTTTCCATCCATCCCTTTGACTTTTCCACGCTTTCCTTTTTGGTTCGTCTATTTTATTTTCAATGGAAATATTTCCACCACATTTTATATTCTTATTAATAGATATAATCTCATTTAATATTATCCACAGAAATTAAATAATTCTAATATAAAGAGAAATATATAATAGTGTTTCTATTATATATTATGAAAGAGATTAATCTCATAATAGATTTCCATTACACAGAAATTAGAAAATTGAGATCTATCGAATCATGCCACCAGGCTCTTGAGGAGGCACAGTTGATGTAGGCCTTTGTTTCTCCATATTACCTTTCCATCCTAGTAAACATTAATTTAGTAAGCATAACAAAAATTGAGCATGATCAATTTACGTTATTGTTTTTCTTCTGTTCTATTATACTGATTATATTTTTTTTTATTAAACTGTTTTAAATTATATGACACATTACAATATTGTTCCTTTTAATCATTCACTATAAGTAACTCATTTGACTTTTGACACAATTCATCAATCACCTTAAGATGTATTGTATTTGTTTTCTTATGCCCTGATTAGTTCACCTTAAAAAAATAATAAGTTATCAGTAAAAATAAGTTTTAGTTAGTAGAAATCGGTTTTACTCATCACAATAAGTAAAAACGGTTGTATTTAGTAAAACTCAATTATAATTCATAATTAAAAAAGCACATTTACAATCTATAAAAATGAGTTTCAATCTAGTAAAAAATTGTTACAATCAGTAAAAATCAGTTTTGATCACACAACCAAGTGAAATAGTGAAACTTTGCTTGATTCGTCTAATTATCAACTAATTATAGTTTCTAATGATTATGAACAATTAAAGATATTAATGATTGAAATAGTACATATCAAAGGTGTCAAGTCAAACTGAACACTTATGGTTAATCCAAAAGAGTAATTTTTTTGTTTTAACTAAGCATTTCTTTAATATATACGACAAAGCTGAAATAGTGCAAGTACTATAGAACGGCCGGGTAGTATGTATATAGAGTAGTAGTTACCAAGAGAAGGGTGATAGCCACGGTGCTTAAGCTCACGGTACTCTTGAGCCAAGGCACAACAATGACAAAAGAAATGGGCGCAACAATCATCGCAAGTGCTCTTTGGGAACCCAAATAAAGCCTTCATCTTTCCACGGTATGTGCATGTGTATAACCATTGGAACCCAACAAATGTTGCAAGTATTAAATAGAATGTTCCAGCTGTACAACATGCTGCTCCAAAAAAATATATTAATAATTAGTGGTACATCTTGGGTCGAAAGTTAGAAGGGGTTACAATTCTAATAAAGTGGTAAATATTTTAGATTGAACTCGATCCGGCTAAACCCGAACGAAGTTTCGATTGAACTGCAGTAAACCTGAACCGATTTTGAATATAGAAGTATGATCGACTCATATTCAATTATCTTATCAGTTATTCTAATAAAGTGGTAAATATTTTATTAAAATAAATTTTATAGATACATCAACATGGTTTCATATATTTAGAATTAATAATCAATGGTCAATGTTTATATAACTACTTTTAATCGAATTAGATGAAAACTGATAGAACTTTATGATTTTAATTTCTGGTCAAACAAGTAAAAATAACAACGTGTTGATTTGCATTTTAACTATTTTGCTTTAAGTAAATGGAACTTTATCATCAATTTAAAAATGACTAACAACCTAATTTGATACTGACTCGATCGATAGTAATTAGTAATTCGTAGTCAAATTCTACTTGAAAATACCTGAACCCAGATCTGTACCGATTGAGGCTCGACACGAACTTCAACTGTCGTCGAATTGATGCTAACCCTATATCTCAATTCTCAAATAACCAATGTTCAACCGAACCGTGACTAACCAATCCGACCCGAGCGTGACCCGTCGCAAAACGCATCCGAAATATATAATCTTAGTGACACTAGTCCGATATCGACCCAATCACCCGAATGAACTTATTTTTTGCAATCGAATATATCCAACATGTTCAGAAATTCATATGAAGATAAGTGGGTCTTTGCAAACTTACATACTGAGCCTTGATCGAGGATTTCTGCCATCCGGCCAAAGGAAACACAGGGGCAACAAAATGCAAGGCAACCTACAACAATTTTGGTTTGTAAGTTTATAGCATTATTATTATACAATTGTGAAAGCTAAGACAAAATCAATTTTATAGCATTATACAACAATTTATGAAATCAATTTATGTACAATTTCTTTTTTTTTGAATAATACCTGATTCATTAATAAAAAGTCATACGACATCTATATCAAAGATAAAAATTAACAAGTACATAGCATTTTATAATATAAATTTCTTGTTATATGTTAATTTATTATCATATTAATTCGATATTTTTTATAATATAAATTTGAAAATATAATAATTATTTTGGAATTTACTACAATGGAAAAATATAAAATGAGACGGAGGGGACTAATATTTTAAGCAGGTGCTCTCTTGAGAGACGGTCTTTTGTAAAGACAACACTTAAAAATCCAGCCCAAATCTATATTTAGAGTTGTAACAATGTATATTTAGAATTGGACTGGACTTTTGAGAACGGTATTTAATCTCAAGTAAGAATTTGTGTATTTCAAGGTATGTTAAAACAAATTACACTTTATAAGTTGTAAGTTGTCCAAAACTCCATTCTAAAAAGATTTCTTGTTAAAAAGATTGCGTCAAATTATCTAAAAATATTTTATATTTGCGTCAAATTATCTAAGTCGTAATTAATAATAATCCCTCTATGTGTCATATTTGCTTTATACATTCAATCTTTAATATCTCTAACTGCAAATAATTAAAAATTATAAAAAGTTAATATAAATAATCCTTGTATAAAAACGAATCAAACAAGATCCCATTTGACTATGTTTTAACTTATAGATTAATAATAAAGTACAAATTAAAAATAAAAGATGAATAACGTCCAAAAAGTAAATGTAACGCTAGAGATGAATAAGAGGGAATAATATCTTACATTTTAGAAAGATTATCAATAGGTCGTCAGATTCTTTGAAATATAAGATATCCCTAAAGTCTGAATTTTTAGATAAAAAGTACACAAAATTATATTTTATATTTAAAGCACCAAATTAAATTAAGAATTTTGACATCAATTTTTCAAAAAGGAAATGTAACGTTAGTCTAACATAAAGCATATATAAAGTAAAGTCTATGAAGAAACAATATGAGAAAATAAAAATAATAATTGTACTAAATAACTAATATTATTATTTCAAAAAAAAATTAACTAATATTATAAGCAATGCTTACAGCCTGAACAATCATTGCAACAATCACAAAGTCCTGTAGTAAATTCGCCGGTAGGTGTTTGATATTCCCCTTCCTTCATGATAATTAATAAGTGTATAAATAAATTAGAAATATCAAAAATAAGGGATTTAATTTAAATATTATAATTGATAGGATATTATAAAAGCTGAGAAAATAGAGCAATAATGCAACATATATATAGTGCTGCTAAAAACACTATTGTTTTGCCAATCAAACTATCAAAGAATTATTAACTCAATGAGCTTATCGATTATTCCAGTATCGACATATATAAACATATGATATTAAAAATAAAATCAGATATATTATATATTAGAATCATTCAAATTTGATAGTTATATGTATAAATTAACTTTGTAATTTTGAAAATTATCAACTTCGTAATTATGCAGTAATCAGTATATTATATTTTCTTAATTACTCAATTTAATAAATAAATGCTAGTTAAAGATACTTTAATAGCAAATATATTAGTCAAATTCAAATGCCATGTATTTTTCACTAGCAAATAAAAGAGTTTTATTTTGTAGACTCTCTTTAGGTTTGTACACTTGAAATTTTGAAAACCTTTTAATATAATGTATAACACAAAGCTTATTTATATAATACGATCAAAGGGTAAAAGAATATAGTAAAGTGAAATTTTATTTAAATCATCTAATAACATACTTTCATAATATTGACATATTATACATTAATTTATTATGTGTAACTCAAGCTCTAATCAGGGCCGACCCTAAGGGTGGGCAAGAGGGGCCGTCGCCCAGGCCCCATGTCAAAAAAGAAAAATTACTGGTTGTAGAAGATCCATATAAGTTATAAATTGCAAAGGAAAAGGGCATAAATGTGCTATTTCGCTCTAGGCCCCAAAATATCTAGGGTCGGCCCTGGCTCTAATTAATCAAAATCAAAATCATCTTCATCATACACAGTATATCCCGTTTATAGAAAAACTATGATGAAGGTCGGAAGAGGAAAAAAGGTGACAACTCATATCCATAAAGGAGAGTGCGATCAAAGAGTTTATCAACTAAAAATAATTTTAATTGGATAATGAAAATAATTTATTTAATTGCGTAAAAAGTAAGATATAACGATGTATTTTGTACGATGCGATATAGTTTTGGACTTTTCGTGTTACACATTTGAAGAAAAAGAAGAAAAAGATGAATAAGATAAGCCACAAAAATTAAAAAAACTTGTCCGCTAAATGCAAAACATCCAGCATGTGCCTAGGAATTTAATCAAATTATTTATAGGACACCAAGTTCCCAACTATAAAACGACACGTTTGGTTTGAAAGTTAAAGCAAAGACGACACAACTGAGTTACATACTAGATAGTGCTACGGGAATTGACAATCATAAGAGCTTGTAGGGTAACACAAATTCTTACTTATAAAAAAACTTAGTAGTGGTTTTGTAAGTTAAAAAGAAAATATGAGCTGAGCTCTTGAAAGACGTCTATACTATAGATGGTTTCTCAAGAGAGGACCTGATAAGATAAATGGTTACCCACGGAAATTATTGACCGATAAATCGGACATCTAAGTTAGTTAAGAGATGTTGGTAAAAATTATTTATATTAACAGTTAAATGTTTATTAGTTAAAAGTAGGTAAAAATTGAAAGTCAATGAACAAAGCTACCATGATCAGTAGCTTTTATTTTATCTTAAAAGTTATTTAACAAATATTTTTTTCTTTTGATCAATCAAAATACATAAAGTGTAAAGCCAACCAAAAAATCGATAAAAAAACTAATTGTGAAATTGTCGTGAACAATAAGCTTATGTGTTGTAGTCAGTGACGAATCCAGAAAAAAAAAATCAAATGATGTCAATGAATTCAAGTTAAAAAAATATTCACATTATAAAGGGTTCGAACACTGGTCAACTAGGTGAAAGATAAACTATATAACCAACTCTGCTAAGTCCAATTTCTGTCAAGTGACAATATTGTTATGGTCTAAATCCGCCCCTAATTGAAGTGCGACTTTGAAAGTGTACGAAATACTCTTTCTGAGGATGAGAATTACTATAGATGATGATATTTTTCCCTTACGAGTTACGATATATTATATTATAATTTTCATATAAAAAATGTCATTATTATATTGTTAAGCAAATTCACAAGAATGGATGGAATTAAAATATACAATATGTAAGTACATGTTCTTTTAATCAAAATTTATCTTGAGAGAATCAAAATTTATGTTAGGGATCAAATCTCATCTTACCCTCGCTTTTGAACTTGAACCTACCCTACAAAAAAATTACCTTGACAAAGTCACTTATCTTTTAATTTTGTAAATTTTGTTAAGCTTCATGATGTTACTCCTGAAGACTGTTCTCGAGCCGGAGACTCTGTGATTGCACTCTCCTCTATAGGTATGAGTCTGCCATCGTTCTTTTCTCCCCAAACCCTGATCACAGTTTTCTGTGAACGAGATACACTGGATATGATGATGATAAGCCTCATGATGTTAATGAGTTTTCACTATAATTACTATATATTTAATAAAATCCCATCCATCATATATCATTAATAAGTCAATTACATCCATATTATTCTTAGACACTCACTAAATACTTATTCTTAACATCATGATTAATGTGGAATAGTCATATATGTCTTTAAATAATGCAAAAACAATCAATTGATGTTGAAATTTGAGAAGAAATTAATTAAGTATTAGCTCCAAATTATCACTTACATTGTTGTATATGATTAGGAAAATAAAAGGGATGAAAATTGAATAGATTAATTTTGAAATTTAATTAGAAAATTATTTCTTTGATTAAGAAAAATTTAATAAAAAACTTATAGCTCATAAATTGCTACTCTTCCCGTCCTTTTCTTTTTAATTCCTTTCTATAGTCCAAATAATTTAATGTAATTACTTAGGGTTCAGTTTGGGAACAAGCATTTCATTTTAAATTATAGATTTCAATTATGAAATCATTCATGTAGAATTTGACAATGACAAGGTTTAGGTGATCATTCTCAAATCCTCAACTTTAACCATTTTTATAACATCTATGAATTTGACTCAAATCCAAATTTTAAATTTTTTTATTTGCCAAACATTAAATTTGAGTCAAATCTATATTTTAGAGAAAAAATGTGGTACAAATTAAAAGCCAAAAAAAAATACTTTACATGTAAGTTACATAGTAAAGTGTTCTGACTAAAACACAAAAATACATAATTACGATCTACACTGATAAAATTAAATATATCTTAAGACTACAATCGTCAGTTTAAAGTTAACCTAACTCTAAGCGACGAGGGAATGCATGACAGAAAATGATGGGTATAAATTCTATTTGTTGATGACAAGAAATTCCACATATTTTCGACATTATTGGAGGTGGTACTTTGAACATTATGATCTCAATTTGGATTATGCTATTGGAAGCTCTTTTGTTAGTGATGTGATTAATTGGCTAACCGTCATTCTAAATGAAAAGAAATTTTCAAAAAATAAATAAAAACTAGCTACTCTCTTTATAATATACGTGATTAAACTCAAGGCCGAATCTAAATCAAAATCAAAATCATATGATATTAATAATATTTTTAAAAAAGTGTCGATATATTCATATAACAAACTTCTACCAAACTTTAATAAAAAAAAAAATCTACCAACTTAACCAGCACAAACATTAGTATTTTTAGATAAGTAATTTTATGAATAAGTTGAATCTTGTCAGTTGACATCATTGGCTGATCCTGAATTCGCCCCTGATTAAACTATACACATTCGAGCATCATCAATATTAACCTATACACATTCGAGCATCATCAATATCAATAACATCAAAATAATCGATTATAGAGACTCAACTCAACATGTATTAGTATACTTAAAGAAAAATTAAATTATTGAAAAAAATTTAGTAGAAAGAAAGAGTGACCTAACTTCCTCCAAACCAATTTAGTTGTCCCATTTGGTTTTTTTACGCTATTCATGAATTCCGTTTAATTTGTATTTTATTCTTAATTCATAAGTTAAAACATAGTCATGTGAGATCTTGTTTGATTCGTCTCAATACAAGGATTATTCTTATCAACTTTTCATAATTTTTATTTAAGCATAATTAGAGATATTAAAAGTCAAAATATTACCTCGACAAGTGTGCCCAAGCAAATGGGATAGCTAAATTGGTTTGGAGGGAGTAATATATTAGATTGATTATTGAATTATCTTTCAACGTATAGAAATAAAATCAAATAGTGTTTAAGTTATTTTCTTTTACCAAAATTAATATTACTTTCACTTCACATTAAAACATGAAATTACATTTACAAGTCATTAAGTAAAGCAATAAGTCTTATAAGAGACCATTTTACCATAAATCGAGTTCATATAATTAGTCTATTTTCCTAATTGATCACTTTAAGGTTATAAGTCATCACTTTTAAACTGTAAGAGATCACTTTAATATTATAAGTGATCACACTAAGACAGTAAATGTACATTGAAACAATCCAATAAAGATGATCTATCGTGACGCGGTCTCATTAGAGAATTTGTGTTAAATAATTCTTAAGCATTAGCATGAGTTTCACTGCTCGAAGCCTTTTGGGCTTGCGTTGTTGGGCCTTCATGACCATGTTGAGTATAATAGGGCCCATATATGTGATTAAATGACCCAGCATGAAGGAGCATTATGTACAACAAGTGGATCAAAGCTGAAATTATGATAAATACTTCAAGTGTTGTTAAGCGTTTGCCTCTATGACCACCTAGCCTGACCTCCTTCCAGGCCAGCCCAAATGCCAGCCCAGTAAGGGCCCATGATATGGCGGCCACGGAGGCGGAGGCAGCCATGCTGGCTGTTGACCATGCTCGGTAGTGAGTGAAACCGGCTAACACCGATGCAATCCCGGTTGTTCCAGCTAAAAGAGCAAAAATAAGCATGTAACTTGTGGCTGCATTTCCACCTAAAACTGCATCCAAAGAGCAATTTTTATTTGCATTAACCATTGTAATCAACTATTTTTTTTCGGCAATTAATCGGCTATTAATTACTAGCTATCAGTCAATTGTCAAACACCCCCTTATGACCCATTTAATTTCCATATTGAATCCTATAAGGTATATAACATGTTCTGATGCCTTAACTATCAACTTAAGTTTGTAATTGAATTGATTCTTTAACGCAACGTAATAAAAGATTACGTGCTTAAATCCTAGTCATTTCTATTAAATATAAAATAATATTTTAATTAAATTTATTTCTTAACTACTTATTTTACGACCTTTAAAAATTTTTAATAATTTGAAAATAATATAACCTCATAAATTATCATGCGTTTATCTATGTAAAATAATTTGAAATACAATATAACCTCATAAATTATCATTCGTTTATCTATGTACTCTCTTTGTCATTGCCCCCACCTTTAATATTCGCATATATTTTATTTGTTTTATTATTATTTTTACACATGACTCTAAAATATTTATCATAATGAAAACAATGAAAAGTTAGTGTAATCTTAATAAAAATTGTTCTTCTAAATTTAATAGTCATGCTTACATTTTCTGAAATTCATTTCAATTATTACCATTTGAAATTTGAAAATCTAGTATTTTCTTCTATTCAGCCTAAACGTTCCATTTAATTTTTCACACTTGTCGAGACAATATTTTAACCCTTAATATCTCAAATTATTCTAAATTAAAAATTATAAAAATTTGATATTAATAATCCTTGTATTTAGACGAATCAAACAAGATCCAACATGACTATGTTTTAACTTATAGATTAAGACTAAAATACAAATTAAGAGTGATGAGTGAATAGTGCCAAAAAAATAGGACATTTAGACTGAATAGCAGGTAGTATTAAATAGTATTTGAAAATTGTAAAATAAAAATATTTTATAATCAAACTTTCATTTAAATGAAATATCATGAAAATATTTATATTTTATAAATATTTTATAATTTCATTTTCTTACTAAAATTCATTATTCATCATCATCAACAACCCCATATCCCGCTCGAAAATAAAGTCTGGGTGAGGAAATATAACGGACAATTCATACCCATACTCCTTCGAAAGAAAATACTAGAGAAAAACTGTCAATTTTACTCCAGAAAATATGAGCCTTCATAAAATTCATTATACTGCATTAACATTTGAAAATAAAGTATGATAAAGAACTTGACTTACGAGGGTTATTTTGTTGTCCATCGATGTACTTATTGAGAGACCAAGAAGCAAGACCCAAAATTAAAAGGTACACAACCAAATCAACTACTAATACCGGCAACATCAATACTCTTCCTACCTTTCCTTGTGCCATTTTTTTGTAATTAATTCTTCTAGCTTAATTTTACTTATTAGGAACAAATAAAAGAGACAAACAAAGAGGAAAAAAAAAACACAAATTAAACAAACGGTGGGTTTTTGTCTTTCTTTTATGTTCAAGCTTCTTCTATTTATTCCTATCTAATTTAAGTTTTTTTTTAATAATATTTCATTATGAGATGGCAACTATGAAACAAGTGGAAGGTTCTTGAGTCATCCTTCTTTTGCTTTACAAGTATATTGAAGTATACTTCTTCTATTCCCCTACTTAAAGTAATATTTTTATTCACAACATGTCATTTTCAGTAATAAACTCAAGCGACTGACGAATAAGAGATTAAGGATCGGAGAGCATTTTTTAATGAGCAATATTTGTGAGAGACTGTCTCACAGTAAAGCGACTTTAAAATAAAGTGTTTATATGCTAACACTACAACAAATTTAGCTTTTAGCGACATTGGATTTAGTAGCATAAAAAAATGCCACCGATTCATATTTTTAGTGTAATAATTATTGATTTTTATTTTAAGTTCCACCAAAAAGTGATTTAGCGACACTTAATTTGGTTTTTAGTGGCATATGTAATTGTCACTTTAGTCTATAGTGGCATTTGTGAGAAATGTCACTAGATCCTATGTCGCTAAAAGTTTTAGTGTGACTTTTTAATATGCCACTAAAGACTCTCATAAATATCACTAAATCCTCTATATACATCCTCTATATACACTATAAGAAATTTGAAATAGTGACATTTAAATTAAATGTCACTAAATATATCCCACTAAAACAAATTATGTTGTAGTGTAATAATAATTATCAAAAGCGCTTGGGGCTTAATAGATAGAGCATCTGCATGTGGAGCAGAAGGTTTGGGGTTCGATCCCTATTGGGCGCATGTATCAATTGGGGGATCTTGACTACGCACATCTCTCTACTCCCTCCTTTGGAGAACAGGTATAATTTGTCCGCATCCTGCAAAAAAAAAACTCTACCCGAACCTATATGCTAATAATAATTATATTAATCGGATAATTCAGTAGATACATAAACAACGTCTCACACCAAAATTTATGTTCTTTAATTTCCACTATAAAAGGAAAGGAATATATTAAAGGGAGTAAAATCTCTCTTGGGTCATAGCATTAGCATGTCCTAGAACAGATTGCTTCCTCACTTGATAAAAGGGGTGAGTAATATTTTTTATTAAAATTAAATAAAAAAGTGTAATGTTATTATGATAGAGCATTCATGTTGAAGTACTATAGAATTTTATGAAATTTATTGTTTGATAAATTATTAAATAAAAATTAAATTTGAGTGAATTCCAACATTGTTTTAAAATGTTATTTTTAAATTCTTTATTTGTGCTTTTACAATTAATATTTTACAATTTAAAATAAATATTTTACCAACATATACAATTACGCATAATCTACAAACTATTTTACCACACTCTATTATAATCAAAACAAAAAGTTATAAAGCTAATCATATGTAATACATACTAGTGTTGTATTACAATGATATGGTATTATATTTCCTATATATTACATCAACTTATTTATGTTACAAAACTGTATATATAACGTCTATTTTTTATTAATAACTACACTTCACTCAAAAAGCTCTCACGTAAAAGGATAAAGTATAGCTATTAATAAAAAACGGAGAATGGCAAAAAGGAAGGAAAATTATCACTCAATAATCTGAATAAGTTCATCAATTTCTACACTATCAAGTGAAGATTGAGTAAGGAAAAGCAAAGAGCAAAAAACAGACACAAAAAGAGTGAAAATAAGGAGTGATTTGAAAGGATTTGCAGCTTGTGTGTTATTTAAGATGATTTCTTCTTCTATTCTACTAGTTTCTTGTGATGTAGAAGTGGGACCAGATGTATTATCTACTTGCACCATTGGACATGTGAAAAAACCATATATGATTCCTGTTATTGCTGCACCAAGACTTGTCCTGTTACATTTAACATCAAAACTTTCATTAGACTTGAAACTCACGGAGTATATAACATATTTTGGGTCTTTAACCATCAGTTTAAATTTTTAGTTGAGTCGTTTTCTTGACATGGTATCAGAAGCAGGCGTGACGAGAGTATATTCAGCGCCAGGCATGAGGAGGACTTGTACGGCATTCACACTTCTAGCCAAAGGACTCTTGTGTGAGCGAACGTGTTAGAGTATATAACATATCTTAGGCCTTCATCCATCGGCTTAAGTTTTTGGTTGAGTTGGTTTCCAAATAACAACTTGTAAGTTTTTGAATACGACTCAATATGAAAACTTGTACTCTCGAATATGATTTAGGTGTGTTTGGCGATTGATTTTTGTTTACTTTAAACTTTTGGATTTTTGGTCGATGAAATAAGGAAACAATTATGTGGTAATTGACTTTTTAATGGGCTGAAAACAGTGACAGACCTCGGATTTAAGGCCCTTGAAATTGATTATTGATATTATAATTAAATGATAAAAGTTGAGGGGCTTTGATTTATAATTTTGTGGTGGGGTTTGGAAACTCACATGCTTATTTACTACTTTATGATCATTATAATATCCAGTCTATACCGCCTATAGAAATTATGATCAATGTTTTAAGAGAAATATAAGACAACAAATCATACCCTTAAACAAGGATGAATCCCGAACTTGAGGCTTATTTGCTACTTCTAGAATCTAAGTAACAAAATCAAGTTGAAATAGAGCAATTTACCAATTATCCATAGGCCCAAAATTTCCAAGCAAAAAGTTGAGTGTGGTAGCAAGTATTGCCTTCTGAAACATAGTGTCAGAAAGTTCCTTTGTAATAACATCCTTGTTCTGAATCTGATAGACAAGCCAAGCTCCTATAACAGCAAAAACTGGTCCCTGAAATTGGTGTTGAACACTTGGTCAAACATCATCTAGGAGAACTAAACCAGATTCTTTTCAGTTTGTTGGTTACACTTTGACAACTTGGTAGTGACAGGTATCTTCTCAAGCGTGTTGGGTATCACTCCCCCTTTTATTGGGAAAACTTATCCTTTTGGGATAAATTAAGTACGCGCATTTCTAGGAGAGGGGTACAGGCAGGATATAGTCTGCTATCCTCCTCCCCAGACCCTGTCTTGTGTGGAATATTGAATTGATCACTATAACTTTGATAAAAATTGCGAGAGCTTTTTGGTTAAAGGGTAATCGACAAACTGAAACGGAGGGAATAATAATTGAGGATAGAATTGCTTACTGATCCACCAACAGTAGGTTCTGTTGTATGAAGGAAGCTTGAGAAGTTTCCAGAAATACCTCCTAGTATAAATATTAGGAGGAATGTAAAAGGACCATATCCTTTGCATACTTGAGGTCCAAATGATAAGAGCACCCATGACCCAAGTGCAATATGCAGAAATCCTGTATGCTGCATAAATTTCATCTTGATTAGTCTAAATTCTATATAACTCTTACTAATCGGCCAATTGAAAACAATATCTTTATCATTGTAAGGGTAAGCTTGTGTATGTTCGATCATTAAACTCTGTCTAGATAGAAGTCATCTAATGACGTTTGAATGATAATACGTATAACTCGTCCTTAGAGGCGGATATTAAACCGTAAATTAAAGAAGTCAAAGTCATAAGTCAAACAAATAAACGTTCAAAAACTATACTCTTGAGTCTTAAAACACTAGGATTGTTTGCCAAAATAGTTTAGTAGAGAATTTTAGCTTATTTCGTTATAAATTGGCTGGTTGAAACAATTTATTGTTATGAATAAGCTATTTACAAAATGCTCATAGCAGCGGATTTAAAATCAGCTGGTCAAACAAGTCAATAAAATCAGCTGGTCAAATCAGTCATTGTAATCAGGTGCCAACTATCAGCTATAAGTCACATGTTTTAATGTAATACTTGCTTCAGGTGCTCTCTTGAGATACCGTCTTTTATAAAGACGACTCTGAAAAGTCCTGCCCAAATCTATATTTAGAGTTGTAACAATATATATTTAGAATTGGACTGGGCTTTTGAGAGTCGCCTTTACAAAAGACGGTCTTAAGTAAGAATTTGTGTACTTAGCATTTTGTTCTTCTGTATTGGCCCAAAATAATTTAGGGGGCGTCGGCCCCATTTTCGCTACACAAAGATTTGCTATTTTGTGAATTGAACTAGCTCAACTACCACTCTTCTGTTTTGCACGTTACACAATTCAATATTCATAGGGTTTCAACTCGACTACTACTTTCAAAATTTAATCAGTTTAGTTAAGGGCATATTATGATCATACAAAAACAGAAGGAACTACCAACCAAATCATTAATCTTGTACCAGAAACATGGGTGTGAGAAGCCTCCACCATTCACCAAGCATGATGAGATCATTAACCTTTGCACCATACATCATAGGAAGTGAATAAAGGTTATAGTATGAACCCTTTACTGGACTTGCTATCTCGAATAGAAACACTGCTATATTTATTGACACCAATGTACTTCTGCAGGAAACAAACCACATACAAGAAGTTAGAAAATCACCAACATAAGAATTACAACAACATTTTATCGTTCTAATACCATTAAGTGGACCCAGGCCCGACTGTATAAGGGGACAAGAGAGACCTATGTCCCGGGTCCAGCTAAAAATTTTAGAAAAACCATGGTTAAATAGGTAATAGTTAGAGGCCCATAAAAGTATATGTAATCAGATTTTTGTGATAGACGGTTTTTTTGAGAGATCATTTATAATTGGGCCAGTCCATAGAGGAAAATGTCGAGTAATAGTGGGCATTAAGCTTTAATGAACTGGATTTGAGAAACGTCTCTTAAAGAGACGATCTCTCAGGAGACTAGCTGATATTTGACAAGTAGTTAGGGGCTATTAATTAATTTTTCGCCCTGGGCTTCATAAATCTAAAGGTTAGCCCGTAAGTGGTCCACCAAGGCAGAGTTTGAAGGGTAGGACATACACTGTACACAACCTTACTCTTGTTAGTGATAGATAACAAAGATGCATTTTTCGATTGACTCTTATTAGAAGTGCACATGTTTTAACAAGTGCTTACAATCCAAACCAAACTATAACTCTATGACCCATCAAAATAAGGGACATAACATAGAGAATTAACTAGCAACAACAACATTTCATTAGCCCAATGTCTTTAAATGGCTCCCATCTAAGCGGGATTCAGGGGTCGTATATATACAACCGTACCTTGTTGACAATAAAAAGGTTGTTTTTAATTAGTCTGTATAACAAATATTTAGTCCATTATAATCCGAAATAAAAGTGCAAAGAAAGTGTACATGAGGTATAAATAGCCGCTCTCTTTCTCATCATACATAGGAAATGATGCAGTTTTCCTTTTGTAATTATCATTTTTTCTATAAGTTTGTGTTCTCTTGCCTTGCTCTTGATTAATAACAGAGTCTTCAGAATTTCCTGATGCATCTGCATAGAGAGAAACAGTTAATTTTGTAACTTGTATAAAGATTACAACCATAATCCATTTATTCCACATATCATAAAAAATAACTCTTCTGGGTCTCTATATAGTTCTTCAATAGGTCAAACATGAAAGTTCACCCAACATAAATTGCATACATAATCGATATGGACAAGTCTTATATCTTGCAATGGACCATAACAATCAACTCCTCCATAAGGCCAACAATGTCCTCATAGAGTCACGACCGGCTCTTCTATGCCACTCACCTAAGTCCAGCTCTGATACCATTGTTATAGGACAAACATAAGAGCTGACCCAAAAGACTAGTCTAGTGAGTGAGAGAGCTTGTTTGCCTATAAACTCCACACCAATTACATACACAATTGATGTGGGCCAAGTCTCATACCTTATAATGGACAGAATGATATATATTTTTATTTCTAACAAAAAGGGCATGATTAAAATCCCTCTTGTTCAAAATTCTTACCTTCTTTAAGTGCATTGAGGTACTTCTCAAGTAACCCAAGTTCCTTCTTTGCTAAAACTTGACTACCATGATCATCCATCTCACATTCATCACTTCCATCAATACCCTTAACTTTCTCCAAGTAAATTTCCAATGAACTCCTATGTTTTTCAATGGAATCAGATTGCTCTGAAGCATAAAAAACAGGACTTAAACCATCCTTACTTAATAAACCTTCAATTCTATCTTTTGAAAAACTTACTCTTCTATTCATCATCTTTGTTATACTCTCATTACTTTGATACTTTTTCTTGCTAAAGTTGGTATTTATTGATGATGATGAACATCTAAAAGTCTCTTGAAATTCTGAACTGAATCTTCTTGGTATTGGTAAGATTGTAGCCATCTTTGTTGGGAAAATTATGCACTATTTTTGATTAGGAAGGGAATATCAATTGGGTACCTATTCATCAAAAGATATATGGTTAAGTTTTGTTCATAAAACTTCAAAATCAAGCTCCAGCTCAAGAGAAATACAGGATATAATCAGTTCGACCAAAAGTTTAAGGTGATGGTTAATGTTTCAGATATGTTTTATATGGTTAAATAATCTACTTGAAATGAAGAGTGGATAGGTTTTGAATATGCCACCTTTCTGTTGTGTTTGCTTCTAACAGAGTATACAACATACCTTGTTATTTTAACCATTTCGTTAGGCTTTTGGTTGAATTGGTTTCTTTATCTTAACAACAGGCTACATATTAGAATATTTACAACTATAATGAGGTTTTGTATTGCATCAACACTTTTCGCCCAAAAAGGTTTTGTGTGAGCAGACATGATGAAGTATATTACATAGTTTAGAGTCTTAACTAATAGCATAGACGTTTGGTTGAGTTAATTCTATGACAGCTTTTGATGTCATGTTAAAGAACCAAATCAACTAAAATCTTAACAGTTGAAACTCTAAGATATGTTATATGCTCATCAAAATAGAAGAAAAAAGTTCATATCAATATACTCATCAAAAACCTGCAAAAATATGATTGTTTCATGCAGAAGTACGGAAAATAATAAATGAAAATAGTGGGTTTACAATTATTAATTTAAAAAAAGACAAATTAAAGAACAAAAACATAATCTTACTTCGTTAGATTATTCTTCCATGAAAAATTTGGATTTTTTATACAAAATATGATCCAAGTGGTTGTGAAGAAAATTGTAGTAAACTAGTAATTAATAGATAAAGAAGAAGTGAGTACTTGTTAAAGCATAGTGAAAGAAACTAAACAAAAGGCCCAAGAAGATAATCCAACAAACTAAATCTACTCTTATCCATGTTGGCCTCTAGGATGTTGCCACGTGTAGAGGAATCAAATTTGTGTCGAGTGTTGGTGGCCAGGTATTTGATTTACAATTTGGGATTGTTAACTTCAAACCCTTTAAGGACAAGAATGTATGGCTATGAGTTTGGTTATTACTATCTTAGGTTTGACACTTTAGTCCATTAATACTTGGAAGCAAATGAATATAAGATAATATTCTGTCTTTTTGAATTTGCGACAGATATAAAATGTTAATTTATTTATTTGGATTTTATTTGAAGAGAACGAGGTAAAATATTTAATGTTAGTATAAGACTATTTCATTTTATGTGTGGACATGAACACTAGGGGATTTATTGAAGCAAAGAGAAAGGATGAACCATTTGTGGCATGAATAGCAAAATAGTAACAACAATGGGGGCTTGCTAGTGACTGTTCGAGCAGATCACAAAAGGGCCATTTTTATTTGAGACATGTATTTTACTTGAGTGAGGATCGTCTACTAATTTGGTGGGTTATACATAAGGTCTAAATCAGTACTAGAATTATGAGCGGTGGCTAATGTATAGAGAGAAATAGAGTTTGAAAGCCTCTAGAATGTCTTTCAGGTCTTATTGTGAAGTTTTCGTTGAAGGAGTGAACTTTGAACTGTAGCTAGTGATCAGAGAGTTCATTGTTTATGTCGTGTTGAATAGTTGATGAAATATAATCTATTTA
The DNA here is from genome assembly GCA_019425755.1 of Amaranthus cruentus. Taxonomy (NCBI): domain Eukaryota; kingdom Viridiplantae; phylum Streptophyta; class Magnoliopsida; order Caryophyllales; family Amaranthaceae; genus Amaranthus; species Amaranthus cruentus. The sequence goes on from CM033466.1 coordinate 14,357,276, forward strand.
AGGAGGACGTTTTCCAAATACCATTATAGAATTATGTTGTGTGTTTTGTTGATCAAGGCTTTGATCTCTATGCTTGTGTGCCTCCTTTTGAAATTATTATATATATTTATTTATTTTGAATAATACAGAACATGTAATGTCTTTTTAAAATTATTTATATATATTTATATTTTTGGCTTATAAAAGGGGCTTGGGAGTGAGAAAAAATATAGTGGACTAAAATTAGGTTAAGAAAAAGGTTTGGCAAAATCCTCGGGTGTTCTTCCTAGTATTAAAGCGAAGTTTTGGAGTTAAAACTCCTCGTATAAGAGCTTTATAAATATATATTACAAACTCTTTATGTAGCATAGAAAATATATCATCTGTCCCTTTGAGTTTGTTACTTAAAGTGATATTTCTTCTTATAATGCTTTCTCCGTTTCATTATATTTGCTATATTTCATTTTTTTACGCAATCAAATGCACAATTTTGATCATTAATATCTTAAACTAGACTTAGCTAAAAATTATAAAAATTAAATATTATGAAAGTATGCAATTAGACGATTCAAACAAGATCTCGCTTGACTATATTTTTTCTTAAACATTAGTCGTTATATATGAAATAAGTTCGAGCGATAAATAGTACTCATAAATCAAATATAGCGAATATTTCAGAATATAGGAAGTATATCATTTTTAATAACAAATTCAAACAAAAAGAAATGTACTAGAAAATAAAAACAATACTATTAACTCTATAGTAATATAACACAAAACTCACCCTTTGTCCCCACTCGCAACCATTACAACTAAAGCGTTGATTCTAGTCCGATGGTCAATCCCACTCCCTAGAGGCTTGAGTTTTAATTTTTAAACATCAAGTCATGGAGACTTAAAAAAAAATATTAAATTATTATTTGTCCTTTTTAATTTGCATCAAAGAGAAAGATGAAAATTTTTAAGAAAATGGTAATAAATGAAGAAAGAAAATGAATTGCGGGGATGAAATTAAACACTACAACATAATTTGTCTTTAGTGAGACATATTTAGCGATATTTAATTTAAATGTGACTACTTCAAATTTCTACTAGTATATATAGATGATTTGGTGACGTTTATTAGACCCTTTAGCAGCATAATAAAAAATCACACTAAAGCTTTTTGCGATATAAGATCTAGTGACATTTCTTACAAATGTCACTATAGACTATAGTAACAATTACATATGTCACCAAAGACCAAATAAAGTGTCATGAAATCACTTTATAATGGAATTTAAAATAAAAACCAATAATTATTATACTAAAAATATAAATCAGTGGCATTTTTTAAATGTCACTAAATACAATGTTGCAAAAAGTTAAATTTGTTGTAGGGAAAAGAAAGTTAAAATGTATGGATGAGATTAAAAGAAAATGATGGACTATTGTCCAAAATTAAAAATAATACAAATTAAATAGGACAAACTAAAATATAAAATGATGTAAATTTAATCGGACGGAATGCTCTTTACTCATTACTCTCTCCCTCTATTTAAATTTAACATATTTATTATACTACTTTAATAGGTGCAATTAATTGAATATAATTAATCTCGTCAACTACTTAATTCTTCCCTTCATCTCAATAATATACCATTCATTCACCATTTTTTTTCCAGAGCCTCTCTTGAGAGACCGTTTATACTATAGACGTCTCTCACGAGCCCAACTCATATCTCTTTTTAACTTACAAAACTATCAATTAGTTTTTTTTTAATTTATCAATTGGACCAGCCCCAAAACTTGAGACGTCTATTGTATAGACGGTCTCAAGTAAGAATTTGTGTTTTTTATATGATCTTATGATCGACTAACATTTAAATAGACACCTTTATTAAATGAAATGCTTTATAAAATGAGAGAAATTTAAATATAATTTTTTATGAATATTTAAAAGTTAAAAACTTAAAATATATCAAGTGAATCCTTTTAGATTCATCCCAATGTACTTCATAAAATTTTAATAAATACTGTATTTTTTATATCTTTTATGAAACATTTTTTCTAAATATTGAGCATTGAATCATCTTTGAAATTAATGTGTAAAAAATCAATGTAATCAACAAAATGCAACAAAATGAAACATATGGTATGGATTATAGAGTAATAATAATAATAACAGGCATACTTAAGTGTTTCATTTAATTTGTATTTGTCTCACTTTACTTTGTAATTTGCAACATTTCTTCTTTTTTTTTATTCATGGGTAGGCTAGAAGACTTCGCGGTAAAGGACGAGATTCAATTTTTTTGTATATGATGAGATTTAAAATTTTTGCTATAAGAGGAGAAAAAACATACAGTTTTTTCTAATCTCATTTATAAATCGAAATTCATTTTCTTTCGATGTCATTCATCACTTATTGTTTACCTATTTATTATCTGTCTTATTTATTAGGAAAAATTACTTGTAATAATCCAATTTTTTCATGATTTTCTTACTATCACCTATTGATTAACCATGAATAATCCCAACTTTAGGGGTATCTGTTCAGAGTAAACTTGGGTAACCCAATGACCTGCTATAATAGTAGATTCACCAAAAAAGTAAACTGAAAATTAATTTAATATTAGAGAAATTTTTTGAAAATTTACATAAAAAATTCTAAACCATAAAAAAATCATAATTTTTTGAATATTTTTATAACATTGTTTTCGATATTTTATTTTAATTTATTTTTTTTAAAGCTTGCTTTAGCAAGTAATTCGGCTACCGGGTTTACCTAATAGAAAAATATCCTTTAAAGTTGAGATTATTCATGATTAATCGATAAATGGAATTATTATAGAAAAATCATAAATATATTGGATTATTTTAGGTAATTTTTCGTATTTATCAAGTATACACATTAATATTTACGCATTCTTTCATGTATAAAATAATACAAATCAAATACATTAGCATAGAAAGAGTAAAGAGTATTAAATTAATATTAACAAAATCCAATTAGACCACATTTGTTACCATTTCCATTGCCCAATAATAAATAAACACAATCCAAAATTCAATTTGGCGCCATATATACTCCTCCCTAAATCTCCTCAAACAACACAATAATCCAATTGCTGATGCTGAAGAAAAGAAGAAATGGAGCCACAAATAGAGGAAGTTCAGAAGAAGATGAAGAGGAGTAAAGATCCTGGAGTTAGGGTTCTTCATGGAAGGATTTATGATTCCCAAAATGGCAAAACATGTCATCAAGTAAAAATCTGATCTTTATTTTTTTTTTGGGTTGATGCATGAATTTTATCCACATTTGTGTTAATGGGTTTTTTTGATTGAATTTTAGGTTATTGAAGAAATTTCTAGAAAAGAAAACCCTAGACATTTGATGATGATTTTTTTTTTGGGTTGATGCATGAGGTTTTTACTACATTTGGGTTATGGGTTTTTATTGAATTTGAGGTTTTTGAAGAAATTGACAGAAAAGAAAACCCTAGACATTTGATCTTAATTGTTTTTATAAAAGAAAAATACTTTTTTTAGGGTTTATGCCTATTTTTAATGGTGCCAAAAACTGATACTTATTTAGTGTGTTGTGATACTGGGGCAATTTATTATAAATTTTTCTAGGGTTTGGAAAAAAGAATTTTTGTGATTTGTTATATTTAAAGTTATGATTTTTGTGTTGATCTTGTTAAAATGTCTACATTTTGTAATTTTGGTGATATTAAAATGAGATCTTTAGTTTTGCTTAGTTAGCTCTAATTCTTGTGTAATGAGCTCTTTGTTCATTTCTATCATGTGGCCTGGGTATGAGTGGAAAAGGATTCGAAGGATATAGATTACATGTTGAGGTGATAGGAAAATTGAGTGGATAAGTAGAATTCATTTGGATGAGTACTTCCAATGAAATTGATTTATTAGTTCATGTAGCTTACCCTAAATTTATGGGATCAAGGCTTATGCATTGTTATTGTGGAAAAAGAGATGTTCTTTTTCTTGGATTTTTGAGTTACATGTGGTGATATAGGATTTTAAACTATTGGGTCTAGTGTAAGCTAGCCTCCTAAAAATGTAATTGGTTATTAAGTAATGGTTTGTTTGTTGATCGTTTTTCTCGAGTATTTTTAAATATGAAATGGAAATGTGCATTTGAGAAATTTAAGAGAATCCATGGTGTTAAATGTAACTTATAAAACTAATGTTTTGATGCTGTAAGAGAAGTTCATGTTTGTTGTAGCATTCGGAGCCATATCACATGATTCGCTAATCTCATCGCGAATCGAAAAAACTAAATTATGGTCGTTTTGGGCTATTCTTGGACAAATTTGAGTGGATCACGAATTCAAAAGGCAAATTAGCTAGCGAATTATGTTACATTTATTGAAGTGTTAAATTGTTTCTGGTTGATCATTAACTATTGATCTTTGATGTGCAAATCAACGTGTACAACGTGATGGAGAGATTTAAGTGTGTTTTTTGGAACTTCAGGTGATAGTTTGATACTCTAAATCTTTGTATAATGAAGATTTTGCATTAATGACTTTCTTTGTTAAGAACTTGTGATTGTGTTTTAATAAATGCCTGTAAATGTTTTTTAAGTGCCGTCAAAAAACCATGGATTTCACTGCGGGATGCACTAACATGAAGGGGGACAAGCAATGCACTATGAATTTTTGCCACAAGTGCCTCCTTAATAGGTATGCTTTAGATTTGGAGGGCTTTTAAATCAAAACGAGAAATACGAGTGTAATCATGTTGATTTCTATGTTTACTTTTTTGTTGTCTAAATTTAGATATGGGGAGAAAGCGGAAGAGATGGAAGCTCTTGGTAACTGGAAGTGTCCCAAGTGTAGAGACATATGTAACTGTAGTTTTTGCAGGTAAATGTATATATTTAGTATATTCTCCGAGAAATTTTACATTGATTTGTAACAATACCTTTCCAAGGTGGCTTCCGAGATTACGGATCTTTTGTGTGAACTGTTTTTGCAACTTACATGACAGGAAGAAAAAGGGTCACAAGCCTACCGGCAAACTTGTTCACGCAGCAAAGGCAACTGGATTTTCTTCTGTTTCAGAATTGCTGCACGTTACAGGTCCTGATGTATGTCAGGAGCTGATCGTCAAAAGCAAGACTGGTTCTCCAAAGAAAAGAGGGAAGGAGAACTTAGACTCCAATTCTCCACCGTCAAGTCCTAATCAAGATAACGCAAAAAAAGTCAAGCAAGAGGTGACGGAAGAGCTCATGGATAAGTTTGAAGTTGAAAATGGTAATGGTGTATGTAGCCCTGGAAATATGGAGGAGATTGCCCTGGGAACAAGTCCGAGAAAATTCAATGTCCTGCAGGGCTGCACTGCAAAAGACGTGGATGATGCGAGAAAAAGTTATACGAAATTCGATAATTCCCAGGAAGTGAGTAAAACTGACGAGAAGATGAGTGATACGACTAGCGCAGAAGAAACTAAGGAGGAGAAAACGACTAACGTCCAAGCAGAACGAAAAGTGAAGTCTCGCAAACTTAAGAAAGAATCAATTATTGATGATATCGTGGTGGATGTTGTCTTACCCCCTGGAAATGTGCTGACCAGTGTGGCTGGGACTGACTTCCTTCCCGAGGATGCTGGATATGCTTTGCAATTCCTGGAATTCTGCTCTGCTTTTGAGGAGGTAGTTTTTTGGGAAAAGGGCTTTTTTATCTTCAATACAGTTATTTTGTGATGTATGCTATGTAGAGATATTGTAAAATTTTACTACCCTTTAATTGACACAGTTATATTTAGGTTATCTTACTCTCATGATTATATTTAATAGATTCCAGAGTCTGGATCAGTGTTACTTAATTCGTTAATCGTCTCGCGAATCGAAAAAAGTGAATTATGGTAAGTTTTAGTCCATTAACCATTTTGGGCGAGCCGTGAATTTAAAAGGCGAACTAACTTGCAAATTATGTTTCACTGGTCTGGACACATATTTTGAGGATGTACCAGAATTGTAATTGCATTCTTTGATCTTTTGGTCTTTAAATCCTTTTCTTTTTCTTTTATAGCTTACTTCCATGATCCGCCAACAGAATTTTTTGGTCGTACTTGTTCAATTGTGGTAACTTCTCTTTGTTTCTTGTGCCAAGGGCTTGGCACGAAACGTTATCTATTGATAACTTTTACATGCATATTGATAGTTCGGGTATACATGAAACCATGATTATTTTCCTTGCATAATCTTATTCATCTTATTGTCTAGGTTTTGGCCATCGAGAAAGGAGAACCCGAGTTAGTACTGAGAGACATAGTGTGTGGACGGGAACACAGGGGAAATTGTTCACCTGCGATCCAGTTTCTTACCCTGCTATTGGCTTTAATCTTGAAGGACGAGGAAGAAGACGAGTATGGATTTTTTCTTCCCAAATTGATAAATGCGCAATCAAGACTATTACAGGAGCATTAAATTGTACTTATCTTTTCTGCAGATCTGTTACCTTAAGCCAGTCTAATAACAAAGATTCTTGGATACTTTCCCTCAAAAGATGCCTTGATGAATCCGAGCTTGAGTTGGAGGATTTCCCTGATCATATCCTTGACAAAGGATCCGATGGGTATGAGATGTTGGAACCCTCGCAAAAACTAAGACTTCTGACTTTTCTTTGTGACGAATCGCTTTCTACCAAGTAAGTAAGGTGTATGATTAATACTTTAGCGCCCCGAAAGAGAACAATGCTGACTACTGTGTCTTTACTTGTCTAGAGAATTGAGAACTTGGATAGAAGAACAAAATACGAAGCTCGTTGAAAAAAAGAAGGAAGCAAAGGAACATATAATTGCGGCCAAAGAGAAGGTTTATATTCCGCAACCTTGTGATAATAACTTCCGATCTTGTTGTGTACTAAGTTTTGTAACTTATGCAGGAAAAACAGGTGAAGCGAAAGATGCAGGAGGAATTTGTTAAAGCTCTTTATGCCAAAAATGGTGTGCCTCTGACTATCGCTGAGCATAATTCTATCATTTCACAACTAAAATCCGAAACAGAGCGTGCACGAAAAGAGATTTCGGAGGCTATGGGATTGATGCCTAAAAGTATGTCTTGGCCTTTACCTTCTTTTTTACATTTAATTTTGTATTTGTTGAAATTTCCGCCCCATTGTTTTATGGTTGTATAATATTTCCTTAAAAGTATGTTGTCCGTTGGCTTTCTAATAGACGGTAACACTAATAGACTCCAAGGGACTGGTCGCTGAACAATTATGGTAATTTAGATGATTATTAGTGTGTGCTCTCTACTTTCAATGTTACTTAGACTCGGGTACTGATGTTGGATATTGATACGTGTCCAAGTGTCAGATACGTCTAATTATTTAATTCTACGACTAAAATGAAGTGTCTAAGTGCCATACCAATGTCTGATCATCATGATCGGACACGGGTACTGAAGCAAAATGAAGAGTCTGAGTAACATAGCTGAGTTTTACCTTTTTGGGTTTTACCAAGTGCTTCATTTAGAAGTTATTTGTGTTCAAACGACATGGCAATTGTTGACAGTATTTAAAACTAAAATAAAACTTATGACAGCGTATCCTATTTTCACGTGTCGTAGTTCACTTTGACATAGGAACTGATTTGCATGGAAGGTGTCTCCATGAATCTAACTCTAACATTCTTAGAAGCTTTCATTCAAGTCTAGAAAATTTTATAAAACGTGGTGATAAGAATCGTTTTGTTAACTCTGCATCACTTGACCATCAATATCGACGCTTGCATTGCTATTTTTATTTTGCATTAAAAATTTTGGATATGTGATAATCTATTCTCTACGGACAATGTTGAACATAGAACGACAAAGATCAGATGCTATGAGGACAGAACCCGTGTTTTTGGATGGCAATGGTCATGCATTTTGGAGATTAAAATGCTTTGGTCACACAAACATACTACAAGGTCAGTTGTACTACTGCAATGCTGTGTTCCTTCGAGTGAATTCTCCGTTACCTTTTGCATAAAGTACATACTTCGTCATGAACGTGTAGGTTTTTATAGGCTGACTGCTAAACTCCGCTTGCTTTGCAGATTTGGGAATGCTAGATCAAATTGACTATAAGGATAAATGGTTTAGTTTTAACGATGAAGATACCGAAGTGGTTGAAACATATATGTCTACTGTAAGGTAAAATATACTTTCTTGCTAAAAACATCAAGGGCTGTCCACCAAAATGAGCGGCTTCACCGACTGGTCGGATATTATTAGGTTTTTGTGTTAATGATAAAAAAGAAGCAAAGAATTATAGTTCTTGTTCAAAATGTCTATTCGGATTGTTGATTTCTTACCGTTTTTTATGCTTTGGACTATGTTACATGGACTCGGATACTAATGTCGGATATCGGTATGTGTCTAAGTGTCGGATACGTCTAAATATTCAATTTACGCCTAAAATGTAGTGTGCCATACCAATGTCCAAGCATCATGGATTGGACACGGGTACGTGAAACAAAATGAAGAGTTCGAGTAACAAAGCTTATGGATATGGAAATGACGATTTTTCTAATAATAGATAGATAAATGCTATCGTTTTGTCGAATTATTCATCTCATTGTGTTATTTTGCCAATTTGACTTGCAGGCTTAATCGCAACAAGCAAATTAAGAATGAAGGTAAAACAAAGATGAATTGCTCTTCAGATTCTGACATCGACTCGAACTCCGATGATGATTCAACATCTGCAACATAAATTCCTAACTTGGATTCTTTAATACATTTATCAAGTGTTAATCTATTTATTCTCTGTAAGTAAACCCATTTTCCTTCTATTTACCCTTGTTTTAGAAAAATTTATAAACATCTTCAATATTGTTCGAAATGAATGGAGAAGAATCAATGTGGACGCCTAATATGTTTGTTCATCTAGCCGATCCCAATCTTTTGAGATTTAGGCTCTAGCCAACCCCAATCTGAATCCGTGCATTTCTCCTTGCCCACTCCTTGGAGGGGGCACGGGTATGATTTGCCCGCTACCCTTTTCCCCCGAACTATGACTTGTGCGGGATACTGAGTTGCTGAACATGACTCTGACATTGTTGCTGTTGTAGTTTTGTTCGAATAGCTTAAACCTAAGTATGACGATATTGGTAAACATCTGAACTCGAACATCGAAAGTAAGTGCATAACCCGATATTTTACCAGATATGCAAGGATCCTCTTTAGTTATTAAACGATCCTGTTACTTGTACTAGTGATAAACGATGGTTGAATTAAGAACGAATGTTATATTGATGAATCTTTTTGTATCGTTCAGTAATTCGACAATCCGGTAACTGTAATGGATAATCTCATTATTCAGTTTTGACCTTCAAACCTTTAATGCTCAGCTGCAGTGACTTGGTTCTTGTGGACGATTACTGGAACTGATCTATTTGTTTCAATCTTTTGGGATTAAGGCTTTGACATTGTTGTGGCACCTGACTTTCGGAAGATAAAACAGTTGTTAGTATGAATTCTGTATGCAATACATCAGCTTTTGTGTAGGTTAAGAATTGAGTTGAAAGAAGGCTTTCCAACTAAATTTGTATGTATCTTGCTTTTAGAGCTATTGGAGCTTTATTTTTATGATTAAAATTTGTAGTTCTTGCTACCGAAGGTCCATTGAAAACGACCTTTTTGTTATCAGACAACAACTAGGGTAAAGCTGTGTAAATTCAGCCCTCAAACCCCACATATGTGGGAGCCATTTTATGACATTAGAGAAACAAAATGTTATTGTTGTAGACCGTAGTAACATTTACTTATTAAATTATATGTATTTTTTATTTATATGAAGTTATGGTTAATCTTTGCTATCAATAGTCGTTTTGAAATAATCTCTTTATTATTACAAGGGTAAGATTATATTTATCTGACCTTAGTAAATGGGAGTTACTTAATGTTATTGATAAATGTGTTTGATTTTGCATGCACATTAAAAAAGGAAAAATATTTATGTTTGTCAATTTAGATTCATGTGATTATTTCCTTTATTACCAAAGTAGCTACTAATTTGTTTGAGTTATAATTTATATTCTCACTTTGTTATTCCTCCGTATAGATGATATACATTCTCCGTTTCATTATACTTACTACATTTTACTTTTTATGCATTTTAATGTTATTTATTTGTTTATATCTTGAATTATACGAATCTAAAAAGTTAATATTATGAAGACGATTCAAACAAGATCCTACTTGACTATATTATTACTTGCACATTAGTCGCAATGTATAAAATAAGCATAAACGATGAATAGTGCATATAATTGAAATGTAGCGAGTATTTCAGAACGGAAGTATGAAATATGATGAAAGATTGAATTGATTTTTTTTTTGTTACAAGGGTTGGTTGAGAGACGGGGGGTGAGAATTGAATTTAGGACTTTGATTAAGGAAATCGATAATTCAACTGGGACAAGATTCAATCTCGTTGAATTGATTTTTTTAAGAAGTTCATGGAGGTTATTAATAATATTTATGTTGATTTAGAGTTTCTTAAGTGAAAAGAAAGAACAACCAAACCATATAGGAAAACAAGATAAATTCATTAAATCCCCCTGAACCATACAAATCATACATAGAATACTCATAAAATACAAAAACATTCAAAAATAAATAAAACTAGAGATTAAGCAACATAAAACAAATGTTGGGTATGATGTTGCTTGCTAAACATAAAAGACAATTTTCCTTTATTAATAATGTAAACTAAAAATAAATACACTTGTTTTCTCGGATAGTTAAGAATACGGATACTCGGGGCTTTGGCTAGTTGAAAAGTTACTGAGGTAGGAATTCCGACAATAACTCATCCATGATCTTCATATCTTCGTCGCTGATCCACCAATTTTCTGTAGGAGAGACAGCTTGGGAGCCATCAAGGATTGGACACTGGTACTGTGATCCCTCATTGTTAGCCACATTTATGATTGGTTCTGTGGCTGCGCCAATTTCTATTTGATCAACAATTGGCAATTGATACTGTGATCCCTCATTGTTGGCCACATCACTGCCTGTTCCTCTGTCTGCAATCATCTTATGTTCCTTTCTTGTCTCTGTTATCATTCCCGTTTGTGTTCCAGCAGTATCATCCAAGGTCCTCATATTTTCATTGTTGATTCGCCAACCAGGATAGAAAGGCGGGAAATTAGTAAGGACTGAATGACGATACTGTGATCCCTGATTGTTTGCCACATTAACACTTTCTCCTATGTCAACATTAATCTTTTGTTTCTTTTTAGTTTCTGTTCTCATTCCCGTTCCCGTTTGTGTTCTAGCAGTATCACTCATGATCCTCATATTTTCATTGTTTATCAACCAACCAGGATTGAAAGGTGGGAGATTAGCAAGTGTTGGATGATAAAACTGCGATCTCTCATTGTTCTCCGCATTACTACTTTCTCCTGTGGCTTTAATTGTCTTCTGTTCCTTCCTCATTTTCTTTTCCATTCCCATTTGGGTTCGAGCATTATCACCTATGATCCTCATATTGTCATTGTTCTTCCACCGTTTAGGATAGAAAGGTCGGTAATCACCAAGGGCTGGACGATAATATCGCGATCCCTTATTGTTCGCCATATTACTGCCTGCTCTTGTGTCTGCAATTGACTTATGTTCCTTCCTCATTTCTGTTCTCATTCCCATTTGGGCCCGACCATTATCACTCATGATCCTCATATTGTCATTGTTGCTCCACCTTCTAGGATAGAAAGGTCGGTAATTACCAAGGACTGGACAATAATAACACGATCCCTCATTGTTTGCCACATTACTGCCTAATCTAATATCTGCAATCGCCTTTTGTTCCTTCCTCATTTCCACTCTCATTCCCATTTGAGCTCGAGCATTATCACCCATGATCCTCATATTGTCACTGTTGCTCCTCCATCTTGGATAATACCGCGATCCCTCATTGTTCCCCACACTACTGCCTACTCCCGTGTTTGCAATCGTTTTATGTTCCTTCCTTATTTTTGTTCCCGTTTTCATTTGAGCTCGATCATTATCGCCTATGATCCTCATATTGTCGTTATTGCTCGACCATCTAGGATAATATTGCGATCCCTCATTGTACCCCACACTATTGCCTACTCCTGTGTCTACAATCGACCTTTGTTCCTGCCTCATTTCTGCTCCCATTTCCATTTGAGCTAGACCATTATCACCCATGATCATCATATTGTCGATGTTGCTCAACCTTCTAGGATAGAAAGGTTGATAATCACCAAGGACTGAACAATAATGCCGCGATCCCTCCTTGTTCCCCACACTACTGCCTACTCTTGTATCCGCAATCATCTTCTGTTCTTTTCTCATTTTCTTTCCTATTCCCATTTTTCTTTGAGCATAATCATCCATGATCCTCGTTACTTCATTGTTGCTCCTCCTAGGATAGAAAGGCCGGAGATCACCAAACACTGGATGATAATACCGCGATCCCTCCTTATCACCCATATTGCTAACTGGCTCACGCAGTGCACACTGTACTGTTTCCGTCTCCCTTCCCATCTGAGTTCCCGCAACACCTTCATCACTACCTCCACCATTGTCGCCTTTCACATCTTTATCACCAATACTAAGATCATATACCTTCTCATCCAACATCTTTTTCTTCTCTTCCGCTTTCTTTACTCTCGCAAAGTACTTCTGAGCATGACTCGCAACCTGATTCGACGTCCTTGTTTTAAGAAGCCTTGAAATGCTTTTCCATGAACCTTTTCCGAACTTTTCTAGTCCTTCAAGGAATAGATTGTGTTCTAGCACGGTCCAATGCTCCCCTTTACTGCTATGCCAATCCGAATCCATTTTTGGCTTCAGTTCTTTCTTCTTCATCTTCATCTTCATCATCATCTTTTTATCATCCGTATAGGATGGTAAAGGAACTTTTTCCGATATAATATTCGCAACATCATCAATTAATCTTTGGTGATGTTCTTTCAACTCAGCTAATGTTTTGTTGCCTGGAATTTGCCATAATATTTTCTCCAATTCTTCATCATTGGTTAAATCTAGCTCTGATTCAAGTGATGCTAAAGCCTTCTCATATGCCTCATTTTGTTCCTTTGTCCATTCAGTACTTAAACTCTGGAAATCAATTAATAATTAATTAATATCAATAATAATTAGATAACTGAATATACAACGACGATAATAATGCCAAAGACTTAATATATCAAAAGATTTGAATTAACTAGATAAATAAACAAATTAATGTTTGCATGAATTTATCTTCTCTGTTCATTCGAAATTAAAGTAATTAAAATAGGGTAAGTTAGCTTAAAATAAACTTAATGAAATACTAGTTTATAAAACTTTATTATTCTCTCTTATCTAGTTCAAGTGTATTATTTGCTTGGTCAGTACACTAATTTTTTTTTTTGAATAACGGTTAGTACACTAATTTAATACTAAATAAATTAAATTGTGTATAATTAAAAACTATATAAAATTGGAAAAATTACCTAGAATAATCCAATCTATTCGTGATTTTCCTACAATAATCTCACCTATTGATTAATCATGAATAATCGCAACTTTGAGTGGTATTTTCCTAAAGTAAACTCGGTGACCGAATGACTTGCAATAGCAAGTTTTATTTTTTAAAAAATAAATAAATAAAAATAAAATGTCGAAAAAATGTTTAAAAAATATTTAAAAAAATTTATGATTTTTTTTATTATTTATAATTTTTTTATGTAAAATTTCAAAACTTTTCTCTAATTTTAATTTAATTTTCAATTTACTTTTTTGGTGAATTACCTACTATAGCAGGTCATCAGATTACCTAAGTTTACTTTAGGCAAATACCCCTTAAAGTTGGGATTATTCATAATTGATCAATATGTGGGATTATTGTGGAAAAATAACGAATATGTTGGATTATTTTAGGTAAAATTTCCAATAAAATTTGTATAAATAAAATTTATATTAAGATGAATCAAATAAGATCACATTTGACTTTTTATATTTTATATTTATTAAAAATAAAATAAAATAATAAATAAATAGAAAAAAAAGAAAAGTTTTAATAAAAAAATTTTGTGCCAAAAAAAGTTAATAGGTCATCTCCAATCAAATAATTCGAGAAGTACTTGACAACAATTATACTTGCATATTTTGATTTTAATGACTTATTCGCCAAAAAAAATTATTTTACGTGCGTGATCTCGAAAATTAAGGTTATTTATGAAAAAATTTAAATTTCAACAATAATTTTAAATATAACCGAGGTCACTAGCATTGAACAATACACTTTAATTTATATATTTCTCCCGTCACTAATTAGGTCAATTTAAAAAATAAGCAATTTAATAAAGTAATAAGTATATAATCTTTAAAATTCAAAAAAAAAAGTATATAATCTTTTGATTATATATATATATATATAAAATATATATATATATATATATATATATATATATATATATATATATATATATATAATTATATATAATATATATATATATATATATATATTATATATATATATATATATATATATATAAATATTGGCTCAAATAATAAGGATCAAACTTATGAGATTTCCACCCTACGAATTGAAAATAAATAAGTCGAAATTTTTCTTACCATTTCTTTGTTGCTAAGTACATTTGTAGATGGGACAAATGAAGTGGATTCTTGTCTACTTATGTAATTCATCCTACCTGAGAAACAAAATAAAACAAAGTTAGATTGAATTTGTAATATATATATATATATATATATATATATATATATATATATATATATATATATATATATATATATATATATATATATATATATATATATATATATATATATATATATATATATATATATATATATATATATATATATATATATATATAAGTAGTAAAAATCGTAAAACTTAATTTTCTGAGTACACAAGTGTTTTTATATATTTCGGATAGTGGTGTGCATCGGTCTAAATTCGAATTGGACCGGACTGAAACTGCTGGTTGGACCTATTACATCCGGTCAGGTTCGATCTCACCTTGAAAAATATCCAGTCCAGGTTTGGACCCGTTGGATTGGACTGGCTACGTACAAACTATGAATGTTGTTTGAAAATGGATATCATAAATTATTAAGATGCTATGTGATGATTGTTTATGTCAATAAACTTTGGGTAAATTTTTTTAGGGATAAATTTAGTACCCATCATGTTAAAAAACTTTGGATAAATTTTTGTAGGGATAAATCCTAAAATTAAGTACCTTTAGAAGTTCTTAGCACAATTTTGTAATTCAACATCATTCAAACAAAAAATCAATAGGTATTACTTTTAAAACTATAAAATCATCGATTTATGTAAGAGTCTTTGAAGAAAAATATTTATGATAATGCAAAATATATAAACATACACAAATTTATTAATGCTTATAAGAGTATAATTTATTTGTAATTCAAAAATGTGTTTGAAATTTAATTATAAAAATTATGTAAGATGTTTTGAATTAAAAACAATAGGAATTTAATTCAATAAGAACTAACCTTACATGAGTAAACAATTGAGATGAAAAATGTATTTTTGTGAAATGTTTTTTGTGAGATTATTGGTGATAATGAGATGAAATGCATGGGTTTTTATAGTGAAAATTGGAGAAGTAAGGCATTAAAAATAGGGTTAGTCTAAAGTGTCGCTTGGATTAAGAGTAAATAATTAAAGAGATAAAGAAATTTAACTAATGTACAAAGGTAATAAGAGATGTAAATAAAGTTATTAAAATAACTGTAATATAAGTAGAATAAGAGTAAATTAAAAAAGATGAAAAAAAAAGGTTAATTTCTCTCATTTGGAGGTAAAAATTCTCCCACCCAGCCCTAAAGTAAATTTATACCCCAAAATAAGAAAACAAATTGCTATGTTATCCATTTTTCATTATTTTCCACCAAATTCTTTCACCTCTCTAAGAATCAAATACCTCTAATATCTATCTAAGTAACTTTGGTTTCCTAATTTGATTTTTATTTACCACTCTAATATTTATCCCCAATCCAAGCGAAAATGAATTTAGTCTAATATTTTTAGTTTGCACATTTTCTTAATCTTTCGTTCACAAGTCTATACTATTCACTCTCGACAAAAGCTGACCCGACCTATAATTGACTCAAATTAAACCTAACCCGACCTATATATATATATATATATATATATATATATATATATATATATATATATATATATATATATATATATATATATATATATATATATATATATATGTTTGACATGCTTACTATTCACTCCGTTTAATTACAATGTCTAACTCGCCTCAGTTAAATTTATTCATTATTTTAATTTTCTTAAAAAGATATCTTTACTAAAGAAAATTATATTATTCCATATATTATCCAATAAAGATATATTATTCAAACAAATAAAGAGACAACAGAGATATGGTTTTTATATAAAGATATTTTTCCTATTAAAGCTGAAAAGTATATTATTTTAATTATATATTATCCAATAAAATGTTTAATTATATTTAATAAATAACCTATTATATTTTTAATCCTAAATCCTAATTGATGAAATGTACGTTGGCTTTAAATAATCTTCATTAATTAAGTCTATTATATTTCGAGTCACGATTAAGTGCATAAATAGATTCGATAATTTTTACAACAAAATTGAATTTTTTTTTGAAGATAATAAAATACTATTACCCAAATGATTGCAAAATTATTGTGAATTTTTAATGCGGTAAATCATTTGTTAAATAATAACAAACTAAATTATTATTGTTAGAAATTAATAACTTAAATGAATAACTTAAAAGTAAAAAGGATGAAAATAAAAGGGAAAACTATAATAGAAAACGTTTTAATTTTATATCATTTATTCATTTAAAGTACTTCTACCTATTACGCACCCGTTAGGGACAATACATAAATAAGATCCAAATAACAATTTTTTATTTATTCTTAACCACCTTGTCCATTCCACCATAGTTTTTATTAAGGAACAATGCACATTTAAAAGATCAATGCACATCAAAAGGACAACTAACTTTTTTTTTTTTTTTTTTTTTTTAATAACTAATAACTTATTTTCTCAATTGAACTTACTTTTACCATACTTTGCCTTTTCAAATCAAGATCAACTTCTTTTTGCTGCAATGAACTTAATTTTACTAAACATAGTTGATTTTCTTAATAATTATTTAATTGTACAAAGGTAGTATCATATGAAATAACCAATTGTAATTGGATAGGATATGAGTTTCTCTTAATGTAATTATGTAAGGTTAGACATATAATCCAAAGGGCAAGGCATATCAACAAGCTAGTAGTATTTTTTCTATGTACCCCTATACAACTTTACAAAATTCTCACAAAGCCTACAATCAGGCTGCTAGAAGAACGATCGAGTTTCCGATAGATTACTCCGTTACGCTTGTGTATTAGATATCAGACGAACTTCGTAAAGATCATTTCCTGCTTTCCCTGTAAAACGAAAAAAACTCAGTGAAGCATCTAGGGTTTCCTATAAAATCTTTGACAGCACAGGATAGTTCGTCTGGTCGCAATTATTATCATTAAGTACTATACATGATACGAGTTTTGATTATGGATCAATATAGAGACTTGGCTCAAATACGGTTCTAGCGGGTTCAAGTACAGCTTAGTTAAGTTAATAAAATGTTAGCATCGAAAAAAACTACTATTGAACTTTTTTGTTTTGGTGTTTATGATAGATGGTAAGCTTCTCTCCTAATGGATGCTAGACAGAATATATTGATGTTTCTTAACACCTTTGCTCGAGTTTTTCGTAGCCAGCATACTATTTTGGTTAACACTACTAATTTTTTCAAATATTGATTTCGATGGAGGCCAAAAT
Source organism: Amaranthus cruentus (assembly GCA_019425755.1). Taxonomy (NCBI): domain Eukaryota; kingdom Viridiplantae; phylum Streptophyta; class Magnoliopsida; order Caryophyllales; family Amaranthaceae; genus Amaranthus; species Amaranthus cruentus. Next base: position 14,375,101 of record CM033466.1, read on the forward strand.
TATGCTGGTCTAGTTTAGAAAGAATCAGATGATTTAACTTCATATTTAAGAAGCAAGGCAAAACATTTGAGATTTAATCTTTACTGGTAAAAACAGATTTGCAGCAAAGCTGATCAAATAGGGAAGAAGATTAATAGAAGTATCACTTACCAACTTCAGCGGTGATTCCTGGTCCAAAGAATGATGCAAATTTCGCCTGAGAAAAAAAGGAAATGATTTATAGTTTAATGGAGTAGTGATCACTGGTCCAAAGAATTAAACACTTTGCATAAAATAACCAAGACGACAAGATTTAGACTGGTTCACACTGATAACCTATACGTTAAATTTTTCACACGTGTTTTGACACGAGATTTTCAACTTTAGTTTTTGTGGAGAGTCGCAAACTTTGTGGTTGTTAACTTTGGAGCATGATGCGAACGGTGAAGAAGAATCCACATTGACGACCATAGAAAATGATCTATTGGTTAATGTAGCCGACCCAATCTTTTGGGATTAAGGCTTTGCATGGAGCATGATGCAAGTTAAAAGGACATCGTCACGTAGATTTCAGTTTCAGGCTAGAAAAGCTAATGCTCTGGAAGAGGGTATCTTCACTAACAAAGACACTGACAAACATTCTATCTACCTGTCTTTGTTCAAAATCTGAGAGCTGCAGAGCTTTCGCTTCAAACACCAGCACTAAGCAATACTTGCCATCTTCAGTCACCTGGACAGATGGGAATACACAAGCTTGAATTCACAACATGATCATATCTGAATTCACTCGCTTTCGCCAGTTCTATCTGAGAAAGCAGTTATTATGGCAAAAAAAAAAGATCTGATGCCAATACCATCGTCATTTTCACCGAATGGCATGGAAAATTGTTTAAGTTTATGGTATTATTAGTGCTAAATATCACTTCAATATTTAACTTCTTGAACAGAAAACAAACAAGTGGCATACATTAAAACCCAAAGAAGAAATAAGATCCACAAATACACGAATGCAAACCAAAGCAGAAGAATTACAACTTTACGTGGACATTATCTGATGGGTGTTGTAGTGAAAATACGTTTGGGAAAGGAAAGGGAACACATAATAACCAAATCTATAATAACTCCAAATATATAACTCAGATCATTAACAAACAATAGCACGTGGACGCAAAAAGGCATGTAAGGGCTGGTTTAAGAAGGTATTATAAGAAGCAACTGTAGCTGTGCTTTACCATACCATCTTAAGGCTCCAGTAGAAGTGATAGTAGGAATTAGGGGAAAAAAAGTATGAATGAAGGTGAATTCAGTAGTACCTAAGAAAGTGAGCGGCAGAAATAGAAGGCGGTTGAATAATTTGCATTTGTATGGAGTTTGGGAAAGGAGGCCCTTCTTAGAAGGTACGCCCTTCCCAAATTTCCATGTTTTAATGTGTTGTCATTGTACTTGATGTATACATTCCTTTTGGTGATATATAAAAACTTTCCCTTTTCAATTCATGATACTTATGAACAAGTTACAAATTTCCAACAGTAAAAAATCATAAGGGTATGAAAAGAAAACATACTTCTTCACGGATCATTTGAAGGACTGGAGCACTTCTCCGTGGAATACCTCCGCCCTACACGTAAGATACATCAAAGAAAATTTCATTATATGAAATAAAAGTCCATTATTATAAGCACTTCGGTGAAAGAAATGTTAGCTCATTTACGACTTACAAGTTTACTCGTATCATTTTGTTAGGTCGATTAAAATTCAAATTTCAAGATCGATATAACAGCTAGTTATAGATGAAGATGGTAACTTATCCATCAAGACCATTAACCATTAAGGTTAGGTGATACATGATTCACAATGATTTGACCTTGTAGAGGTGCCAAATCATGTTTAAATTTCACTTCAAAAGGAAAATAGTAGGTTCAGAATTTGACTAGCATTTCTTTTTGCTTTTACTAGAGTCGTCCAAAATTGACCCGATTAACTGAAACCTAGTATATATGACTATCCAAAACGAAATAACCCATATATAAAAATTTAAATCAGATTGTCAAGGTATTTACATATACTCAAAAACTGAAATTAACCAGAACCAAGATATGATACCCGAAACCCACAAGTGACTTTCCCATACATACTTGTTACTATTAGCAAATAGTATGTAGTTCTAAAATTTCATGCACACAAGTGAAGTTCGTCTGCCAAATCAACTGAGTGGAAAATGCACTGTTAGAGACAAACTTCGGAAATGATTGGGACTAAATAATTTCTAAATGTGTAAGATCAGATATAATCCTTCTACAAAATGTTGGAAAGGAAAGAACGGATAGAAAGGAAATAGTAGAATGTATTTTGAAGTAGTAGCAAAACACTATAAAACTGAGCTCCATGGTACTGTAAATGGCCTCGCACTATTTAGCAACTGAGAATTTTGTCTTTCAAAGCGTTGGACTGTTAGCCAGTTAGGTAACATACTTATCAGAAAATATACCTGACCATATTGGAAAATTCGTTTCAAAGCCTCATCAAGATGTTGTTCATCTCCATAACGAAATCTTGTAACATCAGTCTTCACCTAGAAGGTGGCAGCAGGCAGTTCATCAAATATCAGCAATGCAAATAAAATTACTAGCCCACAGAGGCAAATGCATAGAACAAAAAAGTATACGTAAACCTATGGTTTCACTTTAAAGTTTCCACTCAATTGAAACTAACCTGCTTAAGAACTTCAGTAGCACACTTATCCCGCAGCATTTGAGCATTAAAATAAGTTACACATGGAACAGGTTTTAGTTCTGCATACTGCATAAGTGAATAACTAAATTATGATTGAACAAAGATCACATAAAATTTTCCAAGCAAGTTTATAAGGAGTAATTATTATGTGCTATGGTTGACCAAGTCATTAAAGCATCATAAACTCGAAATACTGATCCTGATAAGCTACAATAAAATGCAAGATTTTCAACCACAATCTACTTCCTTGGTGCATTTATCAAAACTTGTTGATATGGAAGTCCAAATTATTGCATTAATTTCATCCGTGATGTGAAAGTCAATAAATTTCACCTTCAAGGCCATGCCAATAACTGCAACGGGGAAACCATAAGTCAACATTATTGCTGACCATTCTGATCCAGGAAGGATATTAAAGTAAGCACCAAAGCCATACCTGCATGACATGAACATGTGTGTAAATAATTATCTATATGCTCGAACAGAAATTGAGTACATATAACCATCAAAGCTCTTACGAAAGTAGAGTGAGTCCACTTCCAAGTCCCACGACACCTAAAGAAATCTGAAAAGTGAAAGATAGTCCCGCTTTAGTTATGGTAGAGATTAACTTTAATCACTTCTGCATATAACACATGAAATACTTCAGCATTTACTGACTAAACAAGCGCAGTAAAGTTCACATCCGAGAGACATGTATTCCCCACCCAGGCACCATGTCATTTATAGTAATGTGTCTCTAAGATCACGAGTATCTCATAGAAATTTATGCCCTTTGGCTTTCAAACCTGAATAATCTAAACTCTATCCAGGCACAGTCAAACTTGATATAAAATAACCTAGGTTTCCATCCCCTCGTTCTCTTAAACCATCAAATGATCAAATCAGCAAAGATATCTGGTCCCTAATCCAATATTCTCTCCATTTCTAAGCAACACTATAAATGTGAATTCATGAGGGAAATAAGTGAATAAATTCCCTTATTATAGAGGGAAGGATGCACAATAAGGTAACAAGAGTGGAGTCGTGAAAGTCTCATTTAGAACTTCAAAAAATTTACAATGTTGACGCGTAACAATCAAGACAACCAATTTCTAAACATGACACTTGATACCCAATATAATTATTTAATGTAAGATTCATTCTTTATTATCCTATAAATAGAAACATTTCTACATCCATAATTGTGCCATACTTAGTTACGTCCATAATATCTCCAATGCAAAAGCTTGTAAGAGGTTGTTGAGATCTCCTAATGGGTGCGTTCTCATCACCTTATGTTATGTGTCCTATACTTCTCCAAACTTACTAGTTCTGGTCCTTCTTGGTCAATCATGGTTAATGTTGATGATTATATATTGGTATAATTTGTGCTTATTCTAAACATAGTACTTGATACCCAATTTAATCAGAAAACATAAGAAGAATCATACTTTATTTCCCTATAATTAGAAACATATTCACATCCACACTTGTGCCACACTTAGTTACTTCCATAATTTCTGCAACACAAACTTCATGTATAAGGTGGTTTCCTAAAGGATGTGTTCTCTTCAATTATTTTATATGTACTTAACTTCTCCGAACCTATTAGTTCTTCTCCATTTTGGTCAATCATAGCTAAATCCTGAAGCTTATAAATTGGTATAATTTTTGCGTATCATTCCTTTGGAGTCCTGGTCGATTATCCTGACAACTTATTTTACACAGTGAAAATGTTCTGTGTTTAGCTGACTTGCTTTTGATACTGCCTAACTGTCAATGTCTAATTATGGCCTGAAACTTGCTTTAAAGAGTAAGAGAATTGTTTAGATTAAAATTATAAATTAATTAGGTGAGCTGAAAGCGTGCTCTTCACAACTTAGCTATGATTCAATTCATTCCTAAACAGTTTTTCACATTACTTTCGATCTCTCATATTAATGCTTAATAAATTCTAATAATTTACTTTCTATTTATTTCAGTTTGATGAGTAAATCTCAATTCCAATCAATTGGTGTGATGTGATAACATAAATACCAGCAAACTAATTCCAATATCATCTTGACTACATGAAACGCACAATATCATCACCAATTCAATATTCATCACTCAACAATAATCCAAGAACAGAATAATCACTAAAAAATAACGAATAACGAAATAATTCAAGCAAAACAATGAATAAGGTCAAACAAACTAAAAAACAAAAGAAATACTAGTAAAAATATTACCTTAGAAAGGGAAAACTGATCATCAGTTACAATCGATTTGTCGGTAGTAGAAGCTGTTGAAGGTGAAGAAGAAGAATCTAAAGCTTGAGCTACAAGCACAAAACGCTGCCGTTTAGATGAGAAATTGAATCGATTTTTGAGTACTAAATTAGAAGAAGAAGAAACAGAGGGAAGCTTAGTAATGGTGGATAGTTGGAACTGATTATGATGATATTGAGTAGGAGGGAGAAAATTGTTGCGGCAAACGTAGAGAGGAGAAACCGCCATTGATGCCGATTTGGAGAGATTTAGGAGAGATAAAATCAAATTAAACGATTTTCAACCGCCAAATTGTTACATTTGTACTCCATAGAAAGATTGATTACTTGTCACTTCCTTCTCTACTCATTATTTTATTTTATGAGGTTCAAAAAAGAGTTTTATTGGGCTTTTCACTTTGGGCCGTTTGGGTTTGGATTTTATTATTGGGCAGCTTAATATGGTTTCATGTTATTGTTTGGATCATATGTCCAGAAAATTTGAAACAATTTTACAAAAAATAAAAAAAAAAGAGTTTGGGAAAATTTAATTAAAAAAAATAAACGCTTTTGGCTCCAAAGCTAGATATGGAGCTTGTTTGTTGTTAATAATAGCAAACAAAGGGGCAGCTCAATATAAGTCAAAGACTTTGTTCGAAGTAACAACGAGCAAATGTTTAACTCATTTTAATTATGTCTGCCTTTGTCCACTGTTAGTACATCAAACAAACACATGACTTTTTTTTGGCATGCCCCTTTGTTCGTTGTTATTTACAACGAACAAGCTCCAGACCTAGCTTTGAAACCATAGATGCTTATTTTTAGAATTATGTTTTACCAAGCTCATTTTGTTTTTTTTGTAAAAAAAGATTATTTTATTTCAAATTTTCCACACCATTGTACATTAAGTTATTCTTGTGATAGACCGTCTCTCAGTGAAACGACCTCAAAACACAAAGTCTATATACTAAGAATTAGAATTTTTGGGTTATTTGAATCCATGTATGAGGCGCGTCTCACGGTAAGACCGTCTCATACAAGAATTTGTGAAAAAAAGACAATCTGGAATGAAGTGGCCGGTAAAGTTTTTGTTAACGTACATAACACATCATGAGTTGAGTTGGTTTCTTAACATGGTATCAGAAGCCAGCGTGACAAGAAGCTACAATTTTAAATCCCATCCACATTTCTATGTAGTTTAGTCTATGTTTAACCGTCTATCTCTAATCCAAGAAGATGATGATGATGATGATGGTGATGCATTTAAGATTCCAAAATACCTCATTGCAATACCTAAAAGACAAATATGCCAACATAATTTTAAGTGGCAATGCAATTTATGTTCTTTCTTTTGTAGTGACATAAAAAGTAGCATCACAATTTATCATTATCTAGGTTTTAGCCTTCTAGGGCTAGCTAAAAGGAACTCCCTAAAGCTGTTAAAAAAGGAATACATATGTAGTATATACATCCAATTCCATAGGGTCAGTTAAGGTCTATAGAAAGACAAATACTTAATCTCATTACCCTTACTATATTTAATTTTTTATTTTAATGCGTTATTTTGAACATTTATATGAAATATTAAATTATACATAATTAAAAATTATAAAAAACATTTATATGAAATATTAAATTATACATAATTAAAAATTATAAAAAAATATTGCTGAGCGAAAGAAGTATAATATATATAGGTTATTATATCATCATATCAACCATAAGTCCATAACCATTTCCGACTTCACAAATTGTTGTGAGAAACGGTCTTTATGAATAATGCATTATATATATGGGTTAAATAGCCCAATTAATACAAATTAAAGTGAAAATAGAATGTCGGTTTCTTATTTTAAGGTCGTCTTTTTGATGGACGAGCTCTCACAAGAGTAGCTGCTCTCACTTTTGTAACAAAGAATTAGTCACATTTCCTTTTTAAGTCTATTTTATTAAATTTTTTTATTTTTATTTTTAGACATGACACACATTATAATTTTTTAGTTTTATTTATATATTTAATTTATCTTTTCATTTAATCCACACAACCTTCTCACTTCTCCATAAAATATACCTTTTTACCGTATTTTAATTATTTTCCTTAATTTTCACAACATTTGTACTTGATGGTATTTCTATACAGTAGAATTTAGATGATGAAGAAAGCATTAATTTTTCTACCTCTAAATAGTAGTATAACATGTGAAGAGTTAGAACATCGAATATTATGAGTTGCCCCCATTAACTATTCTAACCAAGTAAACAACAAAATGACTTACATTACAAAATCCCAATCATATATTCCCTACATATTTGTAATTTGATGCTTCTTTTCCTTTTTCTAGTACAAAGGTAACTAAACAACTTACCAACTTGCTCATACTATAAGTTATTGATTACTTTTATAAAAATACCTTTTCGTTCAGAAATACTTACTATATTACGATTATTGGTATTTATATATTATGGTTGGTATGTTAGAAAAAAATATAGTCAAGTGGGATTATCTTTCAATCGTCTAATATATAAAATTTGTATAATTTAATTGCGTAAAAAAATCAAATGTAACAAAAATAATGAAACGTTAAAAATATGAATCAAGACAAATCAAAAATAAGATATCATGTGCCCGTGCTATTTTCAACATAGTAGAAAAGAAAAGAAAGAAAAAAATTGATAGATTTAATATTGTTTGATTAGTATCTCATGTTACAATTAATTAGTATATATAAAAATAAGGAAAATGTACCTTGAATAATTCATCATTTTTATGATTTTCCTATAATAATCTCATCTATTGATTAACCATGAATAACCCCTTCTTTAAAGGGTATTTGCCTAGAGTAAACTTGGGTTATCCGATGACTTGCTATAGTAGGTAATTCACTGAAAAAATAAATTTAATAATAATTTAAAATAGAGAAAATTTTTGAAAATTTATATAAAAAATTCTAAATAATAAAAATCATAAATTTTTTATGAACATTTTTTCAACATTTTTTCGACATTTTATTTTAATTTATCTTTTTTAAAAAAAAATTTACATGCTATAGCAAGTCATCGGGTCACCGGATTTACTCTAGGAAAATACCTCTCAAAGTTGGTATTATTCATGGTTAATCAATACGTGAAATTGTTATAGGGAATCATGAATAAGTAGTAGGGCCGTTTCTGATAATTTGTGGGCCTTAGGCGAACTATCACATATTTTTTAAAGATTCAATTTTTTATTATGATGATAAAACATCAAAAAAAGATTCACAAGAAATTAGATTAACGCGGACTTGTAAATTATCTATAAATTGATTATAATGCATTAATATGAAATTTAACGAATTTAAAGGTTACTTCTCCTTTTATAACTAACAATTTTTATAATATTTATAGCACATAAGTTCACTATCTATTTATCCACTAATAACAATTACTTTTTTTTTTGTCTGTTCTAATAAGAACCACTTAATTCAATTCCAATTTCATACTCTATTATATTTTGGCTTATAAGTGTGTCAACTAGTCAATGTTCTATTTTTTTAATAGGATAGATTGACTAAGAAAAGCTAAAAGGAATACCGAAATTTAAATTTAAATTTTTCCAAAAAAAAGTAGTCTATGCTCTATAATTTAATTATTACTAAATATCATCATTTTCTACAAACATAAAAAAAACTACATTAAAATAAAAAAGTCAGGTGATTATTGAAATATAAATTTAATAGATAAAGCCTCAAAATTGATTTTATACTCAAATATAATGGAACATTCTAGAAGTGCATATATAAATATATGCATGCATGGCAATTATGAAATTTTGTTTAATACTTCTATATATGTACTCTTGGTCTTACTCTAGCCAATTTGCCATAAAATGAAAAAATAATTTATTTTAGATAGTACAATAATTGAATTTAATTTTTTGATTTAAGGTGTTTTTTCTCTCTTTTCTTATTATTTAACCAGAATCTGCTCCATGATAATTGTAAGCACCCATTATTTTGCCTGCAGATACAGAATTGCCCTATTTTCTTCTTCTTGTTGTTGTTCCCATTTTCTTTTGTTGTTCTTTTTGTTTCTTCCTCTTCTCTTGTTATTTTCACTTCCACCTGCGTAGTACACTTTTCAGAAAAAAAAAAAAAGAATTAATAAATTTATTAGCTTTTTTTTAAGTTAATAATGCATTGATGTCATGCAGGACCAGCCTTAGGTTTTTAGGGGTTGGGGCGAAAGATTATTTATGGGCCCCTAAACTATTGTATACATAGAAAAGTTTGAACCTTAGCACTAATTGAAAACTAAAATTTATGTGGGGCCCTAGGCGTAGGCACGAGTTGCCCTTGCTTAGGGTCGGCCGGCTCTGATGCTATGTACTCTCAAGTTACAATCAAATAATAAGAGTAAAATATACTTTATTTGTCGCACTAAAATTGCTATATATACGCATGTCACTCACTGTGAGAGTTAGCAATCTCCGAGAATTACAGGTTGAAGACTTATTTTTTCACCTTTGTGATAAGAGTTTGATTCTTATTACTTACGAGAAGAATTTATTTGACCTGATCTCATTGACTATAGTTAATTCTCGAACTTATCTCCGATAAAAAAAATATAGCAATCTCAGTGAGACACACAATTAGTATACTACATTTCTATTGAATCTATTAATTAAAAATCAATGTGTATTGATTAAAATATAATTTTTGTTATATCTGATGCATTCATATCAAATGTCTCATTTTATTTTTTGATATTTCACATCAAACATCACAATTATTATTTAAAAATATTTTTCTATTACTGTGAATTAGAGTTGGTCTTGTATAGAGTTAATGCGTGAACAAATCTTAAATTTACAGAGTATGAGTTAGCTAGAAAGTTTAATTTAGTAGGGTAAAGGGTAAAAAGTATGGACTTGTGAACGGAATATAAAGGACGAATTTACAATAAAACTAGATTGGACTAAATATGTTTGACATACACATTAATTTATCACTTTTTTCCTTACTCCTCCATGCAGTTTTCCTCTTTTCTTAAAATTGATGTCAAATTAAATAAAACATTTAATTAGAATAGAAGATAATAATTCTATGAAAATCCCTTTACCCACTATATTGAAAGCTCTCACAAATACAAAAGTACAAGGCATAATAAATCTATTGACAAAATTTTTTCTTGATGATCTTTCTCAATTTGTGAAAAATGGTAACTTGAAGCACAATAATGTGGTACCATTAACAAAATTTAACTTCTAGTCATTGTAACCACTTATTGCAAATTCCCATTTCTCATCAAATTGATATTTTTCTCCTTTTTGCACATGATCATTTGAATCTAGTGTATGTATGTTACTCATGTGCCCGTCCTGCCCGTCAATAAGCAAGGGCAAAGCAAGTTATCGTCTGAACTCCAAAATTTTTTAGGGAATAAATTTTTTCATATAAAAGATTGATCATAATTTGAATTAAATTTATGTATAATTTATATTTTTTTTATATAATGAGTTATTAGTTTCTTTTATAAAATTGTTAAAATATATATCAACATTATAAAACAAAACGAATATTATCATATGATTTATTTAAGCTTAATTTGATTTTTCTAAAAAATTGAAATCTAAAGTAGTTTCACAAAATTATATTCAAACCCAAGTAAAATTCATGTTAACGAATAGTATTTAAATCTTTTACAATTAATTAGAATCAAGGGTTAACTTAATGTTTAAAAGTTTTTCCAGCTTAAATCTAAAATTATGGTTCGATTTTAACCACCTATAAGGATTAAGTTTCTCTCTTCTTTATATAAGGGATTCTTCGGCCTTACAAGTTACACCTAAATAAAGAAATTAGTGACCCCTAATAGTTGATTAAAATCTCGTATGATACTTTATATGTGTCTAAAACCGCCTATATTTATCCCGGCTCATGACATACTTTCTCCGTTTCATATTAGTTGTAATATTAGAAAATATGACACTATTCATTCATCACTTTTAATTTGTAATTAACTTTTAATCTATAAGTTAAAACATAATCAAGTGCGACTTATTTTAATTGTCTTACTGCAAAGATTATTAATATTAAATCATTATAATTTTTAATTGTACATAATTAGAGATATTAAAGATTAAATTAGTGTATTAGACAGTGTGAAATGCAAATATCGCAAGTATTTTGAAACAGATAAAAGTAATTCAATGAAAACATTAGTAGTGTCCAAAACAAATGGTGGGGGCTATTTAGAAGTTTGCACCATGTTTGTAAGTTGGCATAGTATTTGTGGACCAAATAGTATGTATAAGGTCCCCATTCTATTAAGGGCACTGTCCTAGTTGAGTGGTGGAGTTCCCTTTCATCTTGAGAAATACACCTTTAGATATTAGGACATTTCCTTATCATAGAGTGGCATGCGAGAATAATTATGGGGAACTCTTAGTCGTTCTACCTCATCATCATCACCGTATCCAATATATCCCGCTCATAGGAAACTCTGGTCAGGATTTGGAAAGAGAAGGACAGCAGCAATTCATACCCATAAAGAAGAGCACGACCAAAGAGTCCCCCGGCTCGAACTCTTAGTTCTACCCCTCCATATATATTTATGCCATTTTGCGGTGAACTCAATGTTGGATGATTCATATGTAGAATTAGAAGATTTACTCCATTAAAAGTCTTTTTTGACGTATAATAAATTCTATTTTATTATTGGGTAGCGAAGATTTGTAGTTATTTGACATTAGATTATAATAATTAATTATATTAAAATAATTTATTAAATTATGTGCACTTTTTAATCATGTTAAGTTGTAGATGATATTTGGTGATATAAGGATCGACTTAGTGCATACTAAAATCGTGTGTAATAACCTTAAATTTAAGGAATTTGACTAAGTGGATCGAAGAGCGAGAAATGTTGGTTTGTGAACGTAAGATTAAGAATGAAATGTTGCACAATAAAAATATGTGGACATGTTCATAATAGACTATACCGAGAAAAGGGGAATTCAAAATACTAGTATAGGATAGGCTAGATATTCATCTCTATATATGTGTGAATCAACTCGACTGTCATATTTTTTGTGTGTGTTATATATTAAATAATTTAATATTACACAATAGTGCAATACATGGTCTAAGTCTAGGACAGTTTTCTCACAATTGGGTTAAAGAATATGTGATTTTGGTGATCTATGTACAAGTAATAATAGAAGCAAAATTCAAGCTGAAAAGCCTCTTATTAATGAAATCATTTGAAAATATGTTATTGGAGACATGTGATTAAAGGCATTTAATATAGAAAAATTACATTAAAAACTCTTAACTATTCGCAATTTAAATATAAAACTCCTAACAATTGATTATTATTTAAAACTTCTAATTTTAGGCCCATTTTATATTTAAAGTCCAAGATGACTTATAACCGGATAAATTGGTTTTAATTGAGAAGTAGTGAGACCCAATTGTATTTATTAATCACCTCACTTCCTTTAACCTTACACGACCCTTCACGTACCCTCCCATTTCAACAAAAGGTAACCGGTTAAAACAGGTTATAAAATGTATCGGTGCTTTACATTTAAAATGGGCTTATACTTAAGAGTTTTGAATAATAATCAATAGTTGGGAGTTTTATATTTAAATCGCTAATAGTAGAGTTTTTAAAGTAATTTTACCTTTAATAAATTTCTTTTTACATATTCATTCATATATGAAACTCACAAGTTCTTGCTTATAATACTCATTTTCAATAATGAAATAATAAAAACATTTCAAAAAAAATAAGAAAATAAAAAAATTTCTTGATTAATACATTTTTTAAGTTTAATTATTATAAATAATGACATTTTATAAAATAATACTCCCTCCGTTTCCTTTTGTTCTTCCCATTTGGAATATGGGAAGATATCAAGATAAACTAAAATTACACAATAGATACTATGAGAGTTGAGTAAAATAATAATAAAAATAAAGATTCTATTGATTAAAGTGTAAGTGTAATAATATCATTAAATTTCATTGGGTGCATGTAAAGTAAATACATTGGGAATTAAAATGTAAGTTAATTTCTATAGATTAGAGTGTAAGTGTAATAATTTCCTTCTATTTTATTGGTTACCAAAATAGAAAGATTCTAAATGGGAAGAACTTTTAAAAATTTCCAAATGGGAAAAGTGAGAAGAACATATGAAAACTGAGGGAGTATTACGCTATCGATACTAAATTCATAAAAATAGAACATGAAAAGTTGATCATATAGTCATGTATCTTGTTAGAGTATATAACATATCCTCAGGATATGTTATATACTCTAACACTCAATTGGTAGCATATTTAATTTCTAAAAAACTAAACAGTCTCTTAAAGTTGACTTAATTAATATTTCATTTATTAGGATTTACATTAATATTATTTTTATAGTATAATAATATTTTATTCTATCTTTTAAATTTGAAAATTGATCGTTTTTCTCTAGTATTCCCTCTTAGGGCATGCTTGTATTGGGTGTAAGTATTTAATGGAGTAAAAAAAGTCAAAGCAAGAAAATGAAGTTGATAAATGATAAATTAGTGAAATTTAATTGTAGATGTAGAAGAATGGTTGCAAAGTAATGAAAAATGAAGGGAACTCTCAATTTTGTGGGGTAAATATTTATCCTAGGGGAGGGTGGGAGAATGTATTACCTCCATAATAGGGAAAATCATCTTCTTTTTTCTTCATTGTTTTTATTTCATGCTCATTTTACCTTTTTCACAACATTCTCAACTACTTAGAATGCATTTCTATTTGCTTTCATTTCATTAGTTTGACTTTATTTCCCCCCTTAATATTTACACCCAATACAAGCATGCCTTAAGGGAGTACGGGTATGGATTGTCCGTCACATTGTCTTACCCAGACCCTGTGTTCGAGCGGGATATTGGGTTGATGATGATGATCCTTTAAATTTGTAACATTAATTAAAAAAAGGTAATAATCCAACCTTTCATTCATCCGCTATGAATAATCCCACCTTTTGATTATTTTCTAATAATCCAACCTTTGTGATAAATTGGCCCACAACATATCGTATTACTGGTAGCAAACTAAAATAAAGATTGGATTATTTACAGCAAACTAAGGGCAAACGTTAAATTATATGAAAATAATCAAAAGATTTGATTATTCACGGCGGATGAGAAAAAAATTAGATTCTTAATGTCAATTTTTGCTTAAAAAAAAAATCCAACATAACAAGACATGTAATGAAGGACATACCTCTTGTTTAGGATTCAATTTAATATTATTAATACTAGAGCTTGAATTTTGAGTATCAGCATCTTCAGTTTCTTCACAAAAATTAATTTTTCTCTCTTTAATTGAAGGAGTTGATGTAGGACTTGGACTACTTGAACTCTCCTCTGAAATTAAGCTACTTTGTGTCCCTACATCTCTTGTTTTGCTTTCCACCATTTTCTTTTCTTCTAATTTAAACCCAACAAATAAAAATATAATTACAAAAAACATTCCATAAAAATAATATTTAATTCTTAATTAAATCTCGTATCTAGGTGATCAGCTTTTAAAAAAATCGTCTTTTGTTTATTCTAAGAAAACCCGACATTGGCATTATTTTTTCTTTTAAAGGACTTTGCGATTTTGTTAAGTCAAATATGTAAAAGCTAAAATGACGCTAAAGCTATTTTGAAAGTAAAAAAAAACAATGGTCGGACTTTTATAGAATATAAAAAATATATTTTTTAAAAGTTGATCAACTAAAGATCCCTCTATCTTAAAGATATGTTTTACTTTTTTATATTTGCACTATTTATTTATCTTATTTAGTTTGAGATTAGTTTTCAATCTATTTTTTAAAAACAATCAAGTCATATCTTGTTAAATTTGTCTTAATGTAAAGATTATTAACATCAAATTTTTATAATTTTTTATTATACATAAATACAGTAATTAAGAATTGAATTAGTGAATAAATTGCGTGAAAAATCAAACATTGCAAGTATTTTTAAACAAAGAAAATAAACTTTCATTCATTTGAATATTAATCCCTCTGTCCTGATGGATATTGAAGTAAAGAGAAAGTGAATAGTTCTTAAGAAAAAATTGATAATTGTAATGAATGAAGAGAGAGAATGAATTGTGTCGATAAAATTAAAAAAGAATTATACCGAATGGATAGATTAAGTAGGAGGGACTAAAATGACAAATGATGCAAATTAAATGGGACGGAAGGAGTATCTATTAATTTAATCCGTTGTTAATTGATTCACTAATCTTGTTTCAAATTGCGAAAAGGTAAATCATGGTCGGTTTTGGACTATTTTAGGATCCTTTTAAACAAATCGTAAATTTAAAAACCGAATTAACTGCCAAATCATGTTACGCTGATTGTATTTAAGAAGTTAAAAATTATTTACCTTGTTCAAGAGAAGGAAGTTTGACAAGTTGTTCTTTAAGGAGAGTGACATGAGTTGACATAGTATTAGTAGAAGTAGTGCTTGTTTTTCTATGATGCATAGAATAAACAAGAGGAGCAGACATGGTTACTCTACTAGCCATGTAACTTCGAAACGACCTCCCATTTAGCGTTTTGGATGATAAACATTCCATTGGAACTTCTCCTGATAATGGATTACATATGTATCTTTCTGCTTCATCCCATTTTGAATTTAATGCAAATCCTTCTGGTGATACACATTCCCATACATATCCTGATTTTGCTTGTAATGCTTTTTAATTATTTCAAAAAAAAAAAAAGAATTTTATTAGTAAATTATATATTATTTTTAAAATATAATCATAAATAAATAAATTATTACATCTGAAATTGCTACATTACGCATATTAATTAATATGGGATTTTTAGAAAAAATGTAGCAACCTCATTGAAATTAAACAAAATTATGTACCTTTGAGTGCTTTGGTGAATGAGTATGTTGAAGGATCAATCTCATCTGAAATTAATGTTAGGTAATTAACATTAAATAATGTCGTTCAATATGAATAATCCCAATTTTTTTCATTATATAGACTACAGCAAAAATTCCCTACGTCCTACAGACAAAATAAGACCGAGAAAATCGAACGCATAACATAGTGATACTAAGGACATTTATTGTAAACTAAGTGATACCATGATTTCAAGTCAATCGCTTTAGATTAATATTGAAATATCACGTATCCTTAAAGTTGGAATTATTTTATATTATGATTATGATTTTGATTATGACTAACAATAATAATATTGAAAATACTTTATTAATATATATACCTTTCACATGGCAGCCGGGGGAGGAGGCAGTACTAGAGATGGTAAAATTTGACTTAAAAGGTGTTCTCGATTCTTCTCGAAAACTTCGAATATAGGAAGCTGAATATCTTCTCGAGCTCGGATTGTCTCGACTAATCCGAGCTCGAAGATGCCATTCTTTTAGATTGAATTCTTGCTCGGCCTTATGCTGTTGGGCACCTTCCATGAATGATTTTCTTTGTTTTAGTTGTATTTGCTTACTTTAGAAATGTGTAATGTACAAGGAAAAAAGAAAGGGATGAACGTATATGTGAGTATATAATGGTATATGAGAGAATCCTTAGATCCTCTATTTTTATTACTACTGTCCAGCTACTAAAAGGCGGTTTTTTATATGGGAAATTGAATTTAAAAAATAGTGATCTTAGAAAGTGACATTTTCTGATCATAGTTTTCAATGGGCGGGATATACTGAATATGGAGATGATGATGAGAAAGTGACATTGATGAGAATGATACATGTTCATATATATGTATCATCACAACCATGCATTATTGTTTGCATTTTGAGCCCCAATTCTAACAAACAATATTTGGTCCCACACACTCCCTTCATTTCTATAAGGAAAAAAAAAAAATCCAACAATTTTACTTCAAATTATAAATTAAAAACAAAAGTGAAATCATCGACAAAAAATGTTGATTGAGTGGAAGAGATCCAAAATAAATACTTTCTACAATTTTTTCATCTCAATAATGTGATTATATATATTTTTTCATCTCCTTCACAAACGTATAGTACATTTTTATTTCATCTGTAATACATTTTTGACTCGTTTAGTTTTTATATTTTATCCCGTTTTTTATTTATTAAGCTTTAAATATATAACAATTTTGATAGGACAGAAAAATTCGAGTAGATGCTTTTATATCAAATTAATGGGATATATGAATTTAAACAGTCTTTTACTAAATCCAATTTTGTCTACTAAGTTTTGTTTCTTCAAACAATCCTAAGTTAAACATGTTTGCATATAATTCAAGTGTAAAAACGCGTCACTTTCTCTTTGTTGTCTTTTTTCTATCAATATGATAGTAAGTAAATTAGATTATATTTCAGTTGAAGCATATATAATTTTTTTCGGCTAAATAAAGATTTTGAAATTGAATTTTTCTGTCACGTCTTCTTCTATCTGCCTACCCTATACGAAGAAAAGAAATTAATAATCTATATATAACTCCCTCCAATCTCCATGGTGTCAAACTCAACTTCCAAATGATCAAATAAGTATAGAGCTATTTGGGGTATAAGTGTAGATACAACGCAGACCCTCTTATACCTAGTGAAATATTTCACTTGAAATTGAGGGGTGGTTCTGATTCGACCCGTGACCTTTTTGTCACATTGACTACTGATATCAAGTCATGTAACCAACTCAACTTAAAAGCTTAAGCTAATAGTTGAGTGTTCAGGATATTTTATACACTCTAAGAACTACAACCATAAGCAATTGGATGGGCTTGGGTTAATCTTTTGACATGATATCACAAGCTATCAGAATAGAAGCTCATGTATTAATTATCGTAGCTACACTTTTAGCCTAATAAACTCACATAAGGGGACGCAAGGTAAGTTAAACAACATATTTTGAAATTATAAACACCAATTTAAACTTCTAGTTAAGTCTGTCTCTTCAAATATATCATTTAAAATTTTGAAAAGTGGTATACTTCATATATGTAATTTGAATGCTCTAATTCAAAACAAAAGAAATGACTAGAGGTGTTCAAAATTAACTCAACAATCTGATATTTATCTAATCAAGTAATCAAACTCAATTTAACCCGATATCAATAATGTATTTTTTTATTATATAGAAATCAAAATAAACGCAAAACTCGATTTTAAATAGATTCAAAACATCTGATCCAAAATTAACCTGAAAACCGAAAAAACACCTCAGCAATAACAACTTCATATTGAATCCACCTTATTCCTCATTTAAAGATACATTAATTTTGAATCAGAAACTTAGCTTGAATCCAAATTTGTCTTTTCTTCTAACTTGTTGCTGCTTTTTAAAACTTACCTAACAGAATCCATTTTAGCCGCGAGATGGACTTTAAATTTACACAAAAACAATGAAAATATATATAAAAAAAATTTAATTAGTGAAAAAAAATATTTAAGTTGGTATTCTACGTCAGACTAAACCTTGTATTTTTTAATCCGTCTTAAAATATTAGAAAAAATTGTCCTAAATAATCCGATTTATTGTCCATCTGCTGTGAATAATCCCAACTATTTCTTATTTCTAAATAATCCAACCTTTGCATGTTTTTTGCTGACAGCACCCCTTGTTACATTTTAACCGACTATTGTAGGTAACTACTAGCTGTTACGCTTACTTTTTCTTCCTCCTTATGCTTCTTTGTTGGTTTATCCCAACTTCTCTTTGGAGGTAAGTAGTGATAGTAGTCGGTTAAAATATAGAAAGGGGTGTTGTGAGTAAAAAAATTCAAAGATCGGATTATTTAAAAATAATTAATAGTAGGAATTATTTATAACAAACTGACAATAAATCGGATTATTCTGGACAATTTTTCGAAAATATTATGTACCTTTCTAAACATCTCATTTTCACTTAATACATTTTCTTTATAATAGAAAGATGCACAACACTTTTATTTAATATCGCCTAGATGATTTTTTTAATAATTAGTTTCCACTAAATTTATCAACAAAAAGAGATTTTAAACATATTCAACATGTTTGACCGCACGAGACCCCGAAATATTATGGGCCTCAATAATGAAATAAGTAAAAATACAAAGTTGTTCAAAAAAATATCATAATTTTTAATATTACACAAGGTATTCAAAAAAATTATCAAATTTTGCTTTGCCTCTGACTTAAAGGGATGAAATTGTACAATAAATTTCTTTAGACAAACTGCCATAATTTCGACAAATCATGTCATTTATGTAAGTAAACTAAATAGACAAATAATTATAAGAAAAACAATGTAAGATTAAATTCATGACAAAATATAGTACACGAAATTGCCTTGCCTAAATACATAAAAACATTGAATCTAGGCTGAACCAAATTGGTTGGTGAAGAATTATTAATTCTATCACTTATCAAAATTAGGTGAATCAATCTTCATTCTTCACCGATTGTTGTTGTGCATTACTAGTAAAAACAACATTATACCAAGTAACTCCAAACATATGATAATTATTTTAGGAAAATGATTGTAACATCTCATTAAACTTACTATTCCAAAAGAGATTGTCAAGGAACCAATATGACCGGCCTCAACCATCAGCTTGAGTTTTTGGTTAAATTGATTCCTAATATGGTATTAGCACATGACTAAATGGCCAATAGTTAATCTCAATACCCTCATTTAAGTTTGGAATATTTAGTACAAGTATGTGAGTTAGCTTCTTCATTAGAGTATATATATATATATATATATATATATATATATATATATATATATATATATATTATATATATATATATATATATATATATATATATATATATATATATATATATATATATATATATATATATATATATATATATATATATATATATATATATATATATATATATATATATCATATAATGTGCATGTTAGAGTATATAGCATATCAGAAAATTGAAAAATAAAATAAAATAAATAGATTGTCTAAAAATTAGTGTGCATTTTTGCTCCCCCTATTCTATCAATTTTTTTAATGAAGTAATAATCTAATTATCAAAATCTTAAAACTATGAAGTAAGACCATTACTTTTTGTGTAAAATTGGGCATATTACTCGTCAATTGTCATCAAGATAGGGGGAAATATTCTTACATACTTGGAACAATAAGATTTTGACACGTG
Source organism: Amaranthus cruentus (assembly GCA_019425755.1). NCBI lineage: Eukaryota > Viridiplantae > Streptophyta > Magnoliopsida > Caryophyllales > Amaranthaceae > Amaranthus > Amaranthus cruentus. Next base: position 14,395,179 of record CM033466.1, read on the forward strand.
GAAAATGAAGTTAAAAAAATTCATTCAATTTTAATTATCCTCTGCAATAATAGGATAAGAGTTGCGCAAATTTTATCAAAATAAATTAATGTATGGTAGTTTTCGAAATTATGAAAATTGACAAAATAAATATTGATACGTGGGCAACTTGATTCTTATCATGTGATTGTCATCATCATGAAAAAGAAACATCTAATGAAAGATTGGATGGTCAATATTCGTTTGATGTTGGAATGAAAAGATCTGAGCCGTTAAAATATGGTCCTTTTTTATCAGGATATTTTAGTTTCTGATTATTTTTTTTATTACAGGATAGGCGGAGAATATGTTGGATGAGAATCGCATCTAACGGAAGATCCGACTCGGTCCAGTGGCGAATCCAATAAAACAGCGAGTGATGTCAATTTAAATATAAGGTGTCTATTTAGATTTTGAACTCTGGTCACATATGTGGAAGACATTAAACTATCCAACTCAATTAGAATATATTTATATGTAATATTTGATTTTATTTTACATTTATGTCATGTTTGGGAACAATAATTTAATTTGGAAATTTGGAATTGGTTCAAATTTATTGTCTGGCAAATTAAAAATTTTCAAGTTTAGATTTGAATCAAATTCCACCATTGTTTTTTTTAGAGAACCACCATTTTTTTTAAGTAGTCAAAGGTGAGGATTTGAGAATGATTACTTAAACCTTGTCATTCTCAAATTCCTCATTATGATTTCACAATTAAAATATGTAATATTAAATGAAATATTTGTTTCCAAACACTGCATTAGTCATTAAGTGTGCATTAGTCATTAAGTGATTGTCAACTGACCTCACTGACATCAAGACCGGCTGAATTTTCACAAATTTTTGTATGCATGAGATGGTCTCACTGTGTGACATGCCTCATACTTAGGTTAAATAGCCCAATAAATAGAAACTTTTAGCTTATGAGCTTCTTCTTTTGAGGTGGTCTCACCATGAGACGGTCTCATACAAGACCGGCTGTAAACTTTAGTATTTATTAAGATCGGATTTTAAGTAAATATTTCTCAAAAAATAATCTGAGTTCGGTTCTTTTCTGATTCAGTAATCAAATTAAAAGTTCATGTTTATAAGAGAGATAAATGAGGCAATTTTTTCTGAATTTTATGTACTGCAGACTAGTATATGTTTTGGTGCTTTCATTAATCTGGAAAAGGGCTTAGCTTAGAGAGTAGGACATTGATTGGACAATAAAGTCTAAAGATATTAAATGGTTTCGATCAATTTTATGTATAACCTATAATTTTTTTCATTTAATTGTTTCAAATTATTTGTTATATTACTATTTTGACAAAAAATAATTATACAAAATGTATATTTTGTCTGTATTTCAACTTTTACACATATCTCTTCAAGGGTTATAATGATTTTTTGTACACAAAAATATTCATATCTTTATTCTTGTGCAAAGTCATTGTGTAGCGACTAAAACAAATAGAAGGAATTATAGCTTTAATAATAGTTTTAAGGATCAATTAAAAACTTAAGTAATAATTACTACCTTTGTTCTAAGTTCTTTCACCTTACTATAACGGGTAGTTTCAAAAGTTCTTCCATTTTAGAGTACTTTCTATTTATGGAAAGTTTTCATTTCATTTTTACCCCTTAAAACCTCACTTTCCTTATTTCACACTACTATTTTATTATTTTCTCTCTCATACTTCCAATACAATCATTACTTCACACGGGAGTGTTTGGTATAAGAAGTGAAAATGTAATGGAAAGGGAATAGTTTAAGAGGGATAAGGGTATTGTTAAGTGTTATTGTTAATAGTTGTTTGGTATAATTACAATATGTAAGGTAGTATAATAAAGTATAAAACGAAATGATAAATTAGGGGCTTTATTTATTGAGTTGAGTCCTTTGTTTCTCTTTTTTGTCTTTTAAATAAATCCATCAATAACCTTTCCATTCTTTCTCTCTCTACTTTTTTCCATTGCATTCTAGAGAAGGAAATTACTGGATTAACTTTCTCAATGGATTTAAGAGAAGCAAATCCGCAAAGTGGTATTAACTAGCATGGTGGTGCAATTGTTGGAAAAAGTGAGGTGGTAAGAGACGTTGTCAGCTACTCTGTTGTGGTTACTGACTGGAGACGGTGGTGAGATGAAGCCAATGGCTGGTGGTGGTGTTAGATGTGATCGACATTAACTGGTGGAGATGCGATCAACAACGGTGCTAGTGGAAAAGCAATTGACCACTGCTAATGGTGGTGTTTGTTGGTTGGAAAGTGCTCATGGTGAGTGAAAGATTGGGTGAGAGAATAGGTTTGAGGGAGAAGGAGGATAACTGTTTCTCCAAGATTTGGACCGGTAACATGTAACGGTTTCCATTACCTCTAAGTAAGGGGAAGTGTTACCCTATTCTTCAAAACAAACACCAAGTAACGGAATCCTTATCTGAATCCGTTACCTTTTACCAAAAATAACCCAACCAAACAGCCCCTTAATTCACACTACTATTTCAATTAAAATAATACTCACTACAACCCAAAGATTCTATCTACCTTAATATTTGTGAAAAACCCAGAGTAGAAGAACAAATAAGATCGAAGGAAGTATATTATAATGATATGAAATATACTCCTATAGCACCCTTAAAATCAGGGCGAGTAGATGATACAAATTTCAAACCTGTGACATTTCAATCAAAAAACCTACCGATAGTTGTTTAAGTTGATGATTGAAGTCTTAGAATATATATTCTAACAAGCTCCACTACAGGAGAACCCTTTAGACTAAATTAGTACATGCAACAAAGACTCTTCTCATACATAATGCTAAATATTCTACTTTAAATGAAGAGTGGTGGACCCGTAATATCATTATTATATTTGGTTTATTTGTTACCATGTCAAAGAATCAATACAACCAAAAGCTTGAGTTGATAATGATAACCCTAAAACAATTTACATAATTGAATAATTTTGTCATGTTAATTTTATTAAGTGATCAGTTCAATCAAAAGCTTAATCTAATAATTATTGCATATATATAATATGTTATATACTAAACAATAAACATATAAAAAAAATCAGTTCTATAAGAACTAGGAGTAATAAACCAGTACGATGTAATTTCAAAATTGAAAAAAAAAGGAAAAGATTGAGGGAGAATAAGAATATATCAATTAGTCTCCTGAGAAATCGTATTTTTGAAAGACGTCTTTCAGGTCCAGCCCATTAAAATTTAATATCTATTTTACTTTACATTTTCAGGTCAGTTCAATTCTCACAAGAATTTGTGTGAATACATAGGATGCACTCAATCAAAGGGATAGATCGGTCCCCAAAAATAGAGTCTATAGAGGATGCATAATGTAGTGGCTGTACCTAATAAGGCCAATATTAGATGGGCAATTGTATCATCACATATACTCTCTCCTTCTTTCCGAATTTACTCTATTTGAATAAACATAAATTCTTACTTGAGACCGTCTTTTGTAAATGAGAGCTCAGTCCAATTCTAAATATATATTGTTACAACGAAAATTTGAAATAAATAAGTTATTTATCAAAAAAAGCGTACAATAAGATCATAATCAAACTTTTCCAAAACTAAACGTGTAATCCGCAAACCTTAGGTTTGGTACATTTCTCACAGTAAGTCTGACAGTGAGAAGCGAAGCAGGTTGTTATTTACTAACGTACGACCTATTTAGTTTTCGATGCATCATGCTTCTAATCTGAACAACTCTTGTCTTAAAATCGCATGTTGACATGTTTGACCGTCGATTCTTAAATGCAAACAAACACTGATTTTTTGCGAGTTTATTCTTGTTTGCACTTACTAAGTCGACAGCCAACTTGCTTTGGGGTTCCAGGCGCTTATATTTGGAATAAGTTTGATTTGGATCTTATTGCATGCTTTTTTTTATTAAGAATCTTATATATTTCAAATTTTCTTGTTACAACTCTAAATATAAATTTGTAAACATATCTACAATCTTATAGAAGTAGTTTACATTTAACATTTTGAAATTTAATGAATAAATTGAAATCAAAACTAATTTTATAATAATTAAAATAATATTTTTTTATGAGGATCACTATAAATATAAAATTATATATATATATATAGGGGAGGGATCCAATAAGAAGGGGTGTGAAAATAGGAAGGATAGGAAGGAGTAACTACCGTTGATTGATTAAGATCTAACGGTCGAAAAACATTTGTCAACGCAGCAGATCCAGTAACACATATTTATGAAGAAAGCATCACACATTAATTTAAAAAGGATCACACTTTCAAGTATCACGTGTTTATCTAGAAAGTATCACATAATAATTAAGAAAGCATCACACCCTATCCTTCCCGGTTTCAATGCGTGCAGATGGGCCATTGATCTAAGATCTAATGGATGAAATTTCTTCCTATCCTTCCTATTTTCACCCTTCATATTGATCCTAAACCATTATATATATATATATATATATATATATATATATATATATATATATATATATATATATATATATATATATATATATATATATATATATATATATATATATATATATATATATATATATATATATATATATATATATATATATATATATATATTATTCACTTGAACTTAGAAATTAAAATTTGCTAGGGGGGAAATTGTTAAGGACAGAATGGGTAACATATAATTGTCCACCTTAGAAATTAAAGTTTGGTAGGAGGAAAAAATAAAAATAGGCATCATTTAGCAGGACCAACCTATGGACTATGGTTCTCTATGTTGTACGGACGACCATTTGTTCTATTTTAAGTGGGTTTTTTTTAGAGGTTGTTCTTTACCTTGTTTTTACTTAGTTTGGAAAAAGAATTATATATTTGGTACCTTATACTTTTATTTTTGTTTTTTGAAATAAAAAATAAGATAAAGTAATTTTTTTAAAAAAAAGTTATCTCAATTATATCTCATTCATCATCATTAAACGGTTCTACCCATAAAGGAGGATGCGGACAAAAAGTCCTCTGACTCGAAATGATATTTAGAATCAGCGAATAGTCTTCAAGTTTAAAATAATTTTCGCTATGAATAAACTCGTAATAGTCCACATTATAGGGGTAACCTTCTCTAAACACACCCAATTATACTAGTAAAAATCATAAGTAATAACTAGAACTATTTTAACAAATTTTCCGACATTAATTGGTGTATGGACTGCCTTCGCTTATAACACTCGCTCAAAAAGGTGAAGTTTCGATTAAAACCCGACTTTTTCCTAACATCAAACAAAAGAGAGTATGTAACAACTTATGTAACAACTGGTTGTAGGAAAGAGATACCGTGTTTTGTTAATTTGTCAGAAGAACGAAGAAGATGATAAATGACGGTCGATCAACGATAATCAAGTAGAAATTCAAAAAAACAAAAACAAAAAAGAAAAAACAGATTACATGAAGCTTTCCTAGAGGTGTAATTGCGCAACTAATCAAGAGTTCCCGGAGTTTAAAAGGAAGACAAAATACAAACTTCAATACATAAAATTGGTTCATAACAATAAAAATGGAGTTTCATCTAAATCAAGACGTATTAAACAGCGACAACCAGCAAGACGCAAAAATGCCCCGTACTTCTCCACAGATGGTCGATAGACGTGAACTATTCCGTAACAGGCGTATGCTGGCTGTCCCGAGCCTTTCGTTCCTCTCCCTGAGCCTTGCACATTATATATTTTATCCGTAAGCAGAGGGATGTGACACTGGAAGGGCTCGGTATGTGGTAAGATTTAGAATTTGCTCCATTTCCAGGCATCCAACTGATCACCAGATGATCCTTCCCCTGAAAAACATGGAATCCCCATATAGTTAAGGACATATACTAGATGATTTCGTTAAGTTGTAAACTTCCCGCTGTTGTACCCATCAGAATTTCCTAAATTTAGAACGTTTATATAAAATTAAAACGCTTCACGCTTGCTCAATCACAAATGAAATACTAGTAGCTATGTTACTCGGATTTTTCATTTTGCTTCACGTACCCGTGCCCGATCCTTGATGCTCGGACATTGGTATAGCATTTAAACTCGTAAAAGTGAATATTTAGGCGTATCCGACACTTGGACACGTACTAGTAATTCACTGTCATATGATTTACTAATCTTCTTGCGAATCGCATATCAAAAAAAGTGAATTGTGGTCGATATGGGCTATTTAAGGGTCATTTTGAGCGAATCGCGAATTCAAAAAGCGAATTAACTGGCAAATTATGTTACACTAACCGGTATATTTACTAATGACCTTTGTTTCGTTCAAGGCGCTAATCTGAACAATGAATATCTCACATTCAAAAAAAATAGGAAAAATTACCGTGAATAATACGAACTTTCATTGATTTCCCTACAATAATACGAACTTTCATTGATTTCCCTACAATAATACGAACTTTTGATTAACCCTGAATAATACCAACTTTGATGTGGATATCCCTCTAGCATCCTTAACCTATTAGTAACCTACAATTGTAGGTCAACTTGCCAAAAAAACGGATTAATCGAAAGTTCGTATTATTATAGGGAAATCATTGATAATTTTTTCTTACTATTATTATATTGTAGGCAATGAACTTTTCATTTTTATTGCATTTTAAATTTTTTTTACTATTTTCCTTTTATTTTTTGGCAAGTTGACCCACAATTGTAGGTTACCAACAAGTTAAGGATGCTAGAGGGAAATCCACATCAAAGTTGGTATTATTCAAGGTTAATCGAAAGTTCGTAATATTGTAGGGAAATCTATGAAAGTTCGTATTATTCACGGTAATTTTTCCAAAAAAATAATCAGGAAACAGCTTCTGCTCCCCTTGGCCCCTTTCCAACCCCAAACATGAAAATCTTGTAAACAAAGTCCCCAGGAAGATTAAGAGTGTAGGATCAACAGGGTCCATTTAGTCATTCGGTCATCGGTACAAAGGTAAAAAAAAAATTTTTTAAAAATAGAAAAAAAAAACTGGAAAATGATAGTACTGGTGAGTGTAATTTCATGTAAACTATGAAGTAGGGTAACAAAATATTATGTTTATTTATAAATTATGTACATAGACATACCTTAATATAATACTACTGGAATATCTTATATACAATTAACACTCATGCTTAGATCATAGTAAAAATGTGGTTTTGGTCACAATACGGTAACGGCCATTATGATGTGGGCTCATTCAGTTGTCGTACCGTCAAATATTAGCCAAACCCATGAGGTGTACCGGTTACTTAACACCTTTACAATGCGTAAAACATCGATTCGGGAAGTTTAAAAACCTTTACGACTTAGATGATACAATCTAAGGTAACCTTGTGTTTTGCATTATGATCCTTATTGCCTTAATTTATGATCACTTACCAAAACAATTATAATTTTTTCATCGATATTTCTTATAAACGATTCTCAAGCTTTAATAGTTTAATCAAGAATATTAAACGGACCAACTTGTGCACTCACAATTGAATGATAAATCCCTCAGAAAATAGGTGCAAACAAGCAAGAACTAACTCGGAGATTTTTATTCTTTCTCGACCATAGTATCCGGATATCACAAGATGTCCGGATCTATGCCAAATGGTACTTTATATTTCTTTTTAAGTTTTCAAATTCGGATCCGATTTCTCCAACCCATTCACGGTTTTACACCCACTTTAACTAGTCACTAAATCCAATCAAGATAACTATGATAAAAAAGACAGAAGAGAGGGTCCAATTACCTGACGAGCACCCAGTCCTGAAGGCGACATTAACAGAAATGTATGACAACTGCAGTTCATGACTTCGATAACTTTATGTCAAGGTTAGATCAGAGGGTTAAAAACACTGGAACAAACAGGGCATTCTGCATAGATTGATTCCCATAAACAAGTAAAACGTAAGGATAGAAAAAGGTAAAAAAGTTGCCAAATACATACACTGAAAGAGTCGACAACTTACAGTCTAAACAGAAAGCAATTGCGGGGCCCCATTACTCAAAAAGGATTGATATTTGATCAGGATGAGAATTTATCCTACGAAGAAAGCAAAATTTTAAGATCCGTGTTGAACTGCCATAAAACACAGAAAACCGTAGAGGAAAAATGAAGGTGAAACCACCATAGCCATGTTCCGCGATCCGGGAACATCTGTCCCCAATCACCACGAAATGCGACCCAAATCGCTCAAGGTGAAGTCCTGGTGTAGAAAAAAATTTTAAAAGGTATCTTGGCCTTCATTTTCAAATTAAAGAAAAAATAAAGGAAAAACGAGATGAAATTTTAAAAACTACAAGTTAAAAACAATTTCTTAAAGCAAAAAAAAATAAAATCATTTTAGTATACTTTTGTTTTAAAATATGCTTTTCACCCATCATGTATCTTGTACCCAATCGTTCTCGAGTCGATCGAGGTTCTTGTTCCCGTTCCCTGTTCCAAAACGAATGTCGTTCCAGGTAACAACGGGTGAAACCAAGAGAGAGAGAGAGCCCAAACACAAACTTACCAGCACTAAAGGAGATTCCGCAAACAACTTCAAGAAATTGCATACGCATAGACGCTATCTGCAAAAGAGAACATTTATAAAGTATAGCATTCTTGAATCCCAAATACTGGCTGACTAACAGCGTCCTAAAAAGTTGACGAACTCTTGATATGGAGAAATAAAACATTATTCATTATAAGATCAAGTAAAATCGGTGTATTTATCAATCGCGAAAGATTGAACATGTTCAAGGATAAAACCACAGATATGTATACATTGTGATTATTTCATTCGCAAATACGAATGAATTTGATTAATGAGCTTAAGTTACCTTGTCCAAGAATCAAGACTTTGTTTGCAGCCAAAGGCACCATATTCTGAATATTCTCGCTCGTAAATATTGCTCGAGTAACTATCAGAATAAAATATTTATTAAGATTCGATTTGTATTCATAATTCCTTATAGAATACTCAGCCAAGTCATCCTAATGAGAGAAAGTGGGAATATAATACTCAATCAAAAGATTAAAGATAATGTGTACAAACCTGAACTGTTAATGATCTCTCGTTCATGACTACTCTCACCGTTCTCCTTCTCCGTGGTATCAGAACTAGGTATCACCATCACGTGCACGGAACAAAGTCCCTCGGATACCCAAACGATATGCGAATCTGTATCGTCATAAAATAAAATCCCACATCATTGATTGTTCGAAACAAGATTGTAAAAGTCAAGATAATCTGAATGAAAATTTGTCGTTTTGCCGCAAGACACCAATGACCAAAAGTAAATGTTTCCATCACAATCTAATAACAATCACTATGTCAGATGAACTTACATTGATTTTAAGTCCACTAAAATTTGAGTGAACAAAAATAGAGCACTTATTCACTTAACAACTGAGTCGTTTACATTCTAGACTAGACAATAGTCTTTTATGTTCCATTTTTAAAAAAAAAGTTTTGAGAGAGAACTTCAGGCTAGGCGCAGGCGTGAGTTGAGAAAATGATAATAACTTTGTTACGTTGTTGATGGCATTTATCTCCCTTTATTATATTAATGCAGCACTGCTTTGGGATTATTATTGTATTATACTGCTTGTACCGGTCAATTTAGAGTATTGATTTTTTAAGTTGTTTAATTTACAAACAGCATTCAACTGAAAATTTACAATTTCTCTATTTATTTACTTCAATAGATTGGTGCTACCCATGCACTTGGATCCTAGATCCGTCAATGGATTGATCTAATACCCTCCCTAAAAGATTACGTAAACCAGCTCTTGATTTTCAAGCATATCTTTGAAACCACCCCCATATCTTAACCCAAAAATAACACTTAATGTAAAGTGTAAACCACCTAATGATCAAAACAATCCCACCAATATCTCCTCCTGCACTACTAGCCTTCACACCATGAACCTAGTTGTCTAGTCTCCCCTGAAAACAATGGCTCATAAATACAGCAAGAACCATAAGACTTAAACCCATCAGTACATTCATGTTTCCCTCTTCCTCTTGCATTCATACTTTCCCTTTCAAGGTCAATTATCTTCATTTTTGTTCTTCCTTAAAGCTTCAAAATTTTTGACACACAAATCCAATAATTGTTCGATCTCTGTTCCAGGAGACTGTTCCAGGAGTTGATGCCTTGGGTTGTGGGGTGGTGATCAGTGGTGGTGAAGCGATGACTGTGACAGTGGGATGACTGGTAGGGTGGCAGTTTCGTGGCAAAAGATAGATATATGGATGTAACTGTTAAAGGAAAGTTCGTCTGCCCAATATTATCACACCAGATGATGACTAATAAACTAAGAAAAAAAAGTGGAAGGGTGGCTTTGGGAATAAATTAGAGTTCAAAGGCAGTTCTAGGGTTGTGTGAGGTTGGAGGAATCAAACGCATAGATGGTGTTTTCAATGCTGAACAAGCTCAAGGTATGAAAAAAACGTCTAGTGAATCTTAAAGTATAATTTAATTTGAATAACTTTTGTGAATTATGTTCTTTCATGTCATTGTTAATTGTTGTTATCTTTAATTAAATGGTTGTGAAATCTAGTATTTATGTCAATGTTAAAGGCTTTCTAAGTGAATTTTCTGCAATAAATATTGTGTTAGTTGAGATATCTATTATGTAGGGAACGTTTTCCTAAAAAAATTTTTGGTTGGGCTTTAGGAGCATGAGCTTTTGATTCGAGCATGTTCTTGTGTTTGGACATTGAATTTCGAACTAACCACAAATACAAGTCCTATACTCCAAACTACAATAAAAGGGCTCATATTTCAAACTAACAGATTTTTTTTTTTCCTATTCTAAATTATTAAAAGGCCTCTATTTTTAGACAATCAAAATTTAAACAAGGCCTCCAATTTCTTTGCTCCGACCCTTTTACAGTTGCAAGATACATAGTACATACTATAGGAGAATATACTGAGAACTACCATAGATTTGTTCGAGAATCGGGAGTTAGTTTTAAAAAAAAGGAATCTTATCATATTGGTTATAATAAAGCATTAGAAAGAGAGCACGCTATAAAAATAGAGTGGCTTATCGGTAGTTGGTTACTTGGGAGTTGGGAGAGTTTCTTGCCTCTCAAATACATAAGCTACTATTTAAGCTTAGTTTTCACTAGGTTACATTACAATTATCATTTTCTATTGTAATCTTCTTATATAACAATTAATACAACTTACAAGATTTAAGTGTTCAACATTTTTTTTCACATTTTTAGTACATACAACATAATTCTCAGGTTGTAGCAAGAGCTTAAGGGTAGTCTATTTTGACTTTTCTAACTTGATTTTACGTTCATAATTCAGACTACGGCAGAAAGTTCAAAATAAATCATCTAATAACTTCAAGAATTTCAAGGCAGAATAGCACATCCTAAGTCTATTTCCTATTGAGTTCAGCTATCTCATGAACTACTAGTGCACAAGGCCAACAAAAGATAATAAAAGCAAACAACTTCCAAAATTTATATTTTTAATGAAAACGTACAATACCTATACACTACTACTTTCACCGTTCTTTGTACTTAAAATTTTCAAATTTGTTTGACAAACATCTCTTGAGAGTTTAGCAACATAATGTGACAAATTCCAAAATAAGATCAATGAAAAGAGTATGGGAGTCGGAGAAGCACACCAGCAGATGTATCAGGATATGCAGCAAATTGTCGTGCTTGGATGGTGCAAGTTAAATGTCTCATTTGAGAAGAGCCAGATTTCGACACTTGAAGCATATGCAAATCTCCATTTGAATCCAAAATCACAAACTTCTCCTTTGAAAGTGCTTGGATGGAAACCGCCTTTATTGTGTTAGAAGGCATCAATCTGGATTTAGTTTTTTCACGAACGCTATCATTGAACAAAACAAACTGCATCCCGCACTCACCAGAGTCTTGTCGTATTTTTAAGGATCTTGGCTTCACTGGAGTTACAGAACAACATCAGCTGCTGTAGCCAACGGCACCATTTAGAGTTTCAACAATTCATTCAACACAAAAACTCCAAGAAAATTCCCAAAGAATGAGAATATAAGATTACATATGAGTAGAAAAGTTGTTCCAAGTTTGTTAATAACTAATACTCATTCAAGTGCTTAGAACGTCACACACTAAAATATGCAGTGGCAATCGCAAAAATACTATAACATGAAACAAACAGCATGCAACACTAAAGATGCTAATATAATGACAACAAAGAGCACCTTACTCAGTCCGATTAGCAACTGGTTTCATGGTCAGTAACGGCATGGAAGAGGAAAAAAGCAAAAATAAAGAAACACTTGAAAACCAAAGTCTGCATACAAATGAAACTAAATGGCAGAGAGTAGAGAACTGAGAACCTTCACAACTGCATAGGCTTCTAGTTTTTAGACTAGCTAAACTATAACTTATAATACTTCTTTGTAGAGGTGTTCATTCGGGTCATTAGGTGATTTTCCGGGTTAAGTGATTCGGGTTAGTTTAAAATCGAGTCTTGCATCAAGATTGATTTTTACATAATTGTAAATCATTTTTGAAGTCGGGTCAATCGGGTTCTATTACAATATGTGATAAACACCGAGTATGTTTTGAACAACTCTATTCCTGTGTTTCTTTTACTTGCAACACTTCTCAAAACATTTTTAACACCTAATCATAGAAAAAAAAAGGATTTACTTAGTACAAACACTCACACGGGTTCCATTAGTGAACCACTTGATTTTGTATAACCACAAACAAAACCTGCTGATCAGACTAGCATTTGTGAACTATCTCATGGGAAAAAACGAGCAACGAATTCTATTACACCGAAGTAAAAAGGTTCCACAAAACAAAATACCATAAAACTACTTATATAAAACATAGATTCCTTTACAATTTGGTATTCCCAAAATAGAACACTACTCAAAACAATAAGCAATCAGTACAACAACTAATCGGTAGTTCATCGGATAATAAGGATTCATGAAACATATTTATTCTACCACATAATGCACATCCACATAACAACATATCACATCAACCAGCATAATTAACAAATTAGTGTACTCACAACTTCCATCAGGAATCGATCTCGAAGCCACTCCACCAATAACACCATAAGCATGACCATTAGGCAACAACTTGGATGAGCTCAAATTCCCACTATTTTTATCATATTCATGACTTTCATGGGAAACCCTAGTAACCCCATTCGAAATCTTCAAGTATCTTCCCTCGACTTTCACATTACATTCTTGATCCTCCACATTCAATCCTTCACCTTTCGCCTTCGCCACACGCATCTTCCTCCTATTTCCAACCCTCCCTTTTACCAACGCTCGCAATGGAAAAACTCTAACTCCTCTTAACTCACCCATGATCAAAAACCCAAACGAAAGACAAATCGACGAGATAGGCAATGTACAATCAATCACAGCACACTTAACCAACCTTAAATCCCTCCCACTACCTATCAATTTCACCCCAAAAACCCACATTTTTCCGCCTGAAGCTGAGTACAAAGCCAAGTAATTAACAGACCCACATAGCATAACCTTCATTCCATGACTAACATCTACAATTACACCAAATTTCCTATCAAAACGAACACCATTTTGACTACAACCCACCTGGGCAGTCACAAATTTTCCATCTTTACCCAACAAATAAAATCTCAAAACAACCCTAGACCCACCATTGTGGGGTCCAGAAACAACAAAGACAACATTTTTATCATCTGGGCAATCTTGAATTTTAGTGCTGTCAGGATTAAGCGGCACAAAACAAGCAGAAGAAGACGGATTCGGAATTAGGGTTTGTGGAGCGGGTAAAAAGCTAGAATTAGAAGAAGAAAAGGGGGAAAAAGAAGGGAATAGAGAGAAACTTGAATCAGAATGCATTAAAGCTAAAGAATGAGAATTGGGTTCATAAAGAAAAGATGTAACCTTTGGAGAAGACAAAGAAAGGTTAGGGAGATTGAATTTGCGAGCTTCTACTGCAATAACCATTGATCTTTACCCACTAATATCTCAATTCTTAAAGGAGATCAGAGGAAGAAGATGAAAATGGAGGAAACTGAGCATGGTTTTGACATTAATGAATAATTGAAGGAAGATTGATTGATGATCTTGAGAAATTGAGAAAGAAGAAAATAGGGGATAGAAAAAGGAGGAGGGAAAGTCTTTTAATGGGTTCTTGTTGGTTTCATATTGCTATTTGCTAAACTACAAGTTTAGTCAACAAACTTGGCTCTTGTGAGATATGGGTTCTATGAAGCTACTTTATTAACTACCTATTCCGTCACATATAATACTTGCTAGTTGCTACTAAGTGTGACTTGTTGTGTGGAAAAATATCACTATAAGTAGCAAGTAGAAGTAGTTAACTCAAACCCAAATTCTAATGAGAGACGTTTTCTTTGAGAGAAATTGGGCTAACCCATTATATATTTTTTAAAATATATAAGTATAATTGGGCTAATCCATTATATATTTTTTAAAATATATAAGTAGGCATTAAAAATGATGTAAGTAAATATTTAAAATATTAAAAGTAGGCATTAAGAATACGATAAGTAAGTATTAAGGATAATGTAAATAGCCATTAATAATACGGTAAATAGACATTAATCTTTAATAAGTTAAACTTGAGATACGTCTCCCAAAGAGACGATTTTTCAAGAGACTAGCTGTGACTTAAATGGGCTTAACAACAATAAATCTTATGAGTTGGTTTTATTGTAGATAGATTATTATAAGGAACAAAAAGAGCATTTTAATGAAGTATACAAAATGTTGTATGAGATGTCAAATTGGGAGACGTGTTACATGTTATATACATGGGTTAAATAAAAGAAAAATTATCTAAAATAATTCAATTTTTTTCAGGATTTTTCCTACAATAATTTCACATATTGATTAACTATAAATAATTTTAAGTTTAGAGGATATTTGCCTAGATTAAACTCAGGTAAGTCGATAATCTGCTATAGGTAAGTAATTGCCAAAAAATTAAACTTAAAATTAATGTAAAATTAGTGAATATTTTTGAAAATTTACATAAGAAAATAACAAAAAAATAATAATAATAAATTTTTAAACATTTTTTAAACTTTTTTTTTTGACATTTTATTAATTTATCTTTTTTTTAAAAAAAATAAAACTTGCTATAGCAAGTCATTCGGTTACTGGGTTCACTTTAGGAAAGTACCCCTAAAGTTGGGATTACTCATGGTTAATCAATAAGTGAGATTATTATAAAAAAATTATGAAAAGATTGGATTATTTTAAGTTATTTTTCCTTAAACAAACTAATAAATAAATTGTGAGAATGTTAACGCTTTTTTTGGGGTAATCTTTCACAAAAAAAATTCATTTTATAATCAAGTGGATGTTTTAAATAATTTAATTTAATAGACTCTTTAGCACAATTTACAGTACACTTATGTCATGACGACACGTGCTAAATAAGAATATTTGATTGAATAATAATTATTTGGACTTTTGAGAGGGAAAGGTCAAAATGTTTGCGTAAAAACATAATTCAATATGTTTATGTCATTTTTCATTCTTTTCTATTTTAATTAGTCCTATTTATTATTTTTAGTTGCCTTTGGTTTTTTTTATAAAAAATAAATTTCAAAATTTCAAAATTTCTTACATAAATTTATCTTATCTTTAGTCTTATTCGCTATTCCTTGGACATTCTTGAATGAAATTAATGATGCACCATTAATATATCAACTTTTAAATAGGCAAAAGCTAATGAGAAAAAGACGATTTAGTTTTATAAAGAAGACAAAAAATATTAACTAAGAAAGTAATGAAAACTATCTTCATTAATGAAAATTTAGCAAATTAGGTAATACAAACAAAAATGAGAATACACATGCAAAATCATTCATTACAAGCAAAACAATACTAGAGTGAAAGCAAAGCAAGTACTCAAAAGAACATGATCCTCACATTAAACCTTATTCATGAAAAATAAAACCCATTACATTGACAAGAAATACACTCCCTCTCAAGGGATACAGATGTGATCAGTCCGCTACCTCTCCTCCGAACTCTGACTTTGTGCAGAAAACTAGACTGATAACTATTACATTGACAAGAAATACACTCCCTGTCAAGGGATACAAGTGTGATCAATCCGCTACCTCTCCTTCGGACTCTGACTTTGTGCAGAAAACTAGACTGATGACCATTACATTGACAAGAAATTCACTCTCTCTCAAAGGATACAGGTGTGATCAGTCCGACTTTGTGCATAAAACTAGACTGATGATGACCATTACATTGACAAGAAATACTAAAAAACATCATAATACAACCAATCAACCAAAACCATTCCCTAATTACCCTAAAGAAACTCAATAAATAACCTTAATTACTTGTTAATTTATACTAGTTGATTAATTTAGTCAGTAAAATTAGGGATACATGCCCCAGGGAGAGTGGCCTTAGCATCAGGAGAAGGCTCAACACCAGGATGAGGCTCAACAGGCTTACATAGAAGCTCTTTAGGCAAATCACCCTTAATTCCTTTCAAGTAAATTGTGTAGAAAATCTTGAATGGATACACAATTTGTTGCAATTTTACCTGCCCATAAGCACCTTCAAAAATACCCGACCCGCCCGTTATGGCTAAGTATGAATCCTCATAGGTTAAGTATGCTCCTTGGAGTGAAAGATGACCATAGTCTCCTAAGTGTAAGCTGAATATTGCTTCATATCTGTCTCCATTCTTTTCTGGTTTGTTTTGGATCAAAATGCATATTCCTGCTGATATTCCTAGCCTTTTCTGTAGATCACTGGTGTAAACCTGTTCATTAGCACAAATCATTACCATTATTAATCAACTTAATGAACACATGGGAGTATTATTTTATTATAATTTATAAAACATGTTCATTAACACAAGACATCAACATTGACAACGTTGAGCGGAAGCGAAGTAAAAATTGGCAAATTATCTTAAGACTTTTGTGCTTTTAATGACATGTTGTTTCGTATCAAAACTTTCTACCACCTACTCATGTTGCCCCGTAGTTAGTAAATTATGCATCGTCAACATGTGAACAACCTATGTTCTCTAGGGCTTTGTACGATCAAACATGTTACATCATCATCATACCCAGTATTTCCCGCTCATAGGAAACTATGATCAAGGTCTAATAAGGGAAGAAAAACGACAACTCATAACCATAAAGCAAAATGCGGTCAAAGAGTCCTTGGCTTAAAAAATACCTTCAAGGATTAGACATGTTACACATTGAATAAATCACAATAAACATGCTCTTTTTCTTTAAAATAGTTCATTTTTCACTATTATGGGTGAACCGAAAAATATATATTTTCTCCGTGCCATTAAAATTGAGATATTTATTTTTAAAAACTCTCGCATACATTAGCGTAATATTGCAATCTGAATGGAATGTTATAATTATAACTCTACATTGCCCCCACCAACTCCCTCAAAAAGGGTAAAAAGGTTATTAGGAGCTACATGTCCAAATTAAAGTAATGGATTATTCTATTTATGTGCACTCAGACAAAAGTCCAAAACAAGAGGATATTTTAATTAGTTTATTACTAATAGACACATGTTGCTAAGCATCTTACAACTGTTTATTGTTTTAATTGATTAAAATAGTAATTACTTTATTTGGATGCTTTCAATCTCCATGGACAAGTGTAATGACTTTCTTTGTTCATCATTTCTTATTTGCTAATGCCAAAGTCCTTGATCAATCATTCACATTTCTCCGGTCATCATCATACCCAGTGTATTCCGCTCATAGAAAACTATGGTCAGGGTCTAAGAAAGGAGATCCACTAATAGAAAACTATGATCAAGATCTGGGAAAGAAAAAACGACGACAGTTCATACCATAAATAAGAGTGCGGTTAAAGAATCTCTCGGTTCGAGATTCACATTTCTAGGGTAACCCTTTAATTGATAAAGGCAATAACATGAATTCATTGAAATTCAATTTTAACCATGTAAAAGCGTTCAAATCATGAAGCCAAAAAGCTTTTTCGGTCCCGATCATAGTAATGTGTAATATAGTTATCATACTACTTCTATTACATTTTAGCAAAAACTATAAAATAATTTTTGAATCGGTCTAAAATTCTTCTTTATTTTATACTTTTATAACGTGGGTAATATCAGTTCTATAAATTCAGATTCCTTATTTTTACACAATAATTCCAATAGATCAAGAAAAGCTATGTATCTCACATGAGATCAACTTGTATTGAGTAAACTTATTGAAAGGTAAGTGTTACAAAGTTCCAATGAGTAAACTACAAAAATAGTGGTATAAGTAACACTCCTTTTCTTAGTGTGTCCCTCTTATTTTTACACACTTATAAATATCTTAATTATTCCTTTGGTTTCACGAGTTTTGTTGCAATTTTTTATTGTGGTATATTTCATGAAATCTATTACATTTATAGTTTTCATGCTATTTCTTTAATTCTTATTCACATATTTAGCTCATCTTTTAATCTCAATCAAAATTTTCTCTTAACTTTCCCTAAAACATACATCCCCTTTACCTAGATATTCCCGCAAAAGTGAGTAATTTTTTTTGAATTTAAAAGTGACTAATGTTTAATATCTCTAATCACGCCTAAATAAAAATTATAAAAAAAATTAATACTAATAAAATTAAAGTAACACCAATCAAAAAAAATCTAACTTTAACTATATTTTAGTTTATAAATATAAGAATAAAAATACAAATTATAATTAATCGATTGAATAGGGACAAAAAATAGTACTTCATATTTGCATATTTGCATTTTGGATGAGAATAGTAAATCATGGAGTACAAATTATCAATACCAAAATGTACCTCATGAACTGATATTCACCCTGACCTTAGAATCAATCTGATATCACTTGACTTAAAAGTAGATTTATAATTATATAAAAATCAACGTGGACTCGTAAACCAACCTAAAACACCTCTACCAGCATATAATCGAAAAACAAGAAAAACACAAGATGCAAATACTTCATAACCGGAATAAAAATGAGTGCACTGCTAGCTAGTAATTAGTCAAATAAAGTAAAGTAACAACAAAAAGAAGAAAAAGATACCTTGTTGGTGAAAGGAATCAAATCACCAAGTGCAAATACAGGTTTCTTGCTAAGTTTAAGCACTGCAGGGCTTTCACGATCACGCTCATTGATCTCATAAACACTAAATTCATGAACTTTAACATCTGCAAATCATAAATAAAATGTTAGAAAATATAACCCAGATTGTAATTTCATAAAATAAAATTTACAAATTCATACAATCCATACTTTCTGATGAATCAGAAGAGCTTCTGCAAGTAAATGATCTTGTGGGTTGTTGATGAACAGTGTTGATTTTCAGTGATTTAGTAAGATTATACCCAGATGATTTAACCCCAATTTGACCTAATTTTAGAGAAGAAAATGCGAGAGATTTAGGGATTTGAGAGGTTTTAAGAGAAGAAGAAATGGAGTTAGATAAAATTGAAGATGATACAGCCATGATTGATTAAGCTTATTGGGTTGTTTATTTGCAGAAGACTGTAACAGAGAAAAAGATGTTTATGGAGAGTTTTTGATGATCAAAAGGGGAAGAAATTGGTGGGTATAAATAGAGAGAAAGAGAAAAGTGGGATGTCAATAAAAAAAGCAGCACTCATTATTGTTACTTTGAAGAGGATGGTATGGAAAAATTTAGGTGAGAGTTACCTACTTTGTTAATCTTATTGTGAATCGCAAATCAGAAAAATTGAACTATGATCAGTTTTGGTTTTTTTTTTTTGATAAATTTGAACGAATTGCAATTCAAAAAGCAAATTAGCTAGCGAATCATATTACGAGGGTGTAGACCAATGTAACATAATTTGCTAGTTAGATCGACCTTTGAATTCGTGATTCACTTAAAATTATTCAAAAATAACCTAAAACTTTAGGTCCGGATCTGTTTGTACGAGTGTCACGTGATTCACTAATCTTCTCGTGAATCGCTAATCAAAAAAACTGAACTATGGTCGGTTTTTTGATAAATATGAACGAATTGCGAATTCAAAAAGCAAATTAGCTAGCGAATCATATTACGAGGGTTTAGACTATTGTAACATAATTTGCAAGTTAGATCGACCTTTGAATTCGTGATTCACTTAAAATTATTCACCTAAAATCCACTATAATTTTTTTTTTTGATTCTTAAGGTGATTAACGAATCACGTGACACTGATTTAGATTATGCCTCGAAATGTTTGATTAATAATCTTATTAATATTGAATAATTTTATATTCACTCTTTTACATCGTATGTGTCTAATTTTTTTTTCGAGGTTAATCATTAATCACTCTTAATTTTTATTTTACTTAATAATAAATTAAATAATATATTTAATTGAGATGTTATTTGATTCCGTCACAAATAATGTCAAATTAAAACATTGGCAAATGCTCAAAGCTAAACTTAACACCAAATCCTTGTATTGTACCGTTAGCTCAACTAATATAAGCGTTTTCTTGGAGTGTTCATTTGGGTCATCGACTGATTTCGATTCAGATGTTTTGGGTCGATTTGAAATCGAATTTTGCGTTCATATTGTTTTTTTACATAATTGTAAATTATTTTTAACGTCAGGTCAAATCAGATTAATTCATAAAAATCGAGTGAATTTCAAACTGTTTTACACAATTTTAGTATTTTCATTCGCCAATATAAAAAAGGAGACAGGAGTTGGGATGTTTCGATCATGGTCAGAGTGCACTAATTTTTTAAGTGGTCTGTGGTCAGTGTTTTGGGTGTATAAAAACACGTTTTAAGTGTGCAAAAATAAAATATGGGGCAAAAAGTATTAAAAAGTGGCTACACCGGCCTATTTGTGAGTTGTGAACACATTTACTCATAAAGCCCGTTGACATTATAGAGCTCACATTTGGAATGGAATGAATTGGAATAAATTTGATTTTTTGATATTTCAAAAAAAAAAAAGATTTTTTTAGTGTTAATTTATTAATTGAAGGTGAAGACGTATGTTGATGATTGATGATCGAGTTTTTATATTTGTTTGAGTGAATATTATTTTTTTCTAGATAATATTTTAGATTTGATTGTCGTATAGGTGTGTTCTTTTCTCAACTATGTATATGTAACTCAATATTCCAGACAGTGGAAGATTTTAAATTGAATGTCGTATTTTATGCATTTATGTCAATCTCAGTAAAATTGCGTTGCTTACTATATTAAAGTGTCTTTAAAATTTCGTTTAGATTTTTTTTTTTAAATCTTCCTCTCAACTAATTTAGAACCACCCAAACATCTATGTAACGATGTATCTAAATTCTCAGCTAACTCACCCATTCTTTCAGCGTAATCGATACTCTTAGAAGAATAAATAAATAATAGAAAAGAATGCAATTGCACAATTATTATAATTATATAATTATTATTAATTATAATAGTTGTGCAATATATATTTATTGTCTTATAGAGATCACTTATGAAGTATAAGTTAAAACTTAAAGTGATCACTTACAATCTCAAAATAATCAATTAGAGAATTATATAATTATATAGGCACGTCTCAAGATGAGACGATCTTATAAAACTTGTTGTAGATAAACTCTAGCATGTTATGTTTCATGAAATTTACATTTTGCCAAAGTCAAATTTTCATGAAGAGAGTAAGAAAAGTCAAAATGAGAAAGTCTAAATCAATATTGTTAACTTTCACGCAAGAATTATAAATTAGTATAGTAATAGACTAATAGTATTCTTTTACTTTCTCACGTGTTATTTAATTTAATTTTCATCACCTACACAAATGATCAATTCTCTTTTACTCTTATCTGTAGGAATTCTTTAACATACCCTTGAGTGAGATACGCCTCTCCGCGGACCTGACTATGAATAGGAATAGTTGGAGACGCCAGTCATCACTCATTTCTCCTATAATGCAGGGCTCTTTTCTTCTTGAGGTAATTTATAGACCATTTTCCTATAGTCCTCCCTTAAAAGAACTACTGGTATGGATTGTTTGTCAACTTACCTCACCCAGACCCTGCTTTAAGCGGGATATTGGGTATGACGATAATGATGAAAAACTAAAATTATTTACATATTACTCTCTCGCCACTTCAAATTTGTAACAATTTCGAAAAAACAAAAAAACATAAATAATAAAGCATGCTATTTTTTTTTATCAGTTTTGCAAAAATATTAATGACAACAATATAAGAACCGACTAGATGAATCAAAACAAAATAAAGTTGAAAATTAAAATATGTTTGATTATTTGAATGTATGATAGACACAAATAATAAGATATTTCTAAGTGCTTCAAAATGGTTCCAAACTTCCACTAAAGTGCCTCAAACATGTGAAGTATAGAAGCAATAATAAGGTACAATAAGAAATGACAACGGATCGGAACTGGACCAGGTCAAGACTTCTGCAACAAGTTATACTAGCTACTACATCTCTAAACTTAAGATATATCGAAAACGGGCATTAGCCCTATTATTGCTTGGATATATCGTTTTATTTCAATTTCCGAATTATGCTAATAACAAGGCGATACAACAACAATACGTTGTACAATCTGTGAAGTTTATAGAACACGATAAATATCACTCGTCTAAGTGCAGCTGCTATATAGTTATATCGACTCACAAGGATATATCTTTGCCGAAAAGATTTGCAATTCCTTTGGCAGGATCGTCTTGTTTAACAAGGGATTCCCCAACCAGAACCTGCAAAGACGAGAAATTTTCTTAAGGTTAAAACGCCACACAAAACTAGAGATTCTTTTTTGTGTGTGTTTGAGAGCATTCATCACCAACAAAAGGTTTCAAAAAGAATTTTTCGCTGATTTACTACAATTTGGGAAAAAGTACACTAAATGATTTAGTTGTTTAGCAAACTGTCTTAGTAGCTAGCAGTAACGTGTGCTTTATACATTGTAACCAGGGGTGACGACATTGTTGGAAATACTAAACATGTGAAGAAGATCCCACGTCGCTAAAATATTGGGTTGGTGGCCCGTAGGTGTGTCCACACCAATGGGCAGACAAATAAAAGTTTCTTTTAGGGGGGGGATTCAAATATACGATAAATTAGCAAAACAATTATAGTTAACCGATCGATATACAGGCATATTAGTTGAAAAGCTCAATTTTTTTTTGGTTGGTTGGTTGGGGCGAGGAGGTGATTAGTTGGGAATGTTTAGGGAACCTTGACCACTATAAACAAAATGTTTTCACTTTCTTGTAAAAGAAAGACTATAAACCGGAAACAATATTCAAGAAAGTAAGATGGCTACTAAACCAAAAATTACCGCTCTCACACCAGCGTCCTGAACAAAACTAATATCAGCAGGAGTGAACAAACCCGACTCTCCAACAGCCTGAAATAAACGGAATATTCGGTGGAGCACAAAAGATAATGTCATTGGTTAGCATCAAAAACATAAACAAAGTACGAGAAACTGAGTAAAAACTAACAGGAGAGGATCACAATGACGACTCACAATAATATTTTTGTCATTCAAAATGTCTAAACGTCTTCTATCAAGAAGCATCTTAGTGTTGCCAATGTCCACCTTAAATGTCCCTGCAAAAGCAGAGGTTGAATAACTCAGGAGAGAAACAACCTTAATCGTCGAAAGCCTATGACCTTCAATTAAAAGACGATAATTAATCAGATACATAAATTGAAATGAAATAGTATTACCAAGATCTCGATTGTTGATTCCAATAAGTTCAATGCCTTCGATACCAAGCATGCGATCCATTTCCGTTTCATCATGCACCTAAGAAACAAAAAACAAACATAAATATTATTCGATCTTTCCCCTTTTTAAAGACAAAGGTCCCGTGTGTAACATAATTTGTAGGCTAATTCACTTTTTGAAATCGCATTTCGCTCAATTACCCAAAACCGACCATAATTTGTTTTTTCAATTCGTGATTCGCAAGGAAAATAGCAAACCATGTGACACTGGTATGGTCTGGAGCATTGGAGTGTTATATCATATCATGGGATCCAAGCAATGAAGAAAAGACAAGTACATAGCTTGAAACGAAGAGTGTACGCAAGTTCCTATTAGAGCAACCAAATTCTAATAACTCTACGAAATTGCACGTTGCAACGGCTGTAGAAAAATCAGGATCATGCAAAAAATAATGGTCGACTGAAAAAAAGCCAATGCAATATGCATACTAACCTCAACCAGAGCTGCAAGGCCTAAATTTTTGCATATCGCCAGGAATTGTTTAATTTCTTGATCAGTCAGAACAGCGGCAATCAAAAGAACAGCATCAGCTCCTTTGGTACGAGCGTAATATATTTGCCAAGCATCTACGATGAATTCTTTGCACAGCAGAGGACACTGAAACGAAAATCATTCCTATCTTTAATTGGATGAACGACTACAATTATGAAAAAATACGGTGGAGAATCATACACTAACCTTTACACCAGCATTGCGTATAGCCTCGAGATTCTCAAACCCTCCCTTTATCATTAAATTATAAGGTAATTAGCAACGTATCAAATGAAGACTGTAGATAAATTGAATTAAATGAGTTAACCTGAAAAAACTTAGCATCAGTCAGAACACTGAGACACGCAGCTCCACCTTTCTCATAGGCTTTGGCGATATCCACCTGTAAAGAAATATTTTCGTCAACTATGATAAATAGTACGTGAACATCCATGGAAAAGAATGAATCAAGTTCACGGTTTGGAGGATCGAAAGTACGTGAACATGCAAGGAACACAAAAAAAAAAGAAAAAAAAGAAGCAAGTAACCCAATCCAGGTGGTGAGTGACTGCAATCATGCTAGTGAGACCAAAAAATCAACATTTTATTACCCCATCCCACCTAAATGGGGTTTCGAGGGTTGAATGTACGCAACCTTACTCTTGTTAGTGATAACAAAGAGGTTGTTTCCGATTAACCATTGGTAGTAAACATAATACGTAACTTTACATAAATAAACAAGTGCACATAATTTAATAATCAGTTTTAATTTGTCCACCGTAATCTAGAACCAAAGAACTGCAAATCTTTAGCCCCATAAACAATGAACCATAATGAGACCAAACAAAGAGTTACTAATTTCCAAAATATGCTAATTGCAATGTTGATGTGATATTTTTAAGGTCATATGGAACAAAATGCAGCAAAGGGAATGAAACATCTATATCCATACCGGATTAAAGTCCGCTCTTAGAATGCCTCTACTTGGTGAGGCCTTCTTAACTTCAGCAATTAAACCAGGCACTCCTGTCCGCTCGTAAGCAGCTCTCAGAGCTCCAACAAAATCTCTAGTTGGGGGAGCATCATCAACAGCTTTTTCAAGTGCATCAAATGGATGTTTCTCCTTAAACTATTAAGAACGTTAACGTAAGAAGCAACTCAAAAAAATTATAAACGAGGACGAATATGAAAAGTATCATACCTGTGAAACCTCAAAGTCCTTGTACCATATAATTTCCTCCAAAACGTCACGAGGAGTGTTTGAAATGTCCTGCGTTGAAACATCAACAGGACCCTCGTAACCTGAAGGAGGAGCAGTTGGAGGCCGTCTTCTAATTTTAATGCCCTGACTAGCCGCCATTTCCTCTTGTAGCACTCTAGCCTCCCATTCTTTGATTTTCATAGCACGCTCTTGGGTATCACCAACAGATGAAAGTGTTGCAGATATATAACCAGAACCAGACTGCATAGCAAAACACAAATCGAGCTTTAAATAGCTAAAACTGGTAGAATATTTTACAACTCGAATCACCCATGAAACCATTAACAGCCCGTTTGATTAGTGGTGCTAAATGGTTGTAATAGAAATGATTTATAGCCTAAATTTTTATCAAAAGTTCCACATCATTAATCTCTATTAATGGTAATGCGTTGGAATAAATTTTATGAAGAAAATGAAATGATTGAAGTTGGACAAGCATGACCATCAAGGTAGCCAAAAGATTTTTCAACCAAAATTACACTAATGTTATTACCATCGTTTCTAACCACCTACCAAACAGGTAGTAAATTGCCAATCGAGTTCAAGTTTTGGTGTAAAGTTAAACCCATTCCACTCCATCAAGTCGATCATTTATTTGAGAATTGCTTATAAATGCACAAAATCTCAATTTCGAGATAAACCACATAAGCAGTAAGTGCAAAACTTAGAACATCTCAAAAATCTAGCGATCCTTTCAAAACCATCTGTGATAATCTCATCTAAGAGACGCGCACAAGCTCAAACAATTACAGATACACAAATTCCACAATTTAGCCTCAACTACCAAGTTCTTCCATTTAGCCTCAACTAACAAGTTCCTTCAATTCTTCCACAAATGAAATCCAAACCAAATCATCCTCAACTCAACTTACTCTACATCATAGTGCAAATACAAGGCCGTATCATATAGTATTCGCCGTATCATAAAGGTTTTTAAATTTACCAAACCAATATTACCAGTGTCGTAAAAGTGTAAACAAACCACGTTTAAGACTGTTTCAAGCGATATTTTATGGTTTACGCCAAAATTTGGTGATATGATAACCACATCACCCCATTACCGCATTACCGTGTCCCCCCAACCACTACCGTATTTTTGCACCATGCTCTACATTACTCAGCATTAAAGCACCATCTCTAACAAGTACAGATTGATCCGGTAATCCAGATAGATCAGCAATAGATTCCATAATCAATTATTTGAGGTTTCAAAGAACATTTGACCACCATAAAAGTCTCACACTACTTCAAAAACAAAACCCCAAGTAATAAAAGCAAACAAAACCCATAATTTAATACAATACTAAATTTAATCTCCAATTCTCTATTAACCCAAATCATGATATTACAAAATGTATAAAATAAAAATGTAAACAAACAATCATTTTTCAAACTTCTTGATCAATATAACTCAAGTAAATTACAGCAAACAAAACACAAATTAAATAAAAATAACAAAAAACTAATATTCAATCTTCCATTACCCCAATTCGTGAACTTTACAAGATGAATAGTACAATTGCAGAAATCGCTGACATAAAACAAATTAAGAGAAGAAAAAAAGATGATACCTTTTGAGATTGAGCATGAATGAGAGAATTACAATTGGGATTGTTCATCGAAATGCCAGAAATGGATCTAGTAATGAAAAATTGAGGGGTTAATTTGAAGGGTTTAAGGGAATCAAATGAAACCCTAGAAGTAAAAATTGGGGATTGATTCAATGGCAAAACACATCTTTCCATTAGAAATGATTGATTGTAGTCCTGATTACTGGGTATTGTGTGACGATCAAGGAGTAAACAAATTTGGGATTAATAAGTGATGGAATTCAATTATTCAAACTTGGTACATTAAAAATTGTTAAACAACAATAGAAGTAAGAGAAATTGGGATTAATAAGTGAAGTACAAATTTGACTAAATAAGTTGGTGGTAATAATAGGCGGCATTTGAGAGTAACCAAGTCAAATGAAATACACGAAACAAACGCCTATTTTGATCACCGATATCGGTAGGTTTGGAGTTCGATTTCTACTGGGCGCATGTATTAATTAGAGGTTTATTGACTGCGTGAATCTCTCTTTACTTTCTTATTGGATGAACGACTATGATTTATCTATATCTTTCAAGAAAAAGAAAAACACCCCACCCAGACCCCGCCTTGTGCGAGATACTGGGAGTGTTCTTTACCTTTACTTGTATTGGTAGGTTGTGAAAAGGAAAAGACTAAATCAAAAACACAAATTTTTGTGAGAGACAATCTTTTTGAGAAATCATCTATAATTGTACCTGTTCATTATATATTTTTTAAAATATTGTAATTAACTATTTAAAATGACGTAAGTAGACATTTAAGATATTAAAATAGACATTAGGAAGTCATAAGTAAGCATTTATGAGCTTTTTTGAAAAGTGATATGTGTATTTTGATTTTGAGTATGTGGTTAGTTACTTCTGTTGTATGAACCCGTGCATTATTAAAAATCAGAGGAAATATATTGTTATATGTTCAACTCTGTTAATTTATACGCTTGTTTATTTTGATCAAATGTTTTATTTGCTTGTTTGAAAACATTTGCTTGTTTGTTATATTATATATTAAATACTTTTTGTTTAAATATTATTATTAATTTATAAGCTAAAATATAATCAAGTGCATGAGTTCTTAACCGAGCACGCTTATAGATATTAGAAACAATTACTTTATTAACAATTGTGCAAAAACAAATAAAACATTTGATTAGCATAGAAAAGAGTACTTATAGATATTATTTTAATGTCTATTAAGTACATATAAAAAACTTGTGTTAGTCACATTTCTTCAACTACCATGCCATTGGCCCTTTTCGATTTAAAGTTTAGATGCGATTAATTTTCTTTTTTATTAATAAAAACATAATTTTGATTTGAAATTATAACTCCCTTAATAAAAAATTCTAAAAACTAAATATTTATTTACATTTTTAATGGGAAATAGTTCTATTCATTTTTTTATGGAAAGTAGTTATTTTCATTCATGAAAAATTATAAATATCTGTATGTCAAAGGTAACTCCAAATTTATGATTTCTATTAAATAATGCATTAGTTGACTTGGTGGATAAACTACTCACTACTAATTCATAAATAAAATATTTTTGGTAACTTCGTGATATCTATTAATACTGAGTAATTTCTCCGGTGGATAAATCTAGATTAGGTGAGAACCGAACTCATAAATTTTTCGAACAAAGTGATTAGTGCTTAAACAAACTAAATTAGACATACTTGCTAGTTGTTACTTACTGATTTAGACAGCGATATAAATAAATCGTAAGATTAGTTAACATGTCATTGTACTACTTTTTAAAGCCTTCTTTAAAAAATGTTATAGTGGATAAAAAAGAATACTCACGAGTAGCATTGGGAAACTAGTCTTTATCCACTATCTTGTTCAATATAAGTGTTGTCTTTGTTGTTGTTCATTAAATAATGATTGTTAATCGGAAATATATTGGATTGAGTTTATTTACATGATATCAAATGTTCAGATAATGGGATTAAATCTTATCCATCCTCTCAATTCAAATAAAATATTAATTGTCAGGCATTAAGTATGAGAAGGGTTTGTATTTTATACTCTATCTTTGTACTATATCCACAGTTTCGTACCAAAAGGTTTTTGTATGATATGTTATATACACTCTAACAAGTCTAGAAGAGTGGATGAATGCAGTTACATAGACCCTCCTCATACCCGTCGCAAAATATTCCACTTGAATTTGAGGGGTAGTTGAGATTCAAACCCGATCTTTTTGTCACGCTGATTTTTCATACCATGACAAGGAATGAACGCAACAAAAAACTTAAGTTGATGGTTGAGCACTATGATATGTTATATACTCTTAACGTTGTTTAAGCTTTTGGTTCTAGTTCATTTACATGTTTTCATACTTGTGATAGTGCGTAAAGATGCAACAATGAGTTATGATCATGATACCAAAGAAGTGATCTTAAAGCTCCTCTAACTTTGCCAAAATGGGGATTTGGAAAATTTAGAATACAAGAAAAAGTACACAAAAGAAAAGAGTAATAGCAAAGTGTAAACATGATAAATACAAATGTGTTTATTGATGTGCTCAAATTTTTGTATGAGACGGTCTCATTCAGAGACGCCCTACATACCTGAGCTCTTTGTTTGAGGTCCTTTCATCAAGAAACGGTCTTTCACAAGAACAGTTCATAAGCTAAATGATAATGCGATTGATTTTCACACAAGGAAGGTTACGAATCTTAGGCCAATCACGGCCTATTTTCCTCTCGCATCGTGCTTCCAGCAATGGGCATCCGACAATATCCAAACGACCAAGAGTAGGGGGCAGCTCCTCATCAGGCAAACACATCATATTAGGACAGTTCAAAATATGTAATTCAATCAAAGATTTAAGTCGTTTAAGTTCTTCCATATTCAAGACTTTCAAGTTGGGACACTTCACTAGGCTAAGTGTACTTATTGTAATAGGAAGGGTACCCTTCTCTGGTAAGAACTCTGCAATATGGCATTGTATGGATAAAACTCTCAAACAAGAAAACATGAATAAAGTTTGAGTACTCCTGTATGAACTTATCTTCTCGAAACTGTCCGTGACTAGAATTTCTAGATGAGATGATGGTAAACCTTCCCAATCTCTTGTTAGTGGTTTTACATGATTACATGATAAGACGCGCAAATCTCTTAGGTTCGGAGTAGGAAGATTTACTGCCCCTAAGCTCTGTGTTTTCCCTATGTACCTTAGAATGGGGTTGTTTTTGATGATCAACCTTTGGAGAGACTTCAAGTTGTTGAGGTCTATTCCTGTCGGAATATACACAGCTTCAAGGTCGGTACAATTGTTAAGGAGAAGATGTTGGAGTTTCGGGAGGACACCCAAGGGAAAGGATGCAAACGTGTTTCCAATGTTTATAATTCGTAAGAACTCGAGGGAGGAGTATTGTTGCATCTTAGAAGTATTATGGTTGTCAAATAGGGAGAACTTCCACCTCGCACATGATTTGATTCTAAGATCCGATAATGAAGTGGGCAGGGTATCCTCGTCATTAGAACTTAGACGAGGACAGTGTTCTACTGAAAATTCTCGAAGTTGGGTTGAGTTAACCATTGCATTAGGTAGAGACTCGAGAAGTTCACAATCTTTTATTTTAAGGCATCTGATGTTCGGAGGTAATCTGATTTCTGCTAGCGAGACTAGGCTAGGACTGTTGTGTATAGACATGGTTTCTAGATTCGAAAGTGATTCTATTTGTGGGGGTAAGCTCACTAACAACACTAAGTTATGCAATTTTAAGGAGGTAAGCGATGAAAGATGAAATGAACTCGCGGAAACTGGCTGTGGTGGACAGTGCACGGAATGTAAGAAAGAATTGGGCAATCTGTCACACCCGTCAGTGTTGAGCTCCTTCAAAGTAGGTAGATGAACAGGTAAGTCGCCTTTAAGTTTTGGGCAATTTTGTAAGGTAAGTTTCTCAAGACGGGGAAAAGGAAGCCCTTTACCTTCCATTTCATGTCCTAACCACATTTCCCAACTCTTCATCTCCTTGAAAACAAGACTGCATAAGACAGGAAACGGATTGCTCAAACCTGAGTCGTAAGCATAGAACTTGGCCTTGACACTTGTTATAAGGTCCATTCCCATTATTTCGAGGTGCATCAGAGAAGGAAATTGCCCGAGTGATGGTAATGAGTTGCAATTTTTACAGCCACTAAGACACAAATTGACAACATTTGTGTACATCGAAAGTTGGGTATCCAACCAACTTGGAAACTTCTTACCTCGATAGTTTCTTATCGTCAGTTTTTCCAAGTTTGCCGGTGGCTTCAAGTATTCTAGAACAGCTTCAAAGTCGAAGTTTTCACCGCTATTATCATCATCATATTCAAGTGCCAACACATGAAGATTTTCCCTATTCCTCAAATTTGCATCTAAGGCATCATCAGGGGAAGACACATTTTGTAAACTTCGGATTGAAAGTTCACCACGAATTTGCATCAACTCGCTTAACTCTCCGATACTTGCTCCACCGTGCTTGCTCACAACAAAATCCGTCATAGTTTGCAAAGAACTCAATTTTCTCATTTGCTGAGGCATCTGCCGAAGTGATGATGTTCCCCTTATATCAAGATGGCGCAGTGACATTAGTATCGACATATTTTCTGGCAGTCGTTCAAGATCCTTGCATTGGGACAACAAAAGAGATTGTAAATGGTACAAATTGCAGATTGACTCAGGCAACTTCTTGATTCCTGTTTCGGATACATCTAGGAAGCGGAGTTGCTTAAGATTTCCTATAGATTCAGGTAGCTGAATAACAAAATATCTCGAGAGAGACAAGACACGTAGACAATGGAAGCGTGGAATAAGTTCAATAGGAACTTTATTGCTCAAGTAGCAATTACAAATTCCATATGATGCACCCAATTCTGCAAATGAAGTCCACTTTGGCAATTGATAAAAAGTCCTCATGTACTTTGCTACATGGAGGTGACCGAATTTAGAGAAGATATCATAATGATCTCGAAAATAAGAGAAGTATCGAGCCTTTTCAGAAATCTCCGATGTTGTCTGTCCACTCTCTAGGCATGACAAAAACTCCCCCGATATATCTTGAGCTAGATCATGTATAAGATCATGCATAAGAAGCTCATTAGTCTCGGTTTTTTCGAAAAATGAATATGATATCAACTGACTTACGTAATCCCCCCCTATGTCTTCTATCCTTCGGCTACACTGAATCGACTGCACAAAATTTTCCGCCATCCATAACAGCACCAATCCTTTCCGATCAAACCTATGACCTTTAGGAAAAAGGGCACAATAAGAAAAGCATTGCTTCAAATGAGAAGGCAAGTGATAATAACTAATCCTTAGAGCAGGAACAATACTGCTTTTACCATCATGACAATCCCACACAGAACTTTCTAGAATAACTTTCCATTCGTTGATATCTTGTTTAGACCACAATAACCCACCTAGAGTTTTGATAGCAAGAGGCAAACCACCACACTTCTGAACGATTTTTCGACCAACATCATGGAACTCCGATTGCAAATTTGAACTCGAACGTCCAACCCCAAGAGCATGTTTTGAAAACAACAACCATCCATCTTCCTCCGATAAGGGCTTCAAACGGATCACATTAGTTGTACGCATGGTTGTCGCAACCCCATCATTCCTCGTGGTGACAACAACTTTACTCCCTCTTGCACCAAGACTAAATGGAACCCTCAAGCAATCCCAATCTTCATATTTCTCATTCCATACATCATCCAACACAAGAAGAAATCTTTTGTCTTTCAACATCTTGCTCAACTCATACTGAAGCACACTCAATTCAAGCGAGCCCGAGTATGCCCCAAGAGTAATGCATTCAAGAATAGACTTTGTCACCTTCGAAACATCAAATTGATCAGACACATACACCCAAGCTTTAAGATCAAACAAACCCAACTTATCATCATTATACACCATCTTAGCAAGAGTAGTTTTACCCAAACCACCCATACCCACTATAGCTACAACACTAATCTTGTGTTTTTCACCTTCCTCATATAGAAGTTTGTTCAATACCTCCTCCTTTTCATGTTCCCTACCAACAACATGTGTATCTTCAAGCATATAACTAGTTGGAATTGGGATCCTTCTAGAAACATCTATGCTGCTACCATAATCTTCTCTAAGATTCAATGCACTAGACTCACTCACCATATCTTCTAATTGACTAACAATCTCCTTAAGACCCAAATTCACAATTTTGGCAAAAGAAGAAGAGGTACTAAATGGAGGAATCAAGTTTCTTACTTTGGTTTTCAATGATTTACGTTTGGAACTCGAATCCATAGAAGCATGTATAGCTTCGATAGCAATCTCATCGACAAGCTCTTCAGCGCGATAGAATAAGTGTTTGAGCTCACTAAGCCATGATTTCACTGCAGGGTTAATGGTCTGTTTTTGTTCTGCATCAGCAAGAAGCTTTTCAACAACCAGCATCAAATGTTTAAGCTTTTTCAAACAAGACTCATCAAGTTTTGATGATTTTAGATAGTTTAGGACTTGTTTGGATGCTAGTTTATCTAAAATAACACTTAGAATAGCACCAAGAATTGTTTCACTTATGGCCATTTTCTGTAGGAAAGTAAAAGAGTTAGAAGCAAGGAAGAGATTGAATGTATCATGTAACTCTTTTGCTATAAAGATAAAAGATTGTAATGGAGTGGGTGACTACATTGAACTAAATTATATTTGCTTAAGAATGTAATACATCATGGGCACCCGCACTAATTCAGTCCTTTAAGTTTTTGGTTGAATTGGTTCCTTCATAAGGTATCAAAAGTTAGCGTGATAAGAGATCACAGGTTTGAATCTCAACCACTTTTCATTTAAACTGGAATATTCAGCACCAAGTATATAAGGAGGGTCTGCATTACATCTATAGTTCTAGTTCAAAGGACTTTCGTCTGAAGGGATGAGTTATCTTTTGATTGAGTTCGTTCTTGAAAATATAAAATTCATGCATCTTTATTTTTCCTTTATTAGCTTTACATAAAAAATAATGAATTACCTAACACCTATGTTGAAAAGCTGAAAGTGAACGAGTGTAGGTCATTTTTTAATGTGGAAAATTATAGCATTGCTTCCTCCAATCAACGCTTGACTTCTCAAAGTAATGTCACATAATTAGCTAATAATTTTCCCAATAGGAAATGGTCAGATTAGTCTATGTTAAAGTTATTTGAGTTAATCTAAAATTAAAATTAAATGGCGAATTAATAGCGAATAATGTTAATATGTTAAGATGTTATCAAATCTAATTTGATGTTTTATTCTTCTCTACATAAGTTAATGAACAATATATTATTTTCACAATTTAATTCGACAAGGAGATTTATTCACAGGTGACGTTCGTTTGGGTTGATTTGCTTGGCTTTGGTTCATGTAGTCGATGTCAGTATGTCACGTTGTTAGGATCGGGTTGTGTGTTTGTATGCAAGTGGAAGTGATATGTAGCAGCCTCTATTATAATGGTGGAAGTTTTCTTAAAGTTAATTTGGAGTTAAGTTAAAATCCTTCGCATGTAAGATAAGATTCACATCGAACATCAAAATTGTGGGTTATAGATTTGCATATATATTGGATGGGCTAATCCTCCTACTACCGTATGATTTTGGGAAACAATGAACCTCACCAAGTGTAAGTGCAAGTCAGCGCTTTCGACTCGTGGTTTTGTGGGCCCGACCCCACAAATGTGTCACACAAGTGAGCCCATGGATCGATCATGTGACTGATTAGTAGTCTGAGTGCAAAAATCATGCACAACTGCCAGAAAATATGTGCAAATTTGAGCAGTAGAGTGCCTCCAAATGTTGGCACTGAGTGATGTGATATACTAAACATCCTTCTTCTGTTTTTCCCATGTAATATAATTTGGGATTGTTCTTGACACTCAGAAACAACAGAATCATCATCATACCCAGTGTATCCCGCTCATATATTATAGTTACTCTCATTGTAACTGATTAATAGTCTAGAGGATTATGGGTTAGCTTAGGAGTTACTAAATAGTAGGTAATTACACCACATTGACACTAGACACTCGTGTGTTATGGGTTCGATCCTTATCTCGTGCATCTCACACCATTTCCTCTTCATTCCCACCCGCCCCCAGCCCTGTGGGCAAGATGCACGGTACCGTTTTAGGTATCTTTAAAAAAACAAAAACTGATTAGTAGTCCTAAGTACATTACAAAAGCAATCAAGACTTAAGAAAAGTCATGGTCTCTATTAGACATGTGCAATGGGCCAGATAAGAGTGGAAGAAGGCTCACATAAGCATAACCTATTGAGTAAAATGTCTCATCTTGCTAATGTTTATTATAATCAAACCATTTTCTATTATAAATCAATAGTAATTTATCATAATTCAAGCAAAAAAAATTATAATAAAAGTCCATTTCACGCCTGTTTAAACGCATATTTCATATATGTAAATAAAGAGCTCGTTTAAAGACTCACCGACCTATTTAAGATCTGACTCGTTTAAAGTTCGAATATTTAAGAGTCGGATCCGAACCCCCAATGGGTCCCTAAACAACTCTAGTCTCTCTACGTTCATGTAGCTGGTAAGTTTCAAATCCTGTCAACCTTAACCACTAGGCTAACTCATGAATTTTTGTTTACACCCATTACTACAAAACAATGACTTTAGCTACCAAAAGTCCAAAACCAAGGAAAAGGGAGAAAAATTGGGGACAAAACTAAAAGACATGTCAAAGATCACCATTCACCTATCATGCATCAGCACAATTATGATCATGATCACAATAAAACACACAGGCCAAAAAACATGCTACTAGTACCAGCTTTTGTCTTGGTCCAAAAGTACCAAAAATAATGCATTATCAATTATCATCACAATTCACAAGATTATAAAGCATGAAAAGTTATCAACAGTGCATTTTTTGGTCCTTACCATAATAAACTCTTTCTTGGGGCTAAAATTATATATATATATATATAGTAAGTATATTGTATACAAATACAAGTACTTGTTGTATACAACACAAGACTTAGTAATGGGTTTTGCGTTGGTGGTTGTGGTGGTGGTGGTGATGGTGATGGCGGGTTTTGGTGATTTGTTATGCGAATGTAAATGCGAAATAAAGGGAATATTCAATTTTGGCGATTCGAATACTGATACTGGTGGGTTTTTTGCTGCATTTCCACCACAAAAGAAGCCTTTTGGTATGACTTATTTCAACAAACCTGTTGGTAGAGCTACTGATGGAAGGGTTATGGTTGATTTCTTAGGTAAGTAAACTTCTTTGATGCATAGTACTTTGTTTATCCCTGTGAATGAAAGTACCATATAAGTCATATGGTGCTTTTATCTAGGAATCAACTCAACCAAAAGTTTAAGCTGATGGTTGAGGCACCCTCACACCAGCGCCCTTTGATTAAGAATTGTGAATGTGGTTGAGATTTGAATATGTGACATCTTGTCACGCTGGCTCTGATACCATGTCAATAGGAATCAACTTAATGAAAAGATTAAGCTAGTGGTTGGGGACTCAAAATATGTTATAAACTCTAACAGTTTTTTTATACATCTTACTTATTTTGTTACATTTCTTTTTACGGATATTTTTCGGTTTCCACCATTTTCTTTGATTCTCATCCATGCTCTTCTTTTCTTTTAATACTATTAATAGAAGTACAATTTAAATGTTGTCTTATTTACCAACAACTAAATTACTCCTTAATATTTGTGTCAATATTTTTAGTAGCAAATTCAGAGTACAGTGGAGTAATTATGTAGTGGATACTAAAGTTGACAATATTTGAGCGAGATAATAATAAATTATTATCACATTGTAAAGTTTTAATCGTTCATATAAATTCTAAGATTGTAATCAGTTTTGAACCCATAAAGGAGCTTGGGTGTCAACTGTCAAGATCCCACTAAAACAAGAAAAAAATCAAAATTCTTAAGGAAATGACTGAAATGTCAAAAATAAAATGAGAGGTCCCACCAAAGAAAACTAACAGTCTTACATAGTAAAACAATACAGAACATAAGTCAAAGTTATCAAGTATTTAACCTTTGTACATAAAACTACTATTGCGGTTTCTTTATAGTTAGAATTCTGGAACCGCCTCTCTGATCGTAGTATGCATATGCTTGAACTAAGTAGGACTAGGACTAATATTTTCTTGTTTATTTCAGCACAAGCAATTGGGATACCATTTCTAAGCCCATACTTAAAGTCAATTGGAGGGGATTATAGACATGGAACAAACTTTGCAACAGCAGCATCTACTGTAAGGCTACCAAATACTTCTTTATTTGTTACTGGAGTTAGCCCCTTTTCTTTGGGTATTCAGCTAAACCAACTCAAGGAGTTACAATCTAGGGTTCTTGATCATTCTTCTCTTCAAGGTAGTATTACCATTTAAATTAATTTATTCAAGCAGATCCAAGATTTTAACTAACAGCCACAAAAACAAAAAAAGAAACTTAAGGGGCCAACACATTTTTGTTACGTAAAACATTCACTTTTTGAGAAATTCACTGCAACGTATACTTTATGGTGTGATTTAGGCATTCTCAAACCACCATATGAGTCTGCTAATAATGTTCGCAACCAAGAAGTTATACGTGTACAACCACTCGAGAACTAAATTGTTTTTGTTTTTGCTACATTTTTGTCGTTTTATATTATATTCCTACTAAAAAATATTAAAACAATGCTGCCAATTTTATAAAAAATATTAAAAGAACAGAGGGGTATATATTAATCAATGATATGTGAAATTACTTTGAATTTTCATAGTATCGTCAAATTCTACGTAAATCTATCATATATTATAATTTTTTTATTTTCACTAATCATGATTAAAGTTAGTTAATTAGTGAAATATTCATTTGTGTAAAGTTTTACTAATTGGAATTATTTTTGCTAGTATCAACCCCTTTACCTTCAATGAGCACATTTGGTAAAGCACTCTACACATTCTACATTGGCCAAAATGATTTTACTGGAAATTTGGCATACATTGGAATCAGTGGAGTGAAGAAATACCTACCTGAAGTTATTTCTCAGATCACTTCTACAATCAAGGTAAGTTATATTTAAACCGTTAACGAATCAGCTGAACTAAAAACTTAAATTGATAGTTAAAGCCTCAAAATATATTTATATATTCTAACAGTTAATTTTTTTGCCACGAGGCCTATTTACATAATATATAGTCTTTTGTTCGGTATTAAGTTGTCAATGATCTAAAGGAAAAATTATCGTGATTAATACAATTTTTTGTTAATTTTTTAACAATAATATCAACTATTAATTAACTCTGAATAATACCAACTTAGGAATATTTTTCTAAAATAATATCAACTTTAGTTTATAAACTAATTTACCAATTATTTTTTTCTTATAATTACCTATATTTACATGTTAGAGATTTTCTAGGAAAACACCCCTTAAAGTTGGTATTATTCATGGTTAATCAATAGTTGATATTATTGTAGCGAAATTAACAAAAGATTGTATTATTCAACGTAATTTTTCCTATCTTAAATTGTGTACAATTATAATTCTAAAAAATTAAGATTAATTAAACTGATATTAATACGAATCAAACAAAATTCCATAAGTACGTTTTTCCTCAAGATTAAAAATATAATATAAATTAAGACTAATTAATTTTTAATGTCAAAAAATAAATGGAAACTTAGTATTAATATCTTTGTTCTTAATTACTTAAATATAGGACTTGAACCTCTTCAAAAAGCCCATTTTCTACTAGATTTTCAATTTTTAATCTAGATTGTCTGTCGATGTGACGACCTCAAATGAAAAGTCTATATTTTAAATATGTATTAAATAGGTTGACGACCTCAAATGAAAAGTCTATATTTTAAATATGTATTAAATAGGTTTATTTAATCTATGTATCATGTATGTGGACGTTCTATTATGAAACCGTCTCATACAACAATTTGTTTTATTTTGCAAGGTATAGGCTGAGAAAAGAAGAGTGATAGATGAGACTTGAATCAAAAATTTTACTTAGACAAAACCCGATTCTCTGATTGATTTTCAACAATTATAAATTCAAAAGTAATACTAACATTATTACAATTATGCAATGAAACAACAGGAAGTGTATGGCATAGGAGGAAGAACATTTTGGGTGCTTAATCTAGCACCAATTGGTTGCTACCCAGCATTCTTGGTAGAGCTTCCACATGAAACCTTGGATTTGGATGAATTTGGGTGCATGATCTCCTACAACAATGCAGTGATAGATTACAATAATATGCTCAAAAAGGCACTCCAACAAACTAGGGATGTTCTTCTAGATGCTTCCATTGTTTATGTAGACACTCACTCTGTCTTACTTGACCTCTTCCACCATCCTTCATCTTATGGTATAACTTAACCTTCCCTTTTCTTTTTAGGATCTTGCCATATTTCTTTATACGGCCTAAAACGCGGTTTTTTACCCTTTTACAATGCGAAAAAAATTGGTTCGTTTGTTTTAAAAACCTTTACAACATCGCCGATGCGATGCCTTACGGCTTTGTTTTTACACTATAATTCTTGCTTTAATCACTAATTCTTATGTGAGACGGCCTCATGATGTCTCATCATGAGACGCTCTTCGCATATGGCTTGAATAGCCCAATTAATACATTTTTTTGCGTATAAAATACTAGTTTTGAAATCGTCTCACCAAAAGACGGTCTCTCAAAAAAGTAACTCTTTAATTTACCCTTTTCTTTTCAATGTTTGTGTGGGTTGTGAGGTTAATGAAATGATAACCTACTTAATTACATTATGATTATGAATACTAGTTTCAATTCTATATATGCTAAAAACGGATTATCACTTTAAGATTATAAGCATTCACTATGTAAAGTTATGACTTTAAAGATATAAGTGATCGCTTTAAGACAATTAGTATATATTGTGTCAACTAATAAAATTGGTCTTACCATGATACCGTATCATTTCAGAATTTGTGATATAGGTATTGTTGGGCATTTTAAGATATTTACATTAATATAATCTTATATTTTAGACAGTAAGAAATTTAATGTAATCACAACACATGACACTTAAAAGTTTGACTTTTAGTCCATAAAGTATTGATAGAGAGGGTTGAACACTCACATGTTCATGTTTATGTATGTTGAACCAACTCAACTACATTACACAATTCAATATTAATAAAAATTTTGATCAAATAACCGGAGACATGACCGATCAGGCAAGGTTCTAGTATGATTATTGATACCTCTATAATGTAAAATAGGTATGAAGTATGGAACTAGAGCATGTTGTGGACAAGGTGGTGGGCCCTACAATTTCAACCCCCAAGTATTTTGTGGGAATTCCAAGCTCATCAATGGAAGCACATTAACAGCAACAGCTTGTGAAGACCCTAACAACTATGTAAGCTGGGATGGAATACATATGACTGAAGCAGCAAATAAGATTGTTTCCTTAGCCATTCTTAATGGATCTTGTTTTGATCCACCTTTCCCTCTTCATCATATTTGTGATCTCCAACCCATTGGATGATCTAATAATCTTCCCAATTTTAAAACAAGGAGCTCATACGTTAATAATTGTATTAGTTGGACTATTAAAATCCATGTATGGGAGCATCTCACGATTAGACCGTCTCACACAAAAATTTGGGTTGGATGATAGTTTTAAAGCGACCAGCAACAGACTTGCCCTACTTTATGAATGCACACGGTCCAGGTTGGTATGATATAACACTAAAATCAAACAAGACTAGAAATTCTGGCATGAAATTAAGTTTTTCAGATTAGATCAGAGCAAACCAAACCAATTCGAAGTGAATTACTCTACTATTATATGGTCTAATCTAATCTAATTTTTTTTTATTTTTAGGTCAAAATTGATATCTTGAAATTAATCATCATATCCACAATTAGAACAAATATTCATTAACCAAATTAATACACGTAAGCCGTAGAACAAATATTTTTGTAAGAAAGGTTTAGATGACGACGATTGGGGATATATCGTACTCTTATTAAAAAAGATAAGAAGGTTGAGCCGTAAAACTCTTAGCTCGTGTTGGCACATCCGCATTACACTTGTGGGTTCGGGCTTACAGACCCATGGGTAATGAGCTTGCATACATGCTATATAATGTTCACTATTTCGCAAAATCATATAGTAGTAAAAAGATTACCTACCAAACATTATATACAACTATGCAAGTCTACATTCTTCTAATTTTATAACGTAAATCTTTCTCACATATGCAGTATTTCAAACCGACAATCAATTAAATAAAAGACCCGAAACATCATACCAAAGCCCACAAGTTGACACCATAATTCTTAAGAGCTGTACATAGGACAAAAATCACTAAAAGTAGAATTTCGTGAATGTACATAGTGGGCTGTATAATTCCACCCAAGTTGGTCCTTTGAGATTAATTTTTCTTTAGTTTTTTTTTTATCAGAAAAGATTAGAGAATTCCTACAGACAAAGATAAAAGAAGGACTAATCGCACAACTAACTAGCTAGCTTTATAATGAACTGCGCGTTGGTGGTTATGGTGGCGGTGATGGTGATGATGGCGACTTTTAAGGGGTTGTTAGTAGGTGAATGCAAATGTGATATAAAAGGAATATTCAATTTTGGGGATTCAAATACTGATACAGGAGGTTTCTTTGCTGCATTTCCAACACAAAATGGGCCTTTTGGGATCACTTATTTCCACAAACCAGTTGGTAGAGCTACTGATGGAAGGGTCATTGTTGATTTTTTAGGTATGTGTATTATCTTTGTCTTAATTTCTTGAATTAATTAGACAATGATTACTCCATTATGATGTTTAAGCGTCTATTTAGCAAATGGATGTTGGCTGGAATTGTTGGCAGATATGATTAGCTTCAAGTCTTAGATAATAATTGTTGGTTGTTAAGTCGGTTGTTTAAATTATTTGTTGTGAAAAAGTTTGGTAAAGATTAAATTGGTTATTGGTTGTTTATTTAATAAAAAGAGATTTAAAAAGCAAAAAACCAAAAAGTATATGAAAAAGTTAACTATGGTAACTTCTAATCTTGGCTTAAAACACGGATTTCAATAGGATTAAAAGTCATTTATCAATTACTTATTGATGTTTAAACAACCAATAAGCCTTTAATTTATTAAACATATCCTTGGTTTTTAACTTGTTGGTTGTTTAATAATTGAAAAATATATTCATTTATCAATTAATACTTAACCAATAAGCCTTTAATTTATCAAACATATCCTTGAATTGGCTTTTAATCAGTTTTTAGCTTGTTGGTTGTTTAATAATTAAAAAATATATACTCCCTCCTATTCTCCCTAAGTGTCCCATTTGACTTTTCACCATTTTTTAAGTGGTCAAATGGGACCACATATGTAAGAGAAAAATGTAGTTTTTAATTTTTATAGGTGTAAAGTGGGGTTAGTAGGTGTAAAGGTGTAAAAAAGTCAAGTTTAGTAGGGATAAATTGGTAAAGTTAACATACCCAAAATAGAAATGAGACATTTAAGGTGACTTGACCCAATAAGGAAATGAGACACTTAGGGTGAATAGGAGGGATTATTTGGTAAATCGCCGACTTATATCCCAACATAAAAAATCTATTCAACTTTTCCTTAACAGTTGGTTGGTTATACAATTGTCTTAATAACCAATAAAAAACAGTCAACATTTCCAACTAGTTAAATGAAAAAACCAACAACCATTTGCTAAACGCTGCTTTGTCTTAAATTGCTTCTTAATTTGCTCAATGCAATTGTTAGTAACTCAACTAGCTAATTCGTTATTTTTTTCTCTAATGTTATAATTAATTAATTAATTAATTAATCAGCACAAGCAATTGGGATACCATTTATAAGCCCATATTTGAAGTCAATAGGATCCGATTACAGAAATGGAGCAAACTTTGCAACATTAGCATCTACAGTTTTGATGCCAAATACATCTATGTATGTAACTGGAGTTAGCCCTTTCTTTCTGGCCATTCAACTTAACCAACTTAAGGAGTTGCATTCCA
This sequence comes from Amaranthus cruentus, assembly GCA_019425755.1. Classification (NCBI taxonomy): domain Eukaryota; kingdom Viridiplantae; phylum Streptophyta; class Magnoliopsida; order Caryophyllales; family Amaranthaceae; genus Amaranthus; species Amaranthus cruentus. Next base: position 14,438,282 of record CM033466.1, read on the forward strand.
AAGTTATTAATAATGCTGGTAAATATATCATCATTTACTTTCATTTTATTTTATTTTTTCCAATTTTTAATTAATTTATGATTTATGTTTTCTAGTGAACTTTCGGTTGGTAAATAACCCATGTGTATTCATTTATCAAAATATTACAGAGAAGTTGATTAACATATAAGCTTGATGGGTTACGCCTTCTATTACCATTTGGTTTTAGGATGGAATCTCATCGAGTTTACGTGCAGTCCACTGATGTGGGTCTTGTTGTGTTCAAGCCAACAACTTGATTACTTTCATCTATAGAATGTTGTCAGTTGGTTGTTTATTAGAGAAAAAATATAATAAAATGCTAATCATTGTAGATTTTTGGTTTGACTTTAAAACAAGCTTTTCCACTGGCTTTATTTTTATAACTGTTTGACCAATTAAAAAGCCAAAAACCAATAAAAAAATTCAATCACGTAACACTTTATTTAGTTGTTACGTATCGGGGTACTCTTGAATAAGTCAGTCTAATCCGACCAAGATTAAACCAGCCTAAACCGGACCATGTCTAACTTTACTAATTGTGAATATTTGTTTGTAGTTTCAACTTCTCTTCCATCAGTGGATATATTTGGGAAAGCTGTGTACACATTCTACATTGGCCAAAATGACTTCACAGGAAATTTATACCTTGGTATCAATGTAGTGAAGCAATTGTTACCTCAAGTAATTTCTCAAATTGTTTATGCCATCAAGGTTAGAAACTCAATTAATGTATCTTAGTCATGATATTGATTAGGGTGTTCAACGGGTCTGGCCCATTTTGAGCCCTTATCTAACCCGTTTTTATAAGGGTTTTATAAGGGTCGTGTTGAAAATGGATCAGGTTAAAACCGGGCTCTACTACAATTAAAATGGAATGGACTATAAAAGGGCTTAATAAAGACCGAAAACGGGCCTTTGTAAATTGAAAAAATGAGCTCTACTACAATTACTATAAATGACAATGTCAATGGGGATTATTAACGTTTCTACATTATTTATTATAAATGATAATTTAATTATTACAAATTAATCAGGGGATAATAATAATAATAATAATAATAATAATAATAATAATAATAATAATAATAATAATAATAATAATTTATATTAACGAAACGGGTCGAATAGGGTCGGGCTGGGCTTTTTGAGCCCGGTCCAAAAAGGCCCATATTATAATTTTAAGGGTCCATATCCAATCCAACTCATATTTACTTAAGTTTAGATCGGCCCGGTTCATATGCGGCCCATTGAACACTCCAATCATGATACTTGCCTTCAACTACTAATCCTAGAGTCATAAAAAAATGAAACTTATAGGAAGTATATGGCATAGGAGGAAGAACATTTTGGGTGCTAAATCTTGCACCAGTTGGTTGCTACCCATCATTGTTGGTAGATCTACCACCCGAAAGCTCGAATCTCGATGAATTCGGTTGCTCGATTGCCTACAACAATGCAGTAAAGGATTACAACAACATGCTTAAGGAAGCACTCCAACAAACCAGGCCAGATGTTCCTGATGCTTCCCTTGTTTATGTGGATACTCACTCAGTTTTGCTTGACCTCATCCAACACCCTACATCTTATGGTACATAATAACTATACTTGACTTGGTACCAGATTTAGGAATCAAGTTCCGTCATAGAGTATACATAACATATTCTACAGCTTCAATCAACAACTTAAATTTTTGGTTGAGTTGGTTACTTAACATGACATCTATTAGAGTATATAACATGTTCTAGAATCTCAACGATCTGCTTAAGCTTTTGGTTGAAATGTGACATAAGGCCATGATATGATATCTATTAGAGTATTAGACTATCTAACAACATCAAAAGCCAACGTGACAGAAGGTCATAAATTTGAATTTCAATAATCTTTTATATTCAAGTAGAATATTTAGTGTTATGCACAAGAATGGTTGTGTTGCATTGACATTTCTAGCCCCAAGAGCTTTCATGTGAGCAGTGTTGTTCCAGGTCTTTTATAGCCCTAAAGAAAACTGAAAAAATGAGCCCTCACTGTAGAGGGTCAATTCAAGTCTTTAACGGCTGTTTGGAAAAATAACAGAGATAGACTCGTATATATTATAAGTATCATTATAATGTAATGTGTCATATACTTCTTAATTAATAAAAGAATAACTATAAATTGCAAATTTTTTAATTGTCTACTTCATTAATCAATATTTTCAAATATTAAGCCCTTTTTTAGCTCTAACAAATGTCTACCTTGCCTTGGGTTAGGAACGACCTTGCTAATGTGAGGGGACGTGATATAACATATTATGAGAGTTCAGCAATCAGCTTAAACTCTTAGTTGATTTAACATTCCGACTCCACTTTGCACCATGTAACTCTCTTTAGATATCATGCTTATCATACAACATTTCATTACCCAATACCGAATTTATTTTATCATTGTTGTATGATATATTGTTGTATCATGTTTGAAATAGGTATGAAATATGGAATAAGAGCATGTTGTGGACAAGGGGGTGGACCCTACAATTTTAACCACCAAGTGTATTGTGGGAATACCAAAGTCATAAATGGAAGCATATTAACAACAACAGTTTGTGAAGACCCTAGCAAGTATGTAAGTTGGGATGGTATTCATCCTTCTGATGCTGCAAATAAGCTTATAACCTTGGCCATTCTTAATGGTTCTATCTTTGATCCTCCTTTCCCTCTCAATCACATTTGTGATCTCCAACATATTGGATAGTATGAAAAGTCAAAATAAATGAGTTGCTAGCCCCAAGGATCATGCCCGCCTAAGTTACATCCCGAGTTAATTGATCAAAATCCTAATATTAAACTATGCAATATATAATGCAGAAAAAATGGTATGAAAAAATGGTAATAAAGTTGGTTGAATTTGCATGCAGAAATAAATGTTTTGCTCAACCTATATTAGTATCCTGAATTCACCCCTGCTTGTAGGGGACAATTTTCAGATTGTGAAAAGCATGTGTTAGAAACTCTTGTTTATAATGTTATACACAAGGTTTTTGGTGTGTTAGAAACTTGGAATTAAGGGTTATAGACATTTAATGTTTTCTCAATTAAATGGTCGTGGATTAGTAATGTAACGGAAGAACATATACGTGTATCCTGGTTTGTAATGTAATTTCCAAAGAATGTAGTTGTAAAATCTCATTGAATTTACATGCAGTCAGTATGTGTACGTGCCCAATACCAAATTCATCAACAAATCTTTTTGGTGAAAATGGGTACAGAAATAGAAGTAAATACCAAAGTCTAGATGCAAAAATAGAACTTTTGGCACATAAATTAGCATTCACCATAAGTTGGAAGATATATGGTCTATGTTTACATCATTAGTTTTTCATTTAGTAGATATTTCATAGTGCAAAAATAATAACTCATCACCTATCATAAAGGAGATGACCGAAACATAGGCTGCATTGACCACGAAATCCGTATCATCACCGATACCGCGACCGTATATTTGCACTATGGTAGATATACCAGCATTTTGGTTCTATTATTCAGGGTCATTGGGTTGCCATTCAACAATAGCCAGAGTATGCCGACCACCGCAAGCAATGAGGTTAGCCCGCCAACACCCTTCGGCTTTATCCTCCTCACTAATATTGTTTGGAGGTGGGAGGTTTATAGGTACCTCCATTGGATTACCGGTTGTCACCTTCCTTCCGAATCCTAAACGCCCATGGTCGCCTCGCCCAAACTGCAAAAGGGGGAGAAAGTGCAACACCAATCAGATCATCTTAGGAACAAAACCGACTCAACAATTGACCCGATTCAACCAACTTGTTTCTTATGCTATGTCCTTGCCGATTTGAAACTATTGTAATTAGAAAATGCAAAAATTTACTTAGCAAAATGATCCTTAAACCGTAAGCATCCAGCACAGGTGACTTACAATGGTGATAATAAACCAAGCTTAAAACAGATCAAGCATCTAGAGTGTGAAAAGAAAGATGCAAAAGATGCTTACAGAAAACATGCGTCCATCTCGTGTTAGTGCAACCGAATGAGTTCCTCCACATGACACCTGAAGATCAAAACCCAGTGTCACTTTTCATTTAAGCCAAAAAAGAATATAAGCCGATTTACAATGAGCCATGCAGAAGACTACAGACTTACATACATTCCATTACCAATTCCAAATGCCATTAAGTGATTCCCGCCTAAGCAGGGTTTACGGAGGTCGAATGGCAACCTTACACTTTTAAAAACATACATAAATACATTCCGTGATTAGAAGACTGAGTTCGAAAAAAATTAATGACCTTCTATTTGTGCCAAAGCAACAATGTGGTTTCAGTCATGGTCGGTAACGGTCAAGAAACAGTTTTTGCAGCGCATATGGTTATGCGGTGTCTCGTCCTATATTTCACACATAAATGTCGGGAAAAGAAGGGTCGATTGCTTAATATGGTTGTTTCTTTCAGCACGGGTTTTTTGAAGAAGAGGTCATTTGTCAAAATTTGTCGGAAATGGTTCTAACCATGTGACCTTAGGAAAATATCACGAGAGAGACTGATTTGATGATCATACCTGAATTACATCTTCTCCAGCTAAAAGTTGCACCTGTTGGGGCAACATTTTACTGCTCTTGTCATCTCCGAATCCAAGCCGCCCATGTTCTCCTCTGCCCCAACCATACACCTAAATGGAACATTCAAGACGTACTCATCAACCAAAAACAGCGGTAAAGAAACAGCACGTTGACTAAACAGTTGTACTTGGTGTGGAACTGAAAACCTTAAAGTTACCCTGGAATAATCCGGATTCATTGCTATTTTTAGAATAAAATACATGCACTATTTGAGCATATAATACACATCATCCCAACGGCATTTGGAAAGATCATCTTCAAGAATAATAAGTATCTATATTACCGATTTAGTATGAAGATATCTAACGGACAGAGATAATTACATACCTCTCCTTCGTTCGTCAAAGCCGTCGAATGCCAACCACCAGCAGCGATATCAACCTAGTCTCGCATGAAAAAAGAAACTGGATTTCAGCTAGAAGTTCCTCAATAAACAGAACTAAAAAGCATGCAAGTATCACGTATGTCGGTTAAAATATGGTAAAGGGTGTTGTCGGCAAAAATATATACAAAGGATGGATTATTTAGAAATAATTAATACTAGGGATTATTCACAACAGATGGGCAATAAGAGGGATTAATCAGGACAATTTTTCCTAAAAAGAAATGAAATTGTATTGCATACCAATGTAAGACCAGAGAGCCCTTGTACACGAATAGGTTGTGATCTTGGTTGAGTATCTCCGGTTCCAAGTTGCCCGTACTCGTTATTACCCCATGCCCACAAGGTTCCATCTTCTTCAAGAGCCAAATTATGAAATGCACCTGCTGCGATTAACCGCACCTTTTCAAGTCCTTGTACTCGAACTGGGACGAAAATTTGCTTTCTGACAGAAACAAATGACGATAAACCATGATATGAAATTTTGCTAAATAATGGTCTCATTTATCTAAGGATATAGCAAGATTCAGTCCCATAAAATAGTATAGCAAGATCGACGTTTGCGGAAGATAGTGAAAGGAATATGCCTACATATCTCCAGGCGGCCATGGCTGACCCCAAGTCCATACGTGTCCGTCACGTGTAAGAACCACTGAATGTGTGCCACCAGCAGCCACCTAAAACAATGAACAGTAACTCTAATTATCAGATTCATATTCCAAAAGACCTTCCATGCTAGCATAGAGTTAATAAGCGAATCACGAATCGTAAAAAGCAAATTATGGTCGGTTTGGGACTATTTTTGGCCATTTTGAGCAAATTGTGAATTTAAAAAGAAAATTAGATGGCCAACTATGCTACATTAGTTGCAAACTTAACGGGGAACATCAAACCCCTCTCAGAGGCTTCCCGATCTTGAACTAGAGTTAGAGACCAGCTATTTCTAGCATGCCTCGTTACCACATAATTCAATTCTTCATTGCATTGCATGAGATATATACACCGAAACAATGCAATATTTTCCCTAGTCAAAATCAGTAGCGAAATCATAACCATAAAGGTTGCACAAGACAAAAGCTAAGTGCCTAAAAACCTTCTAGCACAAACCTGGCGCACTGTCAACTGAGTTGCACATCGCTGAGGTATCACAATATCCCTTCTCAAAAGTCTACCTGTGTCATCCTTCTCGGGATCTTCGCCACACTGCCCATACTCGTTACCACCTGCAACAAACTCGTGAAAATACACTCAAGTAAGAACACTTTGATGTTTATTTTTGAGACAGCAATAGATTTTGTTGTACCCTCTGATTTTACCGTTTTTTCAAATGAAAACAAAAAAAAATGGAAATGACATTAAGAATCAACGCAATGGAAAAATAGAAGTATCAACCAGAGGCGGAGCAAAAATTGATAAATTCTTTGAAGGCTCTGTGTAATTTTAGATATTATGATATTTTTCTAACAACTTTGTATCTTTAAACACTTAACATATTCTACGTAATTTAACATAGAAGCCCCCAATTTTTGAGGCCTGATCGAACATGTTGAACATGATTAGAACCTCCCCTGGTGCCAACTATGTACAAAAAAAAAAGAACACAATTTCTTATCATCCAGTACACGTGGACAACTTTCTTCAGTCTCAACTTATAGCTAAATTAAGTTATTGAACTCATATAACCAATCATACAAGAACAACTCGAGAAATGAAGAGGAAAACATATACCCCAAGCATAAGTGCAGCCTTGATCATCAACAGCTAAGCAATGCCATCCACCAATGGCAGCCTGAAATCCAACACAATCCTCATAACTCACACATAAAAAGGGGAACTAAGCCAAGATCTATGTTACTCAGACTCTTCTTTTTGCTTCACGTACCCGTGTCCGTTTCTTGATGCTCGGACATTCGTATGGCACTTAGACACTTCATTTTAGGCGTAAAATTGAATATTTAGACGTATTTGACACTTGGACAGTAGTGGACACGTCCTAGTATCCGACATCAGTACCCGAGTCCAAGTAACATAGGCCAAGATAAAGTACAGAATTTTCGAGTCAAACAATAAATTTACCTGTACAATTTTCACATTAGCTAGAGCTTTAACCTGACTTGGAATATTTTCAGTCTTAGTCTCAGGTGGATGCCCCAAAGTCCCTCTTTGGTTCCAACCCCATGTAAACAACTACAAATGACACAAATTAAATCAATATCAAGGAACTCTGGTTAATATCATTAATTTGCAAATCAATATAATCATGCATGAGCAGAAAAGGGCTAAAAATCTGCTAGGGCCAAAAATATTTACAACACACTGAAATCTATAATCAAAAAAGGTTTGTTTTCCAAGCAATATCACTTACAAACATATTGAATGACAACATGAAACAAGATTCCACATTAACCCACCAAAATTAAGCTAATAAATGATAATAAAAACTAGTTTAAAATATCATGGACAAACAAGAGATAAGGTTTTGTGCACAACCCAATACAAAAAATTCAATCTTTCATGATACCCATTAAAAAAATACTAATAAAAATTGGAAACAAATGCTTAAAAGGGCCTTGATAATTTCACAAATAGCAAAAAATTTAGTTAGCAATATTTTCAATCATAACCCTAAATCCCACCAAAATTATGCTAATAATTGTATGCAAAAGAAAATTGAAATTTTAAGTAAAACCCAGTACAAACAACTGAATCTTAGATCAAACATTCAAACCCATTGATGACAGAAACATTCCACCATAAACCCACCAAAATTAAGCCAATAAAAGTAAAACTCCATTACAAAATATTCAATCTTTCATGATAAATGCTTTGACAAAGAACAAACAAATTAATTTGCAATACATTCCATCATAATCCCACCAAAATTAACCTAATAAATATGCAAAATAAAAATCAAATTTCAAGCCTAACCCAGTACAAAAAAAGAATCTTTGATCAAACCCATTAAAGAAATAGTACAAGTAAAAATAGGGAATGAAAAAAAGACCTTCCCATCTTGACAAAGAGCAAGAGAATTGCGACTTCCAGCAACAACAGAAGAAACAGAGTAATTTTCAAGAGCTTCAACTTGACAAACCCATTCTTTATCTTCATTATTACCAATTCCTAATTGCCCATCTTCTCCAGAACCCCTGTGATTATAGACAAAGCATCAAAGTAACTTCTTTAGCATTGATTATAAATAGAAAGAAAAGTTAGGAGTAGAAAAGAAAAGGAGATTAGACCAAGCGATGACGGCGGAAGACATAGGATATTTTGTAGGCTGTAGCAGTGCCAAATTTGAGAGGGAGAGGCTTTGGTTATGAACTTGATGAATTTTGGTTACTTTTGTGCTTTTCGTATTGAGTGAGTATTGTATCAAACCCTCACCTCATAAACGAGCTCATATAAACAACTTATTTTAATTAATCATTATTTTAAATTATAATCTATGATGTTAAGAATGTAAATTATCACTAAGGTTATTATTGAACAAAACAGGGTCTTATCGCAACAAAAGAAATTAGTTTCGGTTGGAGACCAAGTATCACTTTTAATAAAAAAAGTCTTAAGTTTGATTATCATCTAGCATAGTATTATTTTTCTCATTGTACTTTATTATTGAAAAATTATAAGTGATCACTTTGCAATTATAAGGGACTATTTTAAGATTATAATTAATCACTTTATTAAATTAAGGTTGTAAGTGTACATTAAATCATTTTAATAAAGATGGTCACATAGTTAAAATATTTTGTTTCAGAATTTTTAATTATTAAACAGTATCGAAATTAAGAAGATGAAAATTAAGCAAATTCTCTAGAATTAAGCAACTTTTTTTTTTTTTTGAATATAAGCAACTTTATTAAATGGGTTAAAGTGGTTGGGCATATGAGAGGATATATCCAAAAATAAAAATTAAGCAAATGCTCTAGAGTTGAGTAAAATAAAATATGAGGTAAATTCATTGGACTAGAGAAGATGTTTCAAAATATTGTACTAATATTTATTTATTTTATTATAAAGATAACAATTAAAATTGAACCATAAAAGTATATTCGTATTGAAGAGTACTTGGTAAAATAAAGTAATATCAAAGGGAGAGTATAATAATAACAATAAATTTAGTCTAACAAAAATAAATTCATTTAATTAGCAAATTTGAGATGAAAATTGAAAAGAATAAGAATTAAGTGAAAAGAATTAGTTTTAAATATACTTTTGTTTTAGTAGTACTATGATTAGTAAATTTTGATAAACTTTAAAAGTCATTCATTAGTCATTATAATAAATAAAAATAAATTAAATATATCATATTTTAATATTATATTTAAGGTTATTTACGTGTGGTAGACTAATAGGTACTAGAGTAGAGAGTTTGAATACCTAAATTATAATCTTATTAAGGGTCTATAAAATCAAACCCTAACTCAAACCACAATAATTGCAAAACATAAATTTTTATATAAGATGGTCTCATCGGTAAAACATCGATTAACACAAATTATTAACATAAACTTTTTATTTTGTAGTAGTCCTATGAAGAGACTGTCTCTCATAAGAGTATCTCGTTCCAAAATTAGATGTTGTAGTCAGTACAGGAGACTCTATAAGTAGACAGATATTGCAAGTGCCAAACAGATCAGCAACCACTTACTAGTACTTAAATTTGATCACGAGTAAAAATCTATACAACCACACCAAGAAAGATGGGGACGTACTAATAGCCCAAAAAAGTACGCTATAATAGTCCACACCATATATAGATAACTTTTTGTTCTCCATTTTCTGTCTCACCAAACTTCAGTTTAACTCCAAACGGAAACGAAACCATTATTAAAAATACTTTTAGCATAAGCAAACAATAACAAGAGTACACAAAACCTTCAAGACGACTGCAAAAATCGAATACTTTGTGAGTCGTGCCTCGTGACTCTCCCTTCTGTCCATGACAAAGGATGAATTGCAACTAAAACCCACACATCGAACATAGAAATTAACATGGCGTGAGGCCGTTTCATGTCTACGATGAAAAGAGATGACTACATCGGTGTATGACCGGTACTTTAGACTAAAGGTGATATGAATCTAATAAACCTAGCTACTATACTGGAGTTTCATGCTCAAAATACAAAGCATAATCTCCAACTTATCACTGCTGTGGCTGACCCTCTCCTGATTCACGTTTTCCTGCGGCTTCCTTGATCTCGTCACCGCCCTCCTCCTGAAGAAGATATATGTTAAAACGGTCAGATAAAAGAGTCGAGATTGTAGCTAAAGGCTATATCATGTCAGACACAGCAGGGGGAAATCAGATAATCAAACAAAGAGATTAAGAGAAGGGTGCCTGCTCAAGCAATTCACTATAAACTAAAACAAAGATAAATAATGCTTTTGAGACTGCATTCTCCCTTTGACCCTTTCTCAACTTTGAAAACCCCCAAATAATTACGAATATCATAAAGTCGAGAATAGGATTTATGTGATGACTGTATTCTTAAAACAACTAAATATGAATGCTTGCTGTAGCAGGAGCACAAATACAGAGTGCAGAGTTCAAGGGCAAGATAGACTGGCAAAATATTAGAAAACAACCTCATTGCTAAGGAGAAGGGACTTGGGACATCATATCAATTGTGTGGTCCTAATGACTTCAGAAAGGAAGTTCAAGCCTTCCTCGAATACTACTTTCAAACAATACGTGATGAATCTCATTTTAACTTCATCTGTTGCATACTTGTAATCAGTTTCTTTACCCATGAGGCCAGTAAGAGATATAAATTCATCTCACAACAAAGCCAATCAATCAACGGTATCATTAATTTTCATATTAAATTTTGAATCTTCATCAGAGAACACAACTTTTTTTAAAAAAATATTCATCACGAAAATGCAAATCAAGTTTAAATAGTCCAAACAATAACTAAACAGCACAGAAAAAATTAATACCGCATTGTCCGAAGTCCAAAGAGTCAAGTTGTCTCGCAAAAGCTGCATGATCAATGTGCTATCCTTGTATGACTCCTCTCCCAATGTGTCGAGTTCAGAGATAGCCTCGTCAAAAGCCTACAAAGTACAAGAATTAGTTACAAGTCTAACAGTAGAGTCTGGACCATGAGTAACATCATATAAGAGTTAAAAGGCAAGTGAATTTAGATGGTCATCGATGTCAGAAACAATGTTCACTATGTAGCTGTTTTCTACAAATGTTTTTGTTTTAAACATATCATTATGAATTCATGATTGAGCTTAAAAGATGCATAATTCAATTACCTACCAAAGGTAGGCACAAAAGGAACTCAATAAGATAATGTTTTGCATGATCAACAATAAAGCTTCTCACTAACACATGATAATATCATTTTAGCAACAAGCAGTATCATATAGTTCATTAGAATATGATACCTGTTTTGCAAGATTGCAGGCACGGTCAGGTGAATTCAGAATCTCATAGTAGAAGACTGAGAAGTTAAGAGCAAGCCCAAGCCTAATTGGATGAGTAGGGGCCAATTCAGCAAGAGCAATATCCTTGAAAAATAACAAAGATTAAGTCAGCACAAGTTAATAAAAAGAACAAGCATGATACCGCAAAAAATACAAACCAATAATATCATGAGACATAAACGCACCTGAGCAGACTTGTAGGCCAAAAGGGTATTTTCAGCGGCCTCCTTGCGCTCAGCTCCAGTCTTGAACTCAGCAAGGTACCTGTGATAGTCACCCTTCATCTTAAGGTAGAAGACCTTAGACTCAGCTGTCGAAGCTGAAGGGATGAGGTGTGACTCAAGGATATTCAAAATCCCATCACAGATCTTGCTAAGCTCAGTCTCAATCTTACCCCTGTATTCCTTAATGGTAGCAACATGGTCTTCATTTCCTCTGCTTTCCTCCTTCTGCTCAATAGAAGAAATAATCCTCCAAGAAGCCCTCCTTGCACCAATAACATTCTTGTAAGCTACAGACAATAAATTTCTCTCCTCCACAGTTAATTCCTCAGCATCTGCCATCTTTGCAACTTTTTCCATGAACTCCACCATTTCCTCATAGCGCTCAGCCTGCTCAGCCAACTTGGCCAAGTACACATTTTCTTCCCTTGACGAATCAGCTGCCATTTTCACTACAATAACCACGTATCACAATCTGGCGGCACAAAAGGACAACATATAAGCCAGAATCTCATCAAAAGCTTACAGAAAACAACGCAAAAGCCTTTAATCCCAATTGCTTATGGCAACAATTTGAAAATTCCTACAAGACGTAGTATATTAAAGTGCAACAAATACGTTCCGCCTATACGATATAAACCATAAATCTTATATTTTGATAAGTTCAAGTGCACCTCCACCCTAAATTGTTCCAATAAGGGAAAAGAAGTGTGTCCAAAATCTGAATGGCATTCTATAATAATAACAATGCAACATTATTTGTAGATCTACTAAATCAACCTAGCATCGTGGTTTCAATTTCTAAAATTAATTTTCAAAAATTAAGGCCTCAATGCAACTGTATCTAAGAAACCCTAATTTTTTTACAATGCTTATTGGATAACAGAGTTTTAAGAAGACAAAAAAAAAAAAGAAAACCCAAAATCAACAACAGATATGGATTTGCAAGTTAATACAAAATGGCAGATTTTGCGGTTCTTTTCATGTATCTTTGTTTCAATTTGCAAATCAATAATGATTATTAATCTATGCTTCCTCAGCAAAACATCTAGAATAATGTCGTTTTTGAATCAATTAAATAACGTATACCCAAGACAAAATCAATAAATAAACAATCACAAGAAATCAATTATTGAACTTCAATCAAACCTGAATACAAATTAAATTCAAATACAGTCAATGCGTCAACAAACTTATTTCGCACGAAATTAGTTAATTAATTAAATAATCTACACCAAATCAAACAAAAAAGTGATAATCAATAGCGTAACAAAGAAAAAAGCAATCGAAAAAGTTCGGAATCTAAACCAAAGACACAATCTAACAAAAAATACGAAATCGAAAAACCCAAAAATAAAAACCCTAACCCTTACATTGAAAAAAAATCAAATCAAATTAACACAAGAAAATATACGGAAAGAAAATAGAGATCTAATGAGAATATGAGACGAAGAAGAAAGAGAAAAAAAAGGACGAAGAGGACAAAAAAGGACGTACCGATGTTATGGGGAAGAGAGAGAAAGTAAGGTACAGATTGGAGTTGCGAAAATGGAGGAAGATAAAAATGGTGGAGAATTTATTGAGAAAATATAGAAAATATGAGGTCCAATTCAGAGATGACAGATGGTTGGGAAGGGTGGATCCGATTTATTTATTTATTGTGGGCCGTGGCCCGTGTAAATGGGTTGAAGTTATTGAACCCGACAATAATACTTGGGTTAAAATTTCAACGTTGAGTAATACTTAAACATACAATTAAAGTAAAAATTTCAATTTGAACTTATAAGTGATCAACTATGGCGTTAAACTGTTAATAAAATTTCAATTTGAACCTATAAGTGATCAATTATGGCGTTAAACCCGACAATTTGAGAACGAAATTAATAAAATGTTATTATTTTATCATTCTATGAATGAATTTTAATTTTTAAACAACAAATTAATGGTCAATAACACTATCAATAATATCAGTTTACATATTAAAAGCATAAATATCAGAAACTAAAAAAACAGTAAAAAAATATCAATATAAAAAACACAATTTAACTGTAAGTGTTAAACTCAACAGTATCAATTATTACTAAACATGCAACAATTATGACTTTATCTTGTTTTTGTTACGTTGTTAACTATATCAATTATAAACAAAATAAATGAACTACTTAATAATATGCAATTCAATACTTATCACTGTCAATTTATTACCAAACATGCATCAATTATGACCTTATTTTGTTTCTGTTATGATGTTAATTATATCAATTATAAACAAAAATAAACGAACTACATGACAACATACAATTTAATACTTATTACTGTCAATTATATTAGATAGAAATTGATCACTTTAACTTCAAAAGTGATCACTTATAGGTTCAAATTGAAAATTTTACATTAATTAATATGTTTTAAGTACTACTAGACTTTGAAATTGATGCATTAAGGTCAAAATTGATATCTTTAAGATTATAATTGAAAAATCACAGATATAATGAAAAAAAAAGAGAGAAAGTATGTAAGGCGCGCGAAGTGGGCCGACTTACTCTTGTCTCAATTTAAGACGATCTCGCCCAAGACCAGTTGTTTAACAAATTAAATATAAATTGTGGGTCGATTTAATAGAGATGGTCTCATAATGAGACCGTCTCATTTAAGAATTTGTTAAACTCACTTTGTCTTGTATGAGACCGTCTCACTGTGAGACGGGTTTATATAATAGGTTTATAAAAAAAAATCAAAAAAAACAAGGGAAGTTCCACGTGGTAGACAAACATTTTTTTAATCCACGCGTTGACCTTAAACTTCCAATTTTTCCACATAATAGATCAAGGAAAGTTTTTTTTTTGTTAACTTTACACTTTTTTTTCCTAAATATAATGACTTTTTTTCAAAAAAATAGACATCCACATCACCCTAATTAGCCACATATTTCATAATCGAGTCGAAACGGGTACTTAATTTAACCATGAATTTAACATTTTTTCTACTACATGAAAAAGTTAGAAGCTTAGGGTTACCACATGATAAAACAAGTAAAAACTTAGGGACACCATGTAACATTTTTCAAAGAACAATGAAAACTAAATTTCCATTCCTACAGGGATCATTCTTTTTAAATTGTATAAACAATTTGGGCTGATATAAGTCATCTCATAATAAAACAACCTCAATACAAAATACTTCCTCCGATTCACAACTATTATCCCATTTTCTTATTAGGTAAGTTCACCTCAAATGTCCCATTTTTATTTTTAGTCATGATTTTTTTACCTAAATACCCCATGTTCACACTAGTAATGACCAAAATACCCTCATTTTTACTACTTACAATACCCTAACTTTAGGTTGATAAACGTTATTTGCCAACTTGACAAATCACACTCATTAGGAGGGACTTGATAGGACGACATTTTAGAAATTGTAATTTTCGTTTTTGTCTTTTGCTTATTTTCTTTATACTCATATTTTTTATAGTAATTTACAAATCACGGTAATTGATTAGGATTTTCTAGGGCGAAATGGGAATAACTCAAATGATAGGAATTTCATTGGTTTCATTGTTTTAACTTTTAAGTCCCCTACAAGAAGTTATTCAAAAAAAAAAAGTCCCCTACAAGAAGTTATTCAAAAAAAAAAGTCCCCTACAAGAAGTAACGGTAAATTTTTATGTTTTCAGAGCAGAAGTAAAATCATCTGGTAATTTCAGATCGGTAGTATAAGAAACCAGACAAAACCAAGTCAAGAAGCAGGTTGAAGAAGGTGAAACAATTTCTCAATCCTTTGTATTGTTTATTATTTCCCTTTATTATCGTTTAATTCTACAAATGTCAATTCTTATGGGCAGTAAGATTTGGGCGTTAGTAATTTGCTTTTGTGATTTCTGCTGGTTTTCTTATTGTCTTATCAATTGTGAAGTCATGATTTTTAGAGTTCTATTGTTTACTTTTGTTTATTTTGATAAGTTGATTTTAGGGCAAAATGGGGAATTGCTCGTAACTTACCCATGTGAAAAATTAGGGTTCATTCTTTCAAAAAAAAAGGGGAAAATTAGGGTTCAACATCATGCTTTCCATACTATTAGTAGCCGATGTTGGAATTTGATTGTAAAAGAAGGGGAATAAATTTGGGTTTAACATAGTGTTTTTAGAGTCCTATATGCTTATTATGTCTCATAGTGTCATTGTAAGGACTCTAGTGATGAGGGTATTGGTTAGCCTTTTTTTTCCCACCCTCTCCAGACTCTGCCGACTCTGCCTTAGATGCCGACTCTGCCTTAGATGAGAGTCACGAGACTCATTGGGATGATGATTGAGTGTCAATGTAAGGACCTCGACTTGTTGGTTATGACTAAATTTATCAGAACTTATTGGGTGGTAAAAATGTTCGAGCGTAAGTGACGGGAAACTGATTGGAACAAAACACAATTTAGTTTATTAGAACTGAATTGATCTATTGAATTAGAACTATCAATTGGTTCATGTAGTCGACTCCAATCTTTTGAGATTAAGATTTTAGCATGGTTGTTGAAAACTCAACTGAACTTATTGGAAGCTATTGAACTGAAGTGTAAATTGAACTGAATTGAACTATACATATTAGGTTTGAATTGATATGAACTTATTAAAACTTTTTGACTAGTGAAATGAGAGAGTTAAAGTAATGGGCAAAACTTGTATTAGAATTGAATAGTTACGTAGCATTACGAGAGTGATGCGGTTATGATAGCATCTAAATATCGGTTGAAACCATAAGATATCCCTTGATACGATCCAAAGTGCAGTTTGTTTACACCTTAACAATGTGATTGATTTGATGCGATGCGGCCTTGTTTTTACTCTGTGGACGATGCATTGTCTATAATAGTTCAAGTTTAAGTCAATTGTACTAAATGCAACACATCTCATACCAGAACTCTGAAATATATCTATCTATTTCACATGATAGGTCCCCATTTTTTACTAATCACATTTCCTGTGAGGTTGTGTGAGAGTCTTTTGGTAAACTAGTTTACTAAGGTTCATGAGTTAACTCTTTTGAAGGCATATGTTTTAAAGTTTAACCCTTTCAATCTAATTATTTGACATTTAAGAGGATATTGATGAGTGGCTTGAGTTGGCCTTGTGGGGTTTCCGATTTGATGTTTTTGCTGTCGAACATCTTGCACGTGCCCAAAATCACGTCTTAGTGTACTCCTACTTATGTCTTATGGCATTACTACCCTTTTTTGCAAAAAGAAGACAGAATAGCAAAAACAAAGAAGGATATTAGCCTATTAGCCACATCTAAGTGTACTCTTGTAATAAGATATCCTGTACTATCAAACATCTTGCACATGCCCAAAATCACACCCAAGTGTTCTCTTGTTCAGTTGCTGTTTATTGGTTTTGGGAATTTTAGTTATTAGCCTATTAAGTATTAACAATGTTGAAATTGAAGTATATTTTCTTGTAATAGTAATAAAGAATTTATGATATAATATTCTCATTTTTTTTCAATATGTAACATACTAATTTAAATTTGCAGTAACAATGACTTTGTTCTTGATGCAATGAAGAAAGACCACATGCTCCAGGAATAGGCCAAGAGCTCTAGAGTTCCATTGTCAACCGTCCACACTGAGTGAGATTGTAGGAGGAGAAAATTCTTTTAAAATATAAGGTATGTTTATAATTTTATTGTTTTTATATTTTATGTTTTATTTGTGTATGATTATTATATGTGTTATAATTTTTGTTTTTGTGTATAAATTTATAGTTTCATCAATAATTAAGTTTTAATTTATATACTATTTGGTTTGTATATTGACAATAATAATTTGTCTGCTTTTTAAAATTTATCATAGGTTTAAGCAATGGCTGATGAAGGTAGTAATTCGGAAGATCCTAATTCTCAGGCTAAACAATTTTTCGACATGCTAAGTGCTGTAAATAATCCGTTGTATTCCGGGTGCGAAGCACACTCTCAAATGTCAACTATTGGGAAAATGATGAATTTAATTGTAGATCATAATTGTTTAGAGAGGTTGTATGACGAGTTGTGCACTATGATGCATGAGACTTTACCCCAACCTAATTTGATGCCATCTAGTTTTAATGACACAAAGAAGCTAATAGCAAGGCTTGGATTGCAATCAGAGAATATTGATTGTTGCATTAATGGGTGTATGATCTACTGGGGTCGTACGGCGGATGCTAGACGATGTGAAACATGCTCGAAAACAAGGTGGGTGAAAGATGATTTGGGAAATAAACGCATTCCAAGGAAACAATTTATATATCTTCCCATAAGTCCACGATTACAACGATTGTATGCCTCTCAAGTTACCGCCTGTGAAATGAGATGACACGCTGAGCACCACAAAGAAGAGGGTGAAATATGTCACCCATCAGACTCGGAGGCTTGGTTAAACTTTAACGCAACACATCCAGAGTTTGCAGCTGAGACGAGAAATGTGAGGCTTGGTTTGTATACAGGCGGATTCAACCCATTTGGAAACTCGAGAAGGCAATATTCATCATGGCCTGTGATTCTGACACCTTACAACATTCCTCCGTGGATGTGCATGAAGGCACCATACATGTTTTTGACAGTGATTGTGCCAGGTTCTAACAATCCAAAGCAAAACATTGATATTTACTTGCAGCCTTTGATTGAAGAACTCAAGATGTTGTGGACAAACGGTATCGTGACCTATGATGTGTCCACACGACAAAACTTTTGTCTTAGAGCGGCCTTGATGTGGACGATCAGTGACTTTTCGGCATATTCGATGTTATCAGGATGGAGTATTCACGGTAAAAATGCTTGTCCTTATTGCATGTCTGATTCAAAGGCTTTTTATCTGAGAAATAGTAGAAAAATGTGTTGGTTTGACTGTCATCGAATGTTTTTGCCTGACCGTCACCCGTTCAGAAGAAGAAAATTTTATGGCAAGGGTTCAGGAGGAGGATCATGCCCCTCATACTCGCACCGGTGTAGAGATACTTGGGGAGCTTAACATGCATGGAATGAAGAAAGTGTATGAGAATGGTTCACAAGAATATAATGAGTATTATGGTCCATTGACTGGTGGGTGGGAAAAAAGAAGTGTATTCTGGGATCTACCATATTGGAAAACTAATATGATCAGACACTGTCTTGATGTGATGCAAATAGAAAAACAAATTTTCGATAATATTTTCAATACAATTTTGCGTGTGGAAAAGAAAACAAATGATCATCTTAATGCACGTAAAGACTTGCAAGACCTTGGCATTAGAAGTATATTGCATTCAAAGGGGGATGAAATCCCAATGGCATCATACACCCTAGATGATGGACGAATTCATGTTCTGCTTGATTGGCTTAAGACTTTGAGGTTTCCAGATGGTTATGTTTCCGGCTTAGCAAAGAACATCGACATGACTAAACATTCTATATTTGGGTTGCAAAGCCACGATTGTCACGTTTTCATGCAACACTTAATTCCAATTGTTTTTCGTGAATTGCTTCCTTTACCTATTTGGGAAACTCTCACTGAGCTAAGCTTGTTTTTCAAAATGTTAACTTCCTCGAAACTCAAAACAGTAGATTTGAAAAAGTTGGAGGTTAAAATACCAGTTATACTATGCAAATTAGAGAAGATCTTCCCTCCCTCGTTCTCGTTCTTTGACTGCATGGAGCACTTGTCCGTCCACTTACCTTACGAGGCAAGAATAACTGGACCCGTTCAATATAGGTGGATGTACCCATTTGAAAGGTATGTACACATCATCCACTAATTTTCATTATAAGTTTCTCTCTATATATATATGTATTAATTCTTTTTTATACGCTACATGTAGGTACTTACGGCATTTCAAAATCAATGTGGAAAATAAAGCTCATGTTGAAGCATCAATGTGCAATCAATATCTTGCCAAAGAAACTTCACTTTTTGTATATCATTACTTCGAGTCAGAGTTACGCTGTAGACAAAAAGACCTCCCTATGGATGAGGATGGTGGTTGTAATAATGACAGATCAGGCGTTCTTTCAATTTTCACTCACCCTGTAAGATTTTATGGGATGGGGAAAAGTAAATTGTTGAATCCCATTGATCTTAAAATTGCACACCGGTATATCTTGATGAATTGTTCTGAAGTTGAACCCTATATGAGAATGTTCACAACAGAGCTCCATTCGAGATTTCCTTCAATGCCACGTCAAGAGTATGATGCTTTTGTTGAAGAGGAATTTCCAAAATTCTTTAATGCATATGTAAGTTCAATAACTTTAATTAATTGATATATTGCATCAATATTATATTACTCAATTATGTTTTTTTATAGGCTAGAGCTGGTCATCTTGATAATGTTATGAATGGTCAAATACTGAAGGATATGGCAGAAGGACCTTTGAGATATGCTATAAGTTATAATATTTGTCATGTCAATGGGTATATGTTTCACACTAACAGACATGCCATAGACAATAGTGGAGTATGTGTCAAAGCAGTTGATAAAAATCAAGATGGAGATGACTTCTATGGTCGGCTTGAAGACATTATAGAGCTTGAATATTCGGGAATGCCAATCAAAAGAGTGACCTTGTTCAAATGTCGCTGGTATGAACCGACTCGTTATAGACGTGGACACAACACACGTGTTCATGAACGCTACCAGATAGTAGACATCTACATTAATCGGTTGTATGGAAAGTACGACCCATTTGTCCTAGCAAGTCAAGCTTCTCAAGTATATTACATACCGTATCCAAGTTTAAGGCAAGATTTACGAGATTGGCGAGCTGTGTATAAAGTCAAACCGAAGAAATACCAAGTCAGAGTTGCACAAAACAATGACATTGATGAGATTGCGTTTCAAGAGGAAGAGCACATAAATTTTCATGTCTCTCGTGAAGTCATTATTGAGTCATCACTCCTCGATCCTTCCGGAAAGTTCATTAAGTGTGATGATGAGCTCAAACCATCCACCACAATTCTCGAGGAAGAACCTGATATTGATTCCATATTGTCCGATGATGAGCAAATTGATGATGTCGAATATTTTAGTGATTCGGGTTAGACAAATATTAGTATCTTAATTTCTATTTAACTATTGTAGCAATATGTCTTTTTGTATATATTATGTACTAAACTATGGTTATTTTTTTGAATGTACGCAATTTGTCTTTCTAATATTAGAGCAACAGTAAAGAGCGGGTTGAAAGGAAAAGATGGGGTGTAAAGGTTGTGGAAGAACTAGAACAACATTGCCCTAACATTACCTCACTGGAGTTCTATAGGGTCTTGGAAAATTACTTAGATACTCCAGTGTTTAAGACCAAAAGCTGCCCAGGTAAGAGTAACAAGCGCAAAGAGGACGCCAATGCACCACCCCTGCCTAAAACCACCGATGAAAACAACAAAAGAGAAAGCAAAGAAACTCACCTGCACTAGTATTGTTCGAGCAGATCTGAAAAAACACCCAGGTCAACCACCAAAAACACCATAGAAACGCCAATAAAAAACCCCAACCCACTAGAAAAACGACAACACACCAACCACCAAATGTCGAAGCAATTGAATTGCACTCAAACTCGAGTTAAGCTCAAGTTCGAGCAATAACACTCGACTCCAGATTGGACTTATTCATCACCATCATTCACTCCTATTAGCCAATCCCAAATTAAAAATTTCTCTATAGTTCAATAATCAACTTCCCTAATTGTTATGTTGTATGAAAGATTGGTAAGGAGGCATATAACTTGAGAATCCAACTAAATTGCTCATTCTCATTTACGGTCTGTTACAAATAACGTTTATAAGGTTCAACACTTACATAAATTTTATCGAAATTGTGTAAAATGGCACTATTACCATAATAGTCTTTGTTTATGAGCGGAATACACTGGATATGGTGATGATAATGAATAGCCTTTGTCAAAAAGACAAAAGGGTGTGGATTGAATTGAAATTGGCCCTTGCCCCTACAGTCAACTACAGTTAAGGGCACTCATTGATCCCACAAAAATCAGAAACAAAAAGAGAAAACTAAAGTGAAAAGATTGATGCAATGGGATTGAGTTTCCAAATATGCTAGAAAATTGATAACATAAGTCATGTACATCATGCCAACCAATGGGCTAAAATGCTTATATGTTAAGTTCTAACCATAAGTATCAAACTAGCAAATCATTTTATGACCCTGTGCGCTAACGTGTTTTATTTATCTTGTACATTAAGCATATAATGAATTTAATATAATATAAAGATTTTTAGTTCTGTCATGTGTAGTACTTAGTTTGAAATGAGATTTTGTATCCTTATTATATTTGAAGTAAGGTCAAATCGGGTTCGATTACCAAGTCAGGTAAATCCCGAGTTATTGAATCTGTTTTGAACAGCTCTAAGATAATGTTTGATACTAAGGTACAACCAGAAACAACCTCAAAATTATGTACATCTGACTCTTAAACCTCAATGCGGCCGACTAACTTGCAAGTTAGTCGGCAAATATAGTCACCCAATATAAAACTTGTTGAGCAAATATGGTATAAGGTTGTCAAGATATGGCCATATAGGACAAGTAAAAGCTATAAAAGGGATAATATCATGTCCTTTTCTAACTCTCTAATGCACATATATAGAGTCAAAAAGATAGGTGAGAATTAAGAACAAAATATGTGGAAGCATAAAGCTACAGAAGATTTGCATATCCATATTGGTGATCAAAGATTTGTCTTTGGTTAGAAAGGGTGGCAAGATGTGTTACTATTTGATTAATGTGTAAGAATCCCTTCACAAGTACAATCTCATCATCCTCGTGGGAGGATCTCCATTTTGTACTTTGGGAGATAATAAAGCATATTTAGAGTTACATAGTAGGTTTTGTTTAGAATATGGTAATCATCAATCTAGTGTTACATATAAAAGGATAAATGACACTTTCAATATCCCGCATAAGGTAGGGTTTGGGTGGGGGTTTTCTTTTTCCTGAAAGATGCGGACAAATTATACCCGTTCCCCTAAGGAGGGGGTAAAGAGAGATGCACACAGTCAAGAAACCCCCAACTGATACATGCGCCTAGTTGGTTTGACATGGTCGAACCCCAAACTTTCTGCTCGTCAACTTGAGTTGGTTTGACATGGTTTCAAAAGCTTTGTCATGGGTTCAAATCTCATAGACCTTAGTAACACTTCTCATTTAAACTGAAATAGCATCGTTAATTTATTGGAGACTTTGCATTGTGAAAAGGCGTGGTAGGAGATATAATATATTTTGGATTCTCAACCTTCACAATGCAACACAATGGATGAGTTGGTTTGACCTGGTATCATAAGCTTTCAGTTGAGTCGTAGTTTCTTTGACAATATATACATTTTAGGATTTTTTTTTAGGTCTAGTACTTCATCTATGTAATGGATGAGTGGTTTTGCATATTTGATCGACTTATTTGTGAGGGGCATAAATAAGTGAAATGATTTCTTGGTGGATCGCTAATGTCAAATTATAATAGTTTATAATAAAATAACTCATTAAATCATGTGTATTGATCTATGTAAAGTTGCAAATGATATCTATTATCAATAATCAGTAATCAACAAGCTTTTTTACAAGGGTAAATCTATAAATTCCACACTTCAAAACTCTAGCTATCTAGATGAAAATATAGGTGAAAGCCACTTAATAACATCGAAATAATACAAAATTTATTTTTTTCCTTGCACACATTCAACAAGTTATGGATTATTTTTGCTAGGAATAAAATCCAAGTGGGACCTCTTTGAATATTGTATATGCTTAAGAGAAGGAAAGATTGGAGTTGTTTACTTGTTTTTGTTGTGGTTCCATGGATGTCATTCTCAATAAGAGAATCTTCATGTTGACTCCTAAGTCATAACTCATAAGTCATAAGTCGTAAGTCATAAGTAAGTCATAAGAAACGTCGTTTAAAATCCATACATTTGATGGATCACTCGATCAGAATATAACCAACAAACTTCTAGCATGTTAAGCCAACTTTTCATGCATGAAAACTGATCCTTAAAATCTCAAAAATATGTATTTTATGTCATCTTGTAAGTACTATGTACCTTGTATTACTAAGGAAGATATATTTCTAGCTAAAAATTCTGATTAGAGAATATTTCTTTAGCTTTCCGACAGTTAGTACGTATTGCCCATATTGACTTATAATAGGATTCACAAAGAAAAAATGGCTTGTATTTGTGATCTAGAAGACCCTTTCTAAATAGTTGCAGGTCCCTCTCTTTTTGAAGACCCTTTCGAGTCGGAGGACTTTTTGACCGCACTCTTCTATATGGGTATGAGTTAGCCGTCTATCTTCCCTCCTCAGACCCTGACCAAATCTTGTCTATGAGCGGGATACACTGGGTATGATGATGATGCATTTGTGATCTAGAAATCTCTCAAAATTACAGCGGTGAATTGAGGATACTAGTATAAGGTGGATTGAACACTTACGCGTATATTTTGTTGAAACAACTTGACCATCATTTTGTGTATTATATGTTATACAATTCAATATTAATAGAATTTTCAAATGATCTGAGCTATAGTATAGATAGATTCAATCCTAGATTACCGAGGTTGTTTGAGTCGATGTTTCATTGTACTCTTTAATTCTATTTTTTTTTTGTTATCTTTACTAAACTGTGTATTATTGTTTTTGGACATATAGCCAACAAAACACGATCTATGTTACGTACGTACATTGATTCAATACGAGAATTTGATTCAATAGAAGCTAAGATCGGTTTAATATCATGCTGTCTAGATACGTTGTTAATAATAAGTGAATATAAGTATAACATTAATTATAAATCAAAAGTCTAATATCACAAAAGTAAAACATAATATAATCATATTTGTAAAAGGAAAAAATCGTGAAATTAGACAAGTTTTTCCATCATAATGCAAACAACAAACGAGAAACATAGATAATATAAGATCTTTGTTATTATTTTCTATTTCATATTTAATTTACTATAAAAAAAACCAAAAATCCAAGATAGGAAATCAGAAAATTAGGTTTTAACTTTTTAATTGCCAATTTTCAAAATTATCACGTTCTAAAAATTTTTGATTAATTTTTCTATTCATTATAGGACATATAAGCTAAGTATGAAAATTCAAAGTATAAAATATAAATGTGGAAAATCATTAAAATGAGAAACTAATAATATGAATATTATGGAAAATCTTCGACTTTATTTATTTATTATTTGTGATGTGTGCAAGTCAAAAATAAAATCCAAAAGCAATGAAAAACAAGGAAAAAAAGATGCTACTAGAAACAATCCATGGCTAGAATGAAGGATAAAGATAAAACTCTTAGAATTTATTTGAGCATATCTCAAGAATTTACTCAAAGTATCTTAAGAATAAGATTCTTAAGTTTGTATGTCCGTATGCATGCACTATCATTTTAGTTCCAAAAATCATGACATTTAATTTGAATAGTGATATTCGTGATTGCGGTAATGGAATGGCGACTATGAGTGATACGACTATTGTAATGAACGGTATTGGTTAAAATCGTTACATATCCCTCGAAACGTCCTAAACAACACGAGAAACGTTCGTTTGATTGTATTATTTTACAGGGAAACGTCCTAAATAACATGCAAGCACGACTAAAATAAGAAATATGCAATGAGCTAGGTAGATGCGAAGTGGTGTAGCCTTGTGTTTGTACCATGGTGTGTGCATTAAACATTCCGACTTTTTTCTAAAAAGTTTTCGTCAAGACTTCAGAATTTGTTATTATTAATGTTCTACAAAATAAGTTTACTAGATTAACCACAATTTAAGGAGACAAGGAAGTATTTTGGGAACGAATGTCAAAAAATAAATACTTTCTTTTAACATTTACTGATTATCATTTTTACTTAAAAAAATTTGATAAGTTGAAAACAAAAATAAACAGGGTAATAAAAAAATCGATTTATATAATTCTAATTTTTCATTTCTTGGTTAAAAGTAGGCTTACATTATGAGATACTAAAGTAAATTATAAATACATTACACTAGGCTAGATTACAATCAAGAGGTCCGTACAACCGACTCCTCAAACTTTTCTTTTTTAGGTTTAACGAAATGTTGTTCGTGATCTGATTTACGAGATATAAATTTGGCTCATGTCATAAGAACGATGTTAAGTTGGTTATCGCCAATATGTTACTCGTGCATGAGTAAGATAATGAAGCATGAACATTTACAGATAGATCAGTTAATTTGTTTTGATTTATATAGTCGACTTCATATTATCGAGATTAAGATATTTGGGCTT
The DNA here is from genome assembly GCA_019425755.1 of Amaranthus cruentus. Taxonomy (NCBI): domain Eukaryota; kingdom Viridiplantae; phylum Streptophyta; class Magnoliopsida; order Caryophyllales; family Amaranthaceae; genus Amaranthus; species Amaranthus cruentus. Next base: position 14,464,232 of record CM033466.1, read on the forward strand.
CATACATAAGCCTAAAAGGATGACCAAAATATTCCGTTTAGTGCATAACAAGACGTGGTAGAGGTAGAATTACATTCTCTGTTCGTCAACTTGTCATACAGTTCCACCCAAAGAAAGAAATGACTAGCTGCTTAAAGTTAAGCTAGTGTTGTTTCTACCCCACTTCATGTATTATTTTTCTCACTTTGTTGTCCTAAATGGGTCATTTGAGTTGGCTTTAGGTCTAATTTTCATTAGTACTGCCCTCGTTCTTCTCTCTTTAGATCCTAATTATAGTTTTCTATGAGCGTGATACAATGGGTATGATGATGATGATGATTTGTGTAGGTATTATTTTGGGTTGGGTGGAAATCGGGTTGCCTTAATTTGAATATGGTTAGGGTTTAGGTTTGATAAGTCGTTTTTGGTATACTAATACAACTGAGTAAAAGATTTATAGTTATTTGATTTCGAAGTATAATGGACAATAATCAAGCTATTGTGAAAAAATCTATTTAGTATTTATTTAATCAAAAATTTAAATTAATGATTTTAGCCTTTGGATCTGTCATATACTCTACCACGCGCCCTTGGATCTCTTCATATTTGCTGCTAAATGTTCTACTTGAAATGAGGAATGAATGAAATTTGAATTTGTGATCTTTCATATGTCAAAGAACCAACTCAACCTAAAGGTTAAGGTGATGGTTGAAGTCTATAATATGTGATAAGAGCAATTATTTGCACTAATTGTCATGATTTATATTCCTTTATAATGGTCGCTAATGCTCATTTTGTGCTTATTTTCAAAGATTTATACTACTTTACACATTTTGGATTATTATGTTGATTTTGAGCGATTTTGATCATTTTCAGCATAATTCTTGTGGTGTTAATAACGATGGAGTTTAGTAATGTAATTTTGGCTCAATTGGATAACTTTTACAAAGAAGAGGAACAAAAGAGTTGAAAAGTGTTTACAAAAGTTTAGATAAAAGATGATACGTGTTGACTATTTTGAGCATAACTTTTGATATGAAGATTGTATTGTTGCAAGACTAGCGGCTTTGGAAACTAGACTTCAAGATATTTCAATGATACATTATATGCCCAATTTCCTCACCCGAGTAAAAAATGACAGTTGTTTAAAGTTTATTAGTCAACAGATACTCTGGAAGTTGTTGATAGTTTAGGGACCAAACAAAAGGGGAATTTTAGGTTTAGGGACCTAACAAAAGCTAACACCGTCTCCAGTGTCGAATCCAGAAAAAAAATCAAATGATGTCAATGAATTCAAGTTAAAAAAAATAGCATTATAAAGGGTTCGAACACTGGTCAACTGGGTGAAAGATAAGCTATATAACCAACTCTACCAAGACCAAATGCTGTCAAGTGACAGCATTGCTATAGTCTAAATCCGCCTCTGACCGTCTCGTCGACTTCTGATATCATATAAAAAACCAACTAAATCAAAAACAAGCTGATAGTTGAAGCCCATGATACCCGATATACTCAATCATGCTTAAACTATTTAATCCATTACAATTGAGGTATTAAAAATTTCATCATCATCATACCCAGTGTATCCCGCTCATAGACAAACTATGGTCAGGGTCTAGAAAGGAAAGATAGACAACAGTTCATACCCATATAGGAGTGTGCACAGAGGTATTAAAAAGTTGTGGTACTAAATACTAATGCATGGGTTAAACCAATTTACTCTTGGCAAATCACCGGCAAATCTCATTTATGATTTACAAGCATTTTTTGTGATTCCTTTCTACCAATCCATTTAACCAACTAAGTGAAATTGAAGTTTATCAAAGGTAACCTTTTGAATTATTGCTGGCTGTCAGAGCTCTACCAGTAACATCAGATAAGATTACTGTGATTATTCCATCATGTTGCTGAGGTTGATTAGATAGATACTACTACTCAATATTCCAACCTAAGGTGGTTTAGCTTCATAATTAATGATCCTATCATATCAAAACCTTCATCTATAAGCCGATTATCCTCCGGCCTCAACCATCAGCTTATCTGATATTTTAGGCCATATGATATGTTATGTCCTCTAACAAAAACCCTTAAATTCAAGTGGAATATTTCGCACTAGATATAAAGAGGGACTATGCTGCATCGACACTTCTATTCCAATAGGCTCTCGTGTAGGGTGTTATAGGTCTCAATCATCAGCCTAACGTTATATACTCTAACATAATTTTCTAGGCCCTATTTATTTTACAGGGTATTTGGTAGTTGGCTTTTGCGTTGGCTTCTGACTTGTTGATTAGTTGGTCAAAACTCCAGAAAAAGTGTTTGCTCAAACGCTATTCAACAAGCTTACTTTTAACCCAAAATGAAAAGCTGTTGTGGTTAGCTTTTTTCAATAGTCACTTTTATCTGACTAGTTTAAAAGTTAATAAAAACAAACCAACTAAAAAGTCCGACAACACCCCTGCACTTTTTTGTGTGCGGGCATATTGCACATGCCTAGGATCACCCTTCTTGGACTTCAATCCACATGACATTCTGGTGAACTCCCAATTTCCCCACTTGTTAGCAAAAAGCACCTTTTGAGCTTGAAAGTATTCACATTTGATCAAATCATCTTTGAATATTGACCTTTCCTCTATATAAGGACTCAATAACATATTGACATGTAAACCAGCAAACAAATTCCAAATTCTACAAACTATAAGTCCCTAAAAACAAGGATGGCAGCCCTTTCTTTACTAAGTCACAATGCAATAAGAAATCAGCAACATCATGGGGTTTTGGTAGAAGAAATAGAAGGCCTTATAAAGGTGTATAAAGATGGGCGTGTCGAGAGATCGCCCATCATACCGAATGTCCCTTGTACGAGCATTCAACCCGAACTCAGGGTAACATCAAGGGACATTATAATAGACCGATTCACTAATTTGTCTGCGCGTGTTTATGTACCGCAAGTCCAAGGAAAGGTTCCGGTTCTAATCTACTTCCATGGCGGAGGCTTTTGTGTAGGCTCCGCTTCATGGAGTTGCTACCACGACTTCACAGTCAACTTAGCGTCTAAAGTTGGCTGTGTAGTCGTGTCAGTAAACTACCGTCTAGCTCCTGAGAACCGCCTCCCTGCTGCATATGATGACGGGTACAATACCATTATGTGGGTGAAACAGCAAGCTGCCTATGGTGGTAGTAATACCGAGCATTCTTGGTGGCTTAGTCGATGCAATTTGTCGAGTTTTTTCTTAGCCGGAGACAGTGCAGGGGCTAATATAGCACATAATGTGGCACTAAAAATTGCTGCAGAAACTGGCAATTTTAGGCCAGTTTTTCATAAGGGGACTATCTTGATTCAGCCGTTTTTCGGAGGAGAAACTCGCACTGCATCCGAGAAAGTGTCTCAGCCACAGGGCTCAGCACTGAACTTATCAGCAGCAGATACTTATTGGAGATTATCCCTTCCTGTAGGCTCGAATCGAGATCATCCTTGGTGCAATCCCTTAGTAAATGGTGCAAGTAAATTGAAGGGTGCACAACTTCCTGCTACCATGGTGTGCATTTCAGACATGGACATTTTGATGGATAGGAACATAGAGTTCTGTTCTATAATGGCTAATGCAGGAAAAACAGTAAAAATCGCAGTATATAAAGGCGTCGGACACGCCTTTCAGATCTTGAATAGCTCTCATCATTCGAAATCTCGAACACAAGAGATGATTGCACATATAAAAGCTTTCATCAATAACTGAACATATTGAATTGTGATATACTGATATTGCTTCGTGGGTGTTTAGCAAAATAGTTCATTTGTGATTGAATTTAGCCGGTTTGGTAGATTAGTTGGTTGAAATAAGCTACGCCCACCAGCGTGTTCAAAATTAGTTTGTCAAACCAGCTATCAACTATCAGCCGTTTACCAGACACGTTTTTTTTTTAAAGTTCGTTTGTGATTGAATTTAGGTATTAATTCGAGTAGTCTTTGATGAATCTCTTGTTCATGAAAATGCTACTTTTGTAGTTTGTACACAATATTTGAATTGTGAAGTTATAGGTTTGCCCATAAGAAGTTTAAAGTATTTTGTTGAAGTACATATGTTACTTTTGTATGATTCCACTATTGGATATTCCAAATACCCTAGAAAATTTTTATATTCAGTTTTGAATCAGGATGACATCAATGGTTAGAATACAATCCATAAGTCAGAATTGGGGTTTTGATCCTAATTATAGTAATGGTGACCTATGTTACTGATGATGTCGGATATTGGTATATGTTCAAATATCGAAAACGTCTAAATATTCAATTTTCCGCCTAAAATGAAGTTTCTAAGTGACGTACCAAAGTCCGAGCATCAAGGATCGAACACGAGTACGCGAAACCAAATAAAAGAGCCCGACTAACATAGATGATGTATGTGATAAATTGATGATATAATTGAGTGATGTGGTTGTGCATCGTGAAATATCGGTCGAAATCATGTAATTTTTCATAAAACGGTCAAAAATATATTTCTTTTTCGGTTTGATAGATTTGAACACCTATATATTTCTTTTTCACCGTTCATATTTTAGGAAGGAAACATATATTCAAGTCAATATTGGCACCTGTGCATCAAAGCAACTAATGACAGAAACCAAAAAGTGGGCAATTAGCACTAATTATTCTTTTACCAGATTGAAAAAGCTCTTACATCATAATCTGAAATAATACACGTTTATACCCCTAATTAGAATTATTCCTATAAAAAACTTCCGTTAGGACGGTTCATTAGCAAATCAGAGTGAAATCTTTTTAAATATCATGAGGCGAATTCAAAAAAAACTATGAAAATAATCGTAGGAGAGTTTGTCTCATAAATATGGGGATATATTACTCTTGTGAGAGACCGTCTTTCAATAAAATGACCTTAAAATAAAAAGCTTATATGCTAATAATTGTATTAATTGGACTATTCAACCGATGTATAGAGAACGTTTTACGGGTAAAAGCATTACTACAACTAGCAAATGTGGTGTGTGACATTTCCATTTTTAGAACATGGTTTGTCATTTAAACTATTTACTAGATAAAAGATTTGTAGAATTATTTCCATTTTGCACGGAGAGATTGAACAAATATTCTTAATTTAATTACATACTTGTATAAAAGATTTGTAGGATTATTTATTTTTTTAATTTTTTTATGTAGGAAGGTTATTGGTAATGTTTTAACTATTATAATTTTTCTTATAATATTATTATTTTTTTATAATATTATTATTATTATTGGTCATGAGTTGTATTATTTCTTTAATTTTCATTATATTGAAGTTATTTCTGAAAAAACTTTTATGTAAAGATTTGATGTTATTGTAATAATAATTATATTTATTGTTGACTCCAAGAATTTGAGATATTTTCTATAAATAATATAAGTTTATTAACTGATAAAAAAAATTATATTTTAATTATCAAATAATTTATAGAAATAAGATATTTATTTTGTGTTTTTTAAAAATTGGCAAATCTTTTTTGGGTAGAAAAAAGTTACATTGCTTCAATAAGAAATGAATAATTAATTAAGAGTTGTATAGACATATTTACCCACTTTTGTCATGAAAATAAGAAAGATATAGTTTTATATTTACTATATTAAGAAATGAATTATAAAAGTCAATTTTTTTTTACCATATTAGCTTGAATAATGGGCGGGTAAATTTTTGTTTACAATCTGACACGTGTCAAGAGTGTTTCTTCTTTAGTAATTTTTATAGATTATAGATTATAGATAAATTAAGAAAAGGTTACTAACTTAGTAGGCACCATGTTAAAGCATGATCCATTGGTCCTATAATCCCTAACTAGTAAGACATGATTAGTATGTCATTATGTTTTAGTATTACTCATTGGAATTGTTTTGTTACTTGGGTAATCATTAAAGTATACTCCTATAACATACACCGGAGCCTCAATTATTATAAGTTTTCGATTAAGTTGATTTCTTAATATGGTATCAGAGCTAGCCAGATAAGAAGTCACAACTCACAAGTATAAATTACTTAATTTTTTCCATTTTTATATTTTAATTTTGTTATTTTTTATTTTTTATGCACCCTTATAATTGGTATTATTAATATTTTTAATAAAACTTGAGCTTATCTTAGGAAATTAATAATAAGTTGGGTTATTATTTTTCCATATTCTCGTGAAGTATTGAAAAAAAAAGGAAATTTCATATGGTAACCCTGAGATTTTGGGTTTTTCACGTGGTAACCAAAACTTTTTTAAAAATCCACGCGGTAACCCTGTGGTTTACCAAATTGTTCCACCATGACCTTTTTGCACATAAAATGTTAGTAAAACGTTAGCAAACGTTAATTTCAAAGCTTTATAGCTGTTGTACGGCTATTTATGCGACTCACCATTTCATATGCCATTAGTTCTAACCTTTTTCCCCAACATATAAACCCTAATTCTACCCTTTTTGGCTTTAGGTGAAAAAAAATATAATTTTGATGAAAGATGATAGAGTTAGGGTTTATGTTTGGGGAAAAATGTTGAAATTGATGGCATTTGAAATGGTCAGTCACATAAATAGGTATACATCAGTCTTAAAGCTTCGATATTAACGTTTGTTAACGTTTTTATGTGCAAAAATGTCATGGTGAAACAAATTTGTAAACCTCAGGATTACCACGTGTATTTTTTAAAAGTTTTGATTACCACTTGAAAAACCCAAAACGTGGATTTTCCCAAAAAAAAAAAAAAAAAAAAAAAAAAAAAACTTAGAGAAAATTTTTTCCTTATCCTGCCAAGTGCATATATGTTCGTCTCCTCTTCAATTTTAGCTTAGAAGATGCTTTCAATGGCGGTTCAACCTACCATCAATGCCATTGTTAAACCTTCAACTTACCCTTCTCCAAAACTATCTCTTAAACCCTTTAAAATTTCCACTTTTCCAAACCTAAAACTCTATTCTTCACCTTCAATTCCTCAATTGAAGAAGAAAGATTCGAACTTTTCTCTTGCTGCTACTCCTGAAACCATTTCTGATACTGTAGACATTAATGATGACTTACCTAACAACATAGAGGTTTCTTAATTCTTTCTCTCTTTTCTTTCCTGAACATTTTCAGCCTGAAATCATGAAATTTGGTTATAAAATGGTTTTTTTTATGAAAAATTGTATTTGGGATTTTGATTGAAAGAGACGGTCTTTTTGAGAAACGTCTCTTATCCATTAGTGTTTAATTCTTACTCTTATTCTATATTTTTGTTTATGGGCCGACCCAATTAGAGTTGGTCTCTCAAAGAGACTGTCTTTCACAAGAATTTGTGTTGATTGAATTCTGTTTTGTATGAATTTCTTGCGGGTGTTTTCAGATATTTGTTGCTAGTTTGATGATAAAGATGGGATTTTTTTGTGGGGAGGATTTAAATTTATCTGGATGAAAAATCATGTTTAGTTGTGGTTGAATTCTAGTTCTAATTATTGAAATGAGTGAATTATTTGTAGAAGTTAAAATTTTGTTCATTTTTAGGAATTTGATTTGTTATCTTGTGAACTTATATATATTTCACTTGGTTGAGATTTGAATCGGTAGAATCAACTCAATCAAAAGCTTAGAGTTCACATTGAGGTCTTAGATTATGTTATTCACATAAATAATAAGTGGCTCCCACGACCTATCGGGATTTGGAAGGGATAGGTGTACGCAATTTTACCGATGTTAGTGATAACTAAGAGTAGTTTTTAAATTGATCTTTGGTCGGCAATAGCAATCCTCATATGCAACTCAACGCAAATAAGAAGTGCACATGAGTTAGTTTAATACAAATAAAATACTCCAATGACCTGTTTGGATGCTGGTAATAAATGCTGATAATGAGAATGATTTTTAGTTAAATTTTCATAATATATATTGTCATTCCCATGGTTATGAAACTTTGATCATAAGTTTATTTGTTCATAATTTTCAATTACCACCCAATACCACATTTTCAAATGGTTATGACATGGATTGAATTTTACGAAGAAAATCAGAAATCGATCAAGCATGATCATTAAACTTGTCAAGATTTGCTACTTAAATTACGCTACCTTTTCATTAACATTCTCACCATTTGATTTTGTCATTGCAATGTCAATGTAGAAGCTCATAGTGGAAGTTAAGCCAATGGATAAACCTAATACCCTTTCAAATGCTTATGATCTGGAATGATTTTTTCAAAGAAAACAAGATGATGAAGTAGAACAAGCATCATAATTAAATCGTCCGGAGATTTTCCTACTTAAACTACGCTAACTTTTCATTATTATTCTCATCAATTAATACCGACAACCAAACAGGTTCTAACACGCTTTGTTATGTTATTAACTCGTGATTGATTTTTTTCTATTTTGTTATAATTTGCAATTGATTTGGTCATTGCAATGTCAATGTAGAAGCTCAAAGTGGAAGTTAAGCCAATGGACAAACCAAGGCTAGTTTTGAAGTTTATATGGATGGAGAAAAACATCGGTCTTGCACTCGATCAAACCATACTGGGTCATGGTACGATACCATTAAGTCCATACTATTTCTGGCCGCGGAAAGATGCTTGGGAAGAACTTAAAGTTTTGCTCGAGAGTAAGCCATGGATTTCTCAGAAACAAATGATCATCATTCTTAATCAAGCTACTGATATCATCAATTTGTGGCAACAAAGTGGTGGTAATCCTGCATCTTAGTCTGCTGATTTTGATGGGTTTTCTTGTCTTCAGGTAAATCGTGTATCTTATATGCACTTAATTTAACAGTACATATGCATATAACTTTGTGTTTGTGTATCGATTTGCTGGCTTTCGATAAGAGTAGAAACTAACATCGTCTATCTCCTATAAGATTTGAGACGTTTTCTCAACTCATTTTCAGTTCGGTTTAATTCAATTTGTTTCTCGGTCACATTTTTAGGACTCAATATGTTTTTTAAGTTCAATCTTTGCCTACGAATGCTAGACTGCTCGCCGTTTTGTTAAGTGCCACAAGCTCGGATAACATGTCATATCGCCTGAACCATTGTTATATTCTCGTAAGGGCTTTCGCTAATGAGCGATGCCTTGTAATTCTTTGATCCGAGTGTAGTGATAACATGTCATATTGCTTGAATGTGGTGTCGAAGGGTTGCGTAGGGGAGACAAAGTAAACATATGAAACTCGGGGACGATTTGTTTGGTTGATTATAAGAATATCTATGGAATTGGTGTGTTTAATGAAGAGAAAATTTTAACTTCTCTTCTTCTTCCTCCAAATAGTCTTTGCCTTTTCTTCAAGCCACATAGTCTCTTGAATAGGAATATAGATGAAGGGATGTAATTACTGTCACATGATTCGCTAATCTCCCCGTGAATCGCATATTGAAAAAAACAATTTATGGTCGGTTTTGAGATATGGGTCATTCTTTTGGAGAAATAGAGATATTGAATAAGGTGTAACATACAAGATTTCAATGTGGTTGTCTCAAGTGAAGAAGTGTAAATAAGACTTATGTGCCAAGGAGTTACTCTAACGTTAGGGGTCGCTTGGATTGAGGGTAAATATTTAAGGTAGTAAAAAAAGTCAAATTAATGTAACAAAGGTAATTAGATATGCAAATGAAGTTATTGAAATAATTGTGATTAGACCTGTGCAATGGGCCGGATAAGGGCCGGGGCGGGCCGGGCCTTGCAAAATGCAACATGGGCTTAAAATGGGTCAGGCTTATTGAGCCCGGCCCGATTCAGCCTGTATCTCATAATTCTCAAAGCTTCAATAATATATTAATCCCTTCACGATACAGTATTTGAAAATAAATAAATAAATGTTTCAATTTAATGACATTGTATTTTTAAAAAATACTAGAGCATGGAATAACTTTTAGTATTACTGAAATAATATAGGGAGTAGTGGAGTACTACTATTTAGTTGCAATTTATTTCTAACAATTAAAATTTGTTGTATCATTGCTATTGTAGATATTAGGTGGCAGTGCTGACTTATCATACTCCATCTTTCACATTTTCTTCTGCAACTAAATTCATTTGTTGCAACTTTGGTATTCTGTTCTTCATCAGGTGACCTGATGGAATACAAATTTCAATGTTGATGTTTGCCCTTATCATACAGTTTAGTTTTAAAATTTTATTGGTACAGCCCATTTGTTTTTAATAGACAAAGCCCATTTACAACCCTTTTAAAACCCTTGTCCAACCCTTTTCTTTTATATTTTTAAAAGGTTAGTTTTCAGCCCAACCCTTTTACAACCCGCCCCATATACAACCCTTATTATAAAGGGTCGGATTAGGGGCCCCATCGGGGATCCAGCCCATTGCACAGGTCTAATTGTGATAGAGGTTGAATAGGAGTAAAATAAAAAATATGAATAGAAAAAGAGTTTGATTTCACTCATTTGGAGGTAAAGAATTCCTCCACCTCCCCCTAGGGTAAATTTATACCCCAAAATAAGGGAACTTATTGTTATTTTCTCTATTTTTTCATTACCTTCTAATTCATTTTTTCACTTCTCCAACAATCAAATTCCTTTAATCACCTACCTAACTAATCTTAAATTCCTACTTTGACTTTTATTACCCCTTAAATATTTACTCTCAATCCAAGCGACCCCTAAAGGGAAAATATTTCCCGGAAAGTCATTAGACCAACACTATAATATGAGTAGTAATGTTAGGCCTTTTAAAAGGATCGTAATAGGAAGATTGAGGCTAGTTGAGGGACTCATTGGTCGCGCTTTTCTTTATGGGTATGAGTTGTCGTCGTCCTTCCCTTCCCAGACCTTACTCATAGTTTTATGGGCGGGATACACTTGGTAAAATGATATGATAATGATGATGAGGGTAGATGAGATGCATATGCTACAATGGACATGTGCAAAGAAGGTCGGAAACAACTCAAGTAAGAAGGTGAAATAGAGGGAAAGGACGACTACTTATGACTTTGATGTGTGAATCACTGAATTGAGTTTTGTCTCAGTTGGAGCAAAAGCAGGTAACGCTTTCCTAGACAAGGCGTTGGGATCAAATCTCACCTGACAGTCCCCTTTGCTCAGCCTACTTTATACCGAAAATATGACTTTGATGCATGTGTAGGATATGAGAGATGATTTTAAAAGATAGGAATGCATAGAGGGGAAAATGTTAGCTTAATATTCAACCTTTTGTTATGAGATCAAAATTTTAGCATTAATTATTATGTTAGGAGGTACTTTTTGTTCCGTAACAATTGCTACAAGGACAAAATTTGAACAAATCAAGAAAATAGATAAAATTGAGTAAAAAAATGGGAGAAATGAGACGAAAAATAATATAAATGCGGGATGAGAAGTAAAGAAATATATGAGCAATACAAAAAATAGAAAAATCAATATCACGAACCTAAATAAAAAATATAATTAAAAAATATAAAGTAAAGGTTCCTTTCTTATCATGAAAATGATTCTACTCATCAATTCATGGCTTTAAAGAATATGATTCCAATTGGTATATAAGATATAGAAAATCCATAAAATTCCTACAATTGTGATTCTCTAAGCCTTTTTTGCAAGAAATTATATTCTATGTTTCAACAACAATATTACATGGTTTAATTACACTATTTATTTATTAATCGATATTGTTAAATTATTATTTATATAAAAAATTATAGTTAAAGTAGAATTTTATTTAATTCTTAATGTATATTTTTATAGCATATTTTTTTATATTTTTTAAATATACGTGACAAAAAATACTAAGGATCAAAACAATACGTTGAATAACGTGAAAATAAAATATATAACAACTAATTCCAACCAGAGGAATTATTAATATATATACATACATATAAATATATAATTTACAGTAAAATATGCTCTTAATATAAGACAAAGAGTATTATAAGATACACTAACAACTGTTTAACAAAACTAATAAGTATTACCTCTGTTTTTTAAATAGTTACACGCATTTCTGATTTTTATGTGAGAATTTAGAGGAAATATAACTATTAAAAAATCGGAGAATAATATAATATAAATTGAAATTATTTATTATTGCTTAATATCTCAGTAACGTCGTTGTTGGATGCAATTTTCCTTACGAAGTTAAATCGGGTTTCCAAACTTGGTTCGCTTCTTGATAACTTTTGTATAATCTGACATAAATATAAACATATAAATTTGTCAAAAAATAAAAAATTACACGCAATCCTTCTATTCCAATTTGTTGGTTACACTATCCTTTAACCAAAATTGTTAAAGCTTTTTAATTAAAAATTCAAAGTCGTCATGTTCATTCTACCCAGTGTATCTAGCGTATAGAAAAATATGGACAGAATCTGGTGAAAGAAAAACGTCAGCAACTCATACCCATAAAGAAGAGCGCGACCAAAAGGAATCCCCCGATATGTATCAAAAATCACACGCAAAAATTCAAAATGTAACCAACAAACTGAAACAGACGTACGTTACATTATTTATTATCATTCATGCACCTTTCACTACTCGCTACTACATAAAAACTGCGCTTGCGACTAGCACACACAACTTTATCACACATTTGCGGGTGAGATGCATGTGACATTTTTTACACTTATTGAAGCCCATCAATTCTTTGTGTAGGTGGTTAGAATCGAACATTTATCACAAGATTAAAAGGAAATCAATTTTTCGAGTTGCTTGTATTAGCCTGCATTACAACTATATATTTCAAGCGATACTCATGTGAGAGATTGTCTCTTAATGATCAGTGAAAAGAATTAAAAACTAGTTCATATTTACGCTATTTAAACCTAATTATAGACCACGTCTTACGATTCGTTTTATTTCAACTCATTTATTAGGGTCTTAACCATCATTTGTAAGCCCTATTTAGAATTTATTATTCATAAGTGATGGCTGAATATTGGATGGGAAAGGCCAAATGTTCCCGTATTAACATCACAAAAATGTTTTTAGATAGTTAGTTTTTGGTTGACTTTTGACTTGTTGATTGGTTAAACAGTTAAAAAAAATTTTGTAAATGACTTTATAAGTCTAAATAAAAAGCTACTCCAGTGAGATTTTTTGTTGTTTTTGGCTTGTTGACCTACTTTATTCTCTATAAATAGCTAACAACCATTACTTAAATTCACCAAATATTTTCATAAATAGATGGTTTTTTCAGCTAGCTTAAAAGGCTAACAAAAACATCCAACATTTCTAGCAAGTCAACTAATGTAACACCATAATTTCCTCCCGTCCTTCACGGTTTTGGTTCCGTATAAGGGGTTGAAAATTCGTTCCGTATAAGGGGTCGGAAATTCAGAGGTGTTATAACTAAGCTAACTGAAAAACCCAACAGTCAACGGTCAATTATACCTTATCATTGACACCAAAACTTGTAGGAGATTCAAGAGCTTGATGCAAAAATTGATGCCCGAATTTGGATGTGAAATAATTTCGAATATGTTGTAGTTCTGGAAAATCTCCTATCCTTGAAGATGCATAAATTAAGCTCCCTATGGCTTCCTTAAATTCATTTGGGCACTCCCTGAAAAAATATACTTAAAAATGAAAAAAAAAAACGTATTCCATTGGATTCAAACCAATTTTAAAATTTAGTCGTTGAAATTATATGCACTTCTTATATATATGAAGTTGCAGATGATATTTTTTCATAAGGGTCAAACAATCACAATAAAAGGTAATCTTGTACTTCCACTGTCCTATTGAATTTGCATCACTTTTCATTTTGGTTTGTCCCATTTAATTTGCATCATTTCTATATATGGTCAATAGCCCATCACTTTCTTTTAATCTCATTTATACATTTTAATTCTCTTTTAATTTCATCCATCAAACTCTGTCTAGATACGAGTAAATAAAAAGATCAGAAACTAACTTGCTTTTCTCAATCAATGACTCATTTTGTGCAAGAAGATTACAATAAGAGTCTATAAGATCAAATGCATCCAACATGTTCTTGCTCTTTATCACATGCTCAACCTGAAAAAAAAAAAATACATTACTAAATAATAATATTTAATAGATTTTCGTACACAAGATTCACTTGTACGTTACTAGTTTCAATTACAATACGACTAATAAAAAAAATAATACGTGTGTAACAATTAATTCCAAACAAAAAAAAAAAGAAATAACATGATTATTTAAGAAGAATTACTCGAATTAGAGCTTGTTCTTGATGACCGAGATTAAGGAGTTGAACAACATCCGAATGCGAAAATGAGTAAAGAGCTTGTTGCCTATTCTTGAGATATGAATTTCTTGTTATAGCATGATCTAAATAAGACATTAATTTTGATGATTTTTTTCCTAATAAATTGATACCAAATGTTTTTCCCATTTTTTGTTGATTTTTATTTTGGTTTTTCTCTAGAGGGTATACAATATTATGGGTGTATGAGAAGCTTTTTATAGTATGGGAGGGAAGATGATCAATTGCATGGACTATATATGGATAGTTAGGTGGTTATATGGTTTCAAGAGGGATGACTCATTTGGTTTAAAGCACATATATATTTACTATTGGTATATTGGAATAATAACAATAACATTCAAATTGGTGTATTGGAATAATAACAATAATATTTAAATTGGTATATTGGAATCTAACAACAATGTTACAGGCTTTCAAATAGTTGCAGGTGACTCTCTCTTGAAAACCCTTTAGAGCCGGGGCACTCTTTGACCGCACTCTCCTATATGGGTATGAGCAGCCGTCTATCTTCTCTTCCCAGACCCTGACCATATTGTCTATGAGCGGTATACACTGGATATGATGATGATGAATCTAACAACAATATTTAAATGGATGACCGCTTTACCAAGTAAAAATAGTTATCCGTTATATGGATCATTTGTTTTCTGTTATATGTTTTGTCTTGTTTCGTTTTGTTTTTGTTTTGCCTATAGGGGTATCTGAGTTTTCAGTTTTTTTTGTTTTTTTTTTTTCAGGTTTTTTATGTATCGAAGATTTTTTTACTATAATCTTTTTGGATAAGAGTATAATAATTTATCATCTTTTATCTTTTGTAAATTTTAATTATAGCTTTTATAAATATGATGTATCGGATGGAATGATGATATTTCTTGTTTTGATGGTATAAATTTACATCTTTGACTTACCATTTAGACTTGTTTAATAAACAACATATCTAGATTATTAATAGTGTATAATTGAGTAAACGTGTATTATTTGTGTTAAATCTTATAATGTTGAGTACATCACAAATTATGGAACTATTTTTTTTATGTCCACTTGAGTTTTCAAGTGCTATATAGAAAAAAGCTTAAACATAATTAAGTTAATTGTTGCCTACTTAAGACACAAAAAGTATAATAACATGGTTTAACATGTTAATCTATTGATGTTAAATTTAGCTACTTCTCCGTTTTATTGAATTTGCTACAATTTTTGATTTTATTTGTCTCTATATTTTTTTTATATAAATATTCTCCATTACATTCTACGATTTGTATTTATATATTATTTCTCTCTTTTGGTATCATTTACACAATTAAAATATTTCATCTTTTAAATTTTCTCGTAATAGCTTTGCTTTTTTATAAGTTAGTACTCCCTCTGTTTTCTAATATTTTTCCGTTTAGAATATTCTATTTTGGAGAGAAAAATTTGATTAAGATATTTAAGATATATATAGATGATAAAATATATCCATGTGAAATCTCGTTAAATTCGTCTTAAGGTATACTTTTTATCATATATTTTTTATAATTTTTTATTATGCATATTTAGAGTTATTCAGACACAAAAGTTATTTTGAAAACTATGCATAAAAAATAGGAAGAACAAAAAATAACAGAGTATTATATATGGGTCATATAATCCATCATCGTGAGATATGAGCAACAATATTTTTTTCTTTTGAAATGACCAACAATATTATTTTAAGTTTAATAAAACAAATTGAAACTTCGTTGTCTTACAATATGGTTTATTTTAATTCTTTTTTTAATTTAAGTCCATTGTTATAGGAAAAATAAGACAGAAAATAGGAGAATTAATTAATAAGCACTTCAAAAGAAAAGGAATGAGATTAAGAGATAGAGATAAATTGATTATGTGAATAAAAATAAAAATAAGAGATTATTTTATCCAATCAACAAGCTAAAAAGTTAATTAAAAAATTATTTACCAAAAAAAAATAGGCAATGTCCCTCGTTTATGATTTAGGACTATAAATTGCAAAAAATACTTTTAATAATTTTCCTATAATAATACTAACTTTCGATTAATCATAAATAATACCAATTCAGAGAGTTTTTTAAAATAATTAATTAACTATTAATTTTACCTGTATTTTTTATAAAATGACATTCTATAAACAAATATTAGTATTATTCTAAACAAACACCGCCTTAATTTGGTATCATTTATAGTTAATCAAAAATTGATATTACAGTAGATACATCAATGCCAATTTCTATTTTTTGACTCTAAATTATCCTAAAAATTGGCAAATTCCTAGTAATTACTAGCATTATTTGTTAAGAATCCAATTGATTAAGTTAGGCCAAAGACCCTTTATTATCACCAAAAGTGGGAAGAAAAGTAAAGGATCCTTTATTATATCCCAAAACTTGATTGTGCTAAAAATAATTCCTTCAAAGAATCATATTCCAAGGAGATATATGGTAGTCAAAAACACACCACCTTATATCAGCACATATACAATTGTACAACTCCAAACTGTATTTTGCCAAGCGGAGAAGCAAGGGGTTGGCAAGATAGAGGCGTTCCAAACAGACTTGATGACCCAAAATTTACCCGATTTTATAACCGAATCCGATTTGACCAACTTTAAAAATGATTTACAAATATGTAAAAAACAATACACAACACCTGAGATCAACCCGATGACCCGAATGAACACCTCTAGATATAGGCAGCAGAACCATTGCAAATTGCAGAGGAATCCTTATGAAACAAGAAAAGAACACCTTCAAGTTAACTTGATATCTTAGATATAAAAGACGAGTCGAAAACATTAAAAAGTTGAACTTAAAACTGAACAAATTTAAAAATCTTGTATTGGCATGCAGTAAAAAAAGGAGTATGCCCAAGGGTGACGGGGGAGCGGGAGGGGGAGGAGGAGGAGGAGGTCGAACATAACAACAATAATTTAATTTCAAGGAAGGCCTTCTTCATCTTCGTTATCAAACTCGTCCATGTGATCCAGGAGATAGTTTGCAGCCAGCTCCTCGTTCTTATTGCATGCAAAATAGACTTGTAAGACTGTAGTCCGTCTGAAACCCATAGCCTCGAGCTGCAATAACAAACATGATGATAAATTAGCAGAGAATTCAACGATCAAATATAATTCAGATATTACGAATAATTGGCTTAGGAAGACCCTCTTAATCATACGGAATTAAAATCAACTCAAGGGAGACGTCTCGCAGTTGTACTAATTAAATTTTGATAGTGTTGGGCTTAGTTTATCATCATATATTTGACTCTACGGTCCACCACACTACATAATACTCCCTCGGTACTTTTGAACTTGCAACATGAGCATTTGGCACAAAGATCAATGTTGGGTGGGTTATTCAGATTGTGTAGATGAATAATAAAAGAGAAAGGAAATGTGTAGATATGAATTTACGAATTGGGTAGGATCATTTCCATAAAACGAAATTACAGCAAAGTAAACGGAACGGACGAAAAAGACAAGTGAGGCAATTTCAAAGGGACAGACGGAGTAGTTTTGTAGCAATGGAGCCATGAATAAGAGTGAAGAGACGGAAGAGACGTGGCCACAAAGGTGGTGCAAAAGAAAGAAGAAAGGACGGCTAAGCAATCCATGTGCTTTGTGGTTACACTAACATACAAATATAATAGAAGCGATAATAATTCAGGTCACGCACATGAGCAGCATAAACAGTTCAGAAACTTTGTTGATCATCCCGAAAATGGTCATCCACCTTTCTATTTCGACCTCTCTAAACTCCACCACCATTTTATATAACAAGAATCCCATACCCTTTTCGAGAATCCGTGTCTCCGTGCATAAAATATTGTGTTAAGGGCCATTTTATAAAATCAAATTTCATTGACACCCAAAAATCTCAGGCACATCTGAATAATACACAGCTTAAGAAATATATATAGTACATACACGTTCAATGGCTTCGTGCTCCTCTGGTGTCACAGACACAGTTTGTGGCATTGAAGAAGCCAACTGCGAGAGCAAGTTCCTAATCCAGACAGATTAATAATGGTCAGAATTACATTCAATAGCCATGCCTTTCGAAATGGAAAAAGCAATACAAGTGAAGTAAATACCCTTCCCCTTCAACGGGTTCATTAATTAGGCGAAGAAAATCAGCCTGGTGATCCTGAATGAGACGCATTAATTGTGGATTCTGCTTTCCTAGTTCTTGAAGCATAGGCTGAACAAGAAGACAGGAATGTATAAAACTTTCCAAAATTATGTAATCCACCTGAAAACACAAGACATGCAGAAAAGGCAGCATACCTGCAAGATTTGCGGATTGGCTTGCACCATCGCTCGCAATGCTTGAAACTATAACAAGATTTATGATTTAGGATCGAGGAATTGAATGTGGCAGATAGCAAATGTTTCACAAATAATCCCATACCTGTTGACTATTACGAAGGAAATCTAATGAGCCAGCACCAGCATTTGAACCCACATTTGGAAGGCCCTGAGAGCAAAAAATATTAGGAGTTTCAAATGAACGAAGATAATTTCAAATGACGAGATTCTGGTATAACTCAATACAGCAACATAGACAAGCAAATAACAAAAAAGTAGCATACTTGTGGAAAAAGATCTAATGGACTCGCATTAGGACCACTAGATGGCACAGCTGCTTGAGGTGCTTGAGAAAGAGGATTCCCAGCCTGCCCACCAGTAGGAGCAGGAGCAGCAGTTGTTGCTGCAGGAGTTTGAGCAACTGGTGGAATTTCAGCTTGCTCAGGAATTCCCTGAGTATCCAAAATATGAACATTAGCTAACTTCTAAATGTTGCAACAGTAAGCTAATCAAGTTTCTTGTACAAGAAGATACACAAAGTATGAGAATATTACTATGAAAAGGACAGCAAAAGTCATACTGCATCAATGGAGAAAAAAAAACTTTCTGAAAAACGCAAGGAAGTATGCCTACCAGCTACCACGCTATGGAATGCATTTCATACCCCATTTGCATTTAATAAGGCAATCAAGTTTCTTGTACAACAAGATACACAAAGTAAGAGAATAATGCTACCACAAGGACAGGACAAATCATACTGCATCAATGGAAAAAACAGCTTCCTAAAAAAACTCAGGGGAGTATGCCTACCACTGTATGCATTACATACCCCATTTGCATTTAATAAATCAACTAGTGCACATGATAATATCATCATTTTTCATATAGAAAGAGCAGTTTCACTTGTAAAAAAAAAAGAGAAGGCATAAAGTCAAAAGATAAGGTTCTAAAAAACAAGAATAAAATTGTATTAGTAACTCAACTTTAACTACACTGCATAATCAAATGCGACAAGATGGAATTTGCAAAGATTGTCATGAACGGCGACCCTTAGAAGAACTTGACAGAAATCACATGCCAAGTACTTCATAGTCATGGTTAAATCGGCTTGAATTTAGATGGAAAGGACAAAAAGGAGAATGCCAAGAGCATCATTAGTAAATACACATACCGAATACAAATATTCAACAGCCCTTTCAGGGTTGTTATACGCAGCACGTAGAGCACGGACAACTGTATCCCTGTCCCAACTTCCTCCACCCATGTCAAGAATATGCTGAATTGTGTTCTCCAAGTTGCTTCCTGCGACTAAATTTGATGCAGCCACACCATAGACATCTGATTCACCTCTGTTTTTACAATATTATGTTAGCACCATATGCATAAAATTGCATTACAATGTGAATCAGATGGAAAATAGGATGATTGATACAACTATCTATAGGTTTAAAACTCACGAGGTAGCAGGGGCAGTAGTTGCTGGTTCTGGAGCAGCTTGCGTCCTTAAAAGCAAAAAGCCACTTGTAAGTAGAGTGAAATAGTAATAAAGATAGTGTATCATACCATGCTATCAGCAACATTAAATAATAGGTACTCAAACTCCAAAAATAAAATAATCAGCTGCCACAAGAACTTACTGAGCTTGAGGTGCAGCTGCTACTGGAGCAGCAGGGGCCGGTGTACTCTGAGGCTGAACCTATACAAAGTAAGGCAATCTTTAATCCATTGAACAAGGAACAATAAAGAGCCAAATAAGAGAGGCATACAGTCAACATAAGGGCTGCAAAAGAAAAAAAGGGGGGGAGGCTAGGGCAAGAGGCATACATAAACATAAGCATATTCATAACAGAAATTTCAGTTATGAATAACATATGTATACATCAGCAAGAATCAATTCATAGAACAAAAAATATCATTAAATTACAACAATATGAGTTGCAAGTTGTCAAGACCCTTGCCACATAGTATTAACATTCATCAACCAACTAACAGTATCCAGTTACCACAATAATGAAGATCTGTGTCACAAGATTCGCTAATCTGCTCGTGAACACAAATCGAAAAGAAAAAATTATAGTCGGTTTTGGGCTATTCTTGGGAAAATTTAAGTGAATTATGAATTCAAAAGTCGAATTCGGTAGCGAATTATGTTACACGAGATAAAAGAAAGATCAATTGTAACAACATTACAAAGTGATGAAATTTTTTTTTTGAAAAAGGGAAAAAAAACTCAAGATGTGCAAAACTGAAGAAACCAGCTTTTGTATATATGCAGGAAGGGCAAGATTTTGCTCAATACTTCAAGGCAAACAAGATTAACATTCAGGTAACACTCACTGAACCGCACAAAAGAAAGCATTAAAATGCTAGAATTGTCTAAACATAATTACAATTCACCAAACCTACCTGAGTGGCAGGTGCAGCAGAAACAGATGAAGCTCCAGCTGCAGCAGGCTTATTCTGCAATAAATCCCAAATAATTACACGCACAGTAAAAACTGTTTTCAAAACTACAGAATTTCCAAGCAAGAACAAGAAAAAGAGGAATGTCATTCAAGTGAGTAAAACAGAAAAGCTCTATTAAAGTAACAATATCATTATCAGGTTAACTCATCAAAGTTGAAAAATGAAAGATTGACAGGACTCTTCAAAAATTGATCTTATAGAGCCATGGTCATTACAAGGGTAAATGATTCTCAACTAAGTTCAAATTAGAAAATTCAGATTTTTTCCTTCAAAATTTAGAAAATATTTACTTAGAAGGAAGGAGCAATGTCATGCCAAAACAAAATCAGAAAATAATAGTCAACCACAAATCTACAGCAGCATAAATTAAAAGAGAAATAATGGGATACTTCATTCATACAACAAAAAGCGTCACTAGCCAATGATAAGTATGGAATATAATTTTTGGCAAGGTCAAGAGAGAACGAGGTGTACACAGCTATACCCGTACAAGAGTAAGCTTATAGCCTTATACCCTCATATAGCACTTCAACAAGTATAAACCCCTGAATAGTGAGGAATCAAAAAAATTCTAAAAATTGGCTCATGAGTGCAGTCATTTTCTTCAACTATTGCAAAGGGTCTACCTTACTTAACATAATAACCAGGAAACTATTCTCAGCAACACTATTTTCTTCCAATGTTGTACCATCTTTAAGAACCTTCCCCTGATGGATGAGCATTTGTTGGCCAGCAGGATATGTCTCTGCACCTTGTACATTCTCAATGTTTTTCTTCACATCTGCAACCTAAACACGACAATGATGATCAATAGTTACAAGTCAGCATAAATACTAGAAAATGAGACCTCATATTTGGAAAATAGGTCAAGAAAACAGCATAACTTCTTATTACAGGCATCTATCACATACAACTCAAAAGGAAATGTTAAACACAATTGCTTTAATTAGATGTCATTTAAAAAAGAAACAATAAAAAGTTTTCAACGCATAAAAGGAATCCAATAAGGTGATTTTGCTAGGGCTCAACACGATCATAGCCTCAAATCAAGTTTAATAACATCTACACTACGCTATTAACCATTGAAGCATGAAACGTGAAAATATGCCTCGTACCGTGTTTGGAAATGCAATTTAAAACAATAAATCAATGTTTCTCCTTTCTCGTTGCATCTACATAAAAAAAATATGTTTTTTTTTTGTTTTATTGATATAATTATACTATGTTCTACTTATATGCTACTAGACTTATAATTTATGACTAGTGTTATAGTTATCTTTCCGCTAATGATCAATGTATTTCGATAAAACTTTCAAAAAGTCCACGTCTCTTACTCCTACGTGAAAATGAGTTTTTAAACTTAATCCATCATTATATATACCAGTATAAAAAATAAACTCCTACGTGAAAATGAGTTTTTAAACTTAATCCATCATTATATATACCAGTATAAAAAATAATTTCAGCATCGAAATTCTAATATTGAAGAGTGGCTTCATTAACAATAGAAAGAAGAAAAACAATTGACAAGGTATCTCACATAAAAACAAAAAAAAGATAAAGTATTACATGAAAATATAAAGCAATAAATCTTTTCGAATCTAGTACCTTTTAGCATTAGTGAAAAAAACAGCATCACGACAAACAGCCAGAAAAAAAAAACCACGCCTTGCAAAATTCATGAAGTAAATGCATTTTCCAATACAGCACTCGGGATGGCCAATTGACAAGCATTAAATGCATCAACAAATCTAACTGTACAATATTTTCAGTCTTGGACTTAAAATTTTGTATATAAAAAGACATCCTAGCGACATTACTAGAAGAACCAGAACAAATAGCAAAAAAACGACCACAATCTAGCAGAATTTGTAAATTGCATTTTAACACGGTATGGAAAAAGGCAATCAATAAAAGCATCAATAACTCTAATCGAAGCATAGTTGGTTTTTGCTTCTCGGACTGAAAAGTTCATTTGCATAAGAATTTGATATTATAAATTCCGAGTTATTCACAATGTTTCTACATCTCACACACAGTGAACAGAACAAAGTAACAAACCACACCCTCTCAACCACATAGTTATTCGTAACAACAAACATTCCTCACCATTACTTCAAAGTTAAAATCTTTCTCCAGTCCTATCTCCCCAAATCTACCAACAAAACACAGACACAATTTATACCAATTACCATAACAATAACTCTACTCAAACTACTATTTTCCAAGTGAAATGGAACTTCTCCCACTTTGTCCTTAATGCCACATTCCCTAAAACAAACAATTTCAACTATCAAATGTGGCAATCAACTGTGTACTGTAGCTAACATCAGTAGCCATTCCACCACTCCAACCACAACTAAATCTACATAAAAAGACAACCGAGAACGATAAACCCTTCCATTCCGAAGGCAAAACAAACCTTTCCTTATATCCCCTCTCATAAAGGCCACAACTGCATTCACTTCAAACTTCACCATTCCAAAAAAACCTGACTTCAATCCAAAAATATACTCAAAAATCAATCAAAGACAAATACCCAACCCTAATTACTTCACACATAATAAATTAACATAATTCAATTCAATTCAATTCAATAGCCTAATTACCCTTCCCACACGAAACCTCCAATTCAAAACCCTAAATTCAAAAATCTCTAACCCTAATTTAAATCCAAAATCAAAAAAAATTCACAAACACATACAAATAACAAATTCAAATACAGATTTTTTTATGAAAAAAATCAATCATAAAAAGGACAAAATACGAAAATTAAGAAGATTTACAGTGTCATCGCTATTCGCTTCGATCTCGAAACTAGTGCCCTTAAGAGTCTTCACAAATATTTTCATCCTGCGATTAAAAACCCTAGATCGCCGTCGTCGTTTTCGTCGGAAAATTAAGGAGAGAGAAAGGAAGAGCTAGAAACGCCTTAACTAGGGTGTTTCTATCTCTCTCTTGATTTATTTGTTGGGTGTATTTATACTGGTGGTCTTGTGAATTAAGAGTGTGCGGGGATAGTGATTAAGGGTTGATGATCTTATGATTCTTGCCTTGTTTACTAGGATTCCAAATTCCAATCCTAACTTTAGGCATTTTTTTTTGTTGCAATTTTTATGTTATGCAGGGCCGGCTTTAGGGGTGGGTAAGAAGGGTCGTCGTTTAGGACCCTATGTTAAAAAAGCAAAATTAATGGTTGTAGTAGGTAGGGTCTATATAGGTGATAAATTGCAAAAAAGGTCCCAATTTGCTATTTTGTCCAGAGCTGGCGCTGTTGTTATGTCATTTGAAAATTTGTTATTTTGGTTGTTATATAAGAATTGTTTTGTAAAAAAATATATATTGACAATATCAGAGTATGCGTAAATTATAAATATAGGTGTATTACGATCAAAATTAATATAAGATACAGTTTTGTATCTTCAATTTAATTTTTGATGTTATATTTTATGGAGTAGCGTGTGGATAGTTTGATTGGATTTAATTTTGGCATTGATGAAATTCAAGGGAATGTTTGATTTATATAGATTCGGTCTGATTTGATTAGAAGAATTTTCTTAATTTAGACGAATTGAATAGAAAGAAAATAAAGAGTTTATATAAGGGCTAGTATAATTTTTCTTTAAGAATTAATTTAACTATTAAATCTTGAGATGTCTTTAACTATTTTGAATTTGACCTATCCATCAAGTATAGTAGTAGATAAAAACTTAACTTCAAAATCCAAATAATTGATATAAACTGAGTACATAAATCAATAAAAAAAATCATTTAAAAGTACATTAAAAATTTAAATTTTGATTCATCAACCTAATTTTGATCTGATTGACCTGAATCCGACTTGATCAACTCATTTATCAATAGACACAACTTGACAAGTACTATGCAACTATATGTTCAATTCTAGTACACATGTAAGGTAGAATTAGCAACTCTTATTAAATATCTTCTTTAGTTGAAAAAGATTATCTTTAAATAAAGAGTTTATATTCATCTAATTTATATCAATTAATCGATCTAATAAGACCTTTATCTGGCGTTCGGTTAGTTGCATGTGTCTCTCTTTTTCAAGACCTTTTGGAGTCGAGAGACTTTTTGACCGTACTCTCCTATATAGGTATGAGCTGCCGTCTATCTTCTGTAACACCCCGTCATTTTATAACGTCATTATTTATTTGAAATAATGATTTTTAAAGATTTGTTTTATTTTAATAATTATTGTGAATTAGTTTATATGAATTATTTATATATGTATGTGAATGTCTACATATTTATATTAAGAGTATATTTATTATTAGTTAATATTTGTTTGTTTTATCACATATTCGTTTTTTTTAGCAGAGATGCTGCCGAAATTTCTACTCAAAATAATAAGATTTATATATATATATATATATATATATATATATATAGATATATATATATATATATATATATATATATATATACCAAAAATAGAGTGTTACATCTTCCAGTTTTGGTTTGTTAAAGGAACACCCCATTTTTTTTTTAAACGTCGGAAATTCAAGAGTGTTACATCTTCCTTTCCATACCCTGACTATCGTTTGTTTATAAGCGGAATACATCGGGTACACTGATGATGATGAATAGATCTAACCCATTTATAACATGTATTATGGTGAGATACTCATAGAACAATTTTTGAATATAAATGCTTAATAACATGCCCATTGGACAATTTTGGCCAATGAAAAAACTAGGGATTGAATCCAAACCAAATTCCAATTTATTCTCAGTTTTCACGCATAATATTCATCATATTCCTCCTTACTCACGGACCAGCACAGGCACATTTCAGAATCGGACCCGGATCCAGACCCAAACCCGGACCGAAAGTCGATCCGCCGGCAAACAACCACTCCATCCGTCCCCAATCGGTATCACATCCTTCCTTGTTCTCATTCCTTCAATTCTTTTTCAAGGATTAATACTCTTATTGCTTTCTGATGTTGATTGCTAATAATCTGGAATGATAATCAAATTCTTTTAATATCGTGTGTTGAAGTTGGGCTGTTGTTTTTAGGGCTCAGAGATTTGGTTTTGTTACTAATTGTATTCTGAGATTCTTGCATAGGTCAAGGGTTGAACAAATTCTGTAATTGAGAATAAAAGTTTAGGAGTGTATTTCACTAAATCGTACAATTTGTACGATTTATGATATACTAGATAAGTTCCCGTGCCAAGCACGGTTTATTAATCATTTCAATAAAAAATTATTAATCTTTTATATGTAATTAAGTTATTATATGACTTTTAAATGATTGTTTTAGAGCAATGGTACAATTCTCGGTGATATAAAAATAAAAAAATAAATAATAAAAAAACTTCAATAAAGATATGTAGTAGCATCGAAAGAAAAAGATTTGTTTGTTACAGTGATACATATTCAAATCTTTTATTGCATTTAAATATAGTATAACTCTTAAATCATTGTTTATAACAATGTTACAACTCTCGGTAATATATAAAAAATAAAAAATAAAAAAACATTAAAATCAAATTAAATAGATAAAATAAATAATAAAATTATCAATAAAACTTATTCATTTAACAACAATATTTGAATTTGCGCATCTTTCTATGACTATTAGCGTATGAATATCCAATTTAAAATTAAAATTAATTAAAATAATCTAAGTAATTTTATTTAAGGAAAAAACTTTTCTTGATAGATTAACATGTGTCCAAATCTTCTATTTCTTTAATACATAATATGATGTATTGATAGATACATAAATGATGAATTGATAAAATTAAAGATAAAAAATTACCTAAAATAAAATTTAAGTGATAGGATTGAGAGAAAAAAGTTTTATTTTTGCAATGACACGTGTCCAAGTCTTTTATTGCTTTAGTATATAGTATGATTGCTTTTGATTTCATCCGAATTGATACGTATACAGTATACTGATTTTTAGAGATATTAATTTTGAATTGAGTGAATATACAACATAATAGCTATGGGCCTGAATTGATTTCTTGTGAAATTGATATTTTAGGGTTCTACAAATTTTGATATTTATATGTAAAGGGTTAGTGGGTTTTGTATTTGTTCTATGAAGCATTATGTTTAAACGCGTGCAAGTGAAAACAGAAAACCCATTACCATATCTTAGAACCTGAATCCTTCCACATATTCAAGACTACTTGACTCGAAAATATACATTTCAAGTTGAAATTTAAAATTCTTTTAGAAACAAATATTTTTTTTTTGACATATAAACAATCACACAAATTTCATAT
Source organism: Amaranthus cruentus (assembly GCA_019425755.1). Lineage (NCBI taxonomy): Eukaryota > Viridiplantae > Streptophyta > Magnoliopsida > Caryophyllales > Amaranthaceae > Amaranthus > Amaranthus cruentus. The sequence goes on from CM033466.1 coordinate 14,491,444, forward strand.
AAGATCATTTAGATCCACCAATCAAGATTCAAACAAAAAACTTTCCCAACTTAACTTTAATAAAACTCCTTTCACCTAACTTCGAAGCCCCAAATTCATAATCCAGACATAAGTCTTGACATTCGGCATGACTCTTACTAAAATAGGAATCACAACACATAAGAAAACTTCAATATTTCCTCAGCACATAAGCATGTTACACATCACACATACAACACATAGTCACATTAATACCATCTAATTCTCAGAGGTTACACCCTAGGACTCGATAATCGCGCTCTCTCGTATTTTTAAAATTCATTTTTTAAATGTTTTGTACTCGAATATGAGGATTCGAGTACTCCAGAACAACCAGGCTCTGATACCAATTGAAACAGCCCAAAACAGCATAAACAATAATATAATACTGTCTACAAAGCACAGCGGAAGACTTATAGAAGTCTGGGCTAAATCCGACCTATGGCTCGATAGCCACAGCAAATCAATATCAGAGGTTTTAAAACTTTTTACATTAATTAAGTGAATACTATTTTTTACAAAACGTTATAAAATATTACAATTTAATTTACAAATATATAATTTACAAAATGTGTTTCAAAAAGAAGTCATCACCTCGCACGTAACACATAACACATGTAGGCGTCCTCTCAACATCAGAGATAACCTGAAAATGGATCTATCCCCCGTAAGGGATAGGCCCCATCAAACACTGTCCACAATTGAATTGTTGAGTAATCCAACAAACTATTACATTTATATACAAGTCATTTACAAACATCTCCAATTTAATCTTTTTCTCTTTTAGTAACTTCTTATAAAATATTAATTTATCAAAACCCAAAATTTTTTTAAAAGACCGTTTGGTATCGACATAAACACGACTAAGAACCTTTAGTTCATAGCGAATCAAAACACGACTATAACTTTACAAGTTACAGCGAAAATCAAAATACGGCTATTACCTTATAAGTAAATAGCGAAATCAAAATACGACAAATGAAACATATGAATTCATTTGCGAAACAAACAAAACTTTATATATACCAAACATATTTATTCAAAACTCATATTAAAACAATAATATAACAGCACTTTAAAACGTGGGAATATATGGACCGTTAGGAAGTAGGCTTGATCTAAATCCTGAGAATACGGGTGATCGTCATCACCGAAATACGGTTCTTGCAAGAACGAAACGGGATCGGGGGCTCGAGACCGATCCGAAAAGCATTACCTATTATCAAGCTATAAGATTTCATAATAATCCGGATATGAACATCCGTTGCCAATTCCCAAAAACGGACATTTTTCAATGTTGAACATTTCAATACAAAACAAATCAATAAATCATTTGATTTTCTTCAAAATCAATAATCATAACTCATTTTCATAGTACAATATTTAAAAGCTCATATTTATAAAGTTATGAACATACAAAACATAATTTTGATCAAGTATAAAAGCAAAGTCAAACAAAGTCAAATTTCAAAGTTTCGATCACCAAAAATATACGATTTTGCTCAAATATAAATAGCAGTAATATCACACCTTATAAAACATAACTTGAACTTTGAAATACCTAAATTAAATTTAAAAGATAATATTGTTTGTAGGATTACCTTTATGATGTAGAATAATATTTTTAGAGAGATCGAGACCATTTTAAATAATACTCGAAAATGATTAATTATGAAAATAATTAATCTCATAATGTGAGTCAACCTATTTAATCATTAAAGTTGGTCTTTAAATTCTCTCTTGAATTGGCAAAATGTAAGTCCACTTAAGAAAATGGATCGTGGGCTCCTCTCAATAGGAGTCCATTTGTTCTCCTCCCTTAATACTCACGGCCTAATGGCCTTTTTTTTATAGAAATTCCAAGCATGAAGTGGCATGGATGCCACGTAGGGTGTTCTAAAGCCCGACACGTGTCACACACGTGTCACGCAACATGCAAGCCACGTGGTGCTTCCCATGCAAGCCACGTGGCGCCTCTCTGTCCCGTGTTACAATTTTATCCACTTTATTGTTTACATGTCTTTAGAATGCGTGATCTCAGGAGTGTATAGCTTTTTACATATACCCATTCAATCTCAATTTTCATCGTATAACTTACTTTGTTCCAAAACTAATACAACTGATATTCTCAAATAATAAAATATTATTCTGAGTCCCAATAAAATATCATACTTAAAATTTAATAATCTAAATTAACTTAATTAATTACTATTAATTAAGCTGCTAAAATAGGAGATGTCTCAAATAATAATAATAATAATAATAATAATAATAATAATAATAATAATAATAATAATAATGATAATAATAATAATAATAATAATAATAATAATAATAATAATAATAATAATAATAATAGTATCTTGTCGATCGTTTTTATGGCACGGTGATTTTACCAAAAGTTCTGGAGGTAACGTCAGTTAGTCTAAGGTCTGCTAACCGAAGAGTAGTGACTTAAGGATCCGAAACCTTGATGTATGGAATCTAGTGTCTGTGGGCAAGCTTGCCTGACATATCAGTTCAATGCAGGAGTCCCTATGGATCAAATGGATGCACGAAGTTTACACGAAAGGTACTGATTGGATGCTCTTCAACCCTTCCATAACGGTTAGTTGGGCTCTGAAGAGGCTCTGCTCTATAAAGCTTCAATTAAGTGAGTGGATGTGCAGGCAGAACCAGGGATAAATTGGTTTAAATAGGTGTACGTTTGCCCAATGTGCAATGCTGCACCCGAGTCTATTGATCAATGATCATATCTTTTTTCAATGTACTTTCAGCATACATTGTTTGCAGTTTATGAAGTAGTGGCTAGCTATTCGAATCCCTCATGGTCTACACAGACTTGCTTTCAAGAAATGAAATGGTCCTAGATTCCGTAGATCCCTGATGCTCACCAGTATTTGCAGCCTTACCTATATGGTCTGACGAACCTGGAATAAAGCTATTTGAATGATGAGTATGAACACTGTTGTTGTTGTTACTAAAAAGATCCTCTAGGAAGTGAGGTGTCAAACTTTAAATTGCGAGTGATTACTTTAAATTTATAATTAATCACTTTAGAACTTTAAATATACATTCAATCACTCCAATAAAAATTGTCTCACCATAACTATATCATTTGAATTTTTTTTTTTTAAAATTTTCGATACACAATTATTTTATTTTGATTGTCTACATTTTCCATTTTTTAGCATGGGCTAAATGAACTATGGAAAACTTGGCCCATCATATAATAGACCCAATGAAAACCCTAGTCTATTTGGGAATTGGGATAACTCAATCAAATCTTCATCTCTATGCCAATTGCCAGCCGTTTTTGACATAATCTCTCTCTAAATTTCTTATTCTATGGTTTTGTCTTTAATTTGATTCTAATCGCTTAATTGAAACCAATTTCTTTTAAAAACAACAAAATCAGTTAAGATTTTCAATGTTTTATAATCTGATTGAAGATGCCCTCTGTATAACCTAAACATTGAAACTTTTGAAGATATTTTTGAAGATCCAGAAAATCATATGTAAGTTCACTTTTATCTTTTTGTTTTTTGGTTGCTAAAAAATAAAAATTGTTTATCATTGTTAATACTCAAAAACAAATAAAAATTGTTTATCATTGTTTTATGCTAATGAAGTGTGTTTTTGATAGTCATATGAGTTATGTTAATATATAGAAATTTAAGAATAAGAGATTTAATTAATACTCAAAACTTTGAAAACATCTAATTCAAATATGAGATTTAATTAATACACAATGATGAAAAAAAACATGATTTTGGTCAGGTAAGATGATTTATTTGTGGGCAATTGTAATAATTGTAATATAGCAAGAAACTTATTTATGGGCAATTGTAATAATTGTAGCTAGTCAACCAAGAATACTTCTCAAAATACTAATTCATGTAGTAATTGTAATATGACAATAAACATATTTGAAGGCAATTGTAATAATTGTGATAAATGCGCTGAATAATTTTATAGAGAAGTGCGTTCGGCGGGAAACGAATCATTGTGGTAGTGATGTCACATTAACATCGTTTTAGTATAGTTTATGATTTGTTGAATTTTGATTAATTTGTAAATTTGTATAAAATCCAGATTGATAACGTTGATACAACACCAATGCATTTCTCCCTTTGGCCATTTAGGTGGGCTCAAGGGAGGTAAAGTTAGATTGAAACTTCATTCAAACATTTATTACCGGATTCTTTACATATATGAAGCGCCCATGATTTAGTGATCCAATTATTGTAGTTGATAGAGCTAAGGGTATCAAATATTGATCTTTTATTGCAAACATCATTATTGTCATTTTCATACAAACAAGAAACAACCATTATTTAAATGTGCCAGTTTGGTATCTGATTATGTTGATCACCATGAAGCTTGTTTGTGATTGGTTATTAGTTATTGGTTCAACTGTATCACAATATTCTTCTTCTTGATAGAAGTACAACTGTACAAGTTTTCTTTTTCAAATGTCTGATGATTCTAGGCACAGTTACATGGAACGTGGAACGTAACCGGTTAGCCACGTTCCGCGATCCGGGAATGTCCGTCCCCAATCACCACGAAACGCGATCCAAATCGATGTCCCGGTGTAGAAGAATTTTTTGAAGATTTTTTGAAGAGGTATTTTGGCCTTCATTTAAAAACAAAGAAAAAAACAAAGAAAAAATAAGGGATAAAAAAACGAGATGAGATTTAGAAATCTTAAAAATTTCCAATTGAAAATAATTTCTTAAAGGAAAAATTACCTAGAATAATCCAAACTATTCACGATTTTCCTACAATAATCCCACCTATTGATTAACCATGAATAATCCCAACTTTGAGGGGCATTTTCCTAGAGTAAACCCGGTGACCGGATGACTTGCTATATCAAGTTTTATTTTTTTTGAAAAAAAAGATAAATTAAAATAAAATGTCGAAAAAATGTTTAAAAAATGTTCATAAAAAATTTATGATTTTTTTATTATTTAGAATTTTTTATGTAAATTTTCAAATTTTTTTTCTAATTTTAAATTAATATTTAATTTATTGTTTTGGTGAATTACCTACTATAGCAGGTCATCGGGTTACCCAAGTTTACTCTAGGAAAATACCCCTCAAAGTTGGGATTATTTATGGTTAATCAATAGGTGAGATTATTGTAGGAAAATCATAAATAGTTTGGATTATTTTAATTAATTTTTCCTTTCTTAAAACAAAATAATCATTTTAATTTAATGTTGTTTTCAAATATATATTTTATACATAATGTATCTCGTACCCAATTGTTCTCTGGTCAATCTAGATTGCGTTCCGTATTTCCGTTTCCATTCTCCGTTCCAAACCGAATGTCGTTCCAAGTAACAATGACTCTAGGGTGTGTCCTACTTGAAGGGTTGTTTGATCGACTTCAATGGTATAAGATAAATGGGGAACTACCTAGGCTGTTAAATATGTTAGTTCTGTATATCTCCTATTGTTATTGAGTCTGTCTTATATGGTGTATTTAGGAGTGTATTTTAGGATTAGTATGATATCTCAAATTCTCAATCAATTTTTTTGAAGTATGGCATCAGAACATTGACTGTTTGACACTGACGATGAATTAGAAATTGACTTGTACTCCTAGTACCTTTGAGTTTACCCTGTTTGTATGAGTACACTATGTTCTAACTGCACTGCATGATCACAGCCGATGGAATTTGCGATTCCTTTTCCGCACACTAATAATTGGTTTTGAATGAGGTTATATGTTTCTAGCTACATTTACTTGAGTTCTATTCATATGCTAAAGTTAATATTTTGTTCAACAATTTTTATATTTGTGACTAGGTCTTGCTTGAAAATCCATATTGGTTTGTGAAGGAAGATGTAGATAAGAGATGTATCGGTTCCTTGGATGATATTGAAAGGAAAGGGTTAGGAAGAGCAGTGAGAGATGGGAAGCAAAAAGGAAAGAAAGGTGATTATTGTTGACAAGAATAGTCCGCCATGGTGGTGGTTGCTGAACAAGGGTTTGGGTGCCTCATTTTTGTGCATCTCTTTGTTTGCATTATTAGTTAGACTCACTGTTTCACTTCATCCTTACTCTGGTGCGGGGAATCCCCCCAAGTTTGGTGATTTTGAAGCCCAGAGGCATTGGATGGAAATCACTATTAATCTTCCCGTTAAGGAGTGGTATCGTAATAGCACGGCCAACGATCTGAGTTACTGGGGCCTCGATTATCCTCCACTGACCGGCTATCAGAGCTTTATTCATGGCGTTATCTTGAAGTCGTTCCTTCCAGAATCTGTTTCCCTGTTCACTTCCCGTGGTTACGAGACTTATCTCGGGTGAGTTATTTCCTAAAACTATTCCTTAAAAAAAATTTATAGTTGGTAATAAATTGTGGTAATGAGAATATTGTGCGGTATACTTTTCAAGAAAGACATCCCAATGGCAATTGTGATGAAACTTCATTTTAACGTGTTTTTTTTCCGATTCCTATACGGTCCCGCTACCTTCCCAAATGGCAATGTATAGAGTTATGAAGAGAAATAACTTTTTGAAACTAGACTACCATACCATGTGATGTTTGATATGGGACATTCCTTGGAAACTTGCACTTGAATTTTATACCCAATAATGCCATTTTTGACTGGCTACACTGTTCATCCTATGTTTAAGTTGTCGAGTGAACTTATTGTTTCCATGCTTTTTGTAGAAAGCTGCTGATGAGATGGACAGTATTGTCTTCTGATATACTGGTGTTCCTTCCAGCTGTTTTTTACTTTATTCAATCATATCATACTAACCGTCCGCACAAGCAGCAGAGTGATGTAGCTTGGCTAATGGCACTAATTTTACTGAATCCATGTCTCATTATTATAGACCATGGCCATTTCCAGGTTTGCCTCTTCTATTCTTTGCAAATTCAGAGTGCTGAACTCTTGTGAGTTTGGGCTCATCAAATATTTTCTTATGTGTCAGTTCAACTGTATCAGCTTGGGTCTCACTATTGGAGCTGTTGCTGCTATATTTTCCAGTCGAGAGCTGGTAGCTAGTGCTTTGTTTACTCTTGCTTTGAGCCATAAGCAGGTGCTTCCTTAACCCTAAGTCCTGACTTGTCATGTGAGCTGGGTCTAAACTTGAATCGGGACAGACGAGAATTCTTTCTAAGCATTTTTTTTTCTCTTGAAAACTAATGGCACAAGAGGGAATCAAAAATGAAGTGGGTTTACGGTTTTACCTCAATATTATGTGGATTATATTGTCATCAAGAAAAGCCAGCTTATAGCTGATACATGTGGAATTGCCCAAATTCTTAAATCAATGTTCGAATATCCAGCCAATTCAATTATTTAATGTGTTTTCAATCTTTGTTATGAAATGGATATGCATTTTTGCAACGGTTTAATGACATGTGTAGATATTGCTGTTATTGCATGTTACCTTGTTTTGGCTTCTTTGCTCGTTGCCCTGAATAGTGTATCGATAATTTAATGGAAAACTTGTCTCACCTATTGCCTATCTGCTGTGAAAAATCCCCACTATTGATTATTTCTAAATAATTCAACCTTTGTATATATTTTGCTGACAACACCCTTTGCCACATTTTAACCGACTACTGTAGATTCCTACTAGCCATTACACTCACTTTTTCCTCCTTATGCTCGTTCATTGGTCTACCCCTACTCCTCTTTGGTGGTAGGTAACTACAGTAGCCGGTTAAAATATGGCTATGGGTGCAGTGAGATATAAAAGGTTATTTAGAAATAATCAATTGTAAAGACTGTTTCACAACACATGGGCAATAAGTGGGATTATTCCGGCCAGTCTTTCCTAATTTAATTGAGAACTATACTACTTGCAAGGAATTGATGTTTTCTTTTTTAGGAAATAAATATTTGAGTGGTTTATGCAATGAACCTCTGGTAAGATAAGCATGGCCCCTGCCCACCCTTTTCGATGTTAACAAGATCTTATATAGCTGATCTGTCTGAAATTCACTTGTATTTCTGTATAGTAGCTGTCGTTTCTCATGATTTAATCCATTGTGTTCTGGCAGATGAGTGCATATTTTGCTCCAGCATTTTTCAGCCATCTCCTTGGTAGATGTTTGAGGCGTCGCAACCCATTTGTTGAAGTGTCAAAATTGGCCGTGGTTGTCCTGGGAACATTTGCTATAGTCTGGTGGCCTTATCTGCAATCAAAAGAAGCCTTATTAGAGGTTCTAAATAGTACACATTATCAGAACTTTCTGCAAATTATTTGCTAACTTTATTTATTAGTGGTTTTTCTTATTCATTATCATAATTACGGTGAAATTAGAGGTGCTCAAAACAGATCCGATGACCCGAAATTCACTCGACCTTTTAACCTAACCCGTTTTGACCCGACTTTAAAAATGACTTACAATTATGTAAAAAACAATATGGACACATAACCCAATTTCAAACCGATCCGAAACACCTAACCAGAAATCAACCCGATGACCCAAATGAACACCTCTATTTTGTCAATCATCTTTTACTTGAGCTTCTTTATTTTGTCAATCATCTGATCTGTTTATCGTTATCATCATAGAAATCTTCTTAAATCCGGATTTGTGGTGAAATTTGACTGGTTACAACTTACAACCCCCACACCCTGTTTAGAAAACTCAAGTAGAAAGTATTGTGCAGGTTCTAGCCCGTCTTGCTCCCTTTGAGAGAGGAATTTACGAGGATTACGTTGCCAACTTTTGGTGCACAACGTCAGTTCTTATTAAATGGAAGAAACTGTTCGATACACAGTCGTTGAAGCTGCTTAGCTTGGCGGCCACCGTGTCGACTTGTTTACCGTCAATGGTTCAGCAGATTAAGTATCCAAGCAACAAAGGATTCCTCTTTGCCTTACTGAATAGCTCTCTATCTTTTTACTTCTTTTCATTTCAAGGTAGCCCTTGATTCATTTATCGACTCATCGACCTTTACATCGTTATAAGTTTACTACGTAATTATCAAACATTTGTTTATTGGTTTGGCTTTTGTTTGCAGTTCATGAGAAGTCAATCTTACTTCCTCTTTTACCTGCAAGCCTATTGGCTCTTGAAGAACCTCATGTTTACAAATGGCTTACACACTTTGGCTTACTCTCGATGTTTCCACTCCTATGTCGTGACCAACTTGTCTTGGCATATATCGCACTCTTCGCTCTCTTCAATGCTATCTACTTTGCACCAAATTTAAAAAACTCGAGGAAGATCAGATATACGACGTTGCAATTAATCAAGGCGCTTGCTATATTACTCTCGTTCATACTCCACATAGTTTACTTGACGATGAATCCTCCGAAAAGGTACCCATTCCTTTTTGAAGCCATTATTATGATTTTCTGTTTCTCTCAGTTTGTTTGGGTCGCTATTTATACGAATACAAAGCAATGGATGCTGCATAATACATCTACTTCCATAGAAAAGAAAAAGAAGTATCTTTAGTTGTGTAGTAATAGACTCTCGTTTATAATTTACTTGTAACTTTATGTTAAAATCCTAATGAATTTGCTGATTTTGAGTAATGTGAATTCATGATCTTTTTCTTTATTGTATCGATTATGTTTCCGACTAATCATCTTATAATGGATAGCGTTACGATTTCACAAACATCTAAGGAAATTTGTCCTTTCGCTCGCTTGCATCTCTAGTTCTTTTTGTTTGCTTGTTGGTATCGACGTATCGTGATTGTTTATAGCCCTTGCTTCAAAGATAATGTAGGTCATTGTGCCTTTGAAGCAAAAACATGAATTGGGGTATTTACAAAAGGGAATATGTATTTTAGAAGATTTATGGGCAAACCAATGTAACATAGTTTGTTAGCTAGTTTATTTTTTGAATTCACATTTTGCTCAGTAAGGCCCAAAATACCCCAAATTCGGCCATGTTTGTTTCGATTGCGATGCGAGAGGAAATTTGCGAATCATGTGATACCAGAGCAAAACACACCATCTTTGAGGCTAGTGCTGGTATACATTCACATTTGAATGCTACTATACTATCTTTCCCGTCGAGCATCTTGTGTCAAGCCCGTGGATAGTTCTCCAAGTCGAGCACACCTTATATATGGCCAGAACCTGACGTCTAGTTGCAAATAGGGGCGGCACTGCCGGAGGGAGGGGTGGTTAGGGTAGGCAATAGCCCTTTCAAGTCTCAACTTTAGATTTTTTCTTCTTGAATATGAATTTTGGCCTCTTCGACAACTATAGTCTGGCTTTGGGTTTCCTGCACTTAAGATACAACTATAGTATGACTTTTCAGTTTTCGTTACTATCGAACTTTTTGGTGGACCATCGGCCTTTATATTCGTTAACGAGTTTTATATCACCGGTTGATGTGGCATGTACTCATCCTACCTAGCATAACTCATAGACTACCATTTCACAATCATCCATCCAAACTCATTATTATTTGTTCTAAATACTTAGGGTTAGTATAATAGACTAATAGAGTTGTAGGACAAAAGCAAGTATGTACTAGATTCAGTTTGGGAGAGTTGTTGGGTTGTTGCTTTTCTATATGGTCCAATTATATATTATATGGTCCATTTAAATTAATATGGTTTCTTTTTTTTTCCAAAATAGTGCCTTTTATTTTTCTTGTGAAAACTTTTATCTTATGTAAGGTGGATAATGCATTCAAATTGAAACCTCACATGTCGTTTGATAGTCAGTATTGAATGGCAAAAACGGTGACGAAAATTTGGTGTAACTTTTGGTGGAAATTTTTTTTGAAAAATTTAATTGTCATACTTTTATTCATCTTATTTTCTTTATAAAATTCATTATAATGCATTACCGTTTAGAGATGTGATACTTATTGATAATGAAAGATTGTGAATAAAAAATGTGTTTATCTTATAGTTTCAAAATATGAATAACATCATACATTTCATTAAATAAATCATTATTACTATCATTTAGTACCAACAACCTAACCGAAGCACTACCAAATATTCAAGTCAAACTTTTGTTCCTTATTGGTAAGTGAGATAATACAAAAACAAAGCACCGCCAACATCTTCCACTTCAAAAGCATATATATCACATAATCATTATAAAATTTTCCTTTAATTGATATCATCATATTATCGTTGATAGTAGTATAAACCATCAAATTAATATATTTTATTATAAAAAAAAAATTAAAAATAAAGATACGTTATACATAAACCACAATTGAGACTAACGATTTACTTTTAAAATTTTATTTTTTTAATATTTTCTTACATCACTAAATTATTGTGTTCAAACTTCTTTTTTCCTTTCTTAAAAAAAAAAGTTATTAAAAAAAAACTCCCTTTTTTCCTCAAATCTTCGAAAATTTGAAATAGATAAGATTTTTAATAAAAAAAAAGCATGCAATAAGATCCAAATCAAACTTATTCCAAATATAAGCGCCTAATACCCCCGAGCACAGGTTCGAGTCTGTTCGCACTTAGTAAGTGCGAACAGTAATAAGCTGGTAACAAAAATCAAGTGTCTGTTCGCACTTAGTAACTGCGAACAGGTCAAACAGGGTCAACATGTTGATCTTAAGACAAGAGCTGTTCGCACTTAGTAAGTGCGAACAGACTGAAAATCTAAAACAGACTGTTCGCTGTTAGTAACAGCGAACAACCTGTTTCGGTTTTTCAGTCTGTTCGTACTTACTAAATGCGAACAGCCCGAACTAAGGTTTGCGTATTACACGCTTAGGAATAAGTTTGATTATGATCTTATTGTATGCTTTTTTTGATAAATAATCTTATTTATTTCAAAATTTCCAAATCTTCCGGGAATGGCCAAGTATATATGGACCAATTGGCCAAGATAAAAACAACCAACGGGGCCAAGTAATGCCAAACGCATGAAAGGCTTTAACGGCCCGTTTACCAGATATACTAAACGATAATAATGAGAATGCAAATTAGTATAATTTTAGTTGAAAATTCTCTTGGCTACCTTAATGACAATGCTTATCCAATTTCAATCATCTCATTTTATTCATAAGATCCATTCAAATGTATCACTACCGGGAAATGTAGTATTAAGGGATAATGAAAATTTATAAACAAAAAGAACTTTTTATGATCAAAGTTTCATCACCATGAAAATTACATGGAAATTTTGGGAAAATTTTGCACTATAAATCATTCCCATTACCACCATTTAGTACCACTAACCAAACGAGTAAATAATTTTCAACTGGCGAAATTCTTTCATCGCATTCTCATGCTTTAGTATGGTTCCATTCTATTGCAAAATATGGTAATAAATTTTGAAAATGCTGCAAATTCATAGGGACGAAGAAAGTATTGTACACAAATTCTTACTTGAGACCGTCTATATAATAGATGTCTCAAGTTTTGGGTTTGACCCAATTTATGTATTAAAAAAAAAAAAACTAATTAGTAGTTATGTAAGTTAAAAGAGAGATATGAGTTGAGCTCTTGAGAGATGTCTATACTATAGACGGTGTCTGAATAGAGTACCTAATATTATAACTTGTGAAAGTGAATTTGGAGAAAACTTATATCGTCATAAGTAACACGTGTCGGGTATACTACAACTTATCTTCCTTTTTAACAAGTTATTATGTGGGCCTAATTTTGGTTTTGGTCCACCCTTGCCACCTGTACTATTTGATTCACGTAACACAAATTCATACTTGAGGTCGTCTTTTGTAAAGACGGCCTTCAAAAGTCCAGTCCAAATCTAAATATACATTGTTACAACTCTAAATATAAATTTGAGCTGGACTTTTGAGAGTCGTCTTTACAAAAGACGGTCTCTCAAGAGAGATCCTGCTCACGTAATTGCTAATAATTAAAAACTTAAGTGAGACGGTACTACTGGACTGACTTATGTACATATAGTGTATTAAAGTGATTAATTAAATAAATACGCTAATTATACGACTATATGAGTCTTTCTGATGGTGAAACGATCTTATCAAAACGCTGATTTAACTTATACATGAAACACGTTGCCTCATAATGAGATCATCTTTATATTAAGTATTTGAGATTGTTTTTTCATAGTTGTTTGGTTAATAGTTTTTGGACAAATATAACAAGTGCTAATTCCCACAAAGTGAAGAAAGTAGGTAATTCTAAATTTCTTGTCAATCTTAAATTTTTATGTTCAATTCCTAATTTTTATGCTCAATTCCACAATTTTTTTTCTCTATAATGTATTCCATTTTAAGTTTGGTTAATAGTTTTTTCGGTAGATGTTTGGTTAATAGTTTTTGGATAAATATAATGTATTTAATTTTTATGAGCGAGATACACTGAATATGATGATAATGATGTAATCAATTTTAAGCGATTACGACAAAAGATGATATGTAATAAATTACGTGAAAAAGAGGAATATGTCAATTAGTCGTTGGGTCTTCGATCGTCATACGGTTGGGTGTTAGGATGATGAATAAGAGTCAATTAAGTTCCACACATTCAAATTTTACAAGCGTTGACGTGTAAGTGTAGATCATAAACTCAATTTAATGAGGAAGTCAATCATACTAGTACTTTATTACCATCTCATTTGAGTAAAACTAAAAACAATCTGTTCCGAAATACTCGCACCTAATTGTTACAACATCATCATCATACTTAATATCCCGCTTAAAAGGTAGGGTCTGAGTGAGATAAAGTGACAAACAATCTACACCCGTACCCCTTTAAGGGAGGACTAGAGGAAAGTGGTCTATTATTACCCCAAGAGGAAAAGAGCCTTGCAATAGAGGAAAATGAGTGACGTTTGACGATGTTATCTAAAGAGAAAACCAAAAGTTACAGGATAAAACTATTTAAAGCAAAAAGGGAAAGATAAACTAAAGCAAAGATGAGGAGGGAGAAAAAAAAGTCTATTAGCAGTCCATAATATGGATCTGACGTCTCTAACTACTCCTATTCCTAGTATCAACAACAAGTGTGATAAAACAGTGGTATTATTTTCTTTGTTTCTCTGATAGTACTTCAAATATTTTTTTGCCTGTTCTATATGCAAATTTCTTCGTTGTTGTGCAGAACCCTTGAAGGGCGATCTCGAAGGTGCAAAACCCCATGAGAAAAAATTTGAGAGGGACGGATAAAGGAGTTCAGTTTGCATTAATTTTTATTTTATGTTGTTCCACTTATTTTACTTAATTTTTTTATTTGGAAATGAATCCTATCAGACCACCACCTTCTTTTAATCCCAATTATACATTTAAATTCTTTTTTAATATCATCAATACATTTTATTATATCTCTTTATTTATTATCACATTCTCAAAACTTTGTTAATGTATACATGATCAAGTTGGCAATTGCTTTAGTAAGAGAAATTCAAAATTTGATACACCAAAAACTTTGGTACTCCTCAAACACAAGTATTTACTATTGAGATTTAATGATACCTAATAATGTGGACCATTTGGAATATTGTATGAATTATATATAGGTGGACCAATGGAAGTACAATTAATTTTTCTAGAAGAAAAAATAACAATGACTCAACTTATTATAAAAATAATTGGGGTTTGATTAATAGAAATATTATAAAAAAAGGTTGGTTTTGTTTGTGTATATAATCCTAAATCCTAAAACCATCCACATTCCACACTCATGATCATATTGGTAAAAAATGTATACTTTGATTAATGATAAAAAATATCCGATATATATTATTCTATCTTTCTATGATAGTATGTATACCTAATTAAAATACTATCCATTGAGTCGAGGGTTTTATTGATTGTATTTAAGGCTATGCAACAAATTGATTCGATCTTTGAATATATAGGCTTTAGACAGGCCGGGTTGGAGCTCGACCAATTTGAATCACATTATATTTTTCATTTAAATCACACCCCATTATTCATTTGAGCTCAGTTTGATCTTTTTTACCTGGTCCATTCTGAAGGTCAAGTTGTAGTCTCCTTATCACAAGAATATGATATATTGTCCTTTATTCCTCTTCAGACCCTTATCATAATTTTTATGTATAAGATATATGGTCGTTATAATAATGACAATGACTTTAAAAGAGAAAAGTGAAGACAAAAGAAACAGGATAACATAAGATATGGAATTAATTTATCTTGAATAAATTTTACAATTAAGCTCAAAACTCACTTTCACAAGCCAAGGACATTTATTTTCTTTCTGAAATTTATTAATAAATTTACCTATCCAAGTGGTTTCTTCAGTTTATAGTCACGAATATCCACACGTAAAATAATATATAGTCCCATAATAAGAAATTAATTAGGAGTAATGATTAAATCATAAACCTGTTTTAATGTCTAATAATATTGTCTATATATAATAGTATATAGCATATGTTCGGGTGTTAATCATCTAACTACTTAAAAATAAAAAAAAAAAGCATTAACTAATTAAGCTCTGGTTTGTTAGATTATATAATATATCATAGAGTCTAAACTATCAGTTTAAGCTTTTGGTACAGTTAGTTTCTTGACATCGTATCAAAGCCAATATTTACCGCCATTTACGAGAAGAGCCTGTGTTGCATCCACACTTCTAACTAAATTAAGGGCTCTTGGGTGAGAAAGCATGTTAGAATATATAACATATCTTTGAGCCTTAACTATCAGTTTAAACTTTTAATTGAGTTAATTTCTTTTATATATATATATTAACCTAACTAGGTACCTATTAAAAAATATACTATAGTTATACTTTTATTGATAGTCTATAGTCCTAACAAGGTTATTAATCCACCACAAAATAATACTTTTTATTTAAAATTTTTTTTATCTATATAGTCAATTTAGTCTTAGTCATCAATTTAGTATTTACACTACACACAAAGAGTTACAAGTAGGTCATAATTCATAACCGTAACTCTCAATATTATATATACATGCATATTATGACTATTATACCAGATTCATCTTACTGTAAGACGATTAAAGGCCACAATAATGAAAAAGTGTGTGGGCTCCATCACAACCATATTCAACTATATTATTTTAATCTGAAATCTATTCATTATCCATGCATAACAATAATAATTAAAATTTTCATATCCACGTCTGTCCACTTAAATAAGTAGTAAAACTCATCACCTATCCGATCCACCTCATTGTATCCATCTTATACGTCCGTCATATATATGCTTGCGATATATACGCCAAATATGCCTAATACCATCATTATACATTTGTAATTTTATTTGTATTTTAAACCTTATAACACTAGAAGTTAACAAGAAAAAAAATTCAAAGATTTGGTTGAGCAATTATTAATTATATCATTTATCTGTAAACTTTATGATATTTAAAATATTTTATCTTTAGCTCAAAAACATTAAATACCTTTAACTAGACTATTTAGAAATTTTATTATTTTATATAAAATCATAAAATAACATTATTGTGAATATGGTGTCAGTAAGTGAGTATGATGCGGATAAGATCTCATAGCCACCATGCACGTTCGCATGGCAGATAAGACTTTTCGTTTCCCTATCTACCTTCTATTTACCAAATTCATATCCATATCCAGTCAAATTGAAAGTTTTATTTTACCAAAATAAATTAATAAGGTTGTTTACCATTAGCAATTACTTAAATATCACTAAATTCTTAAGTTATTTATGTATAAAACTATGTATTTTGTGTTAATGTGTTAGTTGACCTGCCAATTTATCCACACATAAGTGATAGTATCTTTTTTAAGAGATCGTCACACTTTTTTATTTGTTTTTCTACTTTACTTCAATTTATTTTCATTGAAGTGTTGTCTCAACCACTTTCTTTTATTTTCCTTCGCACAATTCTACTCTAACTCTAATCGATTTATATTATGCACACAATTTAAATAATTTTACTATTTTTTAATCGTTGTATAATATATAACTGTGTAAATTTCTTGGTGTATAATAAATATTTTATAAACAAGCTAAGCCATGTGATGAAAGCTACTAATAATTTTAATGCACCGAATGTATGTAGATGAAGTCCATTTTTGGTGTTGATCCTGTAATAACGATACAAAATGCAATAATTATTATTGCCACAATTCATCTCAATAAGCAATAATGTATTAATTTTTTTTTATTTTCAACCAATAAGTAAATTAAACTTTTAATAATTTTAAGACACAGAACAAAAAATACCTTAAATAAACTTTTACAATGAGATTATATCTCTTTAATAATGAATCACATATTTACATCTTCAAATTTCAAATTTTAATTTTCGCTTAAGGTTTTTAAAATATTTAAAACTAGAGAAGAATTTTGGTAATTAATTAAGGTCATCTAGGTGTTTGTATGAGTTATTTAATTTTATATATATATATATATATATACATATATATATATATATATATATATATATATATATATATATATATATATATATATATTTATATATTTATTGAATTGACAGGAGTTCAGAACTACCCTATTTACCTTATCCAATGATTTTCCTTATAATATAAACCAAAATATAAAAGTTTTTTTTTTACTAATAATCCATATTATTGGTTAAAAAACCAAAAACTCAAAATTATCTTTATAAATTTTATATAAATTTATATATTAATATAAAAGTTTTTTTTTTACTAATAATCCATATTATTGGTAATGATATTTGTCTTTACGAAAGTGACAGTTGTGTAAAGTTGATAGCTTTATGATAAGCTTTGAGACATGAGTTTAGGTCTATCAAATTCAAACGTACGTGTGTTTGTATTCTATTCTTCTTGTACTCAAAAAATTGTCATAGTCTATTATTATGTAAAAATTGAAAAATAGTAAAAATATTTAAATTATATAGATGATATTTAAGGAAAGCTAAAATATATATGCTAAGAATAAAAAGATATGAAAATATTTTGATAAAAAATTATAATAAAGTAAAAAGACATATTAAAAAGAAAAGGGTTGTCTAGGATGGAGTGAGTAGTTGATTTGCTTTCCATGGCTTTTTGTTGGGATATTCGGCTAGTTAATAAAAAGCCAACATCTCACACACTTCTTGCCCTCAACAACATTAACAAAAGTAGAAAAAGAAAATAACGGTATTGTATGATAAATGGACAATTTAGATTAAAACATTTTAATTGAGTTCCTTTCAAACTTATGCTAAATTTGAGTTGGTTTCTTAATATGGTATCAGAGCTACATAATAAGAAATTATCGGCTTGAATTTCAACAATCCCTTAAATTCAAGTGGAATATTTTGCACCAAATATGAGGACACCATGTGTTGCATCTATATTTCTAGTCCAATAGGCTCTTATGTGAAAGAGTACTACTTCGTCCTCTTTGAATTGCATCAAAGAGGAATTAGTATAATTTTAAGAAAGTGGTAATAAATAAGGAGAGAAAATGAATTGTATGGATGAACTAAAAAAGGATTAAAATATAGGGATGAGATTAAAAAAACGGTAGACCATTGTCCAAAAATAAAAAATGATGCAAATTAAGTGGGACGGACCAAAATGAAAAATAATACAAACTCAATGAGACGAAGAGAGTATGTTATAATACATGACATACCTGTAAGTTGAATTGATTTCTCGACAAAATTAACATACAACAAAAACATTGCATATTGCAACAACACTACAACATAATTTGCTTTTAGTGGGATATATTTAGCGACATTTAAATTAAATGTCGCTATTTCAAATTTCTTATAGTGTGTATAGAGGATTTAGTAACATTTATTAGAGCCTTTAGCGGCATATTAAAAAGTCACACCAAAGCTTTTAGCGACATAGGATCTATAGTGACATTTCTCACAAATGCAACTATAGACTATAGTGACAATTATACATATGCCACTCAAGACCAAATTAAGTGTCGCTAAATCACTTTATGGTGAAACTTAAAATAAAAACTAATAATTATTACACTAAAAATATGAATTAGTGACATTTTTTTAATGTCACTAAATCAATGTTACAAAAAGCTAAATTTATTGTAGTGCAAGAAAATACTATTATAAATTTTATTTTTCCTTGGGCAAGCTTACGTGTTACATTTACATCCAAAAACATAAACACAATGATAGTATGGTGTACCAAACAAAATAAATATTTATGTCGTATCGTTGTGAGTCATGCCAGATTATTAGTACATCATATAAAGTGGTTCTACCGATGGTTATGGCTAGAGGTGTTCAAAACAGACTTAATGACCCGATAGACACCCGACGTTATAATCGAATTTGATTTGACCCGACTTTAAAGTGAATCTAAAATTATGTAAAAACCAATTTGAACACAAAACCCGACTTTGAACCGAACCGAAACACCTGACCCGAAATCAACCTGATGACCTGAATGAACACCTCTGGCAGTATACGTACCCTAACATATTAAAAATACATACAACCGTTTACCGTCTAATTATTTCACATAAACACTAGGTATATAAAATACAAAAATTAATTATATCATTATTTATGCCATTTTATTAAAATAGTATATTTCTATATAAATGCATTACCACGTGTAGTGTGCATAGTTGGGGAAAATAATTTGAGGTTTTGAATTGCATCCCATCAATTATAGTGACTACGATTATCAACCGATAAGTTATGGACTGGACGGATATTTAAGTATGAATAGTCTAATCTATAACCATGTGTAGTGGTTATTGTTAGAGTATATAAGATATTCTGGAGCCTCAACCATCAGCTTAAGCTTTTGGTTGAGTTGGTTCCTTAACATGGTTACAGAAGCCAACGTGATAATAGATTACGGGTTCGAATCTCAATTACCCCTCATTTAAGTGGAATATTTAGCATTAAGTATGAGGAGAACCTGTGTTGCATTCACACTTCTAGCCCAAAGGGCTCTTGTGTGAGGGGACGTGTTAGATATAACATATTCTGAAGCCTCAACCATCAGCTTAAGCTTTTGATTGAGTTGATTCCTTAACAGTTATAGGTAATGGTATGACTTATGAGGTCTTATTTGCCTCATATTCACGCGCCTAGCCCAATACTCATTCACTCTATGTATGTCAGCTTCGATGTTCTACTTCATAATATTTTATCTTTAAAATATTGATAAATTATAATATTAAAAAATATGAAAATTTCTTTAAAAGCGTCTATAAAAAATACAATGTATACTTTCTAGTAACAGTTAAATATGTAACGCTTATATGAAGGGAATATTAGGTGCCGACTTGTGAGTATGATTGTTGGGGTATAACTATAATCATAATGAATGGGTGGGGATAAGTTAGAATATATATAATTTTATCCACCATAAATAATGAGCAAATAATGCCTAATAATATTAAAATTTTAAAATTTAAAATGCGTATAAATATTATTAAAAAGATATGTTATATACACTTGCCGCTTACATATATCTCTAAACCATATCATGGCTATTTCGAACTCAACTCCTAAGCAAATTAACTTGGTAGGTATTGACTATGGTGTACATGTATTTCACTCATAGTATTAGTACATAAACCTCTTCCATACACAACATATCTTGATCAGGCCGGCCTTAAGGGTGGGCAAGAAGGGCTGTCGCCCAAGGCCCCATGTCAAAAAAGCAAAATTAATATTTGTAGAAGATCCATATAGATTATAAATTACAAAGGAAAAGGGCTCCAATATGCTATTTCGTCCAGGGCCCAAAAATATATAGGACCGACCCTGATATTGATGTCTAATGATGAATTGATAATACTATATATTCTCAGTCCCATTAAAGTTACAGTAACAAGTTAAAATTAGGTAAATTATAAGTGGAGTATTTAAAAGCCGGTAATATTAAATAGAAAATAGATCGAATTGTGTAGATGTTATTAATTAATGAGAGTTAAAATATATAGATAGAGTTAAAAAAATGAAAGATATTCATTAGTTAATATGAGAAAGTAATGCAATATATACACTGCAATACAAAATAAAAATTTAAAAATAATACAAATTAAATAAGACATAAAAAATATATTTTGTATCTCTTTTAGATTTCTGTCTTCATATTTTCGCAGTACTAACACGTTGTAATGTGCACTGATCTTATAATCTTATTAATCTTATTTGCCCCATGAAAGTTAGTTTTAACTATTAACATCCAACCAAATTTGGATCGATTAATTAAATCATTATTTAATGATGGTGATGTATATTTTTTCTAATAACTACTTCTTTCTAACTAGCATATAATTACAAATTCTTAATTAATTTGTTTCATTGTCGACGTAACCTATATATATATATATATATATATATATATATATATATATATATATATATATATATATATATATATATATATATATATATATATATATATATATATATATATATATATATACCACCGGAATATGCATACTATTTACATGTTTTAGATTATATCTAATTATTTACAAAATTGCCACCGGAATATGCATACTATTTAAGCTTCTATGTAGACTTGTTTTTAGTTTTCACCACTTTAATTGATAAAAATGTGTAAGGTTCCAGTGAGAACCATGCTTATATGCGAACCGTGAGAACCAAACCCCCTGATCAAAATGTGTTACTTTTTTTTACAGAAAATGCATTACTTTTGGATAAAATAATGTTACTTATGTTTTAAAAAAAAGCTGGTACTTTTTATCAAAAAAAATGTTACTTTTAGAAAAAATATTTTTTTTCAAGAAAATAAAAATATTAAAAAGTAACACGTTTTTTCTGAAAAGTAACACATTTTTATGTAAAAAGTAACACCTTTTTTTCAGAATTTTTTTCTAAAAGTAACACTTTTTTGTCTAATAGTATTATAAAAAAACAGTAACACTTTTTTTGCTTAAAAGTAACACATTTTTAGCAAAAAGTAACAATTTTTTATAAGGCAATTTAGTTCTCACAATTCTCATATAAGGATGATTCTCACTGAAACTTTTTCTATATATATATATATATATATATATATATATATATATATATATATATATATATATATATATATATATATATATATATATATATATATATATATAAAATAAAAGTCCACAGCTAAGAGAGCGTTACATGATGTTGAGACCTCCATTGAATATCGTTACTCCCATCTGCCCTCATTCATTGCTTGATCTCTTCGCCCCTCTTTATATTCACCAACTTTCTTCTGTCATTTCCCCTATAACTTGTTTACACACATATACACACAAAAATTATTCTCAAAAAGTTAAGAGAAAACCCAATTAAATATCCAAAAATAAAAAAAAACCCATAAAATGGTGACAAATTCAGTAAGGCTAAAATATGTTAAGCTAGGTTACACATACCTAGTGAACCATTTTTTGAGCCTAATTCTTGTGCCTATTATGGCGGGTATAGTCATTGAGATT
This sequence comes from Amaranthus cruentus, assembly GCA_019425755.1. Lineage (NCBI taxonomy): Eukaryota > Viridiplantae > Streptophyta > Magnoliopsida > Caryophyllales > Amaranthaceae > Amaranthus > Amaranthus cruentus. The sequence continues at coordinate 14,513,771 of CM033466.1, forward strand.
CTTCGGGTCGGGCCCGAAGAAATTGTATCTCTTGTAAAGTCCCTTCAATTGGATTCGATTCAAATATTATGCTCGATTTTTCTTGTTATTTTTGTCCTTACAGTTTATTTTATGTCCAAACCTCGGCCTATTTACCTGGTTGATTACTCCATGTTTAAACCCCCATATACCTTTCGGGTCCCTTTTGCTACTTTTATGGAGCACAGTAGACTTAACTTAAAAGGTAACCAAAAAGCTGTTGAATTTCAAATGCGGATCTTGGAACGATCTGGGTTAGGTGAAGAGACAAGTTTACCCCCAGCTATTCATTATCTTAACCCTAAACCTACTATGGAAGCTGCTCGTGGCGAGGCCGAAATGGTCATTTTCTCAGCTGTTGACGATTTATTAAAGAAAACAGGTGTTAAGCCTAGGGATATCGATATTTTGATCGTCAATTGCAGCTTATTTTCTCCAACTCCTTCATTATCTGCCATGGTTGTTAACAAATACAAGCTCAGGAGTAATATTAAGAGCTTTAACTTGTCTGGCATGGGTTGTAGTTGCAGTCCTATATCCGTGGACTTGGCTAGGGATCTGTTGCAGGTAACTTTCTATCAGTCGATATTTTTACATTCACTTATTACGTATGCAAATATATAAATTGTTTAATTTTTCGATTTAATGGAGGATAACTTAAAACTGATGATATAGTAGATAATAATTCATAGTACTGGTAGAAAATTTAGGATATTAGTATAACGAGTAAACACAATCTTGTACTACATTAGTGGTGAGCAAAACTTCCAATTACTTTTTAATCAAAATAATCCGAACATATTGATATTTGAATTTTTGCTACTTGGAATGGTAGAAAATTTAGCAAAGTAATTATTAGGTACTATAATAATAATTAAGATTCAAATTTCTTTCATTTGTGTTGAAGTTTCAAATTATACACACTCCTAATTGATTTAATATGAACATAATAGTATTTTATTTATCTTATTTAATTAAAACGTTTGAAATAAAATATTGAATATTTCACATGTGTCTATAAATAAAATGAGAGGTATACGTATTTACTAGTGGTAAATATTTTTTTCAGCAAGTAATTACTGTGTTGAAACAGCAAAAATCTGAAATTTGCATTAAATTCTAGTTAATTATTGGTCAGTTCTGTAAAATATGTTGACTTGTCATCACTAATTACTAGGCCATTAAATTAAGGAACAAGTCAGCAGCATTTAATAGTCCAGCAATATTAACGTGTCTACTTTACCTTCTGTTCCGGAATAGGAGTATGATTTGTCTGCTCTTTTTTTTCGAACCCTAATTTTGCGTGAAATTATCAGATTGAAGATTAAGTCTAAGATTTGGATTGATATAGTTACAAGTAAATGTAGTACGTTGTCACATAGCTATAAATCGAATATTGTCTCAGTTGAAATAAGTATCACCGTTTTTAGATAAAGTTATTGATTCAATTCTTAACTAGCGCTATCCTTTCTTAAGTCTACTCTGTAATCAAAAAACAAATAAAAATTCTTAAATGAGACAGTTTCAAGGTGAAATTATCTTTGTATCGGACTGACTTATATATACAATTTTAAAGTGATTTGTTACAGAAATAAGCTAATTATATGTGTCCATCTCATACTGAGACGATCTCATAAACGAACGGAAAAAATTAAATTTAAAGTTCTAGTATCGTAGATGTTCATATGTATTAATATTAATTATTTATGGATTTCAGGTTCATCCAAACTCATATGCGATGGTCATTAGTACTGAAATTATAACCCCAAATTACTATCAAGGAAATGAACGAGCAATGCTTTTACCTAATTGCCTTTTTCGTATGGGATGTGCGGCCATACTTCTATCTAATAAGCGCAAAGAAAAGAAAAGGTCTAAATACCAACTTCTTCATATCGTCCGCACCCATAAGGGAGCAGACGACAAGGCTTTTAAATGTGTGTACCAAGAGGAAGATCGTGAGGGCAATGTTGGAATCTCCCTTCAAAAAGACCTCATGGCAATAGCCGGTGAGGCCTTAAAATCAAACATCACAACAATGGGTCCTTTAGTGTTACCAACATCGGAACAACTTCTTTTCCTCTTTTCTCTCATCGGAAGGAAGCTCTTTAACCCGAAATGGAAGCCCTACATTCCGGACTTCAAACAAGCTTTCGAACATTTTTGTATTCATGCTGGTGGTCGAGCTGTCATTGATGAGCTTCAAAAGAACTTGCAACTTTCTGCGGAACATTGTGAGGCTTCTAGGATGACATTACATAGGTTTGGAAATACGTCTTCATCCTCCCTTTGGTATGAGCTTAGCTACATCGAGGCTAAAGGAAGGATGAAGAAAGGAGACCGTGTTTGGCAAATAGCTTTTGGAAGCGGATTTAAGTGTAACAGTGCTGTTTGGAAGTGCAATCGTACAATCAAAGCACCCACCGATGGCCCTTGGTCTGAATGTATTGATCGATATCCTGTCCACATACCCGATGTTGTGAAGCTTTAGAAGTTCCATTTTAATATTCTCAATCAAAGGATGTGTTTATTGGACATTCATCTATTATCTTATATTGTTGTTTGATTAACTAATTGTGGTTATTTCTAGCATAATTATAAGATAAAAGGGAATTCCCCTTTGTAGTGATTTCTAAGTTTAGCTTAGTTTTCTAAAGGTTTCTAATAGAAACCTATCATATTTTTATGCATGTTATGTTAACTTTTGTTGTAATATTGTACTATATATCACTTGTTAGAATTAGATATTGTACCTTATCATGATACATTATAATGTACTAATACTACAAGTACACAAGAAGTTACCATATATTTTGATAATTTGAAATTTTATCCTATATCTTGTTGTATTTTATAAACAATGGATGTATATTGTACATAAAGGTTGGATATTAAAACAAATGTTTGAATATGCTCATTAGTTATAGAAAAATTAATTAACCGATCTATTTTACTCTTGGCTATATCCAGAGGTGAATCAATATATAACTAACTAATAATGTCAATTGACAGCATTCAACTTATGTATGAAATATATACTTAGATATACTAATATATATGCTAGTTAAGTTGTCAAGAGCTTTGCTATATGACAACATTGACTTGGGTTTAAGCGATTATTAACCACATTTTTTTGATATTTAGAAAGAATACTTACTCATTTTGCATTCTAATTGACAGTTTTTTTAAAAATATTATTGACATTATTTAATTTTATTTTAGATTAGATTCTGATTTTATCCGATCCTTACCTATACTAAATTCAATTCCAATTTGACTTGATGGTGAGAATTTTATATTAAACTAATAATAATTGGAAGGTAGAGTCAATACTCAAAAGTGATACTAGTAGAGCGTGGAGTATGAGTTTGTCTAGGTAAATTACTATTATTTCGATTATTTGTTAACTTGATAAATCATTTTTATTTGTCATGATTTGATAGACGAGGGATATGGGGATTTGATTTGATTTTTTTATATTTTATTAAATTTCTTTGTCTTTTTTATAGTAATGGTAATTTACGATTATTAAATTTAATTTTGATGACATGTATAATTTAATTTTTAATAAAAAAAGGATTGAATTTAAACATGCATCATTTAATTTTCAATAAATGAATGCCAAGTGTTTTACATGGAAAATAATAGCAGTATTTGATGACCGGTAGGAAAGTAGCTGCAGAATACATTTCATTTGGTACTGAAAGCATAAATTTTCTGAAATTTAATTGGAGGGTGCAATAAGTGTACCAACAGCCTATTAGTAACTTTTTTTATTACTGGTAGGCCGAGAGAAGATAAGACGATCTAAAAATCGAACTCAGAAATTTACAAAAGAAAAATGGTATTTAATCCAACTGAAACAAAATTCAATTATCACTATCAACAAGTAATTTTTTTTAATTCAAACACCTATTAGTAATTAGTATAGTAAATTAAGTAATTAACTCAAATTGTTGGATAAAAAAGTAGTCCCATTAAAAAAAAAGAGTATGAACCAATATATCGGTTTCAATGATCGTTTACATGAACTTTTCTTCTTCAGATCATCTGATTTTCTATAATCTCGATTTGTAAGTTTAGACCCTCTATAGTGTAAAGCTAGAAAAATATGGATTATTTTATGCCCTAATTTGACAAGGATAATCCAACTGTTTTCTTGTTTTGGTTAGCTGGACCAAAAATTGTCCCAATTGGAAACTCTTATCAAAGACCATACACTTCTACTTCTACATATACACATCAATGCAAGTTTGGTAAACAAATGTGAAAATGACACTATATATCTAGCAAGTTAGTACAAATGTTAAGTCATGGTTTGTGTCCTAATATGTTGGAAAATAACTCAAATTCAACATCGAAAAATCAGAGAAAAGTTGACTAACATATAAGCTTAATGGGCTACACTTTGATTACCAATTGGTTTTACGGTGACACCCCATCGAGTGTGTGTGCATTCAAGCCTCCTCTTATGTGGGTCTTGTTACGCTTGTAGTGTAATAGATCATTAACAAATTTTATACATGGTATTAGAGCCGACAATTTCCGATCAACTAGAAACAAAAAAGTCTTGAACTTCAATAAAAACAACTTGTGGGTTTGAAACTATTGACATTCAAAAACTGAACTCACATGTGAGGAAAAATGTTGGAAAATAATTCATATGTAATCCAACATTGAAAAATAATACAAGACCTTGGCTAAAAAAAGTCATACTCATTCTCAGAGCCATCTAACTCATTTTTGAACACCAGTGCATAAGATAATACAATCCCCTAAAAACTTAAGTGTTAATACATAATACAACTCTCCTTTTGTTTTATATTGTTAATATTTTAACTATTTATAAAAAGTCCTAAATAACACATATAACATAGCAAAAAATATGTGAATTCTATAAATTTAATTCAAGTTGATATCAACCTTATATATGAAAATAAAAATATTTTTAGGCTCTAGATATAGAGCCATAGACAATAGCCCGCTTATCCTTGCTAATGGACTGCCATGCTCGTTCTCAAACTGAAACAAGACCAGATTCTTGGAGGAATATTAGTAGACTTATAGTAGTAGTACTATATTGGTGGATGAGAAGCCACAATCATTTTTTTAGTCTTTTATGAAAGTTGATTCACACATCAATTTATAGAATTTATTCAACCATGCGATCCAACCACAAAAAAGTAGTTCTAACATTAATGATTGGTTTAGGTTAACAATCTAGTTCACAACTAGTTTCTTCCCAAAAAGCTACATTGCCAGCAAATTTTGGTTGGGCTAATTAAGTCATTATAATTCATTAATATGATTTTATGTGAGGATTAGTCGTTAACTACGGAAATTTTAGTCTGAAATGTGTATTAACAATGCAAGTCTTATATGTACTTTGGGTACTTGGACTGATTCCGATTGCATCATCATCATCATATTCAATATCCCGCTTGAGAGCAGGGTCTAAGTGAGGAAAGTTGACAGACAATTCATAATCGTACTCCCTTCACGTGGAGGACTAGAGAAAAGCGGTCGATTTTACCCTAAACAGAAAAAACCCTGCATGTAGAGGATATGGGTGGCAACTTTGTCTCGAGATAACACCTGTGTTTGCAGAGAAAGACTAAGTCTACATAGAATAACATAACTTAAAAAAAACAGATAGAACGTAAAAAGATAAAATAAAGCCACGATGAGAGAAAAAAGAGAAAAAAACGAAGTGGAAAAGAAGCAACTAGACACTAGATCAAGAAGGCAGCTAGCGAGATTGATAGATATAAATAGTGGATCAATATGATTATGAATAGAAATATTGATCAGATTTATATGGATGTAATTTTGTATATGATCATATATTTGGTTTGGTACATATTATAATATGAACCATTACTTGTTATTCAAGAATTTATAATTTTTTATATTTTAAAGTATGGGTATTTTATGAGATAATACGTATATTTCGATAAACACTTAGAAATAAGTTGTATAATTCCACTTATGCTATGTTTGGGAATGAAGATTTGATTTGAAAATATAGATTTGACTCAAAATTAATGTTTGGCAAACACTAGAATTTCAAATTTGGATTTGAGTCAAATCCACAATTGTTATTAAAATGGTTTAAAGATGAGGATTTGAGAATGACCTCCCAAATCTTGTCATTCTCAAATTCTACCTTCATGATTTCATAATTGAAATCATTAATTTGAAATGAAATGTTAGTTCCCAAACACAACCCTAAAGTAATTCTACTTAGGATTTCTACTTTATACTTTTAAGTATATAATTCACATTTTTGTGATGTTTCAAAATTTTTGTGGGCTAGTGAAAGACTATGAATAGTCTCATTGGATCACTAAAGACCTTTAAATGATGCTTCAAATAACACAAATTTTTGTGAGAGACGGTTTTTTTAGAGATCATTTCTAATTGGGTTAACTCGATTGGGCCTGAAAGACGTTTCTCAAAAAGGCGGTCTCTCAGGAGACTAGCTGTTCAAATAATAATTTCAAAAACATGTACCCTAATATTCATCCCAACATTGCGCTGGAAAGACATGTGTTGGTCTGTGAGGCCGGTCTACAGTCTCCATGAATAGTCACCGGCGGTCCAAGAAGCGGGGTGTTAAAGAGCTTACACATCAGTTTAGAAGTACTTATTGTGTCCTAACTAGAAGGGAACCTTTAAAGTTATGTTGCTATTTATAAACTAGGCAACATTAAAAGACCAAGCACAATAACAAGAACGTGGAACAGTCTAGTTTCCTAGTCCTCGCCTAATTAATTCAACTGAAACAAAATTTAATATAAGGTAAAATATGTTGATGTAAAATCTTGTTATAAATGTTCATGATACATATCTACATATATTAAAGCTCAAATACGTACTTTGAAAACGGTAAAAAAGCAAAGTGAACAATCAAAAAAACGTTATATTTTGTAACAGCAAGCCCACGAGACATGAAATATTGAAGTTTGTGAGAGTTTAACACAACAAAATCGAACTATTGCTTACAAAAAATTTGAGCTTTTATGTCAAAAACCATCCATCAAACTAAGAGCTACTCTTGACATATTGTTTCTGGGTGAGAGACGAGCTCAAAACAAAAAAGCTCATATACTAATAATTTGTATTAGTCGGGCTATTTATCCTATATGGGGTGCGTCTCACAATGAAATCGTCTCATACAAAAATTTGTGTCAAACTAATTAGAAAAGAAAAGATGGACATGTCATCAGCTTCGGTACGAGTCGACCTTGTACCTGCAGGCCAATTATCTCTTCAGCGCCTCGGACTAACTTTTGGCCTACAAAAACAGCGGGAATAACAGTAGACTGAAGCCCCAGCCGTTGGAGCGCTTTATCGACTTCTTTCCCGTTGGACATGTCATCCAGTTGAGAGACGGTTGCATTAGCTCGAAAACTTTTTACAAGCTGTATGATCGAATGGCTCATGCAGCATGAACAATGAGGATCGAATGTCCATCTATTTATTTTCTTTGTGAAGCGCGTTTCTCCTGAAAACAAGAAAATAGACCAATGAGGATCGAATGTGGTATTGGAGTAGTCTGAGCGCTCAGGCCATCTATTTATAGTTGAACAAAAGTAAAAGAATGATATGCTCTACGGAAATCTTTTTATGCCGGCCAAGATCTTCTCATCGGAATCTTGACAAGTGACCAAGAAATTCTTTGAGCAATGTCAAGTTGATAGTATAAAGTTTCTTACTTCATTTTAGGGTAATTTAGTTTAGTACTAGCGAGCTAACACAAACTGTTCCGAGTCCGACACTTGAACACATAACAGAGACCAAGAAAAATTGATGGCAAATTACACCTGAACCCAACAGAGTCTAACTTTGGACCAAAATTATGGAAACTTTTCACGACATAACCGAGTCTAACTTAGAACACGTATGGGAGTCCGGATAAGCTAGAACCCATCACCGTAAATTCTACAATAACAGGCACATGATTTTTTTGTTGAAAACGGCTCACAAAGGAAATTTCACAATAACACGAGAAGAATAAAGGGATAGTATTATTACCTTGCGCAGTCAAAACATTTTTCGTTTCACCAGTAGTCATTGCACGAGCATTTTCCATCTTTAAAATGGTGAAATCGTTTGGCATCTCGCATGATGATCTCCCTGCCGACAATATCTGAAAGTATTTTAAAATAATTATGGCAATCACCGCACACACGAAGATTCTTTATAACCCGAAATTGATGGCGTGCTCCGGATGTAATTAGGGCATAGGTGGCAGCAAGTCTTTCACTATGCGCCATAATAGCTTCCTCTTTTCCTTCCGGGTCAATGTCATGAAGAACAAATTTTGTCTCTGGAATATACCCAGCTTCTTTTACTATTTCTTTTAATCCCCTCAACACGGCATAAATCTTGTCCTTTTCTGGATGCGATTGGTCGCCTGCACGGTAATCATGTGATATATGTTCCAAAGGGTTATACTTCTTCACCTTCTTCTTCGGGGCATCTGGATCCACCGGTAACAGCCCATCCCTCAAATCTTTGTTCAAGCGAGTGGGGTCCAGCTGCTCCACAATTTGAGCCGAGCGATCCCCGATTTCTACATTTCCTTGAACACGAGCAATGTTCATTAGGCTTTCCCAGACTTCTATACTTGGCTCACCGGGCATTTTCTCGATGAACTCTAACGCACCATCGAGATCACCAGCACTGCCAAACATGTGTACTATACGAGCATAGTGCGTCATCGTGGGAGTAATGCCGTATTTGTTGACCATCGAGTCAAAATGTAGCAATCCCTCGGTCACATCACCAAGAACTCCACAAGCATCGAATACACCCAAGAACATCAGACCATCCGGTTTCAATCCAGATTCCTTAAATTTGGAGAACATATCAATAGCATCTTCTCCAAGACCATTTTTGGAAAGCCATGTAATCATGGTGTCCCAAGTTGTCATATTACGCTCACGCATACTGTCAAATGTTTTGAAGGCGTCTTCCATTGAGCCGCATTTCCCATACATCTCTAATATCTTATTAAAAACGCTAACTTGAACAGGAGCGGCAAAACTGATAAGATGCTGATGAACGTCCTTTGCTTCTTTTAAAGCTTTCGCTTTCCCACATGCATCCATTAGAATCAAGTAATGTTGTATGCCTATGCGAACTCCCATATTGCTCAGATCTCTCATGGTATCTACAGCACTTATCAGATTCCAATCTTTACAAAAATTAACCAACTCTTCAAGTTTTTCGTCAGCACCATTATCAAATTCACCATTTTCAGTTGACTGCCAAGGAGTAGCACTTACTTGTGATTGCGGAAGCACGTTAGGATTGTAAGCTTCATTGAAGTTCTGCTGTGCAGCATGAACATTATGATATCCACTAGAATTTGCCGAAGGAACACCGCCGTTTACTGACACATGGTCTAGTTGATAACCTCCAGTCACGTTAGGATTCCGAGTTCCATTAAAGTTATGTTTCGACGGTCCAGCATGAGCATTATAATATCCACTAGAATTTACCAAAGGAACACTGCCATTTTCTGACACATGATATGTCCGATAACCACCAGGCACGTTAGGATTGTGAGTTCCATTGAAGTTCTGCTGAGAAGGTCCGGCATGAACATTATGATATCCACTAGAATTTGCCGATGGAACACTGCCATTTACCGAGACATGGTCTAGCTGATAGCCACCAGACATGTTAGGATTCCAAGTTCCATTCGAGTTCTGCGGAGACGGTCCAGCATGAATATTAGAATATACACTTGAATTTGGCAAAGGAGCACTGCCATTTGATGACACATGGGCCTGCTGATAACTACCAGGATGGTATGCAACTCTATTACCCACATAAAGGCTACTCGGATCTGGACACAAGCCATTACTCACATTCTTGTGGTCACTAATTCGTTTAACTGCTGGGATTTTTTCTCCATCACAGTATCCATCGTATTGTCGATTCACTTCAATTTTATCTGTTGAATATTGAAGATTTTGTGGAGCAGTCCAGTCGTTTGTAGCATACTGATTTGTTGGCGAAGATTGGTGTTGTCCAAAATTTGGTCTGTCCCAAGGATTACATTCACCTAGTTTATGGAATCTATTATTTTGAGGATTATCATATACCCCATCTGAATGCATATCCTGGGCATTTTCTGGGATCACATTCACTCCAAGACTTGAATACAGTCTTACACACGAATATGTATCGGCACGTAGACTATGGGGTGATAAGGTCACTTCTTTGCTTTGACGTTGACGAAGTGCACTATCATTACGCCATTTGATACTCAAATCACCATATCGCTTATGAAACTTGAAAAAGAGTCGCCCATATCTATTCATCTGGATGTACACTCCGATATACGCGTCTAATTTCCTAAAGCAACGAAGAGACAACCATGTGATTAGATACTCTTACCAACAGAAATAAATAAAAGGTAAAAAAGTGTAAAAGACCATCTCTTTTCAAGAAGCTACACCAAAATCTTCATCATAGATTTGCATACAGGCAAATGACACTCTTATATAGCTTCTAAAAAAACCAAAAATAAATTACGAAAATTGCATATATATTAACGTTGAGTTTTGCAGAAGATCCACTTGAGAAAGAGTTTTGCAGAAGATCCACTTGAGTTTTGCAGAAGATCATTCACTCAGGCGTCAAATATACTCTTCAATAGAAATCAAGTTCCAAAATCAATTAATACTTGGTAGAAGAACGTAATTTATATCCTTATGAAAAACAAGTGTTGATGCTACGGTTGACCTATTACAACAACCGGTAGCCTTGACATACAAGCTCTATGTCACAGATGGAACCAACCAGATGATATCGCTAGTGCATTAGTTGTAGAATCATATGTTTACGTTCAAGTAATGGAACATTTTAATAGCCACTAGCACATTAAAAGTTTTATCGCTATGAGAAAAAACAGGTGCTGATGATGCCATTAACCTGTTGCAACAAGCAGTAGCTTGAAATATAAGCCCTATGTCTGTGTTATGATGTTGCTAGAGCATTGGTTGTAGACTCATATATTTTTCGTTCAAGTGATGGAACATTTTGCTAACCACTATCACAATAATTACAACTTCTAGCTAGATTCATCTATTCCCCTTTGTAGGAAAGCTATCAGCAAGAAAGAAACGCACACAAAAGAAAAATTTTCCAAGAACGAAAATGTAATACCCCTGAATTTCCGACCCCTTAAACGAAATCAAAATCGCATATGACAATTTGAAATTCGGGTGTAACATAAAAATAAAATAAAATTTACAAAAGCATAATAAGAGCTACATAAACAAAGATAATGCATAACAAGCGCTATGTTCGCACTCAACCGGTAACTCAAATATAAATTATTTTGATTATGTAGTTGATATATGTCAAAAGGTTAAGGATCATGAACACTTATTTTTCCTATTTTCTTTTCATCATAAATTTACTCAAAGAACAACCATAATCCAGCAAATTCATGTCTCTCACTAGTTTTCCCACATGACTAGGCATAACATTAGGATTACATCCACAACCCACTTGCTCACGCACCTACAAAGAAAAATACTTTGTTCCAATGCACTCAAAACAAGTAAGTCATACTTTGCTCACAACCTGACTTTGCCACACACGTCACTCTATGGATACTTTGCTGCCACTCTAGTAGTCACCCTAGCAAACCCTTGCTTCTCACTCACTTACCATGGGTAAGCTAAAGATCACACTATTCAATTCTAAACACATGTGAGTCTCTACACAGTACACACTTCATACATCTTCACAAATGATTAGAGCAGGCCTAGTCAGTACTCAAAGCCCAAAAATATAACCATGTAAGGACCTTAGAGTCAAAACAAGGTGGGATCATATTGGCCGAGACGTAAGGTTTTCAAATCCACCAAACCAATACTACCCACATCGTAAAGGACTTAGTTTTAAAAAGCGCGCCTCACTTTGCGCCTTGAGCGCCTCAAGCTCAGGCTCGGCTGAAAACGCCTCGGTTGGGTGAGGCAAAGCCCACTTCATGAGGCGTGCGCCTTGGGCCCCTCGATGCACTTCACGCCTCATGTGTCCAGTGCGCCTCCTTGTTGGGTTGGGTAATTAGCTTATCCTTGCTTGTTAGAAAATGAAGTAAAACTCAAAACTCAATATTACTTGAATATGAAGTTCAAAAATCGTTCCTTCTTTAAGAAAAACAAAAGGCAAGCAAACAAGAAGATAACTTTGGGAATTCTTCGTATTCTCATTATAATAGTTTTGTGCTAAAGTGGTGTTTGACGCAAGAATAATAATTGTTTTAAGTTGGTTGATAACTAAAATATGAATGTCATGTTGTTTGAAGTATTATATATATGTATTAAAATTGAATTTTAAGCTTTGGCGAAAAAGGGCACCTCACATGCAAAACTATTATAATGAGAATACGAAGAATTCCCAAAGTTATCTTCTTGTTTGCTTGCCTTTTGTTTTTCTTAAAGAAGGAACGATTTTTGAACTTCATATTCAAGTAATATTGAGTTTTGAGTTTTACTTCATTTTCTAACAAGCAAGGATAAGCTAATTACCCAACCCAACAAGGAGGCGCACTGGACACATGAGGCGTGAAGTGCATCGAGGGGCCCAAGGCGCACGCCTCATGAAGTGGGCTTTGCCTCACCCAACTGAGGCGTTTTCAGCCGAGCCTGAGCTTGAGGCGCTCAAGGCGCAAAGTGAGGCGCGCTTTTTAAAACTAAGTCCTTTACGATGTGGGTAGTATTGGTTTGGTGGATTTGAAAACCTTACGTCTCGGCCAATATGATCCCACCTTGTTTTGACTCTAAGGTCCTTACATGGTTATATTTTTGGGCTTTGAGTACTGACTAGGCCTGCTCTAATCATTTGTGAAGATGTATGAAGTGTGTACTGTGTAGAGACTCACATGTGTTTAGAATTGAATAGTGTGATCTTTAGCTTACCCATGGTAAGTGAGTGAGAAGCAAGGGTTTGCTAGGGTGACTACTAGAGTGGCAGCAAAGTATCCATAGAGTGACGTGTGTGGCAAAGTCAGGTTGTGAGCAAAGTATGACTTACTTGTTTTGAGTGCATTGGAACAAAGTATTTTTCTTTGTAGGTGCGTGAGCAAGTGGGTTGTGGATGTAATCCTAATGTTATGCCTAGTCATGTGGGAAAACTAGTGAGAGACATGAATTTGCTGGATTATGGTTGTTCTTTGAGTAAATTTATGATGAAAAGAAAATAGGAAAAATAAGTGTTCATGATCCTTAACCTTTTGACATATATCAACTACATAATCAAAATAATTTATATTTGAGTTACCGGTTGAGTGCGAACATAGCGCTTGTTATGCATTATCTTTGTTTATGTAGCTCTTATTATGCTTTTGTAAATTTTATTTTATTTTTATGTTACACTCGAATTTCAAATTGTCATATGCGATTTTGATTTCGTTTAAGGGGTCGGAAATTCAGGGGTATTACATTTTCGTTCTTGGAAAATTTTTCTTTTGTGTGCGTTTCTTTCTTGCTGATAGCTTTCCTACAAAGGGGAATAGATGAATCTAGCTAGAAGTTGTAATTATTGTGATAGTGGTTAGCAAAATGTTCCATCACTTGAACGAAAAATATATGAGTCTACAACCAATGCTCTAGCAACATCATAACACAGACATAGGGCTTATATTTCAAGCTACTGCTTGTTGCAACAGGTTAATGGCCTCATCAGCACCTGTTTTTTCTCATAGCGATAAAACTTTTAATGTGCTAGTGGCTATTAAAATGTTCCATTACTTGAACGTAAACATATGATTCTACAACTTATGAACAACTAAGCCACTAGAAGCACCCCCAGTTTCTTTAGCAACTTGAAATGAAAGCAAACTTTGTTTAGAGTCTTTAGGAACATTGTAAGGATACTTACGACATTTTGAAATGTGTGCCCACAAAGTGCTTGTTCCATTCCTCTTACTATTGTATTTGTATTGCATTGCACAGTAATTGCACTTAGCTTGTTGTCCAGCATCTGTATCAATCTTTGAGAAATGATCCCATACGCCGGAACGATCCTTCATCCGCTTTCTAACAGTGCCAGTGGATGCTTTAGAGGCCGTTGAGCCCTCTGTTCCATCGTTACCCGTTGTTGAGTTTGACATCTTGAAAAAAACAGAAACACACAAAGAACAAAAAAAAACGAAAATAAACACGAAAATAAAAAACAGAAACACACAAAGAACAAAAAAAAACGAAAATAAACACGAAAATAAAAAACGAAAATAAAAAACAGAAACACACAAAGAACACAAAAAAACGAAAATAAAAGATCTAAATGAACATACATTACTAATAAAGTAATAAACGAAAATAAACAAAAATTTAACAAACAATGAACGAAAAAACGAAAATAAACCAACACATACAAAAATAAGATCTAAATCAAAACAAAATCTTAACACATACACCTAAATCGAAAGATTAAATAAAAAATAAGATAAACAAAAATAAGATCAAAACACAATCAAAGATTAAATCAAAAAAAACAAAATGAAAAGAAAGACTTACTATTGAACGCCGGTAGAATAGTCGACGGCTGTTGGGAGGGTTTTGACGGTAGAATAGTCCGTCGACGGCTGTGACTGTGAGACTTTGAGAGAGGGATGGTAGAAGCCTAGGGTTTTGAGAGAGGGAAATGAAAATGAAATGAAACTATGAAAGTGAAAATGAAAGAGGGAAGTGAGGTCAGGGACGGCGCATCAGTCATTACAAATTTACAATTCACGAATGGGACTAGGGTTTTAGGTTTAGAGTTTATTTTTTAAAATTTATTGATTTGGGCTGGGCTAATATATTTATTTTTTAAAAATTCGGTCTGCGGTCTGAAATTTCGGTTTGCGGTTTATGAAAATCCCAAACCTAATCCAAACCTTAATATTTCGGTTTTTGATTTTTCAAACCTAATCCAAACCAAATTAAAAAAACACCAAACCATATTTGTTATTCGGTTTGGTCTGGTTCGATTTGCGGTTTTAATCCGAATAAGTTTCACCCCTAGGCCATGTCGTGTCGAGTGATGAACAGGTTATCTGGTGTTGTCCGCATGCACGTTACATATGTTTTTAAATAGTTTTTAATCATTTGATTTTAGTTAAATTGTTGAGGTTATTGTTTATAAATAATAGTTTTTATTGATTAGTGTTTATAGTACTTTTCGGTTTATATAGGTAGTGTTTTGGAAAATCTAATTGCAATAGCTTTTAAAAAAATATTTTGGAAAATAGTACAAAAAACATCTTTTAATTGCAATAGTTGCTTGTACAATACTAATTCAATAGCTTGTGATGGTTTTATATGTTTTTTCGTGTATTAACATGTCTGTTTAACAATAATAACTCTACTTAGTTGTGCTGGTAGTTGCTAGTTGATTGCGTCGATAGGCCCGACAAACCTACACAAAGAAACTCAAGACAAGTGAGATATTATTAATGTTAGCTTGCTACATTGGAGCTCAATTGAGAAGGGCTTCTAGACACTCAAATGAGTTTACAGTAGAGTACTCAATTGAAATTATGTACATATCTTGCTACATTACTACTAATTAGTACCGTTAACCAAACGAAACGTTAGAGAACTCCTATTCAATAAGATATATACATAATTAGCACTTAGCAACATTGAAATTGTAGCTAATTACGACCATGAAAAATGAAAAGACAGAGTTTCTCCTGTGAGTATTTTGTAAGATTTAACCGTCCGTTGGGCTGCAATCACCCAAATATCCAAGAAACTGATCAACTTGTTAAGTGTAATCGGGTCGAGTTGAGTATTGCTCTCGAAATCTTTCACGTCAATCAATTTTATATCCTTTAGTGAGCAACGCCAACATTTAGAATTCGTGTGCGAGCAGCAACACTTTGGTTCTCGAAACACCAAGCTTTTGAGTAACCCCTGCAAACAATTCAAGGTGTTAAAGACTTTACTATAAGTGAGCATGAAGTACGCACATCGCAACACGACTTATGGGAATCAACCATTATTTAAGTCGTTTTTCACTAGCATATACTCACTCCTATCATTAAGCTTTAAGGTTTGATATTCACATTTATTAGGTAGAGGGAGCCAGGAGGGTAGTTTCGTTTTCACTCCTATCGCAACATGACTTATGGGGAGTACTCGGTCTTTTGCATTCATTTACAGGTCATTTTTGAGCATAGGTTCTCACTGGCCGAGTACTAGGTTTCCTGTGATCTGATCATAGCTTCTATGAGTGATATATATACTTGATATGATGATGATGATTCTTAGGTAGAGGGAGCCAGGAGGGTAGTTTCTTTAGGAACTACGGAGTAGGAAGGGGGAGGTGTCGCACTAATATCATGATTCGTGCGCAAGAATTCTCCGTAATGCAAGATATATTCCACTGTAATGTAATCTTCTCTTACAAAGTACAAATTTCAATGCATTTTCGCAGGCGAAACAAAAGAATAAAAGATGCACATAATACAAAAAAACGTTTTCTAAAACTCCATAATCTCCTGAAGGCAGGCATTCACAAAATGGCTTAAATATCTACACCAAACCAATGCAAAGTTGTAGTAATGTGATTATGAGAAATGAACACATACCTTCAAAAATTCGGGCGAATAATAATTTAGTTCTAACGATAGAATCGCAGGACGTGTACTCCACAATAAGCCATCTAAAAAAGTTCCATAGTTATCCAACGTCACAGCAAACGTTTCCAGCTTCAGATTGTTAAGTTCAGCAGGTGGACGGGGGATTCCTATCGAGTCCTCTGCATTGAAGGGTATTTCTTTACCCTGAGAAAGACCCAAAACAGATCGTAAATCATAATCAGCTCGAGCAAAGAATCGAATGATTTGAACAAATTTACGAACTGAAAAAACAAGGTAGAATGTTAGACATACTGTTTTCGAAGTCATAAACAAAGTTAAGTCCTTAAATTTGTTCTCTATGATGAAGTTGTTCATCTTCATGAACCAGGAACAGTCCATGTTTTTAAGATCAACTGAGAGTTCAGCTACCCGATTACCAGCACAACTGTTTAAATATAAACGAGGCATGCTCCTACCACAATATACAAATGAATGTACATTAGGCATATCAAACGTTGCATCCCTTAGTTTTCTACAATTGTTAATATGTATCTTCTTAAGCACTGGACTCGAAAGTTTTATAACTCTTCGGAGTACACATCCGCCTATAGATAAAAGCTCGAGCAAAGGAAAGGACGCGATCATATCCGGCAGCCAGCGCGCATCAATAGACATGCCGTACACAGACAAACGTTTTAGATTTCGACAAGCAGGGCTGACGGCTATTTCACATTCCGTCTTATCTTTATCCAAATTGACGAAATTGAGTTCTTCTAATGTCGATACCTTAATGCTAAACTTCTTGGTTTCAAGGTCTCTACGAGGATAGTAAACCATTTTCTTTAGCTTGTCATGACCACAGATTTCAAGATTCTCGAAACCCGAACAGTTCTTCAAAGAAAATACCTCCAATGAAGGAATAGAGGAAATAATATCTTGTATTGTGTTCTTATCTATAAATACATCCCGAAGATGCAGTTCAATAAGAGAACATAGCTTGACCATATTCCAATCAAGACGGGTGCTTATAAGACAACCTCGTAAATTTAGAACGGTTAATGACTCCATTGCAAAGACCTTCATAGGCAACACATAAAACCGTTCTCTACTCACAGTAAGATACAAATCAAGTTCCCAAACAAACAAATTAGTAATCATTTCGATCCAATCATCAACGCGAGAAGCCAAATTGTTACTCACAAGGGTTATGTGAAGAATAAACTTCTGCACACAAAGATTTTCGACAACAAACCGGTGCAATTTCTCATCAACATAACTCATGAACTTCACTCTTTGATTGAAAATCTTACGCCGCTCATCTTTAGGCAACCCAAGCTCCTTTGGGTTAAGCATATACAACTCTTTTCCAAAAAACCATTCATTACAATCTAGGATGGGAAACGTTTCCCAAACATATTGCCATCTCTTCGACAAAAGGACGGTTTGAGCAGCCTCTTTCGTTGAAAGAGATGACAGTATTTGGTGAAGAATGAAGACTGGTAATTCCGAGATTCGATCAACACTACTCGTTCCGTCATCCATATCTCTGTCCTACCACCCAAACACATTTCCAATCTCATAAGTCTAGTTATTCAAAATTTTCTACCTAAAGCAAAGTTGTAAACCTAATTTAAAAACATAACAAATGTGAAAAACCCATTTAAAGCACATAAAATAGCCCAGTGTTGCAATAACATGCCCAATACCAAGTTTGAACACCACCAATTCTTTCCTAATTCCCATTGTTTAAGCAATATTAAGTGCTTTGGTTTCAGATTGTAATAAAATATAGTAAAGCGAATTATTAAATCATGTGCACTTCTATTTATGAAGTTGCACATGATGTATGCTACAGGCCCAAGAGTCAATCGGAAATATCACTCCTAAAAGTAAGGTTGCGTAAATACGACGCCCCAAATCCCACCTTAGGTAGGGTAATGGAATGTTGTTATTATAGGATAAGATAGGATATGATAGTTCAACGTAAATTCTCAGAAAAATTCAATTACCCACCCAAACAATTTCATGAATAGTGGAGAAAAGTTTACAATATACAGAACAAAAGACCTAAAACTAACAAAATTTGCAATAAAAACATCACATCTTCAAACAAAATCAAATCCTGAAACCCTTTTTTCAATTATTGACAAAAGCTCATCATTCACATAAATCACAAATCATAATCATATACATCCCACTATAAATTTCTATTAGATAATGGATATAATTATAAATCAAAACTAGAATTTTTCAACAACATTTTTCTTTTTCCTTTTTTGTTTTCCAATCACAATCTCACGACAAGATTGAAAATCACAAAATGATTTCATTTAACCAATATAATTTTATACATGATCATAATCAACATTAAATGAATTACAGATATCAAGAACAAAAATTAACAGTAACTGATTCACAAAAACAAAGGTAATTTGACATGAGAAGATTCAGAGGAACGAAAAGGAGGGGAGAGAAAATTACCGGTAAGAAAATTGAAGAATCCGTCACCGTTGATGAGACAATACCTGGAAAAATATTTTGCTTAACAATAATGGTAATGATCGTTAAAAATACAAAAATTGTAGATATATTTCATTAGGATCATATGCCCACACAATTAAAAAATAAAATTCCGCACGATACTATCGAACTCATAAAATGTCGGCGGTATCACTTTGTAAGATTTTTTTACATGGTAGCATCCGATCTATGCCTTATCCAACTGCCGTAGCATTTTCCGTTAATTCTTGTCAATTTTCGTTTAATTTACCTTTTGACGTTTTCACCATTATTAAGTGTTGGTTCTTGTTTTTATAATTTTCCTAAACATTTGAGTGCGTTGATAAATTAAATGGTGAATTAAACGGAAAATGCTACAGCAATTAGATAAGGCCTAAAATAGATGCTACCACGTGGAAAAATCTTATAAAGTGTTTCATAAAAGTTCGATGCTACCATGTGGAATTTCTGTGAAACAAATATATGTGTTTTCGTAAACAGCTGGTCTTGGGTGAGACCGTCTCAAATTGAGACAAGAGTGGGTCGGCCCAATTCGCCCTCCTTACATGCTTTCCCTCTTCTTTTTCATGTTCTGTGCATTTTTCAATTTTACTATTAAAGGTATCAATTTTGACATTAAAAGTATCAATTTCAATTTAGGTAGAAATTGATCAGTTTAACGCCACAATTGATCACTTATAGGTTCAAATTGAAATTTACTTTAATTGATATGTTTAAGTACTACTTTACGTTGAAAGTGATATCTTTAAGGTCAAAATTGATATCTTTAAGGTCCAAATTGAAAAATGCCCAGAAAATGAAAAAAAAATAAATAAATTTTGGAGGGAAATAGGCGAAATGGGCCGGCCCAACTATGGTCTTAGAATAGGACGGTCTTACGCAAGTTTTTGTGTTTCGTAAATATGTACAAAGAAATACTTCTATAGTTTACCGTTGAAGCCCAAAGTCTAACTGGAGATGTAAAGAAGAGGCCCAATGACCAGATAATAATAGCCCAATTGAGCTATTTTATCACGACTGGTGCCTTAATCCGGTTCAGAAAGCCAGCACTAATTCACCTGCAACTATTTCTGTCAGAGACCATCTTTCTGAAATCACATTAAAAAAGTTCTATTATTATATATTAAATTAATTGACAAATTTAATTTATATATAGAACGTACCTAACTGTAAAAATAAGACTATCTCATATAACAACTCGTATTCACGTTCATTTAAAACCGTCTCATTCTGAGACAATCCTAAATAGCCCAACTAACTATTCAATTAAAGCATCCTTTTCGTATTTTAAATACTAACTTTTTATTATTTAGGTCTAGCAAGTCACTCCCCGTAAGATGTTCCCACATATAAGTCACTCTTTTTTTTATTGAGTAAAATAGAAGAATTCCTACAAAAAAGATTAGAAAAACGAAATAATTCATTCTATAGGTGGTGAGAACTGAGAATTGAATCTCTATCACAAGAGTAAAATAAAAAGCCCTCAGCTACTAATGTAACTCATTATTCCAAGTTATTTGTTACAATTATTTAGTTTTAAAGCTTGCGTTCTTTTTATCCAACTCACTACTTTAGTCTAAAATATCTTTCATTATTGAGTATTTTTTAAGACATTCACCTTACAAAGTTTTGAAATAAAAAAATAAAAAAATTAGACATTTCTTTTTTTAAAGTGGTATATATTAAGTAATTACTACCTCTTTTTCTTAAAATAGTTTATTTCAACAAAATTAAATTGAACTAGGCCATACCACCATATTTTCAAGTCCATTTCATACAAATGACTTGTTGGCCAATACCCACTTAAGTTATGAATATGATTGTTATAACACTTGAATGTATTCTATAATTATCATGTACTCTTTTCTCATTTATTCTTTTTAATGTATATAAAACTATATATAATCATCTGAAATCTTAATTATCGAATTTAATTTAATAATTAAAGGTAAAGGTAAATGATCTATCTGGTATTCCGCATAAGTAGGGTCCGAGTGGAGGGCTTTCTTTTTCTTGAAAGATGTGGACAAACTATACCCATACCCCCAAGGAGGGAGTATAGAGAGATACGAACAGTCAAGAAACCCCCAATTGATATCTGCGCCCAGTAAGGATCGAACCCCAAACCTTCTGCTCCACATACAAATGCTCTATTCATTGTGCCACAAGCGCTTTTAGTTGTTTTCACGCTAATAATTACTTAAGTGACTAACTTTGCCACCAATCCTTCCCTTATGTTGCATAGAATCAACATCCCAAGACTAAAATGAATAACATTTGAGATTAAAGCTTCTTTTATCAATTTATTTCCATGTGAACTTATGTCTAAGTTTCTAACATTTATGATTTCATGGACAACTTTATTAAAGCACCAATACAAAAATTATGCTTGTGTTCAACAAAGTGCATTCCTAGAATATAAAAGAAGTCAATATATAATATTTCTCACCTTTGAATATTACTATAGTTTGTCCCCTTAAATAAATTGAATGTCCTTAAGTAGGCCATCCAAAACTACTTTGGAAGTATAATTATTTTACTTGGTAGTTGGTATTTCTTGTTTATTCATTCTTAACCATATTGTTTCTTCACAAGATTTTATAATAATGCATAATTTTTTAGAAATATTTAGACAATATATTAAAATACAACTAATTCTATAACATATTATGGTATTACAATTAACATCAACTTTATTGATATAAATAAGTACCTAGGTCATGAGTTTGAATCTTATTCGCTTCTCATTTCAAATAAAATATTAAATGTACAACCACACTTAACAATAAACATAGTACTTTTCTAATCGTTATTTAGAATTTGTTTATTTAACTACTCAATGATCTATTTACTTTCACTTCACTTAAAAATAATTCAAACTAATAATTATCAAACACTCCAATACAAAATAGAATCTAATAGGATATATAATATGTCATGAGGCTAAAAAAATCAACCTAATATTTTAGTTAAGTTTCTTCCTTGCACAGTATAATACCTAGATCATGAGTTCGAACCTCATCCATGTATTTTTTCCTCAAATTTAATATATTAAACATTAGATTTAAGGGTCTTCTGTGTTGCATTCACGCTTAATGTTAGATTATATAACATATCTTGAGGCCAAAACCATAGTTAAGTTTAACTTTAGTTGAGTTGATTTCTTGACATGTTATCAAAGTCCACAATGACAAGAAATTACGAGTTTGAATCTCAACCATCACTCATTAAAGTGAATATTTAGCGTTAAATATGACGAATACTTGTGCCACATCCACATTTATAGTCTAAGACTCTCATATAAAGAGGCGTGTTAAAATATATAAGATATCTTAAGGCATCAATTTTATTTCTTTTTCTCCAAATACACATGTAGCATCAACCTTTTGACAAAATTGATTAGTCAACATGGTTTTCTTCAACTACTAAAGATCACACATAATGATTGGTACAACAACCATAATATCCTCTTTCCGCAATTTAGGACATTAGTAACATTATACAAAGCATGGTATTAAATTAAAGTGCATACAACTTTATAAGAAAATATGATTTTCCAAGACTTAAAAAGTGAAGGGTAAAGGACACTTCCGATATCTCACGTAAGGCAGGATTCGGGTGGGGATTTATTTTTCCTGAAAGATGCAGACAAATCATACCCGTTTCCCCAAGGAGAGAGTAAAGAGACCAAATGCGCACAGTCAAAAAATCCCCCAATTGATATCCGTTCCCAAGACTTTTTTATCCTAATTTTAACTAAATGTTTTACGCACCGACTCAATAATTTAATTTTTCCCAACAAGTAAAATTTTGTAATCAATATCATATCAAATCTTCAAGTTGATACGAATTTGATATACTTTGATTCTTGATTCATCAACTAATTGGAGGATTAGGGTTAATAAGTTAAACTAATAAGAAGAATAATGACCACAATGTCTTAATCTCACGATTAAGCATCAATGCTGTTTCGCCTGCTTTACAAAGATGATAGGGATGGCATTTTAGAGTCCGAGTCGGTTTTTATCTAACCCTTACTCGGACCCTAATTATAGGGTCGGATCTAGATCAAAGTTCATATCCTAAAAAATACTCTATAGTTTTATAATTAATTAAAATTTTCTATTAGACCTGAAATCGTACTCTTATCATAATCTTTATGGCCCGTTTGGTAGGTGGTAATAAACAAGGGTAATGGAAATTAAAATTTAGTATAATTTTGGTTGAAAAATCACTTGGCTACCTTGATGGACATGCTTGTCCAACTTTAATCATCTCATTTTCTTTATAAAATTCATTCCAATGCATTACCACTGGGAGAGGTGATATTAGGTGGTAATGAAAATTTGTAAGCAAAAAATATTTTTGTGATCAAAGTTTCATTACCATGGGAATGATATGAAACTTTTCATGAAATTTTACACTATAAACCATTCCTACTACCACCATTTAGTACCACTAACCAAACGGACCGTTAGAGTATAGAAAAATATTAATTTGAATTCTTAAAATAGAATAGAGTCCAATAGGATTCCATAGGTTTTAGATCCTTGCCCATCTCAATTTACAATTATTGTATGCCTTTTTTTTAACTAAAAGCGAAATTACTTTTTATTATATATATATATATATATATATATATATATATATATATATATATATATATATATATATATATATATATATATATATATATATATATATATATATATATATATATGAAAAAAAAAAATAATCAAGCTTATATAAGAACCATAAGAACCAATATTTTTAAAATATAACTTTTTTAAAAAAAAAATATTTTTTTTTTAAAAAACTTTTATGCCTAAAAGTTTAAAAAAATAACACCTTTTTGCCTAAAAGTAACACATTTTTAGTAAAAAGTAAAAATTTTTTGTAAAGCAGATTGGTTCTCACGGTTCTCATATAAGGATGATTCTCACTGGAATTTCTTCCTCTATATATATATATATATATATATATATATATATATATATATATATATATATATATAAAAGACAAAAGGATACTAGCAAGTACATGTTGGACCGAACACTCATCTATGTATGTGTATTGAAACAATTTAACTACGATTATTAAATATCAATAGAGATTTATTTTAATTATCGGGATTTAGTTTAGGTAGGCCTGAACCCAGTAACCTTTTATACATTACGCTCAAAACACTTTTTAATTAATGTCTGTTTTTTAGAGTAATTAACACTAATAAATTTAAAATCTTACTTAAAAAAATAATATTTACTTCAAATGTAATTTGATTTGGTTTAGCCTTAGTATAAGAGAATTATAAAAGCAAACTTATGAAGTACTAATGCATATAGACTATAGTAGATCTTGATTGTTTTGTCATTTCAATGTACGGACTATGGAACGAATATCTCGATAGGAAAATTAACAAGTGATAGTGATATTTATTCCCTTTAATTTGTTTCTTTCCCATAATTTCATTATCATTTAAAAAGCTTGGCACTAAAGCCATGCAAAAATTATAATGTATATCCATGCATGCCGCACAAAGCAGGGAGGGTCCGAGTAGGGGTTTTCTGTTTCTTAAAAGATGCGGACAAATCATACCCGTATCCCCAAGGAGAGAGTAAAGAGAGATGTACGCAGTCAAGAAACCTCTTAATGTATACCTGCATCCAGTAGGGGTCGAACCCCAAACCTTCTGTTTCACATGTAGATGCTCTATCCATTGAACCACAAGCGTTTTTGGTATGATGAGGATATCTATGCATGTGCTTAATTATTGTTAATTTATAAATTCAAATGAAGAGATAAAAAAATTACAATTAATTTTTATCCGAGGTCACTTTTCATTGTAATATTAACAAAGCGATTATTTCTGAGGTGACATAGAAAATAAATTGGTATAAAAACTTTTTAATAATTTATTTTCATTTTTAAAATTTTAAGAAATTAACATAATTGTTTGTTTGACATGGAGGAATTGTCTGTCAATCCTAAAGGAATATCAATTAACCAAAGGATGTAGATGTTCGTTAGTGTATATAACATATCCTATGGTCTCAATTATCACCTTAATATAATTATTGTACAATGTAAGAAGTTAGACTTTTCGAGAATGATACATTCCTTTAATTTTTAATTTTTTTGTTATATAACGAACTTTATAAATGCTCTAAATACCAATTCCTTAGAAAAATGAAATTAATGTGCAAACAAATGACCTAGAAAACAACTACTTTGGATGAGATACACACAATAATAATGCACAAATACAAAGACTTATACTTTTGATGGAAAAACTCTTTTCGTTGTTATATTATTATCAACAACAAATAACACAAGAATTCGCTCCCTTCAAATTAATGAGAATTTTCACAAATCTAATAATTTCAAATTTTGGGAAATTTATTAATGTTCACAAAAACTCTAAGACTCGTAAGGATAAAAAACTAACTATTACATTAATTTTTAATTCTCATTTACATTATTAAATACTCTACCAACAATTGAACGATCCTAAATAATCATACGATGAAGCCAAGAAATGACGTTTTGTACACTTCAAATGCGAAGTGACTATTGAAACTTAAAAATAAGTATTTTTTTTAATTTGATACCATAACACAAATTCTTTCTTTAGACCGGCTTTTGAGAGGTCTTTTGTAAATATGGTTCTCAAAAGCCCAGTTCAAATCAAAATATGTATTGTTACAACTCTAAATATAGATTTGGGCTAGACTTTTGAGAGTCGTCTTTATAATAGACGGTCTCTCAAGAGAACACCTGATAACATAATAGCTAGATAGACGGAATAAAATGGCTAGGTGAGAATCGAACCCAAAATGTTATATGAAAATGACGATCTTAGAGCAAACTAAAGAAAAA
Source organism: Amaranthus cruentus (assembly GCA_019425755.1). NCBI lineage: Eukaryota > Viridiplantae > Streptophyta > Magnoliopsida > Caryophyllales > Amaranthaceae > Amaranthus > Amaranthus cruentus. The sequence continues at coordinate 14,539,782 of CM033466.1, forward strand.
CTCAGATTTTTAAAAAAATAAGTTAACATCCCAAACGATACTCCATCCGTTCTTTTATGTTTGTCCACCTTACTATAACGGCTAATTTCAAATGTTTGTCCACCTTAGAATACTTTCCATTTTTGAAAATCTTTTTTCCCTAATATACCCTCATAATCCCTATCATTTTCCACAAATATACTCTCTCTATATTAATGACAATGATAATTTTCTTTTTTTTTTCTTTATTTTATATTTAATTTAAACATTTTCTCCCTCATAATACCAATACAATCATTAAAAATACCCACACTACTATTTAATTAAAAAAATACCCACTTATTACAAAGATTCACTTTTCTTAATAAATGTAAAAAAACTCAAATAGAACAAACTTTTGTAAAATTATTTTTAAAAAAAATTTCCCATTAAAGAGTAATACTCAAGTTACCTAATTTAGTAAATTTCACAAAACCACCAAATTAAATAGATTAAAAATTCCTTACACAAATTTTGAAGCATCCGTACCAAATGCCTTGATTTCATAATCTCCTCCTATTGGTCTATAATTACAAAACTTTTTGTCTTTAAAGACAAAGTTCATATAATTATAAATTCAAAAAAATAAAAATAAAAAATAAAAAAATATACCAAGTTGCTAATTCTAGACAATACAAATCAAATTACAATAATTTTATTGGTAGACAGGCCTAAAAAAGTGCTAATACATGATCTTTCTTATAACAAAAAATATAGCCTAGATATAGAAAGCATCAATCACTTTTGGGCAAAATCAGACCCATTAACAATTTTTTTGGGGTAATTAGATCCATTAACTACATAATTATTGCATTAAGTACGTGGTTACCATACTTAAATATATTTTTTAAACTCTTGACCATCAACATTTTGAGACAAAAGTTGCAACTTGTAATAGAAGAACATTTTTTCTTTCGTCGATGTAGATCTAAAGTTGATGCCGGATGTATTTTTAAAAAATTTGTTAAAGCTCAAAATAACGTATTTGGGTCATCAGATTAGATTCTGATCGAAAGTAGTATTTGAACATGATCGAAAAATTTATTTTTATATTTAGACAGCTATTTTTAGCGCGTTAAATCAAATATGATTCAATTATCAATCTCCACTTTAGTTTTAAAAACTTAGGTTCTTATAAAGGTAAGCTTCATATGCACATATACTATCAAATAATTGTGTCCTTTCAAACTATCTATGGACACTTTTGTTCTTATAATGATAGTAATGTGGTTATATAGCTCTAATTCTTATAAATTGACATTTCCTTCGATTTAGAGGGAATAAGTTTTAATTTCAGAACAACTCGCTTGAATTCAATATAAATATTTCAAGGGTAAATAAAAGTCTAAGAAGCTAATATATTACATTTGCGATTTTAAAATACATAACAATTTAATATTGATTTTATATAATTAATTAAGATTAAACCAAATTTTTTTACAATATCCATGTATACCTATCTAGCTAAAAAAATATAATGAAAGAAATAAAGTAGAGTTGATCAGCCTAATTCTCATAAATCACAAACTACTTACGTACTCTAGAAAAAATCGTAAATTTAATTTTTATTTAATCCATTTATTTTCACAATCTACTAAGTAATTGTCAAAGAACCAACTCAATAAAAAGTTTAAACTTATGGTTGAGGGCCTTGAGGCCCCAAGATATGTTATATACTCTAACACGCCTCCTCATACGAGAACCCATTGGGCTGGAAAGTGTGGATGCAACACAGACCCTTCTCATACGTGGCACTAAATATTCCACTTTAAATGAGGGATAGTTGAGATTCGAGCCCCTGACCTCTTGTCACGCTGGCTCTAATATACCATGTCAAGAACTAACTCAACCAAAAGTTTAAGATTATGATTAAGGCCTCAAGATATCTTATATACTCTAACGGTAATTAAATAAAAACTACTTGCTCTACCCAAGTTCTTATAATAATGAATCCAAAACACATATTCGCATGAGTATTGACAAAACTCGAGCTCGCAATTTACCAACTTTTTAGCTATTTTTGTACAGATGAATCCCACTATAGTCACGCGATATAGAAGTTGGAAGCCAACTTAGCTTCGGGCCACGCCACTTGCTAACATGTGTTCAAAATAGATAATTTAAAAAGGAAAAATTATTGTGAATAATACAAATTTTCATTGATTTTCCTATAATAATACGAACTTTTAATTAACTCTGAATAATACCAACTTTAATGTGGGTTTCCCTCTAGCATCCTTAACTTGTTGGTAACCTACAATTGTAGGTTAACTTGCCAAAAAAAAGAAAAATACAAAAAAAAATGCAATTAAAAAAAGTAAGAAAATTAATTCCCCACCCTCCCCTATTTTTTTAGTGCATTTTTATTTTTCTTACTTTTATTTATGGCATTTTTATTTTTATTTTTTTGTATTTTTCTTCTTTTTTTTTTTGCTAAGTTGACCTACAATTGTAGGTTACCAACAAGTTAAAGATGCTATAGGGAAATTCACATCAAAGTTGGTATTATTCAGGGTTAATCGAAAGTTCGTATTATTGTAGGAAAATCAGTGAAAGTTCGTATTATTCACGATAATTTTTCCATTTAAAAATTACCTGAACTTTTAAGAATGATGCAATTTTGATCAAACTTTAAATAATGACTTACAACTATGTTAAAATAGAGTTGGATACGAGATTTGATTTTGACGTGTTTAGGTTGAAACTTTAGAATTTGAATCTGATCTGATGGATTGAATAAACACCTTTAGCAACGTATGATGATGTGTACGTAAGTATAGAAGTATTGTTTAGTCTTTTTTTATCGTGGCTACATTATAGGTTTGTGTTTATATATTTTGGTTGAGTTGACTCTTTGAGACTCGATGGCATGAAAAGCGAGATTAAATTTGTGGATTAGACTAGAAAAAGAGAAAGTTAGGTCATAAGACAAAAATAATATTTATCAAAATCAGTTGATAAATAACGAAAATTGAAAGCAAATTGAGTGGGACAAAAAAAGTAGTTATCAACTTGATAGCTAACTAGTTGCATAATTTAGACTCAATTGAAAATTCTACTTCTTACTCTTTGCTGAAAAGAATTAATCTTACATGTACTATAAATATTTTGTGGCATAAACTGGTGTCAGAGGTGTTCAATGGGCTGGGTTTGGGGCGGTTCGGGTCAAAATTTAAATGAGTTGGGTCATGTTAATTGTTAAACGGGCAGAGACGAATCAAAGCTCATTTAAATACGACCCACTTAGAATCGTTTTTTAAAAGTTCATAACATAGTTTTTTTTATTCAACTTTATGGTCGGTTGAGTCAATTCAACTATAAATATAACATCATATAAAAATATATTAAAAAAAGTGGTGACATATTTTTTACAATCAATTCCTATAATAATCCGACCCGATCTCGCCCTTTACACAAAGGCGCATTAATAACCCGACCCGCTACTGACCCGTTCAAATGAGACCGAACCCTTGACCCGTTGGGTCGACCCGCCCATTTAAACAACTCTAATTGGCCTAACAATTACATTATTATTTTGGTACTCATAACTCCACAATTGTATGTTTGCCCCATATGTCTAAGATTTAGTGATAAAATCCAATTATGTGCTTATGATTGAACATTGGCATTGGAGTCTACATAAAGACAAATAGTATTATGTAATATATAAATACTTAATTAAAAGAGTATTTTTTCTTTATTATTATGATTAGAAGCACCATGTAATTTTTTAATTAAAAGTTGGAGAGAGAATACCAAATAAAATTCCATCATATTTTTTGATACCCCTTAAAAGAAAAAGTCAAAGGTAAGATATGTAAAAACTAGTAGTTGAATGAACAAATCTCCAAAAAGAGAATTGGAAGAAAGGAAATCAAGAATAGTTTTTACAATAAAAAATTTATTTGAGCTATGAAAAGATGCAAATGTCAACCACTAATTTCAATACTTTAAAAGAAATATATTCTAAAAACATAATTAGCTAGTTACATATATCCTATTTTAAAAAATATTGTTTTTATAATTTTTAACGTTATTTACAAAAAACTAATTAACAAATATCGATTATTAAATATATCAGTTATCACGAAATTTTTTTAAAACTATTTAAACTCAATGCCATTTTGAACATTTTGAATATTTTGTTCAATGCTTGTACATAAATTAAATACATTTTTTTGAGCTATGAGGTTTGACTTTTTGGAAGGAGTGATTGTTTTTTTCAAAATTTTTAAATGTTATTTTAAACATTTCTCGATCCTCATGAGTTGCATATATCCTATTTTAAAAACATTGTTTTTATATTTTAATGTTATTTACATAAAGCTGATTATATAAATATTGACTATTAAATATATCATGTAAAAACCAATTAAAGTAGTGAAAGTTAAACACAAATGTACATAAAAGCTTAAATAGGATACTTATGTTTGGGTTGCAGTTCTGTAAATAATTAGACACAAATATACATACATATATATATATATATATATATATATATATATATATATATATATTATATATATATATATATATATATATATATATATATATATATATATATATATATATATATATATATATATATATATATATGTGTGTGTGTGTGTGTGTGTGTGTGTGTGTATTTGTGTCTAATTATTTACATATGAGTAGAATCAAGTGAAAACACTTAAAGTGGTGAAAACTGAAAACCAGACAGAGGTATACATATTTTAGCAAAAAGGGTACATATTATCGTATAGGGTGTACATATCTTTTGTGAAGAAAAAGTTCATATTATTAACAAAAATGTCATCTGAATATGTACCTCTTTTAAGTATATATGTATCTTTTTAGTAAATGTCTAATTATTTACAAAACCGCCACACAAATATGTACTCTATTTGAAATTTTATGTACCATTGTTTTCAGTTTTCACCATTTTAATTGGTTTTCACATGATCCAAATCTATATATATGTAATTAATGTTAAAAATCACACTCATTCAGGCAATAATATTATAATAATAAGATATCACACAGAACATTTCACTTATGAACACATTTATAATTTTACAAAAATGGTAAGATTAGATGATTTAGTTATCATATACTCCCTCTTTCCCATATAATTTGCAATATTTTTGATCTTGGTCCGTCCCACTTAATTTGCATCATTATTATTTTTAGACTATGACCCACCACTTTCTTTTAATCTCATCCATACATTTTAACTATCTTTTAAATTCAACCACACAATTCATTCTCTCTCTTTATAATTATTATCATTATTAACCTTTTTCTAAAAAAACAACTACTTTCCCTTTGCTTTAGATCATGGGATGGAGTAGTATACGAAACTCCTTCATAAATCATCAATTATATCATAATATCATATCATAATAGTATCAAATCATATCATATCATATCAGACAATACTCCTTCTGTTCCTTTTTATTTGTCCACTTTTAGTTTGTGCAATTTAAGAGAGAGAAATTTAAGTTCGATTTTTAAAGTGTATATTGAAGATAAAACATATTCATGTGAAATCTTGTTAGGTTTGTCTTGATGTAATGTTTTTTAATATATAATGTTTATAACTTTTTTATAATATGTACTTAGAGATATTAAGACTTAAAATTTGCTAAAAAATACGTGCAAAAGGTAAAGTGGACAAATAAAAAGAAATAGAGGGAGTGTAAGTATAAGATGACAAATATTAATAAATAGCTTTGTCAAATGGAAAAATTTTATTGGACGATAGATAATAACATGACACTAGTATAAATTTTGATGATAAATACGATATAATCATACATTATAATAAAACAATATAATCATACATTGTAATACATTATAATATGATTTTAATACAAATTTTTTGTTATATATCTCAAAATGCACTAAAATGTGTAATTAAAGATAGTTATGATAATATCATTTGCAAATTTTTCAAAAAGTTCTCGCAATAAATTTATTTTAGTTTTTAAAATATATATCATGCAGCCATTATAATGTTATATAATGAATTTATATAGATTTATTGTTTTTTTGAAGATATGAATTTATATAGATTATTATAATATATTAGACATATATAGTAAAATTTATAATTATAATATATACATGTATCATTCTTTAAAAATTTTGCACAAGTTTTTAAAAGAACAATTGTTGATTTTCCATCATCAATTCCTTAACCCAAAATCTTTTTTAATTATTTTAGATAGGCAAAATCTTCTTGATTATTATTGTATTTGCAATAATATATTTCCTTAAAAAGTTCATCATCATCATCCTATTCAGTGTATCCTGCTCATAGAAAAATATAGACAGGGATTTAAGATTTTCTTAAAAAGTTTATAATTATATATTTCCTTTTTTTTATGTTATTTTTACCATTATAATTTTCCTTTTTTGAGAAAACCCCACACATTCCTAGTGTGAGTTCTATATATATAGGCATTTAGTTTAGTGTTGACATTCACATCTCTACTTCTCTCTTGCCCCAATACTAAGCCTTACAACAAAACAAAATGGCATTCATATTCACAACTTTTATATTAGCATTTTTAACCTTATTCATTAGAGTAGCCTATGAAACAATATCATTTTATTGGCTAAGTCCTAGAAATATAAAGAAAATAATGGAAAAACAAGGGGTTCTTGGCCCTAAACCAAGCCCTCTTGTAGGCAACATCCTAGATATGGCCTCACTTGTATCATCCTCGACGTCTTCCGATATGCCGTCCATCTCGCACGACATCGTAGCCCGTCTCCTCCCACATTACCTTCTTTGGTCTCAAAAATACGGTAGCTTATCTGAACTTAATCAATATTATTAGAGCATATAATATATTATGGGTATCAACCATTAGTTTAAATTTTTGGTTGAGTTGGTTTCTTTTTATGGTATCAGAGGCCAGCATAGTCAACATAACCAGTTCGAATCTCAACCACCCCTTATTTAAAATGGGAATATTTAGCATCATGTATGAGGAGGGCATATGTTGTATTCACACTTCTAGCCCAAAAGGTTGGCTTTTGATACCATGTTAAAAAATCATTTCAAACAAAAGTTTAAGATAATAGTTGAGGCTTTATGATATGTTATATGCTCTAATAAATATCGAGTTTGATATTAAAGAAAAAATAAATTTTATTTGTGCAGGAAAAAGGTTCATATATTGGAATGGTTTTGAGCCTAGGATGTGCTTAACAGACCCAGATATGATCAAAGAATTATTAACAAAATACAACCCTTTATCAGGAAAATCATGGCTTCAACAACAAGGTTCAAAAAATTTCATAGGAAGTGGTTTACTTATGGCCAATGGTGACGCTTGGTACCACCAAAGACACATTGTTTCCCCTGCTTTTATGAGTGATAAGCTTAAGGTATGTATAAATATGCTTTTTCTAACCAATACCCCAGCTGCATAATTTTACTATAATAAAAGGTAAAGTACACTTCCAGTATCCCGCACAAGGTAGGATCCGGGTGGGGGTTTTGTTTTTTCAAAAGGATGTGGACAAATCATACCCGTTTTTCCAAAAGAGAGTACAGAGAGATGCGCGCAGTCAAGAAACCTCCTAATTGATACCTGCACCCAGTAAGGGTCGAACCCCAAACTTTCTGCTCCACATGCAGATGTTCTATACATTGGGCCACAAGCGCTTTTGGTACTATAATAAAATCGATAACTGTTTAAATTCAAAATAATTACCAAATTTATGGTCTAGTCAGACAAATCGATATAAATAAAAGTTTCTATGAATAGGATATACCGGATATAATTATCACCAACCTATTATATCCCGCTCATAGAAGCCATAATCAGAGTTAGAAGGGATGATATCATATCCTTATAAGACGAAATATGTCGGCTCTGATACCAAAATAAATTTTTCATGAGCTTATATGTTAGTCAACCTGTCTTAATTATTCGATGCGGGATCACTCGAGAAAATGATGATGATGAGTTGTATATAATAAAGTTTAAAACTATATAGTATAATTATGTTAATGTTATTGGGTGCTTTATGATGATACCCCATTATTACCTTATCTTGGTTTTAGTTTATAAATCAAAACATGATAAAACATGGTTTGATTATTAATTTTTTGATGCAGAGTTATGCAGGATATGTGGTGGATTGCACTAAAAACATGCTCCAATTGGTAGAAAACATGTTAGAATCGGGTAAAAATGAGGTGGAAATTGGGGAATTAATGACTAATCTTACTGCAGATATAATTTCAAGGATTGAATTTGGGAATAATTTTGAGAAAGGAAGAAAAATATTCAATCTTCTTAATCTTTTGCAGAGATGTTGTGCTCAAGCTAGTAGGCATCTCTGCTTACCCGGTAGCCGGTAAGTTCGACTTTCTAAAACGTCATCCCCGTATTCGAGATTTTGGTACTCTAACAGCGAACATATATAGATGATAGATCGGTGTCACATAATACATGAATTTGGTTGATTTTAAGCTATTTTAAGTTTATTTTAACTTTTTAATATGTTGTTTCCATTTTCGAGATTTTAGTAGTCCAAAGGCGAATATATATAAACCAATGTCACTTAATACACAAATTTGATTGTTTTATAACTATATTTTAGTTCATTTTAAAAAAATTGCAAATTCTAAAAGCAATATGAAGCTTTAATAATAAGTGGAAGTAACTAATGAAAAATGATAAAAAGATATTTTCTGAAAAAGGGATAAATATGTGTGGATGAGAATTAAAGAAAGTGTGTGGGTCATGATAAAAAATAAATATATATCATATTTGATCGAACTCACTAAAAAGAAAAGTGATGCAAATTTTGCGAGACAGAGAAAAGTAATTTATTATTTGTCATTGCACTTTGATATCGTCATCATCATACCCAGTATATCTTTCTTTCCCATTAAAAATTATGGTAATTACACTTGAATATATATGATATTGAAAAACTAATGCTAACTTTTTTTATCAACATTTATTTATATATGCAAAATCATTTACAATAGTTTATACATCAAAATATATATATATATACTCAACCATTTCATTTTCTTTACTCTAAATAAGGCCCCTTTTTAATTAAGTCTCGTAATTTTTTGAAAAAAATATAGTGATTTTCTAATGATTAGAAAGCTATGGTTTTCTTTTGTAAAATTTCTAATTCTTATTCTAATTCTATGTTATGGGCTATTAGAAACTATACTTTAATTTAATTTTTTATTTTTATTTTATTTATTTTGTTATTATTAAAAGGGAAGATTAAGTGATAATCGAACTTAAGATCCTTTCTAAAAAATAATATTTGTTCTTCAATTGAGACAAAATTCGATTATCGCTTAATAAACTATCATAATTATTTAAAAAGCTAAACCTACCTCTTTCCAATTAGAGGTCTTGATAATTTTTCTTATTAATATCACACTTTATTTGATTCCCTTTTGGTGTGTTTCTCATTTTAGGCATACCATGTATAGTCTTTTCCATCACTTTTTAGTATAGCAACTTTGCATCAACTATGACTAGAATCTAATTTTCACACATTCTAATGTTTTGCATTTTTTTATTTTTATGGAATATTATCATTATTTTTAAGTAATCAAACTAAATAAATTTGCAGGTTTTTCCCGAGCAAATACAACAAAGATATAAAATCATTAAAGACTGAAGTTGAAGGACTATTAATGGAAATAATCGAGAGTAGAAAAGCATGTTTTGAAATGGGTAGAAGTGAATCATATGGTAACGACTTATTAGGGATTTTAATGAACGAGTTACAAAAGAAGACGACGAGAAATGGATTTAATTTAAATTTACAATTAATTATGGATGAATGCAAAACATTTTTTTTTGCTGGACATGAAACTACAGCCCTATTGTTAACTTGGACTGTGATGCTATTAGCAAGTAATCAAGAATGGCAACAAAAATTAAGAGATGAAATTGCACAAGTTTGTAATGGTGCTACTCCTTCTGTTGATCACCTGCCTAAACTTCGTTTGGTAAGAAATTATTTCCTAATTCTATTAATTAATTCATTTTGCTAATTAATTACTGTAAAATTGTAACTGATCACTTTAACATATTGAACATACACGAGTCAGTCTACTAGAGATGATGTTGACCGTTCTCGAGCCGGCGGACTCTTTGATCGCACTCTCTTTTATGGGTATGAGTCTGCCATCGTTTTCCATCCCCAGACCCTGTTCATAGTTTTCTGTGAGCGGAATACACTGGGTATGATGATGATGAGTCTATTAGAGATGATCTCACCATAATAACGTTTCATTTCAGAATTTGTACATAAGCTTAAATAACTATTTTGATAATTACAATAGTATAAAAATAATTCTCTAATATCATAATTCAATAAAATTATCATAGCATACGGTAATACTTTATTGGAAAAGTTATAAAGAAATATGGATTTTTGATCGATTTACTTAAAGTAAATTTAATTATTTTTTATTCCTTAATGTTTAACTTAGAATAAGTGAGTGTATTTTTAACAAATATACTTAATAGGTGAATTTATATAAAAACAATAAATGAGTTTATATAACGAGCAAATATTCTTTTATTATTGTCAGTTTTTCCAGATAACATGAAATTATAACTATTAAAGATAAATAATGTCAAAACTCATTAAGAATATATATATATATACATCATAAATGGAATATCATAATTTGTGGTGAGATTTTCGTCAAATCTTTTAAATAAAAATATGACTAATTAATTTATAAATGAATGTATATAAAGCAAATAATAATATTAAACCACCAATAGACCGAAGATTTTTGTTTTCTAATATAATAATAATAAATGTATATATTCCATCTTACTTTTTAGATCCATCCCCAAAGCCTTAATGTTGGCCAAAATTGGCATTTTCTTCTAAAAAATTTCGGTCAAATCAACAAGGATGAAAGGTTACAACCATATGAAATTGACTTTAAAAAATAACACCAATTAAAAATTGATTATTAATTAACTGGTTTCCACTTCACAAAGTTGAATTATTCCTAATATTTTACTAGACTAGCTAAAAAACATAAATAAATAAAGGTGATACCATAATGGATGGCTAATCAAATTAATATGTACCATTCAATTAAAATCTTAAGTCCGTGGTAGTTGCTCCATGATATGTTATATATTTTATTACTTTCTTTACGCATAACTTTTTTGGGCAATGTAAGTAATTAAGTATAGTAAATATAGCACAGACCTTTTCATACGTAACTTTAAATTTACCATTTCAAATGAGAGATGAATGAAACTCGAACTTATAACCTCTTGTTACGTTTGTTTCTGATGTCATATCAAAAAACCAACTCACCCGAAAAATAACAGATAGTTATATCATTAGCTATTAAAGTTATTTCGGATTGAGTCATATATAAATTGAATAGAATCAATTTAACCTAATTATACACATAATATACACATATTTGTCTTTATTTCTGGTCATGCTCTCCTTTATGCGTATGAGTTGCTGTCGTCCTTTCCTCTTTAGACTCTGACCATAGTTTGTCTATGAGCGGGATCCACTGAATAAGTTGATGATGATAATTTGTATTTATCTCTATTTTGGCGGCTAAAATTAAGAGTTGACTACTTAGGTAAGTGAACTTTCACTAGGATGTAGAACTACACTGAAACTTAAGGTCATTGATTTTGCACATTATTAATCATGTACTTGTCTTCCAAGAATCAATGTCAGAAATTGTCTGTTCAAAACTTCAAAATTTTTCTTAGATTTATTTCATTACATTTTATTATTAACATGTGGAGTATAATCTACCAAGACTTGCATTCCCCTACAATTACCAATTTGGCGAAAATATTGGGTTTATGTCTATGCATTTAATCCTCTGTCCGTTTAAATTTGTTACAAACGCAAATTAAAATAAAAGTTTTTTATATGTTGTGTAGCAAATTAAAAAGACAGAATAAAATATTTATGGTTAATTTGGTAATAATGTGTTTATAACATTGTATAGAGTATGGGTGATTATAGATTGAATTTGGATTCATTTCATCTAGATTTAGACCCATTTGATTTTAGCATCTCATGACTTTTAAGTTTCATAGTGTTTAAAGATTTTAGATCCAAATTCAAACTCATATATGTGTTTCAAACTTCAATGTATATTTTGTCATAATTATTATCGGTCCATCATTTTTAACGATTTGAGGATCTAAAGGATTTTAAATGAGTTAATGTGTAGGATTTGGGTGAAAAATATGTCCAAAATGATTTTATGGGTTGAGATTGGGTTTATGGGCCAGATTCGATTTAAAAATCCTAGACTCATACTAAAATGCAATTATTTTATTTTAATAAAATTTAGATTGAGTAAGTCACTAAAAATAAGAAATCACTCTTAAATTAGAGGTGAGTTTGAAATGGGTCCAACCAGATTTTAAACCTTGACAAGACCATTCTTTTAGATATTGAATCAAATCATTATTTGATACGAGCTCTAACATAAGTGTTATTTTGTTGTTGCAGTTGAGCATGATAATAAACGAATCACTACGATTATACCCACCCGCCACACTTCTACCTAGGATGGCCTTCGAAGACATCAAGCTAGGTGATCTTCTCATACCCAAAGGGTTATCAATATGGATTCCGGTCTTGGCCATTCATCACGACAAAGAACTATGGGGCAAAGATGCAAACGAGTTTAATCCAGAACGATTTGCTTCAAAATCATCCTTCATTTCAAGTCGATTTATTCCTTTTGGTGCTGGTCCGAGAAATTGTATAGGCCAAACTTTCGCAATTTTGGAAGCTAAGATTATATTAGCCATGTTGGTTACAAAGTTTAAGTTCACAATCTCCGATAATTATCGTCATTCTCCCGTGGTAGTCCTTACAATTAAGCCTAAGCATGGTGTACAAGTTTGCTTAGAGCCCTTAACATAGATGAACATAGAAAATAGTTTATAGATTTTCATTTGAATTTTTTCAATTTTATTTTTTTTGGTTGGGTGTTTTTAATTAATTGAGTTTTTTTGGTGCTTTTTTGCACTATAAGTTTTGTAGATGGTAATAATGTAATACTAAAAAATTATACGCCTTAAATAAAAATGATTATTATTCGTTTTTGTTACTAAAGTCATTTCCATTCTTTATGCGGGGATAATTATGTAATATATGTATACTCAAGCTATCAAGACAAATAAATAAATAGAATATATATATATATATATATATATATAAATAATTACTTTATATTGAGAAATAAATTCGCATTTAATTTAATTTGAATTGTCATGTTACCAAATTAAAAATCGTATGCTGACATAGAAGAATGATAATCGAGTTGGTTTAACATTCAACACACATTTATCTATAAGTGTGGACTTGTGGTCCATTCTATACATGTACATTGGAATATCCCTTACTTTAATTTGTAGCTTAATTCTAAAAAAAATTATTTGGGTACTATAGGATATGTGGAAGGAAGGGGAACACTATACTTGAGAATATGTGAGAATTAAACCCGGTTTCTTGCTGTAAAAAATTATCTATATTCCGATTGAAACAAGTTTTAATTCTCGTCCCAATTTTAAGTTATTTGTCTTATTCTAATTAATACCAATACTAATAGTAATAATAATAATATAGTATATAAAGCTACAAAAAAGAAGTATTATTTTTTGGGATTATAGTGTAGACTGAAGGGTCGAGAGAACTAGAGGAAAGATAATGGTTAATTTATAGAAGGTGTATATATATTTTCCCATGCCCTCTCTTGAGAGACTGTCTATAGTATAGACGTCTATTAAGTGCCCAGCACATATCTCCCTTTTAACTTACATAACCACCAATCAATTTTTTTTTAATTTATAAATTTGGCCGGCCCTAATACTTGAGACGTCTATTGTATAGACGGTCTCAAGTAAGAATTTGTGATATTTTCCACTTAAAAGTTATAAACCATGGGCAGGCGTAATTATCGCTGATAATCATGGTTTAGCTACATTCCCAATTTTAATATAATGCTTTGGTTAATCTATACAATCATATACATAGCACTTGGATTATAAGATATTTTGTTCGTTGAATGCTTGGAAGTGATCAACTATAAAGTGACGATAGTGAAGTGATTAAATAATTCAACATAATACTATTATGTGAGAAAAGATTTTGTTGTCCCATGTTATGTACTCTATCACGTTAAAATTGTAAATGTATCACATAATACTAAATATTTTAATTGGGTGAATAGAATTAAATTTATTATTCTTTGCGCGTCAATAATATTTAATAAATAAATATGGATCAAAATATAAATGAAATTATCTAAAAGGTAAATGGACACTTTCTGGGTGGGGTTTTTTTTCCTAAAAGATGTGGATAAATCGTACATGTTTTCTTTTATAAGGAGGGATTAAAGAAGATGCGTGCAGTCACGAAATTAAATCTCCCAATTAATATTTGCGCCCAGTAGGAAACGAATCCAAATTTTTTTACACAACATGCAAATATTCTATCAGTTGAACGAAATTATTAAGTGACATAATATAAATTCATGTATGTTAAAAATCCTTTTACCTTGCCTTTTATGGTCAAATAACACTACTGAATTATTTCTTCTATGTGTCGTGCTTTGTCATTATTAAGCTCCCATATATTTATTTCCAAGAATCAATTTAATGAAAAATTTAATTTGATTTAAGGTTCTAAAATATATTATATTTTTTATACACCCTCTTATACACAAGAGTCATTTAGTTAGAATTATGAATACAAATATGCACTTTTCATAAATGGTGTTAAATATTTCACGTAAAATAATGATGGGTTGATATGATTTGAACCAGTAATCCAAAATTTAATATCATATCAAAAAATTAACCCAACTAAAATCTTAAATTGATAGTTAATACCTACTATACATCAACCTTCTTGGTCATTAATTATGCATATGAAGGGTTGATATATCATAGAAAGATGCATGATTCCATTTCCTAATATAGTTACCCTAGGCCATTTTTTTTTTTTTGAAGTAAGTTACCCTAACAATTTAAGCTTATTTCAATAAATAATATTCATTGATTGCTCAATTTTATTAAAATTTAATATATAATTCTTTTTATATTAAGCACCCTTTTTGGATATAATTCAATATCAATATGTAATATGTTAAGGACGACAAGATGGTAGGAAGGTAGTTAGGTAGGTACCCAGTAGTACAATTTGTTCATTGAATTTACAATAACCATATCAAGATTAAAAGAATTAAAAATTATTTTAAAGGTTGGTTTTGACCATAATTAGGTGCAAATGTGTTAGGCTTAATTGTAACATTTTTTAGTACACCTAACCGAAAAGTAGTAGATATATTCTAGGGATTCAACCATCAGTTTAAATTTTTTGTTGAGTAGGTTCTTTGACATGGTATCAGAATCCAAAGTGACAAGAGGTCACGGGTTTGAATCTCAATCACCCCTCAATAAAGTGGAATATTCAGCGTCTATGCGCATCCACACTTCTAGCCCGATAGGCTCTCGTGTGAGGGGGCGTATTAGAGTGTATAACATATCTTAGGGCCTCAACCATCGGCTTAAGCATTTGGTTAAGTTAATTCTCGAGAGTAATCTATTTAAAATTATAATTTCAAAGTTAAAATAGGCTAGTTCATTATGTTTGTTCCATTAGAGAATAATTTAATTTAATTTGTATGTGACAAAGTGGAGAATTGGTAAGATTGTTAGCACCTATAGCCACTCACTCATATTCTAGGCTTCTAGCCTATGCTTGCTGTTTTGCTCAAGTGTGGATGAGCTTTAATCTCAAATTATAAATATTATTTTTATCATATCTTTTTAGAAAATTAAAATTAACTATATATAATAGTTTGTAGGGTTATGGACATAATTTGTTGTCTTTCATTCCTTTTCAAACTCTGATTATAATTTCCAAAAGCGTAATACGTCAATTATACGCATATAGTTATCCACAACAAATAACTACTTAAGACTGCTAATTTACAACTACCCGACAATGAATTGTATATTGAATTATGAGTATATATTTATACTTTTTGATATATTAATCCTCTGTTAATGATAATGTGAAAACCAATTACACTAATAAAAAGTTAAAAATAAATATACATGTCAAGTTATAAGAGTTGTATCGCATTCATTAATATCAATAATATTGACAATTATATTTTTTTTACATAAAAAATACGCATGATCGCAACCCATTGTTCTTATGTACCCTTTCAACCTCTTTAAGTACTCTTCTCCATGTTTTGGGCCCATTGTTTGTTGAAATGGTCTGTGTTATCATTTGTGAGTTGTCCCACATCAGAGAAAGAGAAGAGCATGTATCACTTTATAAACTCAAGGATCGAGTAACTCTACTATCACCAATTGATTTTAGTAGTGAACATTCTTTTGGTTTATGAGTGGACTACTTTTTCTCCTCCTTGTTTGGATTATCCAGGCCCATTTTCTAAATTCTATCATTGTTCCAATTATGTACTCTTTTAACCTCATATGTACCTTCTCCATGTTAAGAGCAGGGGCGAATCTTGAACACAATTAAATGATGTTAATAATTTTTTAAAAATTTATAGTTAATAATATAATTTGAACATGGGTCAATATTGTCGCATAGTAAAACTTCTACCCACTTAACATTTATAAATACATGATTTTATACATAATCTGAATGCTGTCAGTTGATAACATGAATGGGTAATCTTAATTAGGAGAGTATTAACGTCATGCACATGGTACTATTTAGATAGCCACCATTGATATAAAAGATTATCCTAAGATCTTAAATGATGATTAAATAAATAAATAATTATTAATTAATTACTATATAATTACTAAGCATGATCATGACTTACCCTTCTAATACCTATATATTCTTTTTTTTCCTGTTGCACGAGTGGTTTTTAATGAGTGAAAAGTATATTAATTAAAGCATTTATTTTATATCCCTAAGATCAATTACAAGCCCCTTGGTTTCTCCTATGATCATTGTGGGTCCCCCTTCACATGAAGGACATATTATTATGAGTCAAACTCAAAACCACTTAATTGTAATTAAGCATCTTCCACTAATTAATCATTTAAAATTTCTTATTGATAGCATTAATTATGACTTAAATTAACTATCCTAACTTAAGTGTGTGATAGGGACTAATTATATATGTGCCACTAATGATCACAATTAGCTCCCCACTACCACTTTTAACCATCCTAATCTCCTCCCTAAACATGATTAGTATTACTAAATATTATGTTTTGATATTTACAATTCATAACCAAATGCGTTTGAGGCTCAATGGATAGAGCATCTGCATGTAGAGCAGAAGGTTTAGGGTTCTGCAGGTATTAATTCGGAGATTTCTTGACTGCGTGCATTCTCTTTACTCCCTCCTTAAGGGTACGGATATTAGTGTCCGTATCTTTCAAGAAAAAGAAAACCCCCACTCCAACAGACGAAATTAAACAGTTCTTATTTATTCTTGTTCTTATGTGCATTATAAAATCTATATGATTTAACAATTTTTTTTAACAAAGTTACTTTTTTATGAAAATGATTTTAAATATATAAATAAATTAAACATTGAATATAATTTGTTCAAGTTTGATAACCTTGCAAAAACTTATTATACTTTTCTTGATATATAAGCATAAAGCTAAAGAACATGATATAATTTGATAAATATTTATGTGCTTGTTCTTTTTTTCTAAATTTATGTATATTAAGATTATTTCGAACTATATAGATTAATTCAGTTAATCCGATATGATAAAAAAGATAATTAAATTACAACTTAAATTATTTATTATTAATCTAAAATCTAAATGAAAAAAAACTATCATCATCATACCCAGTGTATCTCGCTCATAGAAACTATGATCAGGAAGCATCGTCAGTTCATACCCATAAAAGAGAGTGCGGTCAAAGAGTCCCCCGGCTCGAGAATGGTCTTTCAAGCGAGAGAAACCTACAACTTACACAAAGAGTAAATAAAATAGTTTACTTTTTTGGTAAATTACGTTATATAGTAAGTTATTCGGATAATTAAGTTTACTCTAGACAAATACCTCATAAAGTTGGGATTATTCATGGTTGATCAATAGTTGAGATTATTGTAGGTAATTTTTTCATAATTAATAATCAATAATTGAAACGCACAAACTAATAAGCAAAAGATCATGATTCATGTCCATATATAAAATCGTCATACTTAACCAAAGACTAATCTTTGATATGCAAAGTAAATTATCATTAAGCATTGCTAATTGCTTGCTTAATTGTTTATTATCTTTTGCAATCTAATCTAAATTGTTATAAAACAAAGAAGAAAATTGTAAGTGCTTGGTGACATTTTAAAGCATTATTCACCATAGTTTAGGTTTGTGACCCTAGGGGACCAATACTCCAATTCATCATATTGTTGTGCATTAGTGTTCATGTCTGCGGGATATCGTCTCTTCAGTAGGCCGGTCCTATATATTTTAGGGCTCTAGGCGAAATAGCATATTAGGCTTTTTTTTTCCTTGCAATTTATAGCCTATATAGACCATTTTAAAATCATTAATTTTGTTTTTTCTACATGGGTCTCTGGGCGACGGCCCCTTTGCCCACCCTTAGAACCGGCCCTGCCTATAACTACAAGTTTGATTGTAGTCCTTGAGCCTAAGTAAGAGGATCCTCTTAAATATATTTGGAGTCGAAAATAATTTCATCTGAGAAAGTATGATAGAAAATGTAACATATTATAAGTTTCTTATCAACTTAATTTTAGTTGAGAGGTTGTCTTGACAATTGTACGTCACGATATGTAGATATTGGAGGGGGTGTTAATTCATAAATAGTTAGTAACTGATAGCTAATTTGATCGTGAAATTGGAATAGTGGATTATGTCAATTGATGTGATAACTGATTTTAACATGCTCATGTAGATAATGTTGAGTGTTTGATAAAACACTACAAATAATAGTGTCAATTGTGACCTTTAAGGTATCAATATCATGTCATTTATTAAATATCGTCAAAATATTTAGTGACACTTGAAGGAAGTATCATAATTTAAGATTGAAATATTAGGATAATAATCTAAAAATAGCGACATTTTAATGAAGTGTCAAAATATTAAGTCACAAAATCAACATTTTTTTAGTCTAAATATACATATCAAACAAGTCATATGTCAATTAGTTATTCTCATTTTTTTTTTTTTTTTGAAAATTAGTTATTCTCATTTCTTTCCTTATTGTTACCTTTATCTTTATCATAGTCAAGGAACTTCTGAAAAAATAATACTCTTGATATTAATATTTTGTTTCACTTTTTTATTTTAGCTTTTTTATATGATTTACTTTTCTTTTACACAAAAAATTACTTTAATTATTATCTGTCAATATAAAGACCCCAAGCACATAAATTATAATTTCAGTTTGTTTATTATTTTGTTCTTTTATTAATATAAGAATCCACATGATTCCGACCAATTTATTCATTATTTTGTATTTTCATTAATAACTTATATTTAAACAGGGCCGTCTTCGGCATTTTAGTGGTCCTGAGCGAAATTAATTTGTGGGCCCTTAAGAAATGAACGTGCGTACGACTATTTTTTAGTTATAGTTGATAAAATATTATATTATTCAAAAGACAAAGCTCTAATTTGTACAAGTAAACGGAGTAGTTAATAGAGAAAACTAAAAAAAATATATCAACAACACTAATTGTCATCCAGTGCTTATTAAATGCACGTCTTGAAATATAGAAATGTTATACGATATTCACTAGTATACTATCGGCCATAACTTAAAAGAAGATTAGCAAAAAGATAGCCACGGAGTACCGAATAGCAAAAAACAATTAATTACTTAAATATGTAATTAAATCTTACAACTAGACAAAAAAGCAAATGTAAGATATCGAGCAATAACAATAATCAACTAATTGAAAAAATTAAGTTATTTTATATCGCCTATGCTTACAAGAATATAACAAAATAACAGTTTTTCATATACATAAATGAAAAATAATGAGCACTCAAAAATCGGGTCCTAAGCGGTAGGTAAAAGAAATTAACATTAATAATTGGGCTAGGATTGAAACAAATGAAAAAAATAAGGTTAAAATTATAAATAGATGTTTTTTTTTTTTGAAATTCAAATTATAAATAGATGTTGAACTAAAAGAACAATATATATTATGTAAAAGACTAAAAAAAAAGAAATGTAGACAGGAATAATTCAAATATATAAAAATAATTCAAAAAAAAATTGTAGACAAGATGCGTTGAACCAGGGACCTAGGACATAACATGCTATTAGCTTTGCCGTCGCGAACAATACTAATTATCCAACAAAATAACTGCATTACGAATCTATAACAGAAAATAAGGGGCCCCAGTAAGGAGGAGGCCCGGTGCAGGAGCTCCGGCTGCTCCTGCTTGTGGCCGGCTCTGTATTTAAAACAAGTACTTATACTTATTATAGAAAAAACCTCGCAAAATAAAAGTGAAACATAATAGTGAGACATCAGAAATGATAATATTTTCCTATGTTCTTCTTTGTCTTCATATGGGATTTTATGCAACAAAGGTCCAAATGTGTTGATTTATTCAATTATATCATACTTGCCCTTGGTAATTGCTGTTTATGGGCGGAATACACTAGGTATGATGATAATGATGGCGGCTTTGGTAATTGCTATAGGATATGTATAATCTATGGAAAATGAAGCAAATCTAGATCACTAGTGGAAATGCCTTTTGGTGATAGATCATAGGCCATTGTTATTGCATTGCATGGTGTCCATAAGCATGCCAATTGCCAACAATCACATTGATTTGCCCTCTCAATCTAGTTCTTGTCCTTTCTAGTAAAGCACTAATTAAAATTTTATTTATGACATCACTATATATTTTCAAATTAATAACATAAACTAGGGTAATATTTTATATAGCTTTCCCTAATTCAAACATACCCATTTAGTACTTTTACTTAGGATTTAAAATTTATAGTAGGAACTTTATATATATATATATATATATATATATATATATATATATATATATATATATATATATATATATATATATATATATATATATATATATATATATATATATATATATATATATATATATATATATATATATATATATATATATATATATATATATATATATATATATATATATATATATATATATATATATATATATCAATAATATATAAAATAATAATCCATCATGGAATTTTTTTCAAAAAGAATCTTAAAATTAAAAGGACAAAATATTCAACAAATCAACATAATTTGTTTGCATTCATATCAAGCAAGATATTATAATAATATATAAAATAATAATCCATCATGGAAATATATCAATTTAATTAGTTTATTTCTAAGAAGTTGATGACAATAATTGAATTAAGATATGTACATTTATTTATACGGATAGTTAAGCTAGTTGATCAATGAATAAATTCTGAATTTGTATACATTTATGTATATTTAAATATTTTAACAATCTTTAAAATGCTATTTTAAAAATTGAGCCCAACTTGATCTAGCTAATAGATAGTAGGAGTAGCCGGTAAGTATTTTTTAAGTTGGATATGTCCGGTTCAAGTTGGTACGTCCTAGGTCTTCTCATAGATTGCTTCTTCCTATATGATAATTTAAATTTAATTAGTGGGTAAATTTAGCAAATTTTGCATTATTTTCTACTCAACTGGGCGAAATTGGTGTAAATTTGGCGTTAATGTGTAGGTGGTGGTCTGATGGGTATATAAGGGTTTAGATGTATCATAAGTGCAATCCAATTAACCTTATAGTCACCCCCATCATACCCGGCCATAAAATACCTTGCTATTCAATATATTCGTCCACTTTATACTCAATATACTTCCAAATTCTCAAATTAATCAGGCATATATATTGTAATCCAGGTATAAGGCGAATCAAAAGTAGGTATGGATGTGTATTGTGATGAGTATACCCGTTTGATCTCCTTGCGAATTTATAAAGTAAAGTTATATGGTTGAGAATATTTTGAATATGTATCCATGTCAGCATGCGTTGATATGAAAATTTTAATCTATTAAATTAAGTGTAAATATTAAACTTCCTCTGTTCAAAAGTACTCACACCGATTATGATATGTTGTATGAAAAAATATCACTATCAGTAACAAGTATAATAAAACGGAGGTAATAAATGAGCACAAAATTAAAGTTGAAATTCCATGAACCACTTTCCCTTGCAATTAGAGGCATTCCGTACCCAAATGGGACAGATAATGAATCAAATAGTACTACCTAGTACTTGGTTTCATTGAGTAAACAAAACATCATACTCAAAATTAAAATGAATGGTCAATTTCATACTTTTCCATCCCTAAAAATTTGCCACAATGTGCAAATGAGTCATTATCAACAAATGATGTTAGTCGGACTTATTGCCTAATTTGACCGGTTTAAAGTATTGACTGATCTGATAAATTTAGTTGTTTAAGCTAATTGATAAGGAGAAATTTGGTAAAAATTATTTGATGATTGTTAATTGTTTATTAGAGAAAAAGTATGTAAAAAGTCAAAAAGTCAATAAAAAACAACTTTTATAAGTAGCTTTTTAGTTTTGGATTAAAATAATATTTACCAAACATGTTTTGGTAGTTTTACCAATTAAAAAGTCAAAAAGCCAAAAATCAATCAAAAAACTAATTGTATGGACGGTGTTTAAAATTATAATATATGAATGAAATTAAAAGGCAAATATTACAAACTGAGTAAAAATTCATAATAAAATAAAATACAAATTAGAAGGGACAGAACAAGATTCTTCCGTAAATTTTCACATGAGCCACTCAATATAAAAAATGAAGTTGGAATCATTTCTTTTAACCATAAGTGCATTAGAATGTAGTTGATCAAATCATAACTCGACATCTTTTTAATTTAGTACTTGCCTATTTTTGTTAAATTCTCTGCCAAAAGAAATGTGTACAAAGAAAAGTGAAGGTGAGAAAAGCTTTTTGTGACATTACAATTAAGAAATGACAAGCACAATGAGTGAATTAAAATTTGACAATTTATAAAAGATTACATTGCATTATTTCATGTCATTCAAAATCAACATATTTGATTTGATTGCTTATGTGATACCTCAGATTTAGCTTGAAAAAAAATTGATAGACTACTCATATTAACAAGGTGCATCTTCTTTTCTAGGGAGCCCATTTGCTAAGAACTTCACAGTTAAGCGTACTTGGTGGGGAGCAATCTTAGAATGAGTGACCTCCTGGGGAGTTTTCCCGGGTGCGCACGAGTGAGGACAAAGTGCGCTGGAAAAACTTGTATTGATCTGTTGGGCCAGTCTACAGTCTCCATGAGTAGTTATCGGTGGTCGGTTGGGCCGGGGTGCTACAGCTTAAGTCATGAATATATAAAACTTTCAATTACCCAAAAAGTGAAATTAATAAAAGTGAACAAAGGCGAATCGGGCTGAATTGTAATATCTGCAGGTGTTGAATCAACTCAACTAACATTTTTATGTTATACGTTGCATAATTCAATCTAGTATGATATAATCAAACAATTCGAATTACAACCTAGGTAATCCTAAACCTAAATTTCGATATTATAGAAATTAACTAAGATATTTAAACTTTGGTAAATACATGAGTAGCTTTATTTTAAAAAGTTTGTATTTCAACTGATAATGAAAAAAAAAATTTATTTTATTATCGCCATAAGATTTTCGCTTCTTATAAATCATTTAAGAAGTCTAAGATAGAGGATTTTTTTTCAATTTGATGAGAATATGGCTTAAGTTTAAATTTTACTATTAGAATGTCAATACATTTCATATAGCAATTGTTTGAATGCGTTGGATTCGAGTTATTTGTGGAAAACAGTGTATGAGCAGCGTAGTGAATGTCTATGTTAGTACAAGGGTCTCAACCATCGGCTTAAGCTTTTGGTTGAGTTGGTTCCTGGACATGGTATCAGAGCCAATGTGACAAGAGGTCACAAGTTCGAATCTCAATCACCGCTCATTTAAAGGTGGAATATTTAGCACCAGGTATGAGGAGGGTCTGTGTTGCATCCACAATTCTAGCCTAAAGAGCTCTCCTGTGAGGAGGAGTGTTAGAGTATATAACATATCTTGGAGCCTCAACCATCAGCTTAAGCTTTTGGTTGAGTTGGTTCCTTGACAAATTCATCTTATAAATTATATGAATAACTTATAACACACAAAAATTGCAATTTAGTTGGTTCTACTCAGACATATATACTTCCTCCGTTCCAATATAGTCGCAATATACGAAAAATAATCACTATTCACTTATCTCCCTCAATTTGTGATTAATAAGTAATCTATAAGTTAAAACATATAGTCAAGTGAGATTTTGTTTGATTCGTCTCGACGTAAAGATTATTAATATCAAATTTTTATAATTTTATATTATACATAATTATAGATATTAAAGATTGAATTAGTGCATGGGATTGCGTAAAAAAGACAAATATTGCAAGTATTTTGGAACACAGAGGTAGAATGAGTTTCCATAACTAGTACACTTTATTCTAGTATTTCACTATTAATCAATAAAAAATATTTCACTTACAAAAATTAGTAAAATAGAGGCTACCACCTCATAGTTTCTCGAATTATTCACGTAGACTCATTGAGCTTTAATTTTTTGGGGCCTCTTGTATTCTACCTATTCCATTTGGGCTTATGCATAATGTGGTATACAAAAATTATTCATGTAGAGTCATTGAACTTTAATTTTTTTGGGGGGGCCTTTGTATTTACCTATTCCATTTGGGCTTATGCATTCTCCATGGGCTAAAAAGCCCACAAATGAATAATGTGGTATACGAATATGGGTTTTCTCTAACTTTGATCAACTTGTCTACCGTAAGATTGTCTCACCATGAGATAGGCGTATATAAGTAGCATATTTAAGTAATTGATTAAATTACGATTATAAATAATCGCTTTAAAGTTATTTGTGAATAGTTTAAGACTATTAAAAGTGAACACTTAAGATTATAAATGGTCACTTTAAGATTATAATTAAGAAAAAATTACCGTGAATAATTCAACATTTTCACGATTTTCCTAGAATAATCTCACATATTAATTAACCATAAATACTCCTAACTATTGAGTCACCTTCCAAAATTGTTGTTCCTTAAAAAATTACCTATTTTTATAGGTAAACTTGCAAAAATAATATTAAAATAAAATTACAAAAATATTAACAATAATAGCAAAAAAAATACTAACCACTTGTCCACTCATCCACTCATTTAGTGATATTGACATATTCATTACTTACAAACTAAAATACAAAATCAATTCTATTTTTGTTTCATTTATGATATATGTTTTCCAAATTGTATGGTTGCAAAGTAATTTTTTGTTTTTAGGTATATTCCACATACCTTAAAAGATTTTTGTATGTATGTTTGAGAAGTCCATTGTTTTAGCTATAATTCTTGTCAAGCAGCTCCAAAATTGTTTGATCTTGATGTTGATATTGATGTTGAATTATCATAAGTGAGAATGTATTAATGAATATTGTTTATGTTGTTGTTGAACAATGAATGTTGATGTTGATGTCGATGTGAATAAATTGAACAAACGGGATGGAGAATTCTGATCCTTTGGATCCTTCCTTGTTAGTTTCACAACTTACCCATCGTTCACATTTCATATGGATCGGACAACTAGAGTCCGACACATTGCTTCAGACTCGACACCACTCTTCGGTAATAATAAAATGGCTCGTAGATGATTGGGTTTTGAGGAATTCACCGAGTATGTCAAATACAAGTAGATCGAGGGATGATTACGGCTTTAGTTCAGCGATGGAGACCTGAGACGCACACCTTTCATCAGTCAGTGGGTGAAGCGACCATCACACGGCGTGATGTTGCTATACTTACCGACTTATCAGTGAGTGGGAGGGATGCCACTGATACTAGTCTGAGCCATACTAAAGAGCAGATACATAGGATATTCAATCTTAGGCTAACTTGGTGTTAATTTCGGCAAATTAAAAATTCAAAATGCAAATTAATTATCGAATTATGTTAAGTCAATTTTTATGTTTAGTTGTTAAATTATAAAGACCCTAATATTCACCTTATGTTTGCATGAGAATACAATTAGCTTATCTATGAGCGGGATACATTGCGTATGATGACGATGATCGGCTATGTTGATATTGACATATTGTAAAGCCCAATAGATTGAATTATATCCAATCATTATCACCAAATTTGTAATCTTTTATGGTGCCCATGCCTCCAATAGATAAGCTATACCCAACAAAATCAAAAACCACATCTCTAAATTTCAAACTTTACTATACACCATTCATTCATCCAAGTAAATAGATAAGCTTATTATGTACATTCCCAACCACTTATATAAAATTACACTTTCCCTTCACCACATTTCTTCACTAACCAACAAAAAATCATCTAAAAACTAAGAGCTAATACTAGAGACCAAAAAACATGGCCTCAAGCTTGATGTCAAATGCGGTAACCGTCGCGACCGCGGCTAGTGGTGCTCAAGCTAACATGGTTGCACCCTTCAATGGGTTGAAATTTGTTGCAGGGTTCCCTGTTACTAGGAAGAACAATGACATTATTTCTATTGCTAACAATGGTGGAAGAGTTCAATGTATGCAAGTACGTAAAGAATTTTGAATTCAACATATTTTGTTACAGGTCAATAACAGACCAGATTGACCCGACGTGCTACAAAATCAGACAAATGGGTCAGTGCGGGTCAAGTCTTTATGGGCTCTTCCCCCTCTCGGCCCGTTTAATATTTTGACCCGACCCAATTAACAATTTTAGTTTTAGCTCTGGGATATGTTATATACTATATGACGCTCCTCATATAAGTTAAGAGTCCTTTGACTAGAAGTGTAGATGCAACACCTAATTCTGTCATGTTGACTTTTAATAATATATCGGACAACTAAAATTGATGGTTGTAGTCCGTGGATATTCATAGTGTTATATGTTCAATCATTTTGATTATGAATTATGGTAATGGGTTTTGATGGTATGGTTGAAAATTGTAGGTATGGCCACCAGTTGGTAAGAAGAAGTTTGAGACATTGTCTTACCTCCCACCTCTTAGTGACACTCAATTGTTGGCTCAAGTTCAATACCTTCTAAACAAGGGATGGATCCCTTGCATTGAATTCGAGTTAGAAGTAAGTTCTAATTTTATTGTTTATAATTATTTGATCGTGCGGGATATTGGGTTGATTACTATAAATTATTTTATCATTAATTGTAAATTAAGATATATTGTCATTTAAGTAGTTTCAATCTAAATTGAGTTTTGAAGTATTGGCAAAAAAGTATTGATTGATTTTTGATAGAATACTCCTTTCATTTTGAAAGTTATTCATAATAATTCATATATAAAATATTTTAAGGATAAAAAAAGTTTGATATATAGTTTTTCATTGATATATACTTCTATGAATTAAAATATGTTAGATTTTGTATGATTTGTCCTGATGTATAGAAAGTATATTTTTTTTAGTTTTCTATAAAACATATTGTCAAATATTAAGGCTTGAAACATTTACTTTAAAAATCCGTGTAAATTTGGTGTGGACAAATTTTTGGATTCAGAGGAAAAGTAAGTATCATCTAATAAAAATTAATATAATTAAGAAATATGTATGATTTTAACGAGTCGGTGAACTATAACAACATTTTAATTACATTTTTTGTTATCTTCTGCAGCACGCATTTGTCTACCGTGAGAACCATAGGTCTCCAGGATACCAAGATGGTCGTTACTGGACCATGTGGAAGTTGCCCATGTACGGATGCACTGACCCCGTCCAGGTTGTGAACGAGGTCGAGGAGGCCAAGAAGGCTTACCCCAGCGCCTTCATCCGTATCATCGGATTCGACAATGTTCGTCAAGTGCAATGCGTCAGTTTCATTGCCCACAAACCCGCCGGATACTAATTGTGCTTAGCTTAGTTTGTGATATGTTTCATAAACCAAGTATTTTTAAGCATAATTGTTAGAGATCTTTTGAAGTTTGTTGGGCTTTAGAAATATACTCCTTATGTCCGTCTTTGCAGTTTTTTTTATTTTAGTTTGTCCCGCTCATTTTGCATTATTTTCCTTTTTTGGCAATGATTTCACTTTCTCTTTTTAAATCTCATTTACAAACTTATTTTCTCTCTCCATCTTAACCACTCATTTCTACCATCCACTTGCTTTTTGTCTTATTCTTCAATTAAATTTCACTTTTCACTAAATTCCATCCAAAATAAAATAGGTGCATTCTCAATTTTTCATAAGGACGGAGGAAATATCATGTTCTTTGGTTTGCTTTCAATGTTGTTGATAAGTTTATATGGAAGAATAACGTAAAGGCTAACAACTTGTTCTTGAATCCCATACGACATCAAGTTTCAACTATGACAATTTTAAAATCTTAATCCCAATAATAAATAGAAAAATTAGTAGAAATAATACAATATTTTACTTATTTCTCCACAATTATATTAACTTTTGATTAACCATAAATAATACTAACTTTGGGAGGTGTTTTCCTAAATTATACATAATATAATATGTTAAAAATTAAACTATATGAGATTATATTACAAAAAAAATTGATAAATTAGTTAATAAACTAAAGTTGGTAATGTTATTTGAAAAGAATCCCTAAGTTGGTATTATTCATGATTAATTAATACTTAGTACTTAGGGATGGCAACGGGTCGGATCTGGACCGGGTCCAGGTGGACCCGGATCCAGATCCGTTTTCAAGAGCAGGACCCAGATCCGCGGGTCTAATTTTTCAAGACCCATATCCGGATCCGTGGATACTGCGGATCCAGTACCGGATCCGGGTCCGATACGTGTCTGACGTATTTTTTGTTTTTGTTTGCTATAATTTTGGATCGTGTTTAGATTGTCATAAAGCTATATTCATTGACTAATGATAATAATATATATAATTTCACAATCAATCACCCAAAATAACATTTTACAACTTAAAATTGTCTTGAAAATACCCAACAAACACATTAAAGTATATTTAATATAATTGCAAATGAGAATTGATTTTGCAATCAGAATATAAGGTCAAAGGGGGCTGCATATTTGAAATATGAAGAATCTGTTGGCAATTTCAATAGCCCAAATAAGAAATTAGATTTTGCAAGTAGTTAATGTATAATTTAAGAAACATGTTGGGCTTTTAAATTACCCAAATTCCAATTTAAGCCAATTATATTTAATGTCTATATTAAATAAAAAACGGGTCCTTTGGGTCCACGGGTCCGGGTATTTTTCTGAGATCTGGATCCGTGAAATCTAAACGGATCCGGATCCGACTCGAATCTGGTAATTTTTTAGGACCCAGATTCGTGGAAACAGATACGGATCCACGGATCCGGGTCGGGTCCAATACCCATTGTCATCCCTATTAGTACTATTGTAAGAAAATTAACAATAAGGTCATTTTTCTATTAATAAATACCCTGATAATTCAACTTGCCACACCGAGTACCCAATCTTATCAAATATATTTATTTGACATACTTTATGCGTTGAATTCTTAAATAACACAATGTATTTTCATCAACGTATTTATTTCAAAAATTGAAGATAAAGTGTAATAGTTTAACTTGTTAGAGCACTCCTTTTAAAGAACTATGATAGAAACTTCATAAGACAAATATTATGTTTTGATAGAAGAAAATAATGTAAAAAAAAAAAAAGAAAATATATAATTATGACATTTGCCTTATTGGGATATTAAAATAAGATGAGAGGAAATCAAAGAGGAAAAATCCCTAACATTTTTTTTATACTAAACAAATTCTTACAATTCTTCAAAAAAAAAAAAAATCTTACAACATTGAAGAAATTTAAAAGGAAAAAAATTATTCTCCCTCCCCTTCTGTTTGCTCCCCTTTTCCTCTTCTCTCCTTAGACGCTATTGAAACAAATAAAAAAGATCAGCAGACACCATACTAGTTTGTATCGTCGAATCATCAGTAAACATCAGTTTGTTGCACCCCTAATTCGGCCGCCAGAAAAGAGGATTAATCCAAAGTGTCAGCCGATATAATATACATCAACACCTTTTGGGCTTCCGATATGAGGAAAACCGCTACTGTCGACATAATAACTTAAGTAGGCATATCGTAAATGCTGGGAACCTAAAATTACAATATGCAAATTTCCTGGGGCAGACCAACATAAATATGACACTCACGTACCACGAAACAGAACATTGATCCAAGGGGACATTACAAGGGGTAAATAGAACTGAAAAATCGCCTCTAAACGACCATGGTAGGATTTGCTACCTTGCAATCGATAGCATTGACAAACTAATTAAGCTATATGGTACAAAAATGCTCGGAATCATAGGTTAGTATTGGTAAGAACCTGGGGCTGCAACGGTCTGATAATTACCGCTCTGATAACCGCCATCCTGAGCATTCATGTTTCTGTAGGGATTCTGTGGTGCATTACTCTGCTGTTGGTAAGGAGCTTGATTAGGATAAGGACTTTGATAAGCAGTCGGTTGAGGATGCAAATTGTTATAAGAGCCTTGTACTTTCGGATCTGAATAAGTGCCCTGATGCGGACCTTTCGGATCTGGATAGGAACCTTGATAAGGATTGTGTGGTCCGCTATAACTACTGTAATTAGCTTGGGCAGCAGGATAGTGATCAGAGCCACCACGGATGTCACCTGTACGATCTGACCCGCCAGGGTATGGATCATGATGGGTCGGTCTCATTGCAGGAGCCTGAATAGAGACAAAGAAAACATTATTGATTCGTAAGCACAAGGCCTAACCACTGGTTTCAAAAAGTAAGCTTTAGACAATCTTAACAATAAGTGTCCAAAAAAAAAAAAAAAACAATAAGTGAGAATTTTATTTCCCTCATGGCTTTTTAAAATGAAACCTAATTTGCTATGCTTTTATAGGAATTTTAAAATTCATATAAAAAAAGTGAATTTGGAAACAAAATTGATGTGAAAGATCATTGTTAAGTGAAAATTTTTGGAAAAAACTTTGAATGATTTGGAAGAGAGAAACTAGTCAATAGTAGATAAGAATAATTTTTTAGCCAAACATGATACTCTTGCTTCTTTTTGACCAAAAATGATACTCTTGCTTTAATACTCTTGTAATAATAAAAAGGTTATTTACGATTGACTAATGATTGCAAACATCATTAGCAAGTTCACCATCTAAATATATTGGCCTCAAATGAGGCCCAAAAAGATCATAGGTTGAGCTGAAATCAATCATCTAGATAGAAATAAGTGTTGAAAACTACTGACAAGCCTTTGATACCAAACTTGATTCAACATAATGAGACTCCCACAAAAAATAGTAACAAAAATATCATAACGGAACCAACATACTGCTAAGTGCTACAGGCCTAAAAAAAGAGAGCCCCGCCATGCCCATTTTCACATTTAAAAAACTAAACAAATGAGTAATTTGCTTGATATTCGATTATCAATACACAAGGTCTAGAGATCAACTCCTCTTGTGAACATTCTTATACAAAGTACACTAGCTTCTCTTGTACTTTTTTTTTGTCTTTCTAATATTCTTATTTTGCAAGTATCTTGTATTGATTAGCATAATTATATAGATTGATATACTGTCAATTATCTTTCGCTAAATACTCACTTTGACAATTTTATCCGTATCAGATTTTAAGCACTTATTAGATTGTTTGTTTAAAACTTAAGAAAATAGTGCAATATCTAGCATAATTATTTATTTTTTTCTACCTTTGTAGTTATTTTTACATCAATTATTAACAAGGGCCAAAGTAAAGCACTTCACAGGCCACCAGCCTTAAGTTGTAAATTTCTAACCCAATGCCACCCCATCCATATATGATTAACCTCTAACTTTTAGATAATTTAAAACAAATTACCAATAGATTAAATTTAACTCTAAAACGGCAAATTGCGATAGATTCTATCCAACATCAATAAATAGAAGAAAAAAAAATCACTTCCCAAATTCATCAGATTAGCAGGAACATACCTCGGGAGTATTGGAATAGAAGCTCCCTCCCCTAGGAGCAGAACCTATCCCGCTATTGGGGTAGTGACCCTCAGCAGAACTATTAGGATTGGGGTACCTATGCAATCAGTCAAAAACACATTAAAATAATTAAATCATGAGGGATCTGCTACATGGTGCCTCGTGTTTATCAGTTTTTACCCGTTGGACCAATATAGTTCAGTTCCTACAAGTTAACCCTCAACTGTAAATTTATGACTTTCTGTGACCACAAGCATACAGCTATTTTGTTAACTTCACCATATAAATTAAAGTTCAAGTCAAGGTATAAAATACGGCCGAGTTAACCAAGAACTACTATGGTAGTTCTTGATTTTTCGATTAAGAAAAGAGAGAATGGGCATTGGGCATTAAAATGCTAAATCGACTTTCATCTTCATCTGGCCTTTGGGTGCCTCTCATCTTGAATTTCACCATTATTTTACAGAATTTATGGTCGATGCGTTTAGATGGTTAGAATGATAATGATGGCTGTCATTTAAAGTTTAAACTGTTTAGATGCTTAGTACTGTTGCCTTTAAAAAAACACTTTTCAGCGACCATGCCCATCAAAACTCAGCCACAGAATTACAAAGAGTATATTGGGAGGGGACTAGATCGAATTTTCAGGTATTGGGACTTTGCTCATAGTGAAGAATCAACTGTTTCCATCATTGGGTCACAGAATTTCATTTCTTGAAAACACGTTCTTTTTTTTGTGAAGTTGACAGAAATTTAACTGTTTCCATCATTGGTTCACAGAATTATTTGGATAAAGTGTATAGGGTCACCTTATAGAAACTGATTCTTTAAGGTTTACCATGCAGAAACTGAAAACCCATAGCAATGCCACATAGAATATCCCAAATCATGATATCATAATATGCATTAAATACGAAACCATAAATGAAAATTTGCTTGAAACATAAGTCCTATTACATAGTTGACAGTACCTAGATGCACTTGGCTGGACAGTGTAGCTAGGAGGCTTGTAATCATGCATGCCACCCTAAGGAAAAGCAAGAAGAGAGTTAGACTAACTAAACAACCAGAAACTTTTCATCTTGTGTAGAAACAATCCATACAGAAGAACATGTGAGAACTACTTCAATGAGGATAAAAACAACTTTACAAACCATGGCATAACTACATGAAACTGTTTTAGAGACAATGATAAAAGCAAGGGAGTCTATTTGATTTTAAGCAAACTGAAGCAAACTTGATGACTAAAAGAATGGTCAGAACTTCAAGATCACTACATGCCTACATCACACTACAATTAGATGAGTAACAATTTACAACCATGTGCATCTTGACAGCACGCAGCATAATAAATTTCAATTACAATTAGTAAACCAAATCACATTCAAAAATAAGCTAAAATAAACAAAATGGTCGTCATACATAAAAACAAGTTTCATGAGTATCATTACCAGAAAAAACAAATACTATGTTAGCTTAAATAAGCAATCCAAGGGCCATGATTCATAAGAAGTTCCATGAGGTGCCCAAGTGTCAATGCAATGAACCTGGAACCACAGTACACTTAAACATGCAATTGAACAGATTCAAGCACAAATATCTTAGAAATTCCTTCCTCTTCCCTCTTCTGTCCACCAGTGCTCGTCATCTACATGACCTTCACCACCATATTTGCAGCCATGGTGATACCTTTCTAATAACAAACCCAAACACAAGGATCACATTTTGCAATTTGCACACATGCCGATCTCCAGCATAAGTATAACCCATATATGCGTTGATGCATACTTAAAACTCTCTTTTTCTCATGTACATCAAAGTCCCACCATTGTCCTACTTGTCTAATAAAACTTCCTTAAGTTCCAGAGGCAAAGAGCATTGAACTCTAAGCAAGGAAGGGCAGAAAAGACTATGAAGTTTACGGATAGTGGTAACCAGGGTATTTGGATGCGGTCGTAAGGATAAAAGGGTAAAAGAGGTAAAAGACACTACTTCATATGCTGCTGTACCCACTGGTCTTCAGTGAACCTCAACGAAGGTTCACCGACCACTGACCACTGACCTTTAGCAATCTTATTGATGATCCGTCAGTAGTTTCTACAGTAAAAGCAGAGATAATAAAAGAAGCATATGAGAGATGTCCCACTTAGCAGATTTTTGTAGGTGTCTGTTCTACAGTGTAATCAAATTTTTTTTTTTTTGCTGTTGTAATCAAATTTTTTATTTCTTTATTTTCAGTTAATTTCTTCTAATACAGTCTTTGGCTAACTTGTATTATATATATATATATATAGAGAGAGAGAGAGAGAGAACAGAAAAACCTACAAAAATCTGTAATCATTAACTTTATAGAGGTCTGGTTGTCCAAGTTTAAGTGAACTAAGAATCTCATACAGTGCCCATATACATTAAGAAGCATTTCTCTCTCTACTCCTCTTCTCTAATCCCTATGACGTACTCTAGAGAGGTCTTCTTTAGAAAGGTCTGTAATCATTAAAATTTAGAGAGGTCTTCTTGGGTGTTTTTCCAGACAGCATTAGTCTTGTTTAGAATAACTAGGGTAGAAGGCATGGCAGAAGTGCACTTCTCATAGCAGTTATAAAGGCAGCACAAATGCTCCACAATTATACCCTCACGGAAATGCATTCCTTAATTAATAATTAAATTTCATCTTAAATTAATTATAACAACCTTCTGAACCAGATATGGCTACTTTTAATAATCCAAATGATATGATGTCACATGGATAAAAAATTAAACACAATTCAGGCACCGCAAAGAGTACATATAAACATACATTTAGAAGCTAAAGTGTAAAACACAGTGTCACCGTCACCACATTATTCCATAATCCATTTCACCAGCATATTGAAATGTAACACACATGCATGATGCATTGATAATGGTCATAATGTCTAATTTAGTTAAGAATTAATATCCATCTTCACCCATATATGATAATAAAGTAGACCCATTATTTATTATTTTGTGTTTCCTTCATTTCCTTGGTCTCATGCCATAAAAAAACAGAAGCTACCCTTTACTTTGTTGCAGATGACATGAGTTGGACCAAAAATGTATCCATAAGAAACCATTTTGACTGGAGAGTATTTACCTCGACAGAATTGTAGCTACCCAAAGAGCCCATCCCAACTGGACCAGGTGCTGGAAGTCCTCCTCGATGAAAATCTCCAGGGGGACCATATCCTTGGACAGATCTTGGAGGAGGAAGAGTTGGTTCTGCTGCAATACCAGCATCCCTCAAGCATCTTGCCCGCAGCCTAGATGCTATCTCTGCGAGAGCATCTTTGGCTACTGCAAAACTTCCAGACACCTAAAAAGAAAATTTTATTTGAACATGAGCACAAACCATCAGACCAAAACGTTGATTTTAGCAAAGTTGAGACAACTAAACTATGTAAACAAAAACAAAACAGCAAGATCACCATGTTATGAACATTTCCCTCAGTACCTGGACAAGCTCTTCATCTTCTGAAGCACACTCAGGCTTTTCATCCTTCGAAAAAACACGTATATCAGCCTGTGTTCTTCTTCTCATTTCATTAATAACTGTACCTCCTTGACCAAGGAGGCACCCGACCTTATTAGAAGGAACCAACAATCTTGTAGTAATTATACCTTTCTCAGAAACATCGCTAACTTTATTTTGAAGAAAAAGAATTGCATCAATGGTCTGTGATCTTTGAGTTTGCAAAGTCTACAAAACCACACAGAGATGAATGGCACAAAATAATAAAGTCTTCCAGATCCAGCAAAACTAACAATGCCAGAAACGACCCAAATGAAGGATAGGATTTTCCAAAGGTGGGGACAGACAGCCAATTATATTCCTTCAAACAAAACAGATAAAAGAATAGGGATTTACCTCAAAAGCAGAAACACGGATTACGCGCTCCTCTGACTGGGGAGATGCGTCTTCCACGTGGATACTTGAACCAGTGTCCAGCTGTAACTGTCTCACGTTAATGCCTCCTTTACCAATCACTCCCCCAATTTTGCTGACTAAACATAAAATTTTCAAGGAAAACTCTCCCGAATGTTCAACACCAGACCTGTTCAGATCATCCTCAAAAGTACCTTGATTAAATCTAGAGCCGCGAGGATAGTCCTCCATTAATGGTGGTGGTGGCATGTGTCTATCTTGAGGCAACCACATGGATTCCCCTCCACGAAGTGAAGACATATTTGTTAGAGGTGGCCCAACATTATGGAACGCTTGGGCACGGGAAGGCAGGGCAACATTTATAGCTTTCTCCTTGCGTGGATTCTGATGCAGCAAAGTC
Source organism: Amaranthus cruentus (assembly GCA_019425755.1). Classification (NCBI taxonomy): domain Eukaryota; kingdom Viridiplantae; phylum Streptophyta; class Magnoliopsida; order Caryophyllales; family Amaranthaceae; genus Amaranthus; species Amaranthus cruentus. Next base: position 14,576,214 of record CM033466.1, read on the forward strand.
GAAACTTCATAGAGAGCTCTTTTTAGAATTGTTGGTTTTCCTTGAATCTGTTATAAGGAAAGAAATAAAGAAACCAAGATCATGAATGGTGCAATCCAAACACTACAACAGCTCTAAGAATGCAATCAATAAAAAGCACTAGCAAACAAGGCAAAAACAAGGAACATGAAAATTATTTTAATGAAATTCAACTACATAAGTCAAACATCATTGCTAACAAAATCCCAAAAAATAACTTTTGCAATCTTCCAGATATATGAATGGATCAATAGTCTCAAGTTTCGCATTAATATGGACTATAGTAAAATAACTATAAAACATGTGCATTTCTTATTTACTAATGTTACAGTCAAAGGTCAATCGGATACATGATACATCATCTTTACTATTACAAGGATAAGGTTGCGTACATCCGACCCTTAAATTCTACCTAAGTAGGAACCCCTTAATAAGATTGCCGTTCTTGAATGTTTGTTCTAAAAGTATACAAGCACTCCTTTGACCCCCTAAACCCTATGTTTCTTCTGGTTCATATATCTTCCTTCTTTAGAGTATTAACTTTCAACTTCCACCATCCAGCGATGCAAGTCACATTGTCATTCACCATAAATGCAAACAAAAGTCCCAACACAAAAACATGTTAGAGACTCAAAATTGTCGAAAATTGAAGCATTTTATGGACATAAGGTCAACTTATAGTTTTTTGAACAAAATTCAAACTTAAACAACAATGCCAAAGCTCTAATCCCAAAATTCAAAAAAGCAAAGAAACAATGATCAAATGGAAACATTACATCCTCCATTTTCAGATGAAAGCAAGAATAAAGAGTTAAAATACATAAAACTCAGAAGGTTGCATAAGTCGAGATCCTGTACCTCATGGTGATGACTGATGCAGCAGGCTAAGTACCATTAACATGCAATAATAGTCTTAAAGTTGTTAGAAATGGAATGACAGAAACATCTAATCTATAGTGATATGCTTGCAAGACATGTGGGAGTGAAGAAGATTGAGCATGTATGCTCAAGTTCGTTTATAATTTTGTTCATATATTATACAAATAAAACATAATTTGATATAAGAGAATCATAGCCAATAAAACTTGGATAAAGGGTTGTGAATGATTAAATTTATTGCCTTGCAATGATAAATTAAATGGCAAAGCAATACAAAAAGATTATATTTTTCATCACACTTTTAGAACTGTGGCCAAACAAAAAAACAATTTCATATTCCTAAAACTTATAACATGTGCATCCAACATCTCAACACTGCCAGTTCACGGTCCACCACACCTCAAATAAATAAGTAAACATTGTAAAACAAACAATTTGATAGACTAATTCGAACTTACTCATGCAGCAATTACATAATCTAAAGTTTCCATTGTATAAAAAACCGGACACAAAAATGGAAAATGGTATGGGAACTTGTCCATATCCAATAACATTGACTTGCCTAGCTTGCAAATACACATAGGACTTGTGGCAAGAGTAGATAAGTATGATGAGATTGGATTAAATGTTCACCGGAAGGAGTAAATAGCAGCAAGAAAATTATAAATTTTAATTGCTTATATAACAAATTTAACTAATTTCATGTTCCATCTAAACAACAACAATAACAATATTCGAAACTTAATCCCAAAAGATTTAGAGTCGGTTACATGAACAAATATATCAGTTCTAATGGTCCACATAGATTCTTCTTCTCTATTTATTTTAATCTTCTATCATCATTACTTTGTAAATCTTGATCCTTCATATCATTTTCCAATCTTGTTCTCCAAATCATCTTCGGTCTTCTTCACTTCCTTTTCTTAAGTCTCCTAATTCCTTACTAGTTTGCTAATACTCGGGTCTTTACACATGCTCAAATATCTACACGAGTCTTTTTCATCTTTTCTTTAATAATTGCAAATTCTAAACCCTTTCTAATATCTTTGTATTGAATTTAATCCCTCATTGTATACCCACTCAATCATCAAAGACCAACATTTTGATCCATATATTGGGGTTGATCTAATGACCGTTCAATAAAACATGACCTTTAGCTTTAAGGACACACCTCAATTACATAATATTCTAGTAGTCGTTCTCCATTTTTGTCACCCACACTTAATCCTATGAGTCACATTTTGTTAAATATCCTCACTCCTCACTACTTTGAAATATAATAATAGACCCTAAGGACTTTGAAGCATTCACTTGGAGCGATGTATTTCTCTCCAAGTCTTGTAGGGCCTCTCACTCGTTTGTACTAAAATTATACTTTATATACTCTATCTTACTCCAACTTAATTTAACACATGACTCCAACTCTTGTCTCCATCATTCTAACTTACATTTACCCCCTCTCTAGTCTCACCAACCAAAATATCATCAGCAAACACCATGCACCAAGACATATTTCCTTGTATCGATCGAGATATTTCATCTAGTACTCTGCATAAAAAAAGGCTTAGGGTTGAACATTGATAAAGGTGAATTGTGATTGGAATTTTAGTATTAAAAAGTGTGCCTGAGGCCCGCCTAGACGAAAGGTGCACCAAGGTGATCTTCACTTCGCCTCCAAGTGTCAAGGCACATCGCATTAGAAGAAGCGACTATGAGGTGCGCCATTTGCTCGCCTTCCTCACCTCATCGCATCGTCGCCCCATAGTTTCACAAATATAGATTGCAAAAGTGGCAAAAAAAAAGACTTTAGGACTTAAAAATTCATACCTTCACTTTTGTTCGCATTAAGCTCAAATTTTTAAATGTCTAGACATTTGTTGCAGGTTAAGACATGAAAAAAATATATATTTGATTGAAAGTAGCTATAGGTTCACACTTCACAATCAGAAGCAATTACCTGCACAAGTTCATCTGTAAGCAAGGCACATGCCGGAAGATGCTCATGTGAAAGCACACGTATGCAGGCACCCGTTTCAGTCCTCAATCTCCGGATAACATCACCACCTTTTCCAAGAAGGCATCCTACCATATTATTCGGAACAAGAAGACGAGCAGTAACAGTGCACTCTTTATCGTCACCAGCTTCCCTTCCACCAAGCAAGTCTTCTTCAACAATCCTATCATGAACTCTTAAAAGAGCTTCTTGAGCAGGACATTGCGGCGGCATAGAAATCTCATTCCCCTCATCAGTCTCTTCCTTTGAGCTCTTCTCAGGGGGACTATAAATCATAATCACCCTCTCATCCGGCCCAGCTGAGTCGGAAACAGTTATCTTTGCCTTAGTTTCTTCTCTCAATACTTTGATTATACCACCGCCTTTACCGATAACACTACCAATTTTCCTCGCGGGGCAAAGTATCCTATAAACGGTATCAGTAGGGTTAGGAACCTGAATATTATCAAAATGTTCCTGCCTAAGATTACCCCATTTTCCTTTCTTGTTCAAACCCTTTTTCTTAAATGGAGTACCTTGACGTCCTTTGAGAGCATCTCTTCTATCCCCTTCCATATCTAGCAAAATCTTCTTAATCCCAAAAACCCTACATAATAGCAAAAAAAAACACATCAATAACTCACAGCAATACTACATCTACGACCACATAATCATACCGCATACATACAATTACTGGAGTTGTTCCACATACATCCAAATCATTGAAATGCCAAACTATTACAGCTACAGAGGCAACAACGCAATCACATAACACATTACAAACAAAATGAATTCAGTAATTTCTACCATTTTCTAAAACAATTCCCACGCATTCACAGTACATCGCGTACATTAAACCGAAATCCTTGCCACAACTATAACACTAAAATCCCAAATACTTCTAGCAAAAAAACACACAAATCACATAAACCAATAAACAAACAACATAACCTCTATAATTTATTTGGTTTTTGAAATCAAACAGTAGCAAATATCAGCATTTAAACCTAATTTTACACAAATTTACCACCTAATAATTTAAAATCAAACCGAGATATACACACAACCAAAACTGTAACAACAATAGGGAGATAAAGGTGTGAAATTTTAGGGTTTAAGCGGCGAAATAGATAGAAAGCGTCACCTGAAACTGAGTAGAGAAATAAAATGTGAACAAAAAAAAGAGAATTAGAAATGAAATCTTTCAATCAAGTGACTGATTCTTGAAAAAGTTCTCATCTTCGAAGAAATTGATGAGAAAAATTGGAACGAAAATTAGGGTTATTTTTTCGTTCGATTGTCCTTTTTACTTCAATCAGTTTCTTCTTAATTTTCGATCCTTCATTTTGTTTGTTCTTTCCATGTCTTTTCGTTAGGGAAAATTTGAATCAAATAAACTTATTTTTAAATTAAATTTCCAAAATAAGTTTTTAGAAATTTTACTTTCCCATGGTCTATATGTCAAGGCTGAAATCAGATTTTTTATTCGTTATTATTAACTGTAAATAAATTATGGATAAAAAAAAGTTAAAATTTCTTTGCTGGTTGAAAACAGCAAGAAACATTGGTTATACTTTTTTGTCCTTTTAAACATTATGAATTATGATATTGTAATGTTTTCAATTTGTTAACCGTGAATAAATAATTTTGACTATTTTTTATCAGTTTTTTTGTTCGCTGTTAGATTTGACATGGAAACGCTTATTTTGGAAATCAAGATTTCCTAAAAATTTTCCTAAAAACGTATTTAGGAAAAAAAATTTAAAATAAGTTTATTTTGTTCAAAATTTCTTTAATCTGGGTGGGTTTCTTATTTGGGCTTACATCTGGGCTTAAAGTGTCTTCTTTCTACTAATCAGCGGGTTAGGCTACATCAACTCTCTATGAGAACATCTTACACAAGAATATGTAATTCTCTATTGGTGCATTGGTTTAACGTTTAAATAAACACGTTAAGTTTGTAGAAGGTGAGTTATTAATTTTTCACAAGTGTTTTGGTTTAAGTAAACGGGTTAAGTTTGTAGAAGGGGAGTTATTAGTTTTCCACAAAATGTCATGTAATGCGGTTTCACTGTTATATGGATAATAATTTAACTAATGGAGTATAAATTATAAGAATATGAGTTTTTTTTTTAGATCATCTAACAGAGATGGTCTCTCACAAAAATAATTGTTTTATTTGTACTATGATAATCATATGTTGGCTTAGTAGTGGTAAACTTTTCCTCTTGTATGTAAAGAATTTCCTGATTTTTGAAAAATGATTACCCATTGTACCCTTGCGTTATTAAGCATCTTACAATCGTACTCTTTTCTAATTTATTTCGTCCAAAATCGTTAACTTTTTTCTTTTTCTTTTATTGTTTTAAATATTTTAAATTGAGACTTTGTCTTGCCTCCCACCTCTCTTTCTGACACCCAATTATTGGCTCAAGTCTAGTACCTTCTTAACAAAGGGATGGATCCCTTGCATCGAATTCGAGTTGGAATATAAACATTTCATTATTATAATGTCATTAAGTGTCGTCTAATTGACGAAGTTTGGAGTATTTGATGAATGCAATCTCACTCTTATAAGAATAACAATGTTGTTTTCGATTAACAATGATAGCAAATATTATCTGCAATTTTTATTTACATACATAAAAATAATTGTACATATAAGATATTTTATTATAATTCGAAAATAAAAAACTTATGATAGATAAGATGACTAGTTGTATTTTCTTTTGTAGCATGGATTTGTATACCGTGAGAATCACGAATCTCCAGGATATCAAGATGGTCGTTATCAAACCATGTGAAAATTGCCCATGTACGAATGCACTGACCCCGTCCAGGTTGTGAATGAGGTGGAAAAGGCTAAGAAGGCTTACCCTACCGCCTTCATCCATATTATCGGATTCGACAATGTCCGTCAAGTGCAATACATCAATTTCATTGCCTACAAACCCGCTGGGTACTAATTGAGTGTCGAAGGCGGCTCTGTATATGCGTAGCATTGTGATGTGATTCGATCCCTAATGTATGTTTCTAAGCATAATTATTATTGATCTTTAATTTATTCTTTTGTGAAGTTTATCTTGTCGTGTATTTGTTTTTTTCTTTCTTTTTGCCTTTATGTTGTTTCTTCATCTTTTGTAGGCCATAAAGAGCTAATAAGGAAGTAAAAAAAAAAAATAAAAACCACTCTTAGTATCCCGCACAACGCAGGGTTGGGGTGGGGGTTTTCTTTTTATTGAAAGATGCAGACAAATCATACTCGTTCCTCCAAGTAGGGAGTAAAGAGAGATGCGCGCGGTCAAGAAGCCCAGGGGTCAAACCCCAAAACTTCTGCTTCACATGCAGATGCTCTATTCATTGAGCCACAAGCGCTTTTGGTCTAATAAGGAAGTGAAATGTATATGTAAACGATAACATTTTCAACTAGCCCAATTGGTCATATTAAAATTACAAGCTATCTTAGTAAGTAAGTGAATCATAGTTATAAAATGTTTTTTGTATAGGCCCAAGGAATGAGAAAGGTTATGGGAGAAAGTAGTAAGGATCGAACTTAAAACCTGTGTTACCAATTAAAACTTTAATAGAAAATTTTATTACGCCCTATTGTGGTCCTTTTGTTGCAGAATTCATTACTTAATTCAAGAGTATCACTCCTATTAAAAAATGTTAATTTACAACTCAAATTTTGATAGAAAATCTATATATACAAATTAAAAGTAAGTAAAACTTAACGTCATTTTTTTATTTACTATTCAATAAATATAAAAATTACTAACAAGAATTTAATGTCAATTCTCGTTCAATGATTCGGAGTTTCCTTAATATCCATCAAATCCCAAACATCATGTTGCCAAACAATCTCATCATCATCATATTGTAAACTTTTATTATCATCAATAACCAAAGTATAATAAGGATACCACAAAACCTTTGCTTCATCAAAACCCCAAAAATTATAATGCATTTTCATCTCCTCCAAATATAAATTACTCCCATTTAATAAATTGCTTCCTTCACAAAATGAATTCATTTCTTATAATGATTTAGAAAAAACTTAAAATTGTAAAAATGATAAGAGATTAAAATAAAAAAGAAACAAAGAATGAATGAATTAGTTTGATGAATATAAGGATCAAAGTTAGCATATACTAATATATATATATATATATATATATATATATATATATATATATATATATATATACATGAAGAAAGGTAGGTAGTGGTCTTATGTCAAGACATATTCCTTCTTTTTGGGACCTAGTCACCCAAGAGTTTAATTAATTTATTTTCAATCAAGCCATACATTTTTCATGTTTATCAAATTATAATAAACAATAGTGGAATGAATTATTTTTTTTATTATTATAAGGTAGGCTGAAGAAAGGGAAGGATTAAATGAGAATCGAACTTGTGACTTTACTTAGAAAATGTAGTATTTGCTCCTACTGAAACAAGATTCGATTCTTGAAAGATTAAATTATTTGTGCTTCCAATTTATAGGAATTGTAGATGATGTTTATGATTAAAAATTAATCAAAACCATATTTTTCATTATTGCAAAGGCAAGGTTGCATACGTGTGTTCTCAAACGGTAATGACTAGATATGAGCACGGATCAGAACGACACGAGGACAACCAGTAGCAAGGCACAATATGGCCACCAATCGGTTTAGTGGGCTATGGGCATGCAATGCTCACTATTTTGTGAGAATGGCAAGACACGGTATGTGGCTTGTTGGTACTGTCGAGTAACACAACCCATTATTAAACATAATTCGCTGCTACATGACCCACGATAATTCTACACGACACGAATTTCAAGTCGAATAATTGCATATTATTGTTGTGATAGGTATGTTGATCATGTAACTATTCAATTATGGTCAAAGATTGATGACCAAAGGACTTTGAATGAGTATGACTTCAAATTTTTGCCAACAATTTCATACAAAGTCAGAGGTTTGAATTAATCTCACAATATGCTTAAAAAATAGAAGCCACTTGAAGAAGTAATGTCTAAGTATAACCAATCAAAGAACAAGTATTGGTGAAAATAGACCAGATATTCATGGAAGCTTCTTGACCACATTTTATTACTACCAAATTTTTTTATTTTTACCACTTTAAACACTCCATAATCCTCATTATTTTTGACTTGAAAAAAAAATTTCTATTTTTGTAGATTTTTTTTTTTCTAATCTATAACTATTACTAAAACAAAACACTGCTGATGTCATCACTTATCAAAATTGCTTACGTGTCACTCTCTCAATAAAAAATTTCCCTCCAAAACTTAAAAATGATGTCATTGTATAATGACTACTATTAATATCTTTGACTTTACTAATTTTTAACTTTTTACTTTTTATGTCTCATCATTTAATGTATTAGAAAGCCATAAATGTATATTTTATTTTATTTTTTTGAAGTTTTCTATAAAATCTTTATAATGTTTTTTATTAAATGAGTATAGGATATTTTGAGATGGTTAAAACATAAAGCCGTAAATTTTTTATTTTTTTGTGTATACAAATATGTCAGAAATTTTAATAAAGTCGTGCATCGCACGGGCGTAATCTAATTTTGTCTAACTATTGAAAACTAATCTTAAAATTATACTGTGAAACTTCTATTATTTTGAAAAAGAATTGGGGTGAAGAATTACAAGCAACCATGTATACAAGAAATTCAGTCTCTATTCACAATTTTTATCACTAAAAATGACAAATTTGTGTGCATCTAAACCTTAAATGTATAACATCATGTCATCACATCTTATCAAGAAGGGCGTTGGAGATATTGTATCTATGTTTATCGACAATGTAGTCGACCTTGTTCGAGATTGCTTAAACTAATGTGATTTGAGAACTCGTATTTTTAACAAAGTTGTACAGTGTGACATCTTGTACATGTCTAAACTCTGTATTTAAAAAAAAAAAAACCTTAAACGTTTTAAGAATCAGGATATGCTCATAATAGTTGCACCAAAAGCGTTACTAATTAGCTAACAAGAAGATAAAAATAACAAATAAAGATAAGTAGCTTAAAATCGTATTCAAAACAATTTTAATCACAAGGTTTAGACATGTACAAGGCGTCACACAGTACAAATCTGTTAAAAATATCAGTTCTAAAGAGTAAGCCAGTTTCAAATACATTTTGTTTTGTGGATTTTTGGTCACCTTCTACTCATTTTATTACTATAGTTTGTTCTTAAGAAATATGGGTCTTGAAGTTGTGAGCAATTAGACACGTGAATCATTGGATTTGGAGTTCGGAGCTAGAAGTTATGAGCATTTTAGTAAGACATGCCGAAAAGGGACTTATAATGATAAGGGATTTGGATTTTAAGTTGAATATGGAATTTATAATTGGAGTTAGAGATGAGTATCATTTCCTAAGCCAAAATCAACATTTGTAAGATTCTAGTATTATTATTTTGGGAGCTTGGATTATTTTCTTGCAACCTTGAAGATTATCCTTGGAGATTATCTTCTCTTATTTTGGAGTTCTTAATTCTTATTATATCTCTTGCAACCTTGGTGGCTCATGGTACACACTTCTTAACCTTCTTACTATGTGACATTTATATTATATTTACTTGAGCATGTGAAACATATGACAATATGTTAGATTGATTAAATTTTACCTTGCATAAAGTAAGAATAACACATTTTTGTGTTCAAAGTAAAAATAAAGTCTTAATTAGAAGTTTAAGTATACGCATGTTATAAATTGAGAATTTATGATATTTTATATATATTAATGTTAGAAATGTTATTCATATGTTTATATTATAAATTTTAAAGTATTGTGATTATTACCCGAAATCGGTATTAAATTAAAGTCATAAAAGAAAAATATATAAATCTGAAAATTTCTCGTTTATATGATATTAATGATGGATATATGTTTATTATGTGTATTTTCAATTTAATTTTCATGCATGTAAATTTTATGAAATTCTATTATGTAAAAATGCGTAAAAACAATGTTTTGTGATGTTTTTGTGAAGTTCTTGTGGTGAATAAAATTTGTGTAAGCTTAGTAACTTTATGAATGTATTTTATATGAACTCCAAAGTAGAAAAATTTTTAAAAAATCATTTGGATTCAATTCCTTAAAGTTATTTCATTAAAATGGTTATTTATTGAATTTTAAGTAATAAAATATGTTCTAATATATATTAGGGGGTTAAATATAATATTAATGGATAAAGCATTTTATAAAATCATATTATTATGTTTCCTACAAGTTTGGACCAGAATATAATCTTTTGGTATTTATCTATGAATTTTTATTAAGTGTTTTACTACTTACTGATAAAACGTAGAATGCTAAAATATGAAATAATTACTAAATGAAGTTATTTAGAACTATAATTTTTATGAGACTCTTGTATGGGCAGTAGGTTCGAAATAGGATTATTAGATAATTTTATATGATCATCTATGGACCCTTGTGAATTTAAATAAAACGGTAAATTCAAAAATAATAAAATATAAAATAAATATGAAATAGACTATTTTGGACTTGAAATTTTTATGCGATACTCCCATATACATTAGGATCATATGAGGACCCTTGGACAAATTTTTCGTGGACATTTGAGGACATTAATATATTTATGTCGGTTTATCGATAAATTGGCCAAACAATTTAGTTAGAATCAATAGGCTTGTTTTTCTTTAGTTTTATGATCTAAAACTAACATCATATAACTTCTGGACCTCTAATATATTTTTAGAATATTTATGTTGGTTATTATGAATTTTTAATTAATTTACATGTTTAATCGATGGAAATTCCTTAATAAATATTATGAAATATTTGCCTTTAGTTTTATAAGTTTGTATAGTCTTGTAGAGAACTTATATAGCCTCTAGAACCTTGTTATGATTGGTGAAATTTTATTTATTGATAATCTCTTAATTGTTGAATTAACAAATATGTTGACTTTTCCCTAGGAGGATGTTGACTTGAAGTTTGACTAGACTAGGGTCGACTTATAGCAATGTGAAATAGATAACATGGAGTCTTGTTTGAACTTATGTTTACTTGGATGAATGACTCTGATAGTAAGGAAATGTCAAACCACGGACCGGCGTGTAATCCGACGCCCGTGTTTCCCGGCACGTAGAAATGCGGGGTTAGACATGGGGACCAAGAGAGTCCCATCCTGTAGAAGCTCATAAAAATTGGTGGAGCGAAGGCTCCTTTCACAGTTAGAGTTTGGAATACGTTCCTCCTCTAGCCAGACCCTTACATATATCAGAAAGTCATTATTATGTGTGTTGTGCGAATGTGATTTTGGGATCTAATTAAGTAGATCCATCGGTTGAACCTTATAGTTACCAAGTGTAGGTGACTGTAGCAAAGATATTTATCTACATTCATGTGATGAATGTGAAAAATTGTTGAAAGTATTCGAGAACTGAAAATGAAAAACGAGAACCGAAGAACTTAAAATCAAGTTGTGAAATGTACTTTTCATATCTTGTGAATATATTATGATTGTCATAGTATTGCATTGTTGAGGAGTTTGTACTTGGCTTTAGGCGCTGATTCCGATTCAAACGGTTGTCATCCGTATCATGGATGAAAGTATTTTTGCAGGAAGGTTTAGCTTCATGTTTCGATCCAAGACGTAACATTTATTTTCTCTATTAAGGAATTAGCCGCGTTTTATTTTACTTATTGGTAACTTTGATGATCATGGTGTATTTATGCTTTTATTATGATTTTATAGAACAATATGTCTTATTCTATCAATTGTAATATTCTAAACTTGTGTTTTTAAACGATTTTAAATTTCAATGAATTTTAACAATTTGGAATTTAAGACTTTCAAATTATTTATTGTAAACATAATTATTAATGTGAATTATATACCGGGACCGTTGCGCCTGTTACAAGTAAAATTGGGATAAAAAATTGACACATATTTAAATCTTTTATTGTTTTAAAATATAGTATATTTATAAGAATTTTAAATCAATGTTTTATAACGATGATATGATGCTTGGTAATATAACAAAATAAAAGCAAAAAAAATTATAATAAAAAATAAGTAGATAAAATAAATAACAAAATTATCATTAAAAAATACATTTCACTTAGTGTTCTCATCGCCATTAACGTGTAAATATCCAATCTGAAATTAAAATTAACTGAAATAATCTAAGTAGTAAAATTGTGAGAGAAAAATTTTCTTATTGTAGTGATGTGTGTCCAAATCTTTTATTGCTTTTATAGTATCCCGTTAATTTTCGATTAAATTTATTTCGGTTATTATATGAGTATGTCATATTATAATATTTTATGCCTTGTGAGCATTTGATATTTAAAAATCGTAGACCAAAATTACATGTCAACTATAGTTATTTACATAATCAGTATTAACATGAAGGTTATATTATAATTACAATCGGGTAATTGTTGCTCCTTAGTTTCTATTAAGATAAAATTTATATAATAATAATAATAATAATAATAATAATATCTTGTCGATCTTTCTTATGGCACGGTGATTTTACAAAGAGCTTTGGAGTTAACGTCAGTTGGTCTAAGGTCTGTCAACCAAACAGTAGTGAACTAAGGATCCGAAACCTTGACGTATGGAATCTAGTGTCTGTGGGCAAGCTTGTCTGACACATCAGTTCAATGCAGGAGTCTCTATGGATCAAATGGGTGCACGAAGTTTACACGAAAGGTGCTGATTGGATGCTCTTCAACCCTCTCATAACGGTTAGCTGGGCTCCGAAGAGGCTCTACTCTGTAAAGCTTCAATTAAGTGATTGGATGTGCAGGCAGAACCGAGGATAAATTGGTTCAAATGGGGTCCTTAATGATAACGTTTGCCCTATGTGCAATGCTGCACCCGAGTCTTTTGATCATATATTTTTTCGATGTGCTTTCAGTATACATTGTTTGCAGTTTATGAAGCAGTGGCTAGCTATTCGAATCTCTCATGGTCTACACAGACTTGCTTTCAAGAAATGGAAGGGTCCTAGATTCCGTAGATCCCCACCAGTATCTGCAGCCTTACCTATATGGTCTGGCGAACCCGGAATGAAGCTATTTGAATGATGAGCATGAGCACTGTTGTTGTCACTAAAAGGATCCTCTAGGAAGTGAGGTGTCAAACTTGGTTTAAGAGACTCTTTCAAGTCTAATTATCTTGTTTAGTTCCCTGAGGTGTTTCCTTCTCCTCTATGCACACAAACAGTGAGGTGGTTCAACCTTTCCTAGAGGGTGAGTTCCACTTTCATACTGATGCAACTTGTAAAAAGGAGTTAGTTACCCTGAAATCTGTGTTTGTATCTGTCTGATTTTGATCAATGAAATATTTTTCTTGTTCAAAATAATAATAATAATAATAATAATAATAATAATAATAATAATAATAAGGAAAAAGTGTCAAAAAGTACCTAATAAAAACTTTTTTTTTCAAAAAAGTACCTATTAAAAAAAATTTTCCAAAAAATACCTAATAAAAATTTTATTTTCAAAGAAGTACCAAGAACACAACATAATATATAACTCTAAGAGCATCATCCATAAGAAAGTTCACACATCATCCAATACAAACACAACATAAGAACATCATCCAACACAAACCTAGAGCAAGTAACGGTTGGTGTTAAGTTGACTGTTTATTAAAAATAATTTATTAGGTAATTTTTGACACTTTTTTTCCTTATTATTATTATTATTATTATTATTATTATTATTAATTACTATTATTATTATTATTATTATCATTATTACTATTATTATTATTATTATTATTATTATTATTATTATTATTATTATTGTGTTTGTATTAAATGATTATGTTGTGTTTTTGAAACTTTTTTGAAAAGAAAAATTTTATTAGGTACTTTTTAAAGATGGACAAAAAAAGATAACGGAAAACTTAACCCCAATCGTTAGTTGGTACTCTTTTAAAAAGAAAATTTTTTGTTAGGTATTTTTTGAAAAAATTTTTTTTATTAGGTACTTTTTTAAAAAAAAAAATTTTTATTAGGTACTTTTTGACACTTTTCCCTAATAATAATAATAATAATAATAATAAAGAAATAGAGTATTGAAACTTGACAACAATGCATATGAAACGGCTGATATTACTAAGGAGAAAATAAAGATTAAGAGTCATGAATACAACCTTGTTGATATAAGAACGAAATGGTTATAAAACGGTTGTCATGATTTTCAGACGGCATGATTAGCTTAAGGTTGCAGTTTCATTTTCCCTCATCAATATCTAGATCTCCTATATTTCCCATTTTCTTCTATAAATACCTAATTCATGGGAAGCCAATACTTATCAATACTACTCTTACCTTCTTAAATTGGGTTATTTTTTTAATTCCTTTTAATATATTATTGCAATGATATTTTACCTGTTTCACAATTGTTAATTAATTGTGATACAACTTCTCTATTATCATCAGATGTGTTCCGGACAATGGTGTTGCTATGAATTATATATCTTTCTGGTACTGAATTCTTTTTGGTGTAGCTTTTGATGATAACCACACATTGCGTGTTGCAATACTTTCTTTTGCACAAAATAATTTTCCAAAACATCATAAGTAGAATCATTTTACATGTTTATTATATTTAAAAATAAAACTAACTTGTGTACCATTTGTAATGCCACTTAAAGGTCTTCGACTTGTAGTTGGCGACAATTTGATAATATTTGATGATGGTGAAGGTGTCATAAATAAAATGATAATTATTACTTATAAAGATCTCAAAATATAATAAATAACAAAATATATATATATATATATATATATATATATATATATATATATATATATATATATATATATATATATATTTTTGGCTTAATTGGACCATAGATTTTTTTATTCTAATGAAAAGGGCATTTTAAAAATTTTGTTATAGTTATTTTTCTGTGTAACATAGTTACTTTTACCATTATGTGTTTTTGGCTTAATTGTGACCATAGATTTTTTTATTCTAATGAAATCAAGGTTGTAGAGTCCTTCTTACCCTTCTCATTTTCAATACCGTTCTCATTGGATCCATCCTATATATATAAATTACCTTGAGATATTTCCTTAAATATTTTTTTTACTTTTTCTCTCGTCCAGTATTGATTTACTTTTTAACCTTATAATCCTAGGAAAATATTTATTTATTTAATCACTTTAAAATTCTAAGTGATTACTATAATGTTAATGTTGAGTATTGTAAGACTCTTCTTTGAGATTATAATTAATCATTTTAAAATTGTAAGTGATTACTTCAAATTTATAATTAATCACTTTAAAAAACTTTAAATGTACATCCAATCAGTCCAATAAAAACTGTCTCACCATGACACATGACTATATCATTTGAATTTTTTTTTTTTTTATTTTCGATACACAATCAAATGAACTATGGAAAACTTGGCCCATCATATAATAGACCCAATGAAAACCCTACTTATTCTCTCTCTCTAAATTTGGGATAACTCAATCAAATCTTCATCTCTATGCCAGCCGTTTTTGACATAATCTCTAAATTTCAAAATTAATCCCATCTTATTCTATGGTTTTGTCTTTTAATTTGATTCTAATCGGTTAATTGAAACCAATTTCTTTGATTCTCTTTGGCTTTTTGATCCAGAAAATCATATGTAAGTTCACTTCTATCTTTTTGTTTTTTGGTTGCTAAAAAATTTAAAGGGTTGGTCTCAAAATTTCTTTGAAGATACAATAAATTAGTACCATGTTATTGTTAATACTCAAAAACAAATAAAAATTGTTTATCATTGTTTTATGCTAATGAAGTGTGTTTTAGATAGTCATATGAGTTATGTTAATGTATAGAAATTTAAGAATAAGAGATTTAATTAATGCTCAAAAGTTTGAAAACATCTAAAAATATTCTGGAATGCGAATGATCTGCAGGGGAATTATAATTTAATATGGCAACTTGGCAAGGAATTGTCTTGAAATTGGCTGATTTTGGTGAGGTCTGATGATTTATTTGTGGGCAATTGTAATAATTGTAACATAGCAAGAAACTTATTTGAAGGGCAATTGTAATAATTGTAGCTAGTTAACCAAGAATACTTCTCAAAATACTAATCCGCGTAGTAATTGTAATATGACAAGAAACATATTTGAAGGCAATTGTAATGATGGTGATAAATGCGCTGAACAAGGAGAAGTCCTTTCGGCGGGAAACTAATCATTGTGAAACTAATCATTGTGGTAGTAACACGTGTCACATTAAGATATTGTTTTAGTATAGTTTATGATGATTGTGCCAGAACCAAAACGGAGTAGTAATCTAGTACTTTTTTTAAGCTCCAATATATCTTTAATTTCCACTTTCATTGAATGGTCTTGAAATATTTTATGGGTTCTCCTACAATAATTCAAGAGTTGTTTACTTATATAATCTTTAGAGAGTGAAAAGTAAGGATATTTAAATGTTAGTGAAATCAATCAATGTTTTACATCTGCACATTCAAATGTTTAGAGTGAAATTTGGTGTAATAGGCAATGACACTCTGAAAAATTTAGCTTAAGGTGCCTAATTTTTTAAATACGCCCTTACGTATTTGCTTGCTGATTGCCCGTTGGACTATGCTTTTGAATTGTAAGATAATCGATTCTCCTCGGTGTCTCTTTGGTGTTGTAGTACTCAAGGGGCTGTGATTTTCTATTGTGCATAGTTTTTTAATATATGTACTGATTACTTCAGCTAGCTTTTCAATTCTCCTCACACTCTTGCCTTTGTCTTTCCTTTGAATGAATAGAATTCAAAACAGAAGATGGCTGCCAATTTGATGTCCAAGTTATCACGAGGTATTTTCTCATTATGACGTAGACTTTTTCCCAATACTATTGCCCTGTCAAGTGGCTTAATTTTTGGTAGGGGTGTTTTAGTGCCTAAGTGGTTAACAGATAAATGCTTACATGTTGCAGTTAGGATGTTAGCTGCCTGAGCAAACAAATGTAACAAATTTCACATATTTTCCTTTCTTTTCTTTGTGACTTTATTTTTGCTGCCATAATGGCCCCTTTATGTATAGCCAAACAAGAGCAAAGGACTGTGCATGTCTAAGTTATCATTACTATGACCAAATTCATCCATCCAGTTCTCTTTTTCGTTATTGGATTCTGGAGTACTACCCATGATATCACACTTTTAAATTGAAAACACTGTCAATGATTAGCCGTCTTGCCTTTCTAGTAAAAATGTGTTAAATGATTTATGAGCGTTTATCACTCATGAAGTATTTGCAACTTATGTTGATGTGTTCTCTTCTGCCTCCTGAGTCTTGCATAGCGCCTCAAACTTGAGGACCCTTTGTGCCTCACTTAAGGCCGCATAGGACATGACTATGTACTTGTTTGTCTATTCTCTCGTTGTTGTTACATTCAAAAGACAAAGAAAATATTCCATATCAATAATTACATCTCAAATTCTACTTACCATGCTTAGTTGATCATGATGCCCAACTAGTACAAAGTGGGACAAACACTCAACTCGTGTGTTGAACCAACTACATTATCATTCTTCTGTGTATATGGTACACAATTCAGTATTAATAGGGTTTTTAATCAAATAACCCGCGCTTATATCTTCATAGTATGGTGGAAGCTTGTATGAAAAGTAAGCCACGATGCTTCCGAAACGAAGTAGGGTTGAGTTGCTAATTGAGGTGCAGTAATGGTAATGTAAAGGTATTTCGTAAGTCATAATACTTGAAACTTAATACATTTATAGGATAGAGACTATACTAGGACACCGGCAAGAATCAAGATATTTGTGTCACACAGCAATGTAGGAGATTCGGGTTATTACCTACAAATGACATGACAAGGGCAAAGAATGAGAGATTCGGTTTTGCCATCTGTACTCGCATAACTGATTCTGTTTGGGATAATCTTTTGTTTGTTATGTTTTTTAGGTCATTCTTGTAAATTGAGTCATGAGTGGTATCCTGGTCTTTAGGCTAGAACTCTATATATACACATAATGTCGTAGAGAATGGCAGGAGATATATATCTTTGAAGGAATATTGGGAGTATTGCAGCTCGAAACCTGCTACAGTATCTGACTATTTTCTTTCTTGGTTCTTTTTTGGTCTCTCTTTTCACAGTGAAAAGGGGCAATCTATCACAGTTTGATTTTCATAATATTCTAATGTTTGTCCGAAGGCTGACGTTTTTTGCGTCTTGTAACATGTTTGAAGGCGGTCGATCTCTACTAAGTGGTCTTATCAACAGTAATGGCTCTATACTGAGACCTGCGTGTGAGACTACAGGAAACCATCTCCATGCTCAGGTTCGTTAGCTTCCTTCTTAGTTTCAGTGTAAGTTTTTTGAATTTACTATATTATGCTTCTGGATACATTTCATTACCTAATGCCCTAAAATAGCGCCCACCTACGGGGGGTTGGGGGTTGGATGTACGTAATCTTACTCTTGTTAGTGATAACAAAGAGGTTGCTTGTAGTTGACCCTTGCTTGCAGAAAACATCAACTTCACATAAATAAACGGTGCACATGATTTAATGGATTTTTTTTCTAAAATGATCCTTGATCTTCATTACTAATTAGATCTCAAATGCTTTTCATGATGAAACCAACTTCCAAAAACGATATTTGTAAGGAAAAATTGATATTAATAATCCAACTTTTGACCCATCCGTTGTGAATAATTCTATCTTTGGATTATTTTTTTAACTATCCAACCTTTGTCCTTAGTTTGCTATCAGCATATGCTTGTATTATCTAGTAATTCAACCTTTGCCTTTAGTTTGCTATCAGCATACCCTATCAGGTTGTTGACAAAAAAAACTAAGGGCAAAGATTGGTTTATTAAAGTTGGGATTATTCATAGCGGATGGATGAAAGAAAAGATTATTGATGTCACTTTTTCACATCTTAAGGAAAACGGAAAAGAATCTTCCATGTCGTGACATGAAATGGTTTCAGTTGCTGCAGCAAAGGACTTTTATACAGATGAGAACAAAGCTCAATGTGGTTGATAACTCTGGAGCTAAACAGGTAATGTGTATACAAGCATTAAGAGGAAAGAAAGGGGCAAGATTAGGAGATATTATAGTGGCTTCTGTGAAAGAAGCTCGTCCAGGGGGAAAAGTAAAGAAAGGGGATGTTGTACGAGCTGTCATTGTGCGAGCTGCCATGCAACGAGGCCGTTGTGATGGGAGTGAAGTCAAATTTGATGATAACGCGGTTGTGATTCTCAACAAGCAAGGCGAACCAATTGGAACTCGAGTGTTTGGCCCGGTCCCTCACGAACTACGCCAGAAAAAGCATCTCAAGATTCTTACAATGGCTGAACATCTTGCTTGATGGTTGTGGTTTGTGCCAATCGATTTTCACGTAACCTCACCATCGCATTTGTATTCGAGCCTAAAATTTTTCGATTTGCCGAGGACTTGTGTAGTCAGGGATGTAATAACCTTCAAAGGGCTTTTATTTGTTTGATTCACTTGGTTGAATAACTCGATTAAAATGAGTAGTGAAGAATTTAATACACCAAAAGTCGGGAAATTTTATACTACATCGCAAAGATATGTTTCGGTTTAATTAAAATAATACTCATGAGTAAAAAGGTGGAACATAACTTTGCTGACGCCTGAAGGAGAGAGTATATGTATATTTAAAATAGTTTATATTACCTTGCACTATTCTAAAGCATAAGTTTACTAGGTCAAATTGGTGAATTTGTGTCACACAATTTTGAAAAACTTCTTGATACATTCTCTATTAAATTTATAAAATAATATTTTCAAAAAAAAGAAAACAAAAATTATAAAATAATATTCTAAATTATTTGACGGCAATTTGAAATTGCGTCAAGCTTTCATTGACTTACATAATTTAACCTGAACTTAATCAAAATATGATATTGTGCGACTAATTAAATTAAAACTTGATTTAACTCGATTTAAAATCAATCCAAAGTATATATACTTTGGAACTAAAATTGTATTGACACAATCTCAATTTGTTTGATATGTCATTACTTAAACCTTGAAGTTAAATGTAGAGCCATTGTGAGGTTTATAAGTGAATTCAAGTTGAAATCGTCCAATAGGGACCTACATTCGCTTTAAGGGTGTGTTTGGATTGAAGGAAATGGAGGAAAAGGAAGGGGAGGAATTTGGAGGGAGGAGGTATCCCTTATTTGGATAACAAATTTGAAGTGAGAGGGGAGGTATTTGGAAGGAAAATTTGAACAAATTTTGCTAAAAAGATAATCTCTCCTAAAGAGGAAAAATTTGGAAGGAAAACACTTTCCTTTCTTTTCCCTTCCCTTCCCTTCTAAACAAACAATATACACTTTTCCTCCTTATCCCTCCCTTTCCTTTCCTTCCCCTTCCCTTCTTTTCTTTTCTCTCCTAATTTGCTATCCAAACCTTGAAAGTGATCTGAAATTCAATTTGACTTGACTTATAATTATTAGTAAACCAATCAACAATTAAGCGAACCAAATAACATGATATGAATTTAACGCAAATTTAATATTATCTAACTCAAACTTTTTTGATCCAAACTAGATTTGATCAGGCTTAAACTAAGTTTATACTCAAAATGCTTCAATCTAAAATCATGCTAAACCTTAATTAACTTTGTATAAATCATCATACACTATATTAATTTTGATGTATAGTATAGAAAATTAGAGTGAATGTGAGAGTGTCATTTGTAATTATTTTATTGGCCAGCATTATAAAGGTATTTATGGCAGGAGTATTAATTAAATGATTTACAATTCAATCAATTTTAATCATTTACGGAAATAAAATGTTGCATTCATATTAATGGCAGAAATTTCAATTCAGTCAAGTTTATTCTTTACAAATATAAAAATTTAGATTTATATTAATGGCATAAATATTAATGGCAGGAATATTAAATGCAGGATTTTCAATTCAGTCAATTTTTTTCTTTTAAAATAATAAAACGTTAGATTCATAATAATGGCAGGAGTAATAATTGCAGGAATTTCAATTCAGACAATATTATTCTTTTACGAAAATAAAAAATTATGATTTATATTAATGGCAGGAATATTAATTAAAGGAATTTCAATTCAGTCAATTTTATAAGTTGACAAAAATAGAAATTGTCTTTCAATAGAATGACATGAACTACAATATAATACACCATTTGACTAACTTAACTATTTGCTCATATCATTTCTTTTTTCTCGAGCTTCAGTGTTGGTGAATAATATTTTTAATTATAATCGTGAGCTTAAATTACATTCAGAAAATACAGAGTGATAGGGGGACATGGAAAATTAATGCAAAGGTCATACATATGTGGGAGTATAAAGAGAGATGTGACCACATCTATTCACTTAATCATGGTAGACGAAAAGGGAACATCTATAATGGCTTCAATGGGAAAATTTACAATGTTAACTCATTCTAAATCATGTGTGTTAGGAAAATCATATTTTTTGCAAAATTTAGAGTTAACCCTGCAGCGGGTGAGTATAAATCAACCAAACATGAATGGAAGATGTTCTTCTATAAAACATCAATAATTGAAGATGTTCATTCGTCTAAAATTTCATTAAGATATAAACGTATTTAAAAATCCGTGCATTGCACGGGTTTCTATGCTAGTATCTCATATTCAAAATGTATTGACTAAGATTGCATAAATCATTTTGGTATGGATTCAATGCAAATTTAAGATCGAGATAAGTTGACTTCGATTTGGTAAGATTGTTCAATTAACATAACAATATGATTATGTCTTCAATATGTTACTATCAGCAGCAATTTAAAGGAAGAGTTGATTAATAGTGGTGACAGGTTCCTACAACTAGGTCAGTCAAACAAATCAGGTTGGGTCGGATTCGGGTTCAGGTCATATATAAACAGGTCAGAACACCCTTGATCCAAACCCAACCCATTTAATGAATTGGGTCGAAAATCACAACCTTGACCCGACCTGCAACAGATCAGGTTGACCTGATTTCGCCTCACTTAACCCATTTATAATTTTTTTTTTTCGTTTTAAGGTTTTTAACGTTAATTAAATATAATATTTTAGGCTTTAACTTTAACTTTATGTTTTTTTGTTATTTATTTTGCATTTACTATGAAAAATAAGAAAATATTAAATGAACTCAGTTTAGCTTATATTTATTGATATAATTCGAAATTAACACATTTAATTATATGGGTTATACAAGTTTTTTTCAAGTTTAAAATTTTGACCTGAACCTAACTTATTTAATAAACAGATCAGATCAGATCGGCCCATTTATATAATTGGGTCAAAAGTCTCAATCCAAACTCACTTATTTCGAGTTAGGTTCAAGTCAGGTTAGCAGGTCAGGTCAACTTACCTACAACAAGCCAAAATGTGTCTAACCCTTTACCCTTACCTCCACAAAGAGACAAAAGAGGATGATAGGAGTGAGGGTAGTTTAGGCCTAAAATGTTAGTAATTCAAGATCTTTACCTAAATACTTTTACAAAAGACATGTTTGATGTTCCCTCTATGAATTCTAAATTGTTAAAAGTAGCTAAAGTGTTACCATTTCAAATTGTTTTAAAGTAAAGAATGTCTCTTTTAATTAGCAAACAATTATGAAAAAGTCAACTTTAAAATCTTGTGAGAACATGCTTTTATTAAGCTTTTTAGCACCTAACACTAAACCTATCTTAGCTGTAACTTAGTATTGCCCTAGGAATATTATTATCAAAATTTTGACCAAGTAACATGAGACAATTAAAGAAAAAAAAAACAAAAAAGCTTTTTATACCTCAAATAAGGTATATATAATATTATTTTCATAGAAGGTGGACTTCGTTTCCACACTGATGCAAATAAGAAAGGTCGAGTTTCCATGTCTTGATATATTTTAGGTTTTTCTGGTGAATTAAAAAGCTTTTTATTTGCCAAAAATAACAAAAAACTATAATTTTATACCTCAAATTCAAAATAAAGGTCTCATTTTCTTTTTAAGTCAGTTCGCCTTAATTGTCCTTAAGTAATAATTTTGACACATGTAGACACCTTTTTGTTAAATTTTATATTGTAACCCCCTTCTAATTTGTAGATATAGACAACTTAAAAGATAGGCATAGGTCGAATTGGCATGTTATGTGAGTGACATAGACCGCGTAATATGGTTTGTTGTGTCGTGCCTTTCCATGCTTGTTCGTACTCTTGTGTTCTCCCTATGTTTAACTAAATTTAGTCGTTATAATTATGTTTTCTTTTCAAATTTCTTCCAAGAAAAAAATATCTTAGAAAGATAGAGAGGAAAAGGTGAAAAAGAAATCAAATGATGTAATAAAGCATGTCGTGAAATGAGACAATTATGATAAATGGAGCAAAATTAGACTGATAAAAAATTAATTAAAAAATTAAGATAGAAGAAATGTTATTAAATGTTAGTGATGACTTAGTGTGATGAAAATATTTTATTAATTATTATTGATTAACCCTAAAAATATTTATATTTGCTATCATGATATTGACTAGATTGCCAAAAGTTTGTTCCAAATCAGCAAGACTTAAACAATTCATCAAATAAATGTAATTGGGTTGAATTCTTCAAAGCAGCCATTATATCTTCAATTTGTTGCCTTCTTCAAAGCAATTTATGGAATAGTCTTAATGACAATTACTTTAGGAATTTTATACTCATCAAATTCCCAAAAATTGACTATTGTTTTTTTTTCATTTTCTTCTATCGGTCTTAATTTGTAATTTTTTAATGGATAAGTTAAAATATAATTAAATCGAATTTTGTTTTACTCAAAAAAAAAAAAAAGTCGGATTTTGTTTGGTTCTTCTAATTGTAAAAATTATTAATAGCAATGTTTTATAATTTTTTATACTATTATATAATCAAATATATTAATTGCTAAATTAATTTATAGGATAATATGAAAAAGTAAATATAGCTAAATCTTAAGAGCAAAAAGATTAATAAATATACTAATGAATTAAAAACTTGTTTGGTTATCAGTGTTAGTGATGATAAAAATGATTAAAAATAAAAAAGCCTCCCCCGTAACAAAAGATTTGTGCATGAATTGATCAATTGAAAGATCGATCATCATCTTAAAGCAAGATCAAGATCAAGAGCAAAATGATTTTACTACATATAATAAGGTAGCAAATGAGCATATATATACACCATAAGTTACAATGTCAGACATCTCTATACAAATTCCTCTTACAATCCTCTCATTTATATAGTACAAAAAGAACAGAGACCCAATACCTCTAATAAGGTCTTTTTAGCCTCTCTTTGTGATATACTACAACAACCACATCCTATATACACAATGCCAAATACAAATTTCTCTTCACCAAATTTTCTACAAACCAAAAAAATTTATATTTCCTCCATCAAAAACCCGAAAATTTCTTAAAACCCAACTTTGTTGCTGCAATTGATTGAGCAATGGCCGCTTCGATTCAGTTTTTGTATATATACAGTTACCCAAATGAATTTGTTCTTGTGTTCATTCTAAGCCGTAGCAGTGATGCTCGAATTCTGGCGATCCCTGCTAAGGCAATCAAAACCTTCTACTCTAACTGTGGGCGACTTGAGACCGAACTTCATCCTAACACCACCGGATTTCATAGCTGATGGTGAGGGTGAAGGCGATGCAGTAGTCGAAGGAGACGATGCGAGTTGTAAAGTCGATAATGGAGATAAATTTTCATCCCCAAATTGCGCGTCCTGAACTATTGGATTAGATACTCTACTTGGTGGTGATCCACAAAAAAATGGGGGTGATGATGCAATCTCTTTTGCTATGTGTTTTCCATCACCATGACCTTCCTGCTGAATTAAGGGAATAAATTTTTAGTGAGCAAAAAGGTCTTGCTTTGTAAACAAGATAAATATGAACAAATTTAAACTTATTAGATTATTTATTGCTTTTAAAAGCTTGAATTGGATAGCACCCCACTTAATCAAAGTAATTACTAAATACCAAAAAAATTAAGAGAAAATATATGCATATCTCTATAGGCCCGCCAATTAAAGGGTGTTTGGTTATAAATCTTACCAAGTTAATACAATTAATTAAATTTTTTTATAGCTCATTAACAATTTGAAAGTAATCCTAATTAATAAATTAAAAAAAAAATGTTTTAAACATACCCCTGTTTTTTTATAATATTTTCCAAGCTCATAGAAATCAAAATTAATAAATAGAAGTGCTTATAAAATCTTTAGAACACCCGCTCATCATCAAAGAACAATTAAATCCAACCTTGACTCCAAATTCAAAAAAAAATACAGAATAAACTCAAATTATTTTCAATCATTTTTTCATAAAATAATAATAATTACTTAAAAATTTTAAAGAATATAAATTTATCACAATCAGCCATAAATCAGCTTCAAAATAATTTAAATCTTGCCTATTTCTAAGCTAAAACAAAAATTCATCACATAAAACAAATCAAAATATCTTCAAAAAAAAAACAAATCAAAATTTCCAAATCTAGATTTTAATGCTCTAAAAATAAACATAAATATATTAGATTTTTACCTTTCTAAGAATCATGTCTAGAAGCTCTGCTCCAGCTTTTGAATCATATACTTCTGCTTGTTGGCTAAAAAACCACAAATAAAACATAATTCTAAATTACTAACTAACATCATCAAAAATATAATTTAATTACCAAAATACTAAAATAGAAAGAATAAATAAAGTGAAAATCTCAAAAGAAAAAGTACCTTCGTTGCCATCTTAAGGACATGGTAAGATTACTAGCTAAAAACCCGATTCGTTTAGGTTTAGGGCAAACAAGGACCGAACCCGAACCCGAACCTTTACGATCCGATAACGAAACTGCAACAGGGCCCCTCATCTCTTCACAACAACCTACCACCATGGAGTTTTGTTGAATTTCCCACCTATTCATTTTCTTTTTCTTTTTCCTTTGATTGAAACGCCTAAAAAACAAAAACTCACAAAATTAATTTCTCAGATCTTCATCAAATCATCACCGATCATAATCAAAACAATTTCATCATCCATAAACGTTAAAATTCCATCTAGATCTAGCTAAAATATAACCAATATAAGCTTTTCAGTAAATATAAACTTGAATAAACCATTTTTTAGGGTAGATCTGATCTAAGAAAATCAAATCCCAAACGAGTATTTTTAATTTATAATTATAATTAAATTGTATGATTGGAGCCTTAAAATTAGGAAATTAGACCTAAATCTAGGAATAATTGATTGAAAAATAGTAATTAAAAAGGTGAACATTAGATATAAATACAGTACCTTAGAAAGAAGGGAGAAAAATAAAAGTAGGGGAGAGAATGAGGAAGAAAGGGCGAAAGAGAAAATGTGGAGGAAAGACATGATTTATAGTGGGTATGAAGTAAAGAAGATGACCTAGTTAAGTCGGTGAAACGGTAGCGTTTAGGGTTATACGACGTCGTATGATTGTCGGGAGGAAAGGGTGTGACTTTGTTGGCAACTTGCTGTCACGTTTTTTTGTGGTTGACAAAATATTGTTATCATTAAGAGGGAAGGTGAGATACTATTCGTCTCATTGATTTTGCATCAAAGATAGATATAGCGTTATTAAAAAAAAATGTGTAGTCCCTCCGTTTCATTGAATTTGCATTATTTTTCTTTTTGGTTCGTTTCACTTAATTTGCATTATTTTTATTTTTGGACAATGGCCCACCACTTTGTTTAATCTCATCCATTCATTTTAACTATCTTTTAATTTCATCCACACAATTCATTCTCTTTCCTCATCTATTACAACTTTCTTAAAAATACACCAATTTCTCTTTGATGCAATCTAAAGAAGATGGAGTAGTATATCATAATAGATGAAGATAACAAATAAATTGTATGAATAAAATTTTAAAAAAAGTTAAAATATATAAATAGAATTAAAAAATATAGTGAAATATTATTTAAAAAATTGAATGATGTAAAATAAGTTGATTGTCAATGTAAAATAATTGAGAGAAGGGAGCGATATCTCTTTCTTCGTCTTAAAAATTTGCAACACTAATAATTATCAAAAATAATACTCCCTCCTATTCAGCTCAAATGTCTCATTTGCTTTTTCGACACTATTCATCTCTTACTCTTAATTTGTATTTTATTATTAATTTATAAGTTAAAATATAGTCAAGTGAGATCTTGTTTGATTCGTCTCAATGCAAGGATTATTTATATTAACTTTTCATAATTTTTTATTATACACGATTAGATATATTAACGATCGAATAAGTGCATTGGATAGAGTGCAAAAAGCAAATGGGACATTTGAGCTGAATAGGAGGGAGTATAATTTGTTAGAGATCATTAAATTGTAAATGTAAAAATATTGATAAGAATTAAATAAAATGAAAAGAATACTATATATCTAGTCTAGTGTTAAAATTAAAAGGGACGAATTAAATTAAAAAAAAAAAGGAGAATTTATTGAGGATGTTAATACATGAGGAATAAGTAATATTTTGGCTAAGAAAAAAAAACAAAAGGAAAAGATTGAGTGAAATTGAAAATAGTTGCGTGTCTTTCCGCTTGATGAAGAAATGTAAAATATCTTGTCTTTTATCCATCAAGTACTCTAATACCCTTTTCACACATTCTCATTTAAAAAAGCTCATAAAATTAACAGTTATGAAATAAATTATATATCTAATTTAAATTAATTAAAATATTAACTTTGATACTCAAAAAAAATATATTGAATGTATAAATATTGCTTTGGAGTCGTTTGGTTGACGTAGGAATTAAATTCCTATGGGAAGTTGTAATTCATTGGAATTTACTTCCTTTGTCAATTTCCTAGGAAATACTTATTTTTGTTTGTTTGACAATAGGAATTTCTATTTCCATGGGAATTGTAAATAACCAAGGGGGGTATATGGTAATCTAATTCCTATGTCTCATAGGAATTAACTTCCCTTGGATTTTATAATTCCTAGGAATTTTAGTTTTTTTGGCAACCAAACAAATTACCATAATACTATTTCCTAGGAATTTAAAATTCCAAGGTTAATAGTGGGTAACCAAACAAGCCCAAAGTCCTTTCATGATAGTAACAAAGAGAAAATTGATATTTTTTTAAAAAAAGTAAATATTTGATAATAAATAAAAAAAGAGGATAAATTGTGTAAATGAGATTTTAAAAAATTAATGTATCATTATTGAAAACAAATGATGCAAATGAGTAAGACAATCAAAAATAAAAAATAAAATTAAATAAAAAGGAGGAAGAAAATACATTTCACACCGAAAAGATCACATACAAATTTTTTTCTTATAAGCTATTATTTTATGAAATTATGGGTGTCATCAAATACATGAATTTTGATACTAGTTAATTAGAATATAATTTGAAATTTACATTATATAAGCATTTTTAATATTCTATTATAGCATAAAATTTAGAATTTAGCATTAAAATACTAGATAGAATATTATATTATTTTCAAATTTTTATTTTGATTTGTAATTTGTTGTTTCTAATACTCCCTCCAATTCATCACTAAAGTACCATTTGATTTAGCACTCTATCCAATGCACTTATTCAATCGTTAATATCTCTAATTGTGCATAATTAAAAATTATGAACAGTTGACATAAATAATCCTTGCATTGAGACGAATCAAACAAGATCACACTTGACTATGTTTTAACTTATAGATTAATAATAAAATACAAATTAAGACTAAGATATGAAAAGTGTCAAAAAACAAATGAGAACTTAGTGGTGAATTGGAGGGAGTATGTTTTTATTGTTATTAACAAACTCCCCAAATGTTCAATAGCTTTTACGTTTTTAAGTTAATTACTACTCCCTCCGTTTTCTAATGTTCTTCCCGTTTAAAATATTTTATTTTGTAGAGAGAAATTTGATTAAAATTTTTAAGACATATATAGATAATAGAATATATCTATGTGAGATCTCGTTGGATTCGTCTTAATGTATACTTTTTTATTATATATTTGATGTAATTTTATACGATGCGTATTTAGAAATTTGAAGCATAAAAATTTACTTTGAAAACTGTGCAAAAAGTAAATGGAAAAAACATTTGAAAACGGAGAGAGTATTATAATTTTCGATTATAAAAAATTAAACAATATATAACGCAATATAATAGTAGTCGAGTTAGTTAAACACATACATTGAAAATGTATGTCTGGCCCATCTTATAATTGAATTTTGGATTATCTCTACATACGGCCGTTCTTTAAGGCGGGATCTTTAGAATATGTCTTCAACATTGTTTTTTAAGAAGTGCACATGTGTTACCTACATGTGAGTTGTCCCACATCGGAGAAAGAGAAGAGTATGCATCACTTTGTATACTCAAGGAGTAACTCCTACTATCACCAATTGGTTTTAGTAGTGAACCTTTTTTGGGTTTATGAGTGGACTATTTCTTCTCTTCCTTGTTTGGTTTGCCCAGATCCATTTTCTAAATTCTATCATAATCTAAAGATTTTACCATTAAAAAGTAAATGTTTTTTTTTTTCTTTATTTGTTGCTTTAGTTCTTTGTTAGAAGAGTTACACTTCTACCGCCCTTAATTTCTAAATTTAAACAATTTTCATCTTTTAAACTCACATTAAAAAGTATACAAGTAATACAACTTTCCTCCCATTAAAAAAAAAAAAAAGAAAATGCATAAGTTGGGGTAATAAGGATGTTGGATTTCATTGTCATGTGAGATCCGATCTATCAATCTATGGTAGGGCCTTTAATGAGGATGTTGGATTCAAACCAATTCACTCTTGTAAATTTGTTAACTACTTTCTTCTTTTCAGTTTGGTTGACTCACTTGTAAATGACACGAAAATAAAAAAATTAGGTATATAATTATTGTTGAGTTAAAAGATCGTAAAGTATTTTGAAATTAAAGAGAATACATAGAAAGTAAAAGTAGTGAATTCTTGAGTTGCATTTCCCGACTCTTGAATTTAAGATACTCTTTTCAAATAAATAAGAGCTTATCCAAAATTAAAAATTAAACAAATATAAAAAAAATAATTCGTGAATTGAAATTGTTAATACTTTTGTTTTGGTTAAACATCAAAAATAGCATTTATTATTGAATAGATTTAAATTAAGTTGAATTAAATAAAATATTAAATTTAACAAAAAAAATTTAACTTACCTCAGTTTTGTTAAAATCTTATGAAATCGAGCCTATTTAAATTATATTGGAAATATTTCAACTTTTCTCTAATTATTTGGTTAGCTCATAATTGTAAATAAATTATTAAACTAAAATCATTGTTTAAATAGAAGTGTCATCATCACCCCATCGATTTTCGCCAATAGGAATGGCTAGGATATAGGGAGGATGGGTAGAGGCAAATCAATATCCTCATCGAAAGAAGGTCGCGATCTAAAAGACTAAAAGAGTCGCTCATCTCTAGGAACATCTTACAAAAAAAGTCCTTCAAGCAAAGACCTATGGAAGAAAAAACGAAATAAAGAACAGAAATAAAATACAATCTTTAAGACAAAATTATCAGGAATAAAGAAAAAAACTATAATAACACTAGGGGAAACTCAAGTAACAACAAGGAAGCTACAGAGACTCCCGAACACAAACCCCATATCAAAGTATATGCTCTAAATACTATATGAACAATAAAGTAAAGAAAAACTTTTACAACTATTTGCACCTCCTTAACTGTGATAGAAATAGTATATCCTAACAGTTACTCTTGCAAATTCAACGCAATAAACTTGAATTATTATAATTAGCACTAAATGGACTATTTATCTCATCTAAACAATACGTTTTACGGTGCAACCGTCTATTACAATAAATTGTGATAGTACAGAAATTATACGATTAAAATTTAAAATAAAAAAGAATGACAATATACATGCATTACAACAATTTTAAAATTTTGATGATGATCCTCCTATTTTGTTTGTAATAATAATAGTGACAATAATCATATATCATAACACCCCCACTATATATATTAATTTAAAGGATAAAATTATATAGGAGACAAAAAAGTATAGTATCCACATAAAATAATAGAGGAAGGACCCAAGAAAGCCCATACAAAACGTAAAATCTGTATGGGCTTAGCTGCTTAGACTAAGACAGTCAAACTACTCTTAAATACACTGTATATCCTCCTCATTTTTATTTATCCAATCAAATTTTGCCAAGTCAGCCATTAAACATGTAAATTAATTTTTAGTATATTTGCAGATCTCCACGCGGTGCAAATATTTTTGAATAATTTATGAATAATTATTTAATTGTTATTTTTACAAAAGACTTTGAGGGTCTTTGGCAAAATAGTTTATTGGATAATTTTAGCTTATTTTGATACAATTAGAGGTGTGAGTGGTCAAACCAGTCAATATTCATGTTTTGTAAATTAACATGAATAAGTTGTTTTTGAACAAGCTGCTCATAGTAGCGGGGTTAAAAATCAGCTGGTCAAAACAGTTAATAAAATCAGCCATCGTAACCTGTTATCAGTTATCAGCTACTAGTCGTTTGCGAAAATAGGAGGAAAAGTATCTGGAAAATTCGGAACAACAGGTCGCGGCTCGCGAGTGCTGCGTTTTTCTGGATATTTTTCTTGCGACTTCTTGTTATATTTTGATGGTTATATAATAACTTCCTACAGTTATTATGGTTACTTTTAACCATGTTCTTTGTGATAAACGGGTTGAGTGAAAAGCGACTTTGGTTCATGAATCAACCTCGTGTTTCATGAAGCGATACTTTGCTTCGTGAAGTAGTGTGAGCTATTCTATAAATATAAAATGCTTGTGTGTTGTTTAGATAACATAATTTTCTGATTTTCTTCTCTTTTCGAGCACTTCATATCGAGAACTTGCAATCATTGATTGTGATTTTCCATATTTTCTTCCATTTAAATTTCTCTTACATCATTCTAATTTTCGTGTGCTCGGAATTTAGTGTAATTCTTTGTATCTTAGAACATATTTCCAGTTTATTCCCAAGCACCGTAGTAGGGGAGGAAATGATGTTTTAGAAAAGAGCATGTCCCCTAGAATTAATATCAAGATCCAACAAAATCCTCTTGTTACTATGAACGATATATGGTGATTCCCGATGATCAAGATTGCATTTGGTGTAGTTAAGGAAAGGTTTGAACTTGTCATATGTAATTTGGTTTTCTACTACAAACTTGTAACTTTATTTTATTGTAACTTTATTTTATTGTTTATTTATAAAATTAAAGTCACAATTTCCAACATATACAAACTTTTTTAAGGAGCTTAAAATGAAAATATAACTTAATTTTAAATATTAATCTATATAAAATTAAAATTTATAAATTTCAATTAAATTATTGTAAATGTAATCAAATTTAAAATTTATTCTAATGTCACGCATTAATATGTGCAATTAACATTTATCTCTGTTACAAATTACAATTGTAAATATCACCCTATAATAATTTAACTTTTCGCGATATTAGATTTGGTGGCGTACTGGCATTAACAAAAGTGTCACCGATTTAGATTTTAGCATAACAATTGTTAATTTTTATTTTACGTTCCACTAAAATTATTTAATGACACTTTATTCGACCTTTGGTGATATATGTAATTGTTACCAATAGTTTATAGTGACATTTATGAAAAACGTCACTATATCCTATGTCGCGAAAAGTTTTAGCCTTTAGTATGATTATTTATCATGCTATTAACGGGTCTAATAAATATTATTAAATCCACTACATATACTATTAGAAACTTAAACTTGAATCATTTAGATTAAGTGTCGTTAAATATATCTCACTAAAAACAAATTATATTATAATGATCATAACTCTTAATTTTTGATTAGTTTGTAGTTATAAGTTAAAATATGATCAAGTTGAATATTTAATATCAAATTTTTATATGTTTTTATTAATTATAATTTGAGATATTAAAAATTAAATATTAGACTACGTAAAACATTAAATATTACGAGTATTTTTTTTTTTGAATGTCAATATTACAACTTACGAGTATTCCAATACGGAAGAAATATATTTCTACTTCCTAGAAGTATATTTTTTTGTTAAAATTAATACCCGGTTCTCCGCACGCTGTATACTCTTTGATTAGTCTAAAAAAAAAGTAGTGAAATCTGACGCAAATGACAGAGGGAACATGAGTGGGACCCATCCTGTTTCCCTTAATAAAGTCAAAAGCTTGGATTCGGCGCGTGATCCTGGCTGTCCATGACTAAGCAACTTTTACCCCTCGCAAATTCTTACTTGAGAGCGTCTATACAATAGACATCCTAACTTTTGGTCTGACCCAATTTATAAATTTAAACAAAAAAATGATTGGTGATTTTGTAAGTTAAAAGGGAGATATGGACTGGGCTCTTAAGAAACATCCATACTATAGACGTTCTCTCAAGAAAGGACCCGACCATTTTCCTCTCTTCGGATCTACGACCCTATCGAACACAATCGGGTCTAAATTCGTTAGCAACTAACACACAAAATCTCCTAAAAGACGGTCTATAGGATAGACCAGAGAATTGGGCCAGCCGAATTTGTATTTTGATACTTTTAAAAAACAAAATTAAAAAAAAAAAGAAAAGAAAACTGATTCCCA
The DNA here is from genome assembly GCA_019425755.1 of Amaranthus cruentus. Taxonomy (NCBI): domain Eukaryota; kingdom Viridiplantae; phylum Streptophyta; class Magnoliopsida; order Caryophyllales; family Amaranthaceae; genus Amaranthus; species Amaranthus cruentus. Next base: position 14,609,739 of record CM033466.1, read on the forward strand.
ATGTTTTTTAAAGAAGTACACAGTCTTGTCATTTCAACTTCCCTCATTCATTTACTCTCTTTCCTATCATTACCGTCTTCTCCATCTAGTTTTTGTGATTCGAAATTCAAATCTTCATTTCTCTACCTTCATTGTTGTTCTTCAAAATCATCTTCTCCATCCGTTTAATATGAAAACTGTTTTTATTTGACAGACAGGAGATATTTTAGTCTTGAGACCTGTCCTCACCGAGAGAGAAAACTATGGACAACCAGAGTATTAGTCGCCGGAAAACGATAACTATGGCGAAGATGATGTTGCTTCCTACGATGGTGACCTTCCTGATGCTGATCAGTCAGCTACTGATGATGTAACTGAAGATCCCCAATCTTAGGTTCGCTTTTCGTTTGCTTCCTTTTTTTTCTCTAGTTCCTTTTGTTGTTAGTTTTGCCCTAATTGTGTTAACTTTTTTGGAATTTGATTGTGTAGAATCTTGAACATATGAAGAGCTTGTGGATGAAGCTGGTGCACTTCGTGAAATGCAGGCTAAAGTTGAACAGATAAGTTGGATTTTTTTTCATTTTTATTTAAGCTTCATCAATGGCGGTTTTTAATATTTGAGGTTGGGCTTATACCCAAGTGGTATAAATATCATGAGATTTACATTTTTTTTTCTTAAGCTTCATCGATAGTGGTTTTTTAATATTTGCTTAAGCTTCATCAATTAAATTTTTTTTTTCTATAATGGAGGTTGGAGATGAGGATTAAAACAGTTGCATTTAATTATTTTTTCTATAATGTACAAGCTTCATCAATGGCGGGTGGAGATGAAGATGCTACAAAAAATCCGAATAAAAACGTAGACAATGAAGATGAAGATCTAGATGACCGACAGTTATATTTGGAACTATATTGTACTATATTTGAAATTATAATGTACTATATTTGGAAATATAATCTATTGAATTTGGAAATATAATGTATTATATTTAAAACTATATTGTACTATATTTGGAACTATAATATATTGAATTTGGAAATATAATCGTTTATATTTGGAACTATATTATAACATAATATAACAATTAAACTATGTTATAACCCCTAATAAATCATGTTGTAATCCCAATTAAACTATGTTATAACACCAATTAAACAACGTTATACTCCCATCTACATTATGTTATAAAACCAACTAAAAATGATATAACCCACACTACACAATGTTATACTTTCAACTACATTAAACTAGGTCAAATGATCACAATTATAATACCAATTATATTATGTTATAATCCTAAATGTAAGGTATTATAACCTCGAATATACTATTCTATAACCCTAAATATAAGTTATTATAACCCCAAATATTCTATGTTATAACCCCAAATATATTATATTATAACAAAAAATATATTATGTTATTCCCAAATATATTGTTATAATCCCAAATTCAATATATTATAGTTCCAAATATAGTACAATATAGTTTCAAATATAATACATTATAATTCCAAATAAACTATAATATAAACACAATACATGTCCAATTCTATTACCGACATTTAATTTTATAAAACCAAACATATGACATTATAATTCCAAATATATGGTATTATAATTCCAAATATATCTTCATAGTCTATGTTTTCATTCTGATTTTTTGAAGCATCTTCATCTTCATTATCATCTCCAACAGCCATTGTTGAAGCTTGTAAAATAACGAAAAAAATACAATTGTATTAATCTTCATCTAAACCGCCATTGTTGAAGCTTGTGTAATAACGAAAAAAAATAAATTAAAACATGTGTCATCTCCAACCACAATTGATGATTGATGAAGCATCAAAAAAAAAAAATCAGTAGTTATATCCCCAAAAATTCATCCATCCTTGTAGAATGAAAATTCATCCACCATTGATAATTGATGAAGCATTCTTCATCTGTTTCAAATAAGCTTGGTCGAATTCACTCAATAATTCATCCATCCTTGTAGAATGAGAATTATGAAATTTTTGGAGAATGAAAATGAGACGGTGGAGAATGAAAATGGCAGAGACAATCCTTGTAAAATGAAAATGAGAATTTTTGGGCAACAAAAAAATTTCAATTTACAATTCACTAGCATAAGCTTAATGGAGAGTGAAAATGGTGGAATTGAAATGGCAGAGACAATTACTTTTTTTTGGGTTCCAATGGCATTTAATGAAGATGAGACGGTTGGGATTTACAAGATGATGATTCCCACGCCTAATTAAAGATGCCGGTTACTTTTATTTATTTTTTTGTTTTTTTTTTAATTGCTAAATTATTTTGGGCTGGACTTCATGAATCCCGTATATAGGATAGACCGTCTCCCATGAGACTTACTGCAACTAACAAGGTCAAAGATCCTTTAAACCTGAATTTTGGCCCATTTAAAAACGGGTTAAGCCCAAAGCAAATCACTTAATGGGCTTATTGGTCTTTCACAATTTACAAAATTTTTGTGAGAGACGATCTCTTTGAAGTGCCCTCTCTTATTCGACCGACCCAATATATTTTTGAATTATTATAAGTAGTCATTAAGAATGATATAAATAGACATTTAAAATATTAAAAGTAGGCATTAAGCATATGACAAATAAGCATTAAGAATAATATAAGTAGGTGTTAAAAATACAAAAAGCAAAAATTAATATATAGGCTAGACTTGAAATATATCTCTCAAAATTTGCTATTAACAATTTGTGGGACACAAAATTTCTCTCCTTTTGATCTTAGTTTTTAATTCAATTTCAATTTTCTCTAAATTTTACTTAGACACGTGAAGTACTTACAAGTAATATTATCGTCGATCTGACAAAAGCAATGTGATCATTACAAAGTCTAATTTTTCAACTTAATTTTATTTTCTAGTTCCTTCCTTTCACCATACTTGCTCCATTTTACTTTTTTCGCAATCCATTGCATTATTTTGATCGTTTATATATTGAATTCTACAAGTCTAAAAAATATAAAAATTAATATTATGAAAGTATGCGATTAGACGATTCAAACAAGATCCCACTTGACTATATTTTTTTCTTAGGATCATTTACCAACTACAGCCTCTAAGTTTACTCAATTTCAAATAAACAACCGCAAACTTTGTTTTTTACCAACTACAGCTTCCAACTTACCAAACATGACATCGAGATAGCCAAAACAGGGTAAAAAATAGGGTTCAAATGGGGTGTTTTGGCTGTCTCGATGTCATGTTTGTTAAATTGGAGGCTGTAGTTGGTAAAAAACAAAATTTGCGGCTGTTTATTTGAAATTGAGTAAACTTAGAGGTTGTAGTTGGTAAATGATCATCCTTTTTCTTATACATTAGCCACAATATGTAAAATAAGCTTAAACGATAAATAGCGTCTATAACGAAAATGTAGCGAATATTTCAACTTTCACTCACTTTTACCTTCTTTTTTCAACTTATTTTTTCTTTCAATAAATTTCATTTTGACACGTGGAATACTTGCAATGAATAATATCGTCCATATAACAAGAGCAACGCAACTTATCAATATCAAAAACAAAAAAAAAAGATCTCCAAAAAAAAAAATAAAAAAATAAGAGCAACGCAATAAAAATGGCGCTGAATTTTTTATTTCCATTTTCCTCCCTATAATCTCATTCAAATCATTTTATTCAAAAGTATTACTGTTTCCATATTCGTATTTAATTATTAGACAAATTAGTATTTTTATAGTTACTTTTTCTAAAATGGCGCTGAATTTTGCAAAATCATATCCTCCAGCTCCACATGATGATAATGGTATATTAACCTTTTTTTTTATTACCCGTTCATACACCAGAAAAAAAATCCAATCTTTTTTCTTTCATTTCAATTTAAATCAATAATAAAATTTGGGTTTTTGTTGATTTAGCCAGAAATCAAAGAAGAGGGTTTAATTGCGCCGTTTGCATTTGTTCTGGAAGAAGCAATCATAAAATAGAAAAGAAGAAGAAACAAAAAAGAGAACCCAAATCAATGTCTTTTTCTCCACCTTCTTCTAAAATTAATGGGATTTCAGAGGATCTTAAGAAAATTATTGATGCTAATATGGATGAAGCTCCTAATCGTCGCCATGCCCGTGAAGCTTTTAAAGAGATTCAGCTTTCAATAGATCATTGCTTGTTTAAGGTCATTACTCATTACCCTTTTCTCTTTTTCTCTTTTTTTTTGGTGGGTATTTGATTTGGAGTGAATTAATATTATGGGTTGTTTGATTTTCTTTGTTTTTAGTGGATTAATTGAAGTTTTTTACATTATATTGTAGTGAAAGATGGAATCTTTAGTAGAATAATTTATGGGTTTTTGTTTTTGAAGTTCAATTTTGATTGGTAATTAGGAGAATTATGAAAAAGAATTTAGGATTATGTTTGTTAAGTGTAATTTTGAAGTTTAACTTTTACGGTTGCTTAGGGATTAGGATATTGTGATAAGAATGTAGTTTGCCAATGGTGTATACAAAACAAGAAAAGTAGTTGTTAATGAAGTAAATATAGGTTTATTACAAGAGAGATGGGGTATTGGAGGTGGAGTCATATCTAAAAGTCAATGTGAAGTATAAGCAACATCAAAGGTACAAATAGAATACTCCCTATGTCAGAACATATTTGAAGCAAAGAGAAATTGTGTGTTTTTAAGAAAAAAAGTGGATATTGGTAATAAATGAATAAAGATAATGAATTGTGTGGATTAAATTAAAAGAGAGTTAAAATGTATGAATAAGATTAAAAGAAAGTGGTGGGTCATTGTCCAAAAATAGAAATGATGCAAAATGATAAGACGAACGAAATTGACAATTAATACAAAATGAGCCGAACGGTGGGAGTATCATTTATCTAATTAAGTATGAGAGTGGGAATTTGAGAAACAATGAGTGGTTTTCAAGGAGGAAACATGATATTTATTGAGCATAAAAATTGATGGGTTTGTGATTTCTATGGAAAAATTGAATTAATATTAGCTAAATGAGTAAGTACTTGGACTAGCTACCATTTCACTATGCTAGACTAGTTTCAAATGTAGGTGAATGTTTTTAGGTTGTTGTTGTTGAAGGTATGGGTAATGGTATCATAAACACACACATTTATGTGGAGTAAATATATACAACAACTTGGTGAAAGAGGTTGGACTTTGGAGTTTGTTGCATTTATAGCTGTGTGGCTTGTGGCTGTGAGTTGTTTAGGTGATTGTTTTTTGACCACAAGTAGTTGGTTTATCTCATCACTTAATGTAGGTTAAGGCCTAAATTAGTGAAAGTAGTTTGTTTACTTGGTTGATTTCTGCCGGAATCATTGACTATTGTATTTAGAGGTGTTCAAAGCAGACCTGATGATTAGATATTCACCCGACTTTATAACCGAACCCGATTTGACCCGACTAAAAAATGAATTTATAGTTATGTAAAAATCAATGTAGACACAAAACCTGATTTTTAACCGACCCGAAACGCCTCTCCCGAAATCAACCGACAAACTGAATGAACATACTTAGTAGTAAAACAAAACAAAAGAAAAACATTGCCTTGATTGTTTTTTAGGCATTTGGATTTTGGATTATCAATTGTAAAATGGTAGTCAAGCCAGCATTCCGATACTGCTTAGGGGTCGCTTGGATTGAGAGTAAATATTTAAGGTAGTAAAAAAAGTCAAACTAATACAACAAAGGTAAGATATGCAAATGAAATCATTAAAATAATTGTGATAGAGGTAGAATAGGAGTAAATTAAAAAAGATGAATAGAAAAAGAGTTTGATTTCACTCATTTGGAGGTAAAGAATTCCTCCACCTCCCCCTAGGGTAAATTTATACCCCAAAATAAGGGAACTTATTCCTATTTTCTCTATTTTTTCATTACCTTCTAATTCATTTTTCCACCTCTCCAACAATCAAATTTCTTTAATCATCTACCTAACTAACTTTAAATTCTTACTTTGACTTTTATTACCCCATAAATATTTGCTCTCAATCCAAGCGACCCCTTAAAGGTAATACAATGTCATTTTGCATTTGATTCATGGAAATAGTACATTGGATTTTTTTGGGGTGGATTCATTGAGTTTGGGAGTCAAACATAGATCACTATAGCTCATCAGATAATTACATTTGAAATCTTGTTAGTGTCAAGTTTTAGCTGCATCCTTGTGTATGATACTATGATCTAATTTATTGTGTTATTTGCGACTGTAACTCGGTAGTCAATATACTAGGTGGCTAGGAATACGATTTCCCGTTTGATGAAGTGCATATTTGGTGATTGTATTTGTTCTACTTGTACCCGAACTATTTGGGTTATTAATCACAGTCGCGCTTCATGATGTTGAATACTGTTGGTTTATTAGTTTAATAACCTGATTACTTTTCCATTACCACATTGAAGGTTTATTCTTTTGCACGTTGATTCACAAAACTCGAGCTAATTACGTTTCTCTGTTTTTTCTGACGTGCTTCAGGCTCCAACTCAGGGTTTGAAGATCGATGAGGTAATTATTGTTTGTTTAGCGAAGCTTCTGTTTCTTCTCATGATTCCAAAGACTCTCTTCTCAACTTCCAACTATTGAAACAATAACACATTTGAAGTTCATTGCTAATTGGAAACCAATTCAAGCGAAGATTTATCAAGCATTTTTCTTTAACCGCTCTTGTTATGGAAGCTTCTATCATATTTTCCACTTTATGATACTCTAATCCATATTCCTTTAGCATTACTCTTATTCTATTCATGGTTTCTACACGGTTGGCATATGTGGCTACACGTAACTTGACCTCCGACTATTTTAATGTTATACCCAAGTGAAGATAATCGGCTGATTTTTTGAAACAGGGTTATGAAAAGAACTCACGAGGTTTGCAAATTTTCCACAAATCTTGGCTTCCAGAGTCATCTCCTCCAAAAGCATTAATTTGTTTTTGTCATGGTTATGGAGACACTTGCACATTTTTCTTTGAAGGCAAGTACCTTGTTTCATATGGGTTTTTTCGACTATTATCTCATCTTCGCTTCATGTTAAAAATAGAAGTTATCTTGACAATAAATGCTCAATCTTTCTAAATTGTTAGCTTGCAGGAATCGCGAGAAAGTTAGCACTAGCTGGATATGGAGTTTGTGCAATGGATTATCCGGGTTTTGGCCTTTCCGACGGTCTTCATGGCTATATTGAAAATTTTGATCAGCTCGTGGATGATGTGATTGAGCACTACTCCAAAATCAAAGGTAATTATGAAACATATTGCACTTTGACTATTCAATCTCCAAGTCTCAATATATTCCCTCGATCTTTTGCTTGATCTTTAAATAAACTTTAGTGTTTTTCCCAAATGTTGCATCTCGTATTTGTTCTCACCTTTTGGTATCGTAAAAGTTGAAGTTGACGAGCAAGAAATGATGGCTACAAAAAGTACTATCAACAATATGGGATGATTTTGACATGTAGTATCACATTGGCCTCTCAAATGAGTTCAAGGGCTAGCTTAGAATAATTATGTCACTTTGCTAACTTTTTTGTTGATTCTTTCTTTTTTCAGCCTTTTGACATGTCTTTCATTCATTGATTGTCATTTAGTGGAGAAAAATTGACAACATTCTCATCTTCATTGTCATTGTCACTAGCGTTATAGACAGAAATAAGAATAATTTGCAAATTACAACCTTTGATTTTTGTACTTTTGCGAATTATAGCCTTAATCTTTATTTTTTGTGAATTATAGTCACTAAAGTATCAAAGTCTATAGCGTTCAGGCCAAATTACAAAATTCTGACCACTTGACCTAAAATTCCGACCACCAAAATGGTTTGGTTGGAATTCTGTTATTTGGCCTGAATGTTGTAGACTTTGATACTTTGGTAGTTGTAATTTGCAAAAAATAAACATTAAAGCTGTAATTCACAAAATTGCCAAACTTTACGCCTGTAATTCGCAAATTATTCTTAAAGTAATATTGCATAAAAGTTTGGTTGATTCTTTTTTCTTTTACTTCCATGTACTGATTATCATTTGGTGGAGAAAAGTGAAAACATTATATAAAATCATTATTTTGTGCATAATTGTCCTGTTAAGAGGATCATATTCTTATGCAACATGTTTGAATTCATGTTTGTAAGTTTATATTTATTTATCCTTAAAGATGTCTTATCATAAGTCAATACAGAAGCATATATACTAATCATAGTTATGAATACATTTCTTATTGATTCGAGGATCTCGCCTTTTCTGTTTTAAACTGATGGACAATGAAATGTTTACATCGTCAATTTATGAATTTTCGGTGTTACAGTAATGACCGCATAGTTTTCTCTATCAGAAAAACCAGAGTTTCACGACCGCCCCTTCTTTCTGTTCGGACAGTCAATGGGTGGGGCTGTGGCTCTTAAAATTCACCTAAAGCAGCCGAAGGCGTGGAACGGTGCTGTCCTTGTGGCACCCATGTGCAAAGTACTCACCTTTCCTAAAATTTCCTTAAGAATCAGCATTTATTTAGTGTTCATTAAAAAAGACACGTTCGATTGATGATTTTTGTTCTTTCTTTTTTGTAGATTGCAGATGACATGTATCCTCCTTTTATATTGACCCAAATCCTAATTTCATTAGCCAAGGTCTTTCCTAAATGGAAAATGGTTCCACAAAAAGATTTAGCTGATATTGCGTTCCGTGAGAAGAAAGAGCTGGTTAGCTCCTTTATCTTTAGGCTTTTCCTTCGATTTTATATTTAATACCATACTTGTAACATGTCATTACCTCAATGCCGAGTGGCTCTCGCAAAGTCGGGGTTGAAGGTGTTGGATATAAGTTTTTACCCCTGATTTTTGATTGCAAATATTATCAGTAACTTCACATAAATCATAAGCGTAAGTGATTTGTGAGTCATTTTTCTATATTCTGTTATAATTCGAAACCAGGAAAGTACAAACTTCTGGCTCCATCGAGAATGGACAATACCATGCTCGTTATCTAATGAATATAAACTCGTAAAATAGAAAGTCTTAGAATACTGAATATGTCCATTGCAATTCTATACAAGAAAATGCCACTCCTTTTGTTTTGAAGTTGTAGGCCATCACTGTAATCAAGAGCATTTTGGGTTTAACTACCGTTGTCCTCAGGACCTCGACTATTTTAATGTTGACATCTTTACCTTACCTAAATGGGGTTATACTTTATGATTCTTTCTTAAAGTCAAAATGAAAAGATACTAAATTTCGAAAGTGGTCTATTATTCAAAGACAAGAGAGTAACATTTTTGCTTCTCGATTTTCAAGTTGAAGTGTTGCACTCGTACATGTTTTGTCTTGCAGGGTTCCCTTCTCTCCCCCTTCCCGTGCTTCATAAATTCTTTGACATGTTTATGATTTAATTCTTGAACTCAGGCAAACTATAATGTCATTGCTTACAAAGACAAACCGCGACTGAAGACAGCTGTTGAGATGCTTCGCACAACAGATGAAATCGCTAGTCGGCTGGAGGAAGTATGTAATTTCTGTTATCCTATTACCCTGATATTTTCGTATAACAAGTACACTTTGCCATAAATGATTTTTTCCAGATGACAACTATGATATGACAAACTTACGAGTTAAGGTTTTTGGCATGAATTGCTTGTTCGGTTTTGCCTGGCCTTTTTGTTTTCTGAAAATCAATAGCTTGTGCAGGATTTCTAGGACAACTATTTGATTTATCCATATGTGTGCTTGTGTTATGTCGATAAAAGGCGCACTTTAGTAAGGAGAAAATTTCCATTTGAATTTTTTGCTAACGCCTATTTTTTCTCGACCACACAAAATTGAAAGTGTGGTACCCATGTCAGAGTGTCAAGGGTCACACGGGTACTTAAGGTAAAGTGAAATGTTTGAATAACAATGCTTTCTGCACGGGGGATTTGGCCAATTCGATTGGGCCAAAAAGGATGCTAAACTCAGGCATTCTGTACAGTTTCGGCTCTAATCAACTGCTTCTATCTGAACGCAAAAGGGTGGTATTAACTTATCAATTACCACAAAAACAATGCCAAAGCCTTCACATTCCATTACCCCAACGCCTTTAAGTGGCTTCCACCTATGGTGGGGTTTGGAAGGGTCGGATGTACGCAGCCTTACCCTTTTGAATGGTAAAACAAACAAAAAAGTTGTTTATAATTAACCTTGATAGCAGATGTTATGTGCAACTTCACATAAATATGAAATGCACGTGATTTAAGAGTTATTTTTCTTTAGTCATTTATACTCTGAAGCCAAAGTATAAATCTTTGCCCCATCGAAACAATGCCAAATCGTTAATCCCAATAAATTGGGGTCAGCTACGTGATTCAAAAGATCATTTCCAATGGTTGTCTAAATAGATTCTTCTTCTCCGATCATTTTCATTCATGCCAATATTATGTTTTCTTGGCATTCTACGATTTAGGAGTAAACAATTTGCATCTTCTGTTTAATTTCAGGGCACATAAATTCACTACTAAATTACTCATACTTTCATTCTTGGTTGTGTATGAAAAGGTCTCAATGCCGTTTTTGATCCTACACGGAGAGACCGATATAGTGACCAATCCCTCGGTAAGCAAGGCTTTATATGAAAAGGCGAGCAGCAAGGACAAAAAACTGCTTCTGTGCAAGGATTCTTATCACGCCATTCTCGAAGGCGAGCCAGACGATGTAATTGAAAGAGTTTTTGGTGATATCATATCTTGGTTAGATGAACATAGTATTGAAAATACTGCTCAGAGCTGATCTCATATTAGGTGTTTGTAGTTCCTGTTTTGGTCTATACATAAATTTTGAGCTTTGAACATATTTAGAGCTAGAAAATTTGTTATTTTTTGAACCTTAAACATTTATGTAGGTAATATACAATATACATGAAGTAAATATAATTGAATAGATCATGTATTTAGGGCCTAATCAGGGGCCCGGGGCGAAAAATAAATTATGGCCCTAATTATATAAAATATTTTTATAATTACAAAATTCATAATTTAATTACACACGAGGATATGAGTTGCTGTCGCTCTTCCCTCCTCAGACCCTGATCATAGTTTTTTATGAGCGGAATACACTGGATATGGTGATGATGATAGATCCACAACTCATTCACAAATTTGAACGTTAAAATTTTAGAGAATAAAATAAGCTACTTTAAATTCTTTAAAAAAAGCTACTTCAAACATGAAAATTTATAAATTTGCAAGCCAAGATGAGCACCTCCAAACTTGAACCCACTTTTTTTTTTTGAATTGAAACTTGAACCCACTTAAACTCTCTTTAGTTTTGGAATTCTACTCATAACTCTTAATTTCATTGATTGTTGAGTAATCATGAAACTCAGAAACTGAAAAAATGACTCAAAAGTAAGGCAAAAGTGCCAAAAAATATGGAAAGAAAACAACAAAAAAGGGGCAATATTATTTTCCGCCATCCTTTTCATTTTATCGCCATCCCTATTTTAAATTAATTAATTAAAATTACGAAAATGCCCCTGAAGTCAATAAAAAATTTAATTTAATTAATAACTTTAAAAAAACTGTAACATCTCTCTAAAAATCAATAAAAAAAATCTATAAACTACAAGAAGTTAAAAATAATAATCGAATAACAATGGCGAACCAAAACGAGCATGAATACGATTCGTTAAAAAATTAATCGTTTTTAAAATTAAAAAAAAAAAATTCAAAAAACACACGAAGAACAGTCACACTCGCACAAAATGTGCTAGGTGACCATGGTTCACTCGCACAAAACATGCGAGGTGACCATGGTTCACTCGCACAAAATGTGCTAGGTGACCATTTGTGCGAGTGAACCCATTTAATTTTTTTTATTTTAACTTAATTTTAATGATTTTTAATTTATTTATTTTTATGTTTTATTTTTAATTTTCTGAATTTATTTATATTATTTATTTATGTTTATGTTTATGTTTAATATAATTATGTTTATGTTTAATATAATTATGTTTATGTTTATGTTTTATTTATTTATTTTTTTTCATACTTTGTAATATAATTATTTGTATATGTTTATGTTTTATTTTTGTATTTATTTATTTATTTATGTTTATGTTTTATTTTTGTATTTATTTATTTATTTATATATTTTGATTTACTTAATTTGTTTATATTATTTATGTAATTATGTTTAACTAGTATGTGTTTATATTATTTATTTATTTATGTAATTATGTTTAACTTGTATGTGTTTAAATAATTTATTTATTTAAATTATGTATTTATTTTATTCATATTTACTTAAGTTATTTATTTTTTTAATTTTTGTTGTTGTTTTATTTGTAATTGTTATTTGCAGGACTTTGAAAACTTAGGAGATAACGTAGATTACTCAGATAGATTTATTACAGATAGGGAATTTGATTCGGTAGATGAATTACATAGATTACTTAGCCATTTACTACAATTTTCATTCATAATTAAACATTAAAAACTAAAATAACATAACTACATTTAAATAAAATAACTACAATTTAATTAAATAATAATTAATTAAAATAACTACAAATTCATTAAATAATAATTAAAATAACTACATAAATAAACAAATAATATTAAAATTTAATATATTAAATAACAATATCAATAAAATTAACATTATTACACAATTATTATTATTAAATTATTTAATAAATAAAATAATAATAACATAAGTTCATTTCAAAATATAATAAATAATTAATAAATTTAATTTAATTAATAACCTTAAAAAAAATATAATAATAATAATAATAACAAATTAATAATAATTTATTAATAATACATATAGTAATAATAAAATAATAATAACAATTATTAATATTAATAAAATTCAAAAAAAGAAAATGGGTCACTCACAAAATGATGGGCGGTGGCACTTCGCAAAATGGAGTTCGGACCTCGCACAAAACGTGCGAGTGGACCATGGTTCACTCGCACGTTTTGTGCGAGGCTGCCACGGTGCCCAGACCCATTTTGTGCGAGTGAGCCACGGTTCCCAGACCCATTTTGTGCGAGTGACCCATTTTTCCTTTTTTTTTTTGAATTTTATTAATATTAATAATTGTTATTATTATTTTATTATTACTAATTATTGTTATTATTAATTAAATTAATTAAATTATTTATTAATTTTTTATTATTATTACTAATTATTGTTATTATTAATTAAATCCTTTTTAGTGAGTTTTAGAGTGATAAAAGTGTTATGGAGTAAGTTTGAAGTGTTTTATAATTGTTTTAAGTCCAAGGGCATTTTCGTCCTTTTATATAATTAATTTAAAATGGGGTGGCGATAAAACGAAAAGGGTGGCGAAAATAAGCATTGGGCAAAAAAGCACATGGATTTCAGGGATATGATACAATATTTATGCGTTAAAAAACAAAGTTTTCTCCTTTTTGATCTTTCATCAATGGGGTTTCTAGCTTTTCCATTATTTCCTTTCATGGGTGATGTCAAACCAACATTAAAGTTATCTATAATCATCAATGAGTAAGTGGGCATTTGTCTATTTTGTTGCCTTGAACTATTCACTATACTTTCTCATTGTCTTTTGGAATTAGTGGTGTTTTTTAGTTTCTACTTTCTATTGAAAGTTGTGGTTTTTCCTTTTGCTTCTTCTGGTATGGCCTTATCTTCTTGCTTTGCTTATCCCCAGATCTCTCCCAAGGTACCCACTTTTTTTAATTTCTTAATTAATTCTTTTTTTAAAATTTTTTTTAATTCCAATTATCTTTTTTTGGGCAAATTTTGGATGCAAATGTTCTGTTATTGGAAATTTGGAATTAGGATTTGGGTTTTGTAAACCCTTTTGGTATTCAAGTTTTGGGTTTTTAGGTGCAAGTCGAATCTAAGATACTAGTATACAGTGAGCTTAAACACTCATCTCTCCACGTGTGCTGAATCAAATGACTTGGGTCATGGCCTAGGCAGACCCGGGACTAGATTCATCCTGTTTATGTTGGTGAGATAGATGATTTTTCTGGATTTTGCCTAGAAATTGTTCAATTTGATTGCTTTAATATGTACTGTTGAATGGTTTCTGATGCATTTATGCTCATTTCTGTTGTTGAAAAAGCTGAACATTCCCTCTTATCCACTGTTAGTTTAGTAGTTCAATGTTGTATCCACTTGTTTGTAATGATTGATTATAGTGGCAATAGATATTAATTAACATTTGAACTAGTGTAATTTTCTGTGTGTTAGAGTATATAAGATATTATGGCCTCAAACATCAGCTTAAACTTTTGGTTAGCCAGCATGACAAGAGGTCACGAGTTCGAATCTCAACTACTCATCATTTAACGTGGAATATTTAGCGCCAGGTATGAAGATGGTCTGTGTTACCATCGACACTCCAAGCCCTAAGGGCTCTCGTGTGAGGGGATGTGTTATGTAACATATCATAGGGCCTCAACCATCAGCTTAAGCTTTTGGTTGAGTTGGTTCCTTGACACTGCGCTGTAAAACAATGCCGTATCTTAGTTCGATTTAGATTAGTTTAGTTCTTATAAGTTCGAATAAGTTCATTACTTCAATAAATTCAGTTCAATTCTAATATGCTCGTTTCAGTTCGGGTCTAGTAAGATCAGACCTGTTCATTCCTATGCTGTATAGAACTGCTCCTTCAACATTTAACTGAATAAGGATGATTAGCTTGTCTAGGTGTTCCATTTATTGTTCATATGTTATTTGTTTTCAGTTTGAAGATTTACCAAATTTCCACCTTCTTTGAATGTAAATATGGCAGAAATGCATTTCTTTGTTTACGAATCACCATCCCTCTAGCCAGGGTAATCTAGGCTCGGGCGTGCCTAGGCCATATCCCGAGCCATTCAATTAAAACCCTATCAATATTGAATAGTACAGAATCATAATAGACGTGGGTGTTTAGCCACCCCTATATCCGATGTCCTACTATCAAGTTCCTATGAACCACTTTAATTACTACTTAGCTATAGTAAAATCTTGTAGTGTTATTTTCTTTGATCTTGTTCAACCTTTTAACAATTAAGGTTGTTCGATGTAGATAGATTGCCGCGTTCAAGTACATAAAAATCATGATAAGCCGAGATCAAGTCCAAGTTTAGTGCTCTCTATTCAAGGTTCAAGCACTGAACTTTTCGGTCACCAAGTGCCTAAGCTAAGAGCAGAGGTAAAATATGGTTGGTGTTTTCTCCGGGGCCTTAGAATTGATATTAGATCAAAAGCAGACCAATCCATTCTTTCGCGAAAGAATTGTGGAGTATGTTGCTCATGTAAGCCTTCTCTTTATCATGAAATCTCGGGTTTGCTTGATATAAGAGGTGTATAGGGTCGTTTTACATTACACATTCAGACTTTCATACTTGACATTTGATGTGTTTCCAGGGTTGGCGAATGCTCAAATCGCTAGCAGTGCATTTACATTAGGAACTGCAGCTGTACTCCCATTTTACACTCTTATGGTCGTTGCTCCAAAAGCCGAGCTTGTAACATCTCTAAACTTTCCGAACTGTTTTCAATTGACAACATTGAACTTAATTGAATTCTTCTCAATTTACCATTTATCATTTTTCTTTCAAAAAATGGTACGACTAGATAACATTTTGATAGTGTGTATAACATAATATGGGGCCACAACCATCAGCTTAAGCTTTTGGTTAAGTTGGTTTCTTGACATGTTATCAGAAACCCATATTGCCGGTTCAAATCTTATCCATCCCTCATTTCAAGTTGGCTTATTAGTGCCAAGTTATGTTGCATCCATGCTTCTAGTCCAAAGACCTTTCGTGTGAAGGAGCATTATAGAGTATATAACATATTATGAAGCTACAACCATCAACTTAAGCTTTTAGTTGAGTTGGAGTCTTTGATATAGCCAATAAAAGCCCGTTTTATTAGAAGTATTCATAGTAGTAATCCGATCAAGAGACGAGGACTATAATGTCAAACATGGATGGTTATTGCAGACTAAGAAGACTATGAGAAGTAGCATACCATACCTTGTGCTTGGCCTTCTATACGCCTATCTTTTGTACCGTTCTTGGACTCCTGAAACCATACAATTGATGTTTGCGAGTAAATACTGGCTACCGGAGGTTAGTATCATTAGCCTTAACAATCGATTTAGTCACGAGCTAATTTCTTAATCATGGTTTTGAATTCGTGTGCGATATCTAGCTACAAGGTATAGCAAAAATGTTTTCTAGTGAAATGACATTAGCATCGGCATGGATTCATCTGCTCGTAGTAGACCTATTTGCAGCCAGGTTTCTCTCGTCGACCCTTCTCAGGTATGATTGAGCTTTAAACGACGAACTGGTTTTTACTGATTTGATCCTATCTTTGTGAACAGGCAAGTTTATCAGGATGGTTTGGAGGAGGATATCGAGACTCGACATTCAGTTTCGATGTGCTTGCTTTTTTGTCCTATAGGAATTCTAAGCCATTTTATCACAAAGACACTGTCAAAACCTGATGAGAAAACTAGACATACTGATAACATTATCTAATTGTTTTGTTCCATAGGAATTCAGTTTCAGTGTTTTGATTAGATGTGGGGATGTATTGGTTAAGTCTTAGGTTGTGATTCATACATCAACTGTATCATGTACCTTGATCTCGTCTTAAATGACGAAAAAAATACATGTTTCGAGTTTTATACATCAACTGTGTCATGTACCTTGATCTTGTCTTTCATGTCGAAACAACATGTTTCGGGTTTTTTCATACATCAATTGTATCATGTATTTTCATCTTGTCTTCCATGACGAAACAACATTTTTCGGGTTATTTCATTCATCAATTCATGTACTTTGATCTCGTCTTCCATGACGAAAAAAATACATGTTTTGAGTTTTTTTGCTGCTTAATAAGGTATCATATTGCGAAGAAATGAATGAATGAGATTCTGATGCATGAGGAAAGGAATTGACAATAAAATGAATACAATACAATTCAAGCGAAACTTGTTCAAACTGAGACAAGACTGAATTCTTATGTTAACAAATTTAGTTAAATCAACATTTTATATTCATAAAATAAATGCATTCTAAATTTTTATTTGAATTCTAACACTCATAAGTCAAATACACTAGTGAGTAGTGACCATTTAAAAAATCTAATTTGATAAAATTATTTTTAATATTAATAATTATTTTTAGAGAGAATAAGCCTATTGAGCATTTTAAATATTAAATTCTTGATCAAATTAACAAATTTTTTTAAAAGAAAATCAACACAAATTTTAATTGCTAGTTCAAGTCGGAAAACTAAAAAAAAACTAAATTTTGTCTATCATCATTATCAATTCATTATTCCGCTTGAAAACGTGGTCTGGGTGGTTAGGGAATATGATGACCATTCATACTCGTTCTCCTCGAGAATACTAGATGAAAGCTATAAAAAAAACTAAATTTTATGTATTATATTTTTATTTATCGTCATCTTTTTAGCAATTTCCCAACTTCTCCTTCTCAACAGTTCACTCACACACAAAAATGGCAACTGCAATGTGCCTCTCATCATTTCCTCTCTCAAAAACAGTCAAATCATACACCAAATCAACACTAAAACCCTTAGCGATCCTTACCGCAACTGGGTATAAAATGGGAGTTCCATACCAGCTTAAAGATGGGCAAAATCGTCAGTTTCATGAGCTCAAATCCGGGTTAAAAATGGAGGTGATCTCTCAAAAGAAGGAGAAAAGAAATGGGGAAGAACAAGAAGAAAAAAATGACAAGCCGCCTCTTGTGTTCATTCATGGAAGCTTTCATGGAGCTTGGTGTTGGGCTGAGCATTGGTTGCCTTTCTTTGCTCATTATGGGTTTGATTGTTATGCTCTCAGTTTGTTAGCCCAGGTGAATTTTTCCCCAAATTTTTTCAATTTTATTTATGTTTATATCAAGAGTCAATCAAAACAACTTCTTTGTCATCGCTAACAAGAGTATAACTTGGGTAAAATTGCTTACATTTGACGGAAAACCCCATGGCACGGGGTGATGAAATATAGTAGTTGTTGGTCTTGGGGATTGTTATTTGTTTTACTATCATAAGCAATAGGAGTTAAAAAGATGTTAGCTTTGTGATGTGTTGAATGTTTTGATTGGTGTCATTTGGTTCATGGGTATAGTTTGTCTTGTATGAAAATGTTTGATTTGATTGCTTATGCTTAAAATAAATATTGTGTTAGGAAACTCAAATTTAATTTAAAATGAAGGATTTCAACTATGGATTCTCAAATATAGAATTTCAATTTGGGATTATAGACTATGTATAAGTATTCCATAAATTAGTAAGCCACTATCCAGAATCATGGGTTGGCCTAGTGGTAGCCGGTAGGCTTTTTCCTTCGATACTTGTGACAGGGGTTTGATTGATTCTCACCGTCTATAGAATGATCGATTCCCTCCCCCTCTAGGCCGTAGGAGGTTATCCTTACCCCAGATAAAGTAATATGAAATTATAATGTGCTCCACATGATGGTGTCATAAGTATTGTAGATAGTCAAGTATTATTGGTGAATCTGTTATTGGTGTTGATTGCTTATTGAACAAAACTATTTAGGTTTAGACTTTGAGAGTGTAGCACAAAGAAAGAGAATTTTTTTCGGATTCAATATTCCCATTCCCTAGCTTATGCTGATTTGAGATCCTTAAAAGTATGATGTGAACTAGCCAAAACTTACCTAATTGATATTTCTAAATATAAGAACAAAAGATCATGAGCCTTTCCAGTTGCATAGCTCATAAATCATCAACTCGAGCTCTTGAAGTTCATGAGCTTGGTAGTTTCATGATCACCCCTAGGGGTTAGATGACAAAATGCAAGAAGTGTTGGACAATCAACCCACATGTGATCCCACGTCCAATAATTAGAGAGTGGTTGACTAACATATAAGCTTGATGGGCTACTCCTCTTATTACCAATTAGTTTTAGGATGAAACCTTATCGGGTTTGTGTACAGTCAACTCTCCTCTTGTGTGGGTCTTGTATACAAGCTCAAATTTATCATGGTCTATCACCAAGTTTGATTTGTTGATTCTCTTGCTGATATGATATTCTGCATTTGGCCAGGGTGAAAGTGATACTCCTACTGATAAGGTTGCTGGTACTCTCCAGGTAATGCATCACCCGCCCCATACTCCCTCCCTGCATCTTTCCATTTTTCAATGTTTTATTAGCTTTGCAAAGTCGAGTCACAAGTGACCGAGTGTACTAAGATGTGTAACCAATGTTTTATGTAAGGTTTCTTGAAAGTGATCTTATTACGTTTCGTTACTGGTGCAGTAGACTCATGCAGCAGACATTGCACACTTTATCGGGAAAGAACTTACATCTCCTGCTGTTTTGGTTGGACATTCATTTGGAGGACTTATTGTTCAATATTACTTATCAAGCATAGAAAATAAGGAGATGATAGGTTTTTTTCTACCTTCCTTCTTTTACTAGTGTGTTAATGTGTTTTCTTAAACCCACTATCCCCTTGAAAATATTCTGCTTGTGTGCTTTATTTATCTGAATTTTAAAGTTCAAATCTAGATGTCTGTAATCTGAGTTGTGGCCGTGTTGTTTCTTTGAACTTTGAAGGTGCTGGTTGTTTGTATCTGGAAAGTACCAATTGCTGCCTTTTGAACTGTATCTTTTCCTATTATTACTTATTGTCAAGGAACCAACTCAACCAAAAGCTTAAACTGATGGTTTGGTTGAGGCCCTATGATATGTTATATACTATAACACGGCCTCTAACACGAGAGCCCACTGGGCTAGAAATGTGGATGCAACGCATGCTCTCCTCATAGTGATATATTCCACTTGAATTTGAGGAGTGGTTGAGATTCGAACCCATGACCTCTTGTCATGTTGACTTCTGATACCATGTTAAGGAACCAACTCAACCAAAAGCTTAAGCTTCTGGTTGAGGCCCAGGATATGTTATATACTCTAACACTTATAGTGCACATAATACTAGCTTGCTAGCTACTGCCGGGTACCAGCAGAACGAAAGGTTGGCATATTTCAATGTCATCGACTTCAAATACCCAACAAACTTTACAGCTCGAGAGAATTTTCTTGATCTGAAAATGCATTTTTTTGTTCTCGTGTTGGTTTTATTCATTTATTTTTCTAATATGAATCACCAATGGTCCTAGATAATAGCCATCCACGCCCAGATCTTGCAGGAGCTGTACTTGTCTGCTCTGTGCCTCCATCGGGTAATAGGTGATGATTGATTTTATTTCCCATATCATGTTTTGGACCATTAGCTTTTCTAATCATTCTAAGTCTTGCATCTTGTTATTTCTGTTATGCAGTGGCTTAGTATTGAGATATCTCTTTTCCAAACCTATTGCTGCATTCAAGGTATTGCTTTCTCTTACGGGGTTCACTGATGTAACAACTATAATTGTACAACTACAGCTACCTAGTTACTTAGACAGCTAACAAATACCCCCGCAGCTACCTTGCACCGAATATGCCCTTAGTATTTTAGTGAGTCCATCTCTCATCGTCCATGTAATGTGACTCTAATGCAATTGCCTAGTTATGTCTAACTCACTTGTAACTTCGTTAGGGCTAGATGTCATTAGGCTCTTGAGAATTAGGTTTCTGTTAATTTAATGCGATAATCTTGTAGCTTAGGTAGGATTATAGAGTAACATAATTCGCTAGCTAAATCACTTTTTGAATTCACAATTCGCTCAAATTTGCCCAAGATTAGACCAAAACCATTATTCGTTTTTTTTTATTTGCGATTCGCAAGGAGATTAGCGAATCATGGGACAGTAGATAGGAATGAACGGAAACAGAGCATTGTTGTAGATAATCTCAAGAGATCACATTTAGGTTCATAAAGCCGACCCCATCTGTTAGAATTAAGGCGTTGACATCGGTGTCCTTTTTATTCTTCAAACTTCCCTGGCTTGGACTTATGAGTGAACATTATATTAAACCGATTCGGGTGACATTCTTGTCTTTGCCACAGTATTTGATGATGTATAGTTTAAGCTTTCGCATGATTGATACCCAATATTTTACCAGGTGACTCGGAGCTTAGCAGCAAAAGCGTTTCAGACTGATCTCTCACTTTGCAAGGAAACGTTTTTCTCACCGCAGATGGCTGATAGCTTAGTCCAAAGGTATGTTGATTTTCCTGCTTCAAACAAACGATGTAACGCTTGTCGAATCAAGCACAATACCTTCTTAAACTGCTTATAATGTATAGTAGCTAAAATCTCCAACTCCGAATGTTAATCCAGGTATCAAAAGTTGATGACGGAGAGTTCAAGGCTGCCATTGTTCGATTTAAGAAAGCTAAATGCATCACTTCCCGTTCCCTCAATACCCGAGTCTTCTGTTCGTGTTCTTGTTGTGGGTGCTAAAGATGATTTCATAGTGGTACTGTTTTTGGTTTTTTATCAATTGCTATTATTGTTGTATGATGATATACATCGGTATAACCGTCAAAAGATACACTTGTAGGATGCCAAAGGACTCGACGAAACAGGCAAATTCTATGGCGTGACTCCGGTATGCGTGGACGGAGTTGCTCATGACATGATGTTGGATTGTGAATGGGAGAAAGGTGCAAATGCTATTCTGTCCTGGTTAACTACACTTGAGACAGTGATTATGAAGGTTTCTTGAGGCATTTTAATAGTGTAATTAGTCAAAGTTTACGAGTTTTGAGTCGAAATCGACTCGGTTAGAGCAGATATGTAAGGCTACTCGGTCAAGATGAGTAGTGTGTATGTAGTAGGTTTGAACGTGTAGTTGTGCCATACTTTCCATACCGGCCTATTCCACACCCAAAATAAGTTATTTCATACTTACTCTGTTTTATATTAGTTTAACTCACTTTGAATTTGGTTTAATTTTATTATTTTTGGATTTTTTTTGGTGGTACTCTATTATTATAATTTTATCCACATATTTCTTTCAATGTCTCCTTTTGATTTATTCTTTGCTTACAAAGTTAAACATAATTCTCTTTTAATGTGTCAATAATTACCAATGTTCTTTTTGTATTCGATGTAGGCTAAAGAAACTCTATAACAAGGGAAAAATAGAAATTAATTTATCCCGTATGTGGTGAGAAACTGAGAACCAAACCCATGATGAAATGTCCCTTTTGATTTAAACCAAAGCAAATAGAAAACACAACAAAATGAGAGAGGTAAAATCTAATCTGGAGCACATTCAAAGGAACATAAATGGTATAATTTATTTTTAAAAGTACATAAAAAGTTTAAAGACAATGCTGAAAATTATAATATAGAACATAAATGGTATAATTTATTTTCAAAAGTACATAAAAAGTTTAAAGACAATGCTGAAAATTATAATATAGGATCTAAATGATTATGACTTAGTGGTTAAAGACTTTACCGTCCACCTTTATGAGTTTGGTTTTTTATTACATAAGATCAATTTGCTCTCCCTTTCTATATCTATAGGAAATTGTATTTCATCATCATAATCAATATCATTCATAAAATTTATGATTAAGGTTCAAAAGAGTTAGATGACGCCAGATTAGACTCTTTTCATAAAATTATTCTCCTCGAATAAATGAAGACAGATTCTTAAACAAAACGGTCTCATGGTGAGACCATTTATATAAGATTAACTCACATAATATTATAGTGTGCTAAAATAATCACCTATACTTTTAAAATGATTAATAAAAGAATTAAGGTAATTATATGACCTCGTTACTTGGGGGTTTCTTGACTGCGCGCAACTCTCTTTACTCTTTCATTGGGGGTACGGGTATGATTTGTCCGCGTTGAAGTGCCCAAATGTTACCCACATGTGAGTTGTCCCACATCGGAGAAAGAGAAGAGTATGCATCACTTTATATATTCAAGGAGTAACTCCTACTATTACCAATTGGTTTTAGTAGTGAACCTTCTTTGGGTTTATGAGTGGTCTACTTCTTCTCCTCCTTAATCGGGTTGCCCAGGCCCACTTTCTAAATTCTATCATGGTATCAGAGCCCGGTTTGTTGGGCCTTTATACTGGGCATTTAATCTTACCACCGGTTAAGGGGCCTTAATTGGATGTTCATTCCCTATAGGTTTGTAACCCTTCTGGTGGGCTAAAATTCTAAGGACACTCACATGTGAGGGGGAGTGTTGAAGTGCCCAAATGTTACCCACATGTGAGTTGTCCCACATCGGAGAAAGAGAAGAGTATGCATCACTTTATATATTCAAGGAGTAACTCCTACTATTACCAATTGGTTTTAGTAGTGAACCTTCTTTGGGTTTATGAGTGGTCTACTTCTTCTCCTCCTTAATCGGGTTGCCCAGGCCCACTTTCTAAATTCTATCAGTCCGAATCTTTCAAGAAAATGAAAAACCCCTACTCGGACCCTGCCTTGTGCGGGATACCGAGAATGTCCTTTACCTTTACCTTTTATATATGACCTCGTTACTTGCCAAACCATATCCAAATAAACTTATGGCCCAATTTTCAGATTTTGAAAAGAGCCCAAATAGTGAGACCCACAAAAGCTTAAAACCCTAGCTAAACAAATATGCATCACATCATATACAAAAACAACCTTACTCACCTAAAGCCGTCTGTACCCCCTCCCCCCAATTCTTCAGCTCTCCAAGATTGATCTTTTCTCAGTGATTCATCTAGGGTTTCTCCCCGTTTGGTATGAATTTTCTTCTTGTTCTTCATCTGGGTTTTTATTTACTTCCTTCTTCTATGTCTCATCCAATGAATAACTTGTCCTTTAGTTGATTTGCACCTTTTTTTTATTGGAAAGTTCAAGCTTTTCATAATTTTAGAACTGGGTTTTTCTTCTCTTGATCAATTTTTTTCTGGGTTCTTTTGATTTTCTTGTTTTGGTTCTTCCCCATTATCTATTTTTTTTTAGGTTTATGGTTCATTTTTGTTTCAGATTTGGGATAAAGTTTTAATTTTTACTAAAATGTAGGTTAAGATTTGTATCGTTTAAGTTGTTTTTAGGTCAAATATGTGTTGCATTTTATGGAATGAATGTATGGTCTCTTTATATAATTGATTTTATTGTGTATAGATTAATGAAATTAATCAAGCATTTGTCTGGTTTTGTTGCTATGAAAATTTTCTGAAATTCTAACCATGACGTTAATCTACTTGTGAACAAATGACATTTTGAATTAATTTTTTCATTATTATTGAGCTAGATTTCTCTAGTTATTGATGTCTATTGTATAAATTTGTTGTAAATGGAGTTTTTTTCCTGTCATTGGACTGTCTGTATGAATATTTGAAGCTAACAAGTGATCTTGTGGGTAATTCTTAGAATTCTTCTTACCCTAGGACTCGGAGAAGGCTTTTGTGCTTATGTGTTTGATCACTATGATTTTGGTTAACTTGTTCAAAACAAACCCGATGACCTTATACTTACCCGACTTTATAACCGAACCCGACTTCACCCGACTTCAAAATGAATTTAAAATAATGTAAAATCAATGTGGACACAAGACTCGATTTTAAACTGACACCTGACCCGCAATCAACTCGATGACCCGAATGAACACCTCTAGTTGTCGTGTTTAGATGCATTTGGCAATCGATGTGTTCCATTTGGTTTTGACAAGTGAGTTGTACGTATTTCTATCAATTGATCTCTTTTGCCAATATTACTTGCCAATATTAGTTTGACAAGCTTGGTCGGCTATCATTTTTAGTTGATGTATTAGACATTCTAGTAATAGTGTTACCATAGTGCTGAATTTTGGATGTAGCGGCGGTAATGGTCACGGTCAATGTGGATGACTGTGTGATTATTATGACATATTGTGGTCGTAATGTCCTTAAAACTTTAGCCATGCAGTCGTGATGTGGTGATGCAAATGCCATTTGCAATTCTTGTATATCGTTGTCGGAGCTGATTTAAATCTTATTTTTCTTTTCTATCAGAAGTGTGAAGATGTTTACTGCACTAAAGAAAATACAAAAGGACAAGGGTGTTAACCCAACTGATTTCGAGGAGTCGGTTGCTCAGGTATTGTTTGGACTAGTTCTTTGTTTTTGTTATGTTATGGGATTTGCTTTTTCTTGTGAAGAAAATTCCTATATTAAACTTTTTTTTTGTTTTAGGCGTTTTTTGACCTCGAGAATACCAACAAGGATCTTCAAAGTGAATTGAAGGATCTTTACATCAATTCTGCTGTGTAAGGGTGGCATCAAATTTTTTTGTCTCAGACTGTATTGTTTTGTCTGCCTTGAGTTATGTTAATGTTGCTTCTTCGATTATGCAGTCAGGTTGACATTTCCAACAATCGCAAGGCTGTCATCATCCATGTCCCGTACAGATTGAGGAAATCTTTCCGCAAAATTCACATCCGGTTGGTGAGGGAGCTTGAAAAGAAGTTCAGCGGCAAGGTAATTTTGTTTCGATGAACTATATTTGTTCTTATGCTATAGTTATTGCTTGGTGTGGATTTTTTATGTGCTTGATATAGTAGGATAATACGATGATTCACAATTTATGTGTATCTTGATAAATGATGGGCTTTTGCTGTGTATAAATTTGTTACTTGGACTCTGCAACTGATGTCGGATACTCGTACGTGTCTAAGTGCCGAATCTAAATATTCAATTTTACGCCTAAAATGAAGTGTCCAAGTACCATACCAATGTCTATGTGAAGCAAAATGAAAAGTCCGAGTAACATAGATATAAATTTATGTTGCAATGTATTAATAGAGATATTATGAACTGATGTAGTATATTTTCTTATCTTTTTTTCTATTCAATGTCTTCAGGATGTTGTTGTAGTTGCCTCTAGAAGGATTGTGAGACCACCAAAGAAGGGTTCCGCAGTCAAGAGGCCCAGATCTCGTACTCTCACCTCTGTTCACGAGAACATTCTCGAGGATCTTGTTCAACCAGCTGAAATTGTAGGAAAACGTTGCAGATACCGTCTTGATGGTTCAAAGGTTATGAAGGTAAAGCTTAAGCTTCTAAAATGGACAATATTTACTCCTATAAGGATAGCTTTTTTCGGGTTTTAAGCATAATGAAGCACTTTGCCGTTTTGGTTATTTGCAGGTTTTCTTGGACCCGAAAGCTAAGAACGACACGGAGTACAAGCTCGAGACATTCTCTGGGGTTTACAGGAAGCTATGCGGAAAGGATGTAGTTTTTGAATACCCGATGACCGAAGCCTAAACTAGCATTTAGAATGTCATTGGAGTTTTGTTGTGCTTCATTTCATAAACCATGTCTATTTCTTTTTTTATGATAGTTTTGTTCTTGAGCTTGAATTTCATTGTTAAGTAGGATAAACAAAATTACACTTCTGTGTCTTTTTGCTGCCTGAGATTTTGAGTTTTGAAAAGTCCTACTATGTTTACTTGATCTCTTTAAGCTTTTTAAATCACTTGTGTGACACAAATTCTTGTAACCGACGTCTCATTGTGAAATGCACCTTATATATAGGTTTAATGGTCAAATAATATAAATTATTAGTATATGAATTTTATATTTTAAGGTCATCTCACCAAGAAACGGTCGTTCAATACACAAGAATAGCTCTTAGCCACTTATCAAAAGCATTATGGTTCATGAGTTATAATGTATTTGGGATATTGTCAATAATTGATTAATTTTTGCTTTTGATTCCTTGAAATTAAACTTGTTATTATTTTTAATAAATTTATCAATTTAAAAATAAACCCATCTATTGTATAATAACATCTATTGTATAATAATCTTTGATCATCTTTGAAAGCTTCTTTGTAAGTTAAGCGATTCAAATAAACAATAGTTAAATTTATTTTTAACAATTATACCAAATAGGTTAATTTATTTAAAAATAAAACAATAGTTGAATTTATTTTCAGCGAATTAAGCAAAATATTGATTTATTTTTGACATTTTCGCTCTAAATATAGATTTGGGCTGGACTTTTGAGAGTTGTCTTTAGAAAAGACGGTCTCTCAAGAGAGCACCTGCAACACAAATTCTTACTTGAGACCGTCTTGTGTAAAGACGGCTCTTAAAAGCCCAGTCTAATTCTAAATATATATTGTTACAACTAACAGCCAGTCTCCTGAGAGGCCGTCTTTCTGAGAAACGTCTCTCAGACCCAATCCATTAAAGCTTATTTTCTACATTCACTCTGTATTTTCCCTAATAGGGCAACCCAATTAGAGATAATCTCTCAAAGAGACCGTCTCTCACAAGAATTTGTGATAATGTATTTTTGACGCTGCGTATTGTTCTGAGGTTGTTTTTCATGATCACGAAATCACAATTCGTATTTCTATTTTCCATTGCATATTGTTTGATCATGTTTCTCATGATCTTTTTATTGATATTGATTTTGACGTTGATATGCCAAGTTAAATAAATATTTGGTTAATAACATGTTGAAGCAAATAAATCATACACATTATCCAGTTTCATCATACCTCAGATTTTACTATCTTTATGCCTCTCGGGCCTCGACCGAGGGAGCAAAGACAACGTTGAATCGTAAGTTCGACAAGCAACAAACGAGAACGCTAAGGATGGATATGTGAGAAATTTCTCTTGCTACTTTTTTACTATACTCTTTTGTGATAGCATATGTGTACAGCATAAGTTTTTCTTTTCGCTTTTCGGCTAAAATTAACAAATATATATAGATACATCAAATCTCAAAATAGTGAAATTAATGATGCAGGAAGAAAGCCAAAAGAATTATAGGAAATATAAGCGCGCTATGCAGCAGCTCCGTCCTCTGTGAGGGACGTTCACAAGAATTTGCTGTTCACTCCAGCTCGATACAGTTGCAGCCGTTTACCAGTACACTCTATGCTGAATTTTGTGTTAGCCGGTGCAAATAAAACATCGCCTACTCTTATCTTTTCCGATGAAAAGGGCATAGTACTTATTGTTCCTGTCCCTTCTGTGACTACAAATAAGGATGGACCGGCCATTGCGGGAAACTTGGTTGAAGTTCCTTCAGGGAGATCACAATGATCTACCTCAAACTCTTCAAACGGAGGACGGTACCTTTTTGTACTTCCGTCACTTCCCTCAACGTTAAAGCCCCTAAGAATATTTGGACGACCCTGAAAATCAGAAAGTACGGTCAGAGAAACGTGGAAAGAAAGAGAGGGAAGAGGTCAAGGGGGTTCGATCAATGTGAGAAAGCGTATCTTAGACAATAGCCGCACTGTCACATGATTCACTAATCTACTTGCGAATCGCGAACTGTGGTCGGTTTTACTATTTTAGGGTCGTTTTGAGTGAATCGCGAATCCAAAAGGCATATTAACTGGCGAATCGTGTACACTACGCCAGCCATAAATTATAAAATTTATACCAAATTTCTTGATAAAAATTGTAAAAAGAAGTTTTGAGTGCCCCTCCTTTTTTTTGTTAATTTATTATAATTAAATTCGATGACCCCCCATCGTTAAAATCCTAGGTCCGCAGCTATAATAGACATGTCTTGCAAGCCCGCATGATGTCACAGGTATAATTAATGGAGGATGTACTAAAGCCATGACGGAAACAAAGAGGGACCAGAAGTACTAGCAAATTGGTTAAATTGCTACGTAACCAACAGAAACTCACGGGATTTTGGAGCAACACAAAGCAACCAAAACTGAATGGCTAAGTGGGAGTTGCGCATTTACCTGTTTGTATGTGAGCATCTCGCACAAAGTCTTCACATCCCTCTTCTTTGGAGTTAGACCAGCCCGAACAACATTATCTGAAGTCGCCATACACTCGATGCAATCACCAGATACATATGCATGGAGTTCATTCGCCCCCAAGCACAAGGCCTCACCAGGGTTAAGAGTTACGAAGTTCATAAGGAAAGCAGCTAGTACACCCACGTCACCTGGATATTGCTGTTCAAGCCGTAGGACCAACTTCTCCTCTGACGTTAACTGATGCAAAAGACACTACGTTATCAATTACATCACTACTGACACAAGGCAAGAGGTGTTCATTCAGGTGTTTTAGATCGGTTTAAAATCGGGTTTTGTGTTTACATTGGTTTTTACATAATTGTAAATCCATTTTAAAGTCAGGTCAAATCGGGTTTGGTTATAAGGTCGGGTGAATATCCGGTCATTAGGTTTGTTTTGAACACTTCTACACAAAACACAAATGAGTGTAAGGACCCACTCAAGTAAAAGAGAAAAAAGTTGTAGGGACATTAAGTCAAGATAAATGGAAAATTTTAATAGTTAAATAGCACTCACAAAGGTTGATCACATTGTACTAGAAAACATCCAAAAAATCCCATAACAAGGGAACATAATTCACAAGAAAAAAGATATTTCGAAAAATAAAGTGTCGGTTCTATCACAAATTGGCTAAACAAGCATAGGGAAAATGTGTTATGCATAAAAAATGGATGTAAGAGAGCATATAACTTGTGTTATGCTTAAAAAATGGATGTAAGAGAGCATATAACTTATACGGGAAAATAGAGAAATCAATCAAACAACAAAGCCACGATCATTTATTCAATGACGAGATATTGCTGAGTGCATGCTTGCTCTAACCGGTCACACTTTTTTGCAAGCGTCAACTTCAAAAGCCTAAATTCAAGTCTCGGAATGTACTAAGTACTCCTCCACCCTCCGAGGTTGCTATAATTCCCATTTTTTACGGTGAAACCATACCCGTACTCCCTTCAAAGTGAAACCAACCATATGAAGTACAAAAATTCACCATCTTGACGTTTAATTAATACAGAGTAATTTGATAAGTAAACAATTTTTAATGACGAGACATAGATCAAACATCAAGTAGATCCCATGTTTTACTAACACTTAATACCTCCACGGATAATATCAAAAGTTATCAACCGGGCTTAAGTTGTTACATGAAAGAAAGCAATATATAATATCCTCAACCAAGCTCTAACGTCTCAACATCGAAATTTTGTAAGTATATCATACAATTGGTAATAGATTGGCAATGGTGATTAAATTTGTAATATTGGTACGACAATTTGATGCAAAAGTTTACCCACAAGTTTATCCATCGCAAACTAAAAACCCGTAAAAATTAAATACAAACATAAACTTGAAAGAAAATACATACCTCTTTCTTCTTCCTCAAGCGACTAATCAACTGTGATAGCACCTCAGCAACGACATGCTCGCTTGCTGACATGATATGGGTAAAAAGCTGTTTCAATGCAGCCTTAACTTCATGCTCCCCGTCTTGTACAGTAACATTCAAAACTTGATCCACTACAGCAGCACCGACTAGCTGTGAGATTTCCGGAACGCCTTTAAGAATCTTTTGGAGATCCTGAGGTTGGAAGGAGACAAAAGCATCAGCAAGGATGTTAACCTATTTTGACCCACTCAATCATTTGTCGAGGGGAGGGGGGTGTAGAAATTATAAGTGGTGAAAATTGAACTTCAACCATTATATTTCGAAGGAAAAAAGGACAACATCATCCCCGCCAAGCAACATCATACATACTGACAAATAAAGACATACATGTAGCCATTATGGTCAAACTATAGCAAGAATAAGCCATGAGAACATAATTCTAGAGGAAACAAAATAGTTCCTCAATAATATCATATCAAAATAACCGAGAGTTCCATTTTACTATAACGAGCGGAATGATTTAAGTCCTTATTTATTCGAGCTTCTATGGAACAACAAACAACATTCCGTTATCCCAATGTCATTACAATTTAAATGGCCGTTTATCTTAAGCTTATTAGTGATAACAAAAAGGTTGTTTCTGAATGATCCATGGAACAAGAAAGCATAGAAAAAATACCAAGGACTTCAAACCAAACAACTAAAACTACCAAAACAAGTAGTCATCAACTATTATCAATTGAAGAAAAGAAGCATGGATTAGCTTCTTACCTCAATTCCAACAAACCCACAAAGGATCTCGAATTTCGTTACCGCAAGAGCCATTTCTGGCTTATGATTATCATCTTTGTAAACACTAGGGTCCCTCCTGTGCAATATCTTTGCCAACTCTTTACATGGGTGAGCTTGTATGGACAATGTTTTTGCAACCGACAGAACCTACAATGATCAAAATAACAGCATTACAACCAAACTATTCCTATTAAGCACAAACCAATCACATATAAACTCCTATCACAAGATTCACCACAAAATTTTCCTATATCATCATATCTACATATAGTACACAAAAATAAAATTTTTTATTTGGTCCATAAAAGTTGTAAGTTTACACATAAGCGTCGAAGCAAGTGAATTATGGTCGGTTTTAAGCTATTCGAGCAAATCACGAAAATTTAAGAGGCGAACTAACTAGCGAATTAAATTAGCAAAATCAAACTTATAAACAACAACTGAAAATATACATAAAAAAAATTGACCAAGTTTTTACCTTAAACAAGAAGGGTAGATCATAGCCCCATTTCTCAACAACCTTATTACCAAGTACATTAGGGTTCTTGGCAATCCAAGACTTGAGAGTATCACCTTTAAAATCCCCACATTTTCCATTCAAAAAAACAAAACCTGGGTTTCCATCACCCAAAAAATTCCCTTTCTTAACCACATGAGATGAGCCAGATTCATGGGTTCCCATCCATAATTCAGCATAGGGTTTGCTAGGATCCAATTTATTAGCCTCAGAATTGGCACTGTACAATCTATAAACCTCAGAATCACTCCCAATTTTGCCCCAATCATAGTTTTTTACAGAACATTTAAGTTTTTGAAGATTATCATCATCCCAAAAACGCCCATTTCCTGTCATAATACCCTTACTTTTCTTCTTCAAAAAGGAAACCAAGCAAATCACAACAAAAATCAAAGAAATGGGTAAAAAAGTTAAGAAAGAAACATCATCAACAAACTCTGTTGCCATTGTAAAAGATCAATAAATTTACAGGAGGAGAGAAAAAAAACTCTCCTCCACCCAGAACACAAAAGATTGAAACTTCAAAGGAAAAATGGAAAATTGTTTGGTACCCACAAATGTAAATGGTCTAAAGTAGTGAAATTGAGATGAATTGAATAGAAATTTGATTGATTGTTAGAGAGAAAAAGGAAATGTGAAGTGGGTATATTGAGAAAAATGGAAAATGTGTATCATAATTAATAAAAATTGGACCTTTATATAGAAAAATAAAAAGGGAAGGTGAAAAATTGATGGAGAGGGAATCAGAAAAAGGAATGGAAGATTGAGATCCAGAGAATGGGTTTTTTGTGGTATCTTAAGAGAGAGAAAGAGAGAAGTGAATTGAAAGGTACAATTACAAAATGACACAAATAAAAATGATTTTTTTAATTAAATTTGTGGGTTTTTAATGGAAATTTGGGGGAAATTTTATAGTTTGATTTATCAGAATGTGAATGGGAAGAAGACGAAGGAATTGAGGGTCGGTGGGTGTAAGAAGATGGAACAGAAAACAGGGAACATAAGGGTGTTTTGTTATTAACCTAAAAATCATAATCGTGATTTGTAAATCACCACAAAAATACAAAACGAATAATATTAAAATAAATAAAATCTAAAAAAATAAATTAAAATAACAAAACTTTTATTCTACTACATTGTACCAACCATATAAGGGTGATTTATTAACCTCACGAATAACCGTTATTTACCAAGTCCTTCTCGTTATTAACCATTTATTATTTGCGATTGATTATTGATTATTAGTTTTTGGGAAATTTCACGTGTTATTTAAGTTTTAAAAAATTCACGTAATAATCATGAGGTTTATTAAGTTAGGGTTTATGTTTTGGGAGAAAAAGTTGAAATTGAATGGCATTTGAAATTGTGAGTCGCATAAATAGACATACAACAGTCTCAAAGCTTCGTAATCAATGTTTGCTAACGTTTTATGTGCATAAAGGTTACGGCACAACAATTTGGTAAACCTCAGGATTACCGCATGAGTTTTTTTAAAAATTTTGGTTACCACGTAGAAAACCTAAAACCCTAGGTTTACCGCATGAATTTTTTAAAAATTTTGCAAAATAATATAGAAAATATGATTTTTTTTTGGGAAAATAGACTAGAGAATTCCTACCGACAATAGAAGAAACGAAATAACATTTTAATAAGTAAGAATCAAATTTCTATCACAAAGATGAATAAAAAGCCCTTACTATTAAACTATAACTCAGAATTCCTTGAACAAATATACACTTATGAACAAATGTTATAAATAAAGGAAAACATTTTCAATAAATAGTAAAACTACACATTTAGACTATCATCTAACGAGAAGGTTAATAAATAGTAAATAACCGTTATTTGTAAGGTTAATAAATTATCCTTCTGATAGGATGTGATATGGCGAGAATTTTGCTATTTTAATTTATCTTTTTTTAATTTTAATTATTTTAATATTATTTTTTTTGTCTTATTGTGATGATTAAAATCACGGTTATTGATTAGAATTTTTTGCCATCTAACTCTCTATTTTCGTCAACATGTAATTTAAGGTCTTACATACAATGTTTTTTTTATCGGACCTTATACGCAAAGTTAAAGGAGAATAACAAGAATGTATATCCATTTTAGTACAAAATAATTACTCACTTTTAATAAAAACAACGTGTTCCACTGTAATAATTAAATTAAAACTGTAATTAATAAAATTAAACACATATTCACCCCTATATAAAATTACAAAATTTATTTTATATTTTTCACTCGTATTCTATTTGTAAAGTTTTCTTTGTAATGTGATTACTTACATATTGTAATGTAGTGAAAGTTCAGTTTCATATATCTGAGGAATCGCTCTTTCTTCTTTCAGAATTAGAAAAAAAATACAATCTTATCTATGAGCAGGATACACCATGATGATTTACAGAAATAATGTTATTTTCTTATTTAAAGGAATTCTGTAGCTTCTTTCAGAATTAGAAAAAAAATACAATCTAATGGATTGTATTTTTCTTGTTTAGATGAATTTGTCGTGTTTAGATGTGTAGCTATCATTTTGTACTTTGAAGACGTGTATTTTTTCGTATCGCACAACAATCTGCGATAGCCAACATTCTAAATATGATTTTTAAATTATTTCTTTGTTTGTTTGAAAATTAATTAATTATACTCCATAGAATTTTAATAAATAAAATTTGTTATGCGTTAAATAAATTATTTTGTTCATATTATGTCGCAGTGGTGGATTTATATGTATGTCGCTTAGGGAGTGCAATGCACCTCAAATAGAAAAAGTGATTATTATTATTATTATTATTATTATTATTATTATTATTATTATTATTATTATTATTATTATTATTATTTCATATCATAAAATGAATCATAGAAAATGATATTACAAGAAATCAGTGGGGAGTCGAGCTACAAGCTGAGCACCTACACCTTTTTGAATACAAAAGGCGAGTATATGAAAAATATATGAACAACAAAATAATCTAATTTTTGAACCAATACGATAAATGAATATCATCACTGAATTTAGTTATACAATGATGAAAAAAAGTTGAAGGCAGGGTCATCTTTTTTGTACAAAGTATTTTTGAGTATCAAATTAAACTCTGAAAATAGCCTTATATAGTTATATGAAAACAGAAGCGTAATAAAATTAATAAAATAGAGAGTTAAATTTTGAAATTGTTGAAAAGCAAGTATTGTTTATAAGAAAATGTCATGATTTTAATTTTCACCTGGCTCACTACTTTCCTATAGAGACAGAGTAAAAATTAACAAGAACATTAAAGGCCCTGTGTAATATCAAAAATATGATATTTTTTAATGACTTCATATTTTTAAGGTCTTATACAGTCAGTCAAACATGTTGAACACGCCAAGAAACTCTCATACATCCCTAATTTAAAACAGACTAATAAATAATTAAATATTAACCTTGCCCACAAAATAATTCATACTATATTCATATATGATTTTTTTTTGAAAATATTCATAGTTGATTATTAGTAATAAATCAAATAGAAAACCGTGTGATGGTGGTCGAATTACTAGTTTTCCAAATGCCTAAAAAAAATAATAATAAAATTTGTTTTCTGTTCTATTTTTGGTAAGGTTTTTGGCTGTTTGCTATATCTTTATTATTGAGTTAAAATTTCACTTATTCATTATTATTCTAATTCTAATTGTAATGTGATAATGATAAATATATACATCCAAAAATCTATATGGTAGGATAATTATGGTAAGTTTTTTTTTTAAGGAATAATTATGGTTAGTTTAGTGGTTAAAGGTTCACCCTATCAATGTTATTATAAAGACTTAATTTTTACCAACTATAGAAGATTATTTCTCTCCCTCATTACCCGTGACAATACTCTATCCAACTCCTAAATACAAAAAAAATTTAACCCAACCAAAATTAATTACTTTGTAAATTGTGGTTTTGAATTATATAGACAGAAAATATAAGATATTCTAAATAAAGACTTTTACTTTCACTCTAATAACATAAATTTGATTTTCATTTCTTTATAAGAAGATTTATTCTCACTTAGGTGGAAGACATTCATATTCAAATTATGGTTCGAGCCCTACGGTACTTCTCTTTATCTTTCTCAAGTCGGATGATTGTTTTGGTCGCGCTCTCTTTTATGGATATGAGTTGCAGTCGTCCTTCTCTCTCCAGACCCTGTCTATAGTTTGTTTATGAACAGAATATATTGAACATGATGATGATGTAGTCAAATATGCACTTTTTAAGGGTTAAGGTATGATGCAACTTTGCCATTGTATTCCCACCTTAGAAAGGTAGTTTAAGGCACAAGCTCCAATCCAATGATCAAAACAAGTAAAAGAGTTGACCCTTAAAAGTTTGGCAATTGATCAATTATAATCCTTTTTTGTGTATGAAGAAACCAATATACCATTCCAAGAAACATTGCATGTGTTGGGACAAACTTCAATTCAACAAAATTACTTCATTTTCTCATCATTATTATTCAAACTTTCTTAATCAATTCAACATTCCAAAGACTTTATAGGTAGCACATAAATTTTGTGTTTGGTAGATTCACAATTTTAATTAAATTAATAAACTTTAAAATGATTGTTCTATTCAATTTGATTTAGAAGTCTTGAGTTGAAGTGAACTAATATTAGACCAAATTTAATTAAATAAATTTCTATTCCTTTATTTTTTTAAAAATTTCTTGTCGAATAATTTTACCCTATTTAGGTACAAAAGGTGATTAGGTGGCAAATTTGGTTGATAAATTAGTCGGTTAAAACAGCTTGTTAATACTCTTACAAACATGTTTAAAATCAGTTGGTCAAATCAACTGCTATAGCAGCTAGCTATCAGTTGTTTTTATATCCTATTTTGCCAACATATTCAATAAGTTCAACACGATGGAACTAAGCTTCCATTTCCATGGCCTTAGTGTTTTACAAACAACTAGAGGTGTTTAACGGGGCGGGTCGACCCAACGGGTCAAGGGTCAGATCACATTTTAACGGGTCATTAGTGGGTCGGGTCAATAACGGGGGGTCATTAGCGGGCATTGGTGTAAAGGGTTGGGCCGGATAGTTATAAGAATTAATTGCGAAAAAAATTGTCACTTTTTATTTTTATTTTTAAATGATATTATTATAAACATAAGTGGATCGACCCAACAGGTCATAAAATATAATAAAAAAATTATTTTTATTAACTTTTTAAAAATGGGATA
This sequence comes from Amaranthus cruentus, assembly GCA_019425755.1. NCBI lineage: Eukaryota > Viridiplantae > Streptophyta > Magnoliopsida > Caryophyllales > Amaranthaceae > Amaranthus > Amaranthus cruentus. The sequence goes on from CM033466.1 coordinate 14,646,319, forward strand.
AAGTGGGTCGGATTTAAACGGATTAATCCGCCCCGCCCCGTTTAACATTTGACACGATCACCTTTTGACCCGCCCCCGTTGAACACCTCTGCAAACAACTAATTTGTGGATGAAATTTACTTGTTTGACTTGACTATAAGCTAGTACTTTAAGTGGTCTATGATGTAATAAGATGATAAGAGATGCCAAAAATATACTAGAATCTCAAAATTTTATGTGCCGTAGATTATGGGCTCATATGGAAAAGTTTGTGAGGAGCCTAAAATAAGACAAAATAGATATGGCAAAGATATTGACAATTTAAATATAAAGTCCAAAAATCTTATTTTCTATTGATTCTCTTGGATTTTTAAATGTGGTTAGTAATTTAAAGGTCTTGTTTTTCTTATTTTAAAATAATAAATGTAGGTAGAATAATTTTAAAAAATTATTTAAACTAAATGAATTAACATGAATCATCATAAAGAATTATTTAATAAAAAAATCAAATAAAAGTAGTTCAATTAATTAAAATAAAATGGTAATTGAGATAGTAAGGCCATAGATTAATTGTGGATAATTATGTGTAAATACAAATTTGTTTTATGTCACTTACGACCAACTACTAATAAAAAAGATGAGAAATAAAGTGAAAACAATTTTATTATATACTATTCAATTTTCAAAAGCTACCACTTACATTATAACATATGAAAAAGATGATATTAAATTTAATGAGACAAAATAAATTATTGTTAAGTTTAACATTAGAAAATAAATTTAACTTATGTGGGAGGAATTAAATTTGATAAAAAGTAAAGTATTTCAAAAATTGCTTAATTCATGAAATTTTCACATTGTTTATTTATATTGCAACTATTGATTTTTATTGATACATGTTCATATTAAACTTATTTTATTTTTACTATATTTGATCATATACTTAAATTTTGAGTCGAATATATTGTATAGTATGTATGAGTTGAGTTGTGTTCTATGTTTTTTTCTTTTAAATATGTTAGGTTGTTCAGATTTTTGAGTTTTACGTAAGTTTACAAATTAAGTTAAATTAGATTATTTTTAATTATCATGTTAAAACGAAGAAAATAAAAGGATTATAAATTATAAATAATATGGAACTTTTGTTATTACAATCAATTTTTTCAATTTATTACACTTTGACTTTATTGAGTAAGACATTTGGCTATGTGGGTGAAGTTATTTAGGGTTTGCTCTTTGGAAATATATGGAGCATGTAGAAGTTTGGAGAAGGCCTTCCAACCCCTCATTACCTCCCCCTTGTTTTCATGGTCCATTAATAAGCTTTTTCTTTGAATATATTGTTTCTAAAAAAATATTTATATTTTTGAAATAAATAGTCATTAATAAATTGAGAAATTATGAGTCTTTGGATTAAATCATTAAATTAAAATATATTTGTATTTATTGAACTGACAATAAATAGTATACTTCCTCCGTTTTATTATACTTGCTACTTTTGACTTTTACGCAATCCAATGTGCTATTTTATTCATTTATATGTCGAATTATACACATTTAAAAATCATAAAAAGTTCATATTATAAAAGTACGTGATTAAACGATTCAACAAGATCTCACTTGATTATATTTTTACTTACATTGGTTAAAACTGAATTGAATTGAAAATATACATTAAAACGAAACAAATAAGATCCCACTTAAATATATTTTTCTTTACACATTTAAAAAAAATAAATTTTAAAATAAAATTGATTGATGAATAATAGGTGAATGTAGTCATAAAAAATATTAAATAATAAGGAAAAAAAATGAAAGAACCACCCTTAATAGAGTCCAAAGTGGAGATTTGAAAAAGGAAAAGGCATAAGGAAAGAATGGGCATATTTTGCTTACTTGCCAATGGACAAAAGATGCAAGCTATCTATTTTCTACTTTGCACGTGATATCCAAGTGACTAGTTACTTACACATTTACATTTAGGATAGCCAAGTAATTAATTTCAATTTATTTAAAAAATATTGTTAAAAAATATTTCTCGAGTTGGGGACTCTTTGGTCGTGCTCTTTTTGAGGGTATAAGTTGTCGCCGTTTTTCCTTCTTCAAAACCTGATATGAGAATGATGATGATTGTTAAAAGATAATTTTTAAAAATTATAAAGTATTTTTTACTTATCAATAATGTTATATACATATATGTTAAGTGTTTGGAAATTATTCATCAAGGTACTCTCTATCCACCTTTTGCTATCTATCTTTGCCTTGTATGTCTATGAGAAGTATATTTTATGGGCCCACCTAAATATATGATTTTGTAATTCTTTATTTTAGCAAGCTATATAATTTAATTGGCTATTAACTTTTATACATAGTAAAATTAAAGTTATCATGAATTTCAAATAAATTTAAGGGATTACTAACTTACAAGAATGCTAATCAGGGGCGTATTTAGACTCGGGTTGGCATGGGCCACCGGTCAGAGTCATTAAAAATATAATAGTATGTTAAACTGATGTTCAATGTTCGAACTCACGATCTTCTATGCACTTTGACAAAGGCGTTTCTAGCTAATTACACCATGTCAATTCATTTTCTTTGATACTTATTACATTATTTAGTAATTTTCTTGGTTACATAATGATTTTTATTTATTTTCTCTCACACTAATAAAAGGTCATATAATATTGGCCCATATACTCTTATTATTGAAATATCAAAGTATATTAAAAAAAAGTATATTTATGCGTGTTAACATTTAAAATCATGTCAATGTAAATAGCAACAATTGGTGTAAAAATTAAGAAAAGTTGATCATAAAGTGGTAATTTATGGAAAATTCGACAAACGTATGTATGAGATGAAAGGGAAGTCAAATGTGTAGATGAGAATCAAAGAAGAAATGTAGGTTGTGATACCTAGACCAAGCTTTAAAAAAGGATTAATAAACTACTAATATCAATAAAGTGCATCTTCTTTTCAAGTCTATTTGCTAATAGCTCTATAGTTAAGCGTGCTTGATGGGTAGTAATCTTAGGATGGATGACCTCCTAAAATATTTTATCGGGTGAGCACGATGAGATTAAAGTGCATTGAAAAGACTTGTGTTGGTTTGTGGGCCATTATACAACATTCATAGATAGTCAACAAAGTTCCGATGAGGCCAGGGTGTTACAAGTGTATTTGAGCAACCTCGCGACTATGGTTTTAATGTTTTCAATGTACCTAGTAGAGGAAAAATCTTGGAACTAAGTTGCAAGGAGGACATTCTTGAAGTGAGCTTTGTGTGATACCTCTTATTGAGCTTTAAAAAGGATTGATAGACTACTCATATCAACAATGCGTATAGTTAGGGTGAGAGTGATACTCCAGGTTAAGCTTTAAAAATGATTCATCAACAAGATGCGTTTTTATTTCAAGAGAGTCATTTGCTAAGAACTATGCAGTTAAAGTGGGGAATAATAGGTCTTGTGTTATTTTGTGAAGCCAATCTTCAATATTTATGGGTAGTCAACTAGTTATCAACAATTCGACTGGTTGGGTGTTAATAAATGGGTTATGACCATAAATAGAAATGGAGAATACATCATAAAATAAAAGTAAGATAAATTTTGCGAGACATATAGGTAATCCATAGGCTTTTAATTTTAGTTTTCTCGTGCAGATACTTCTTATTAGCATTTTTGAGCTGGGGGAGTCTTTTAGCCGCACTTTTCTTTATGGGTATGAGTTGTTTCTATCCTTTCCTCCTCAGACCTTGTTCATAGTTTTTTATAAGCGGATACATTGAATATAATGATGATGATATAGGTAATCTCTAAAGAATCTAAAAGTATAAACTAGAGTGATTGTAGTTAAGTGAGAGGAAGAAAGTAGCCGACAGTTATAAATAAAATCTTTCCCAGGTATAAGGTGAGAAGGGCTCTTATTTATTTTGGAAAATTGATTGATTGTACCTTTACAACTAATACACTTTGAGATCACAAGTCACAACAACTACTATAACTTCTCTAGATCTTGCATTATTTCCCCTTTTTAGCAATCAAGTAGTATAATTGTTCCATTTAATTTTTCACAACTGTCCGAGATATTATTTTAACTCTTAATATTTCAAATTATTTTTAATTAAAAATTATAAAAATTTGATTTAATAATCCTTGCATTGAGACGAATCAAACAAGATTCCACATGACTATATTTTAACTTATAGATTAAGAGTAAAATATAAATTAAGAGTGATAAGTGAATAGTGCCTAAAATAAAATGGAATATTTGGCCTGAATAGGAGGGAGTATTATAAAAGATTACAATTATCATATAACTAACATATCTTAATGAATTATACGAGAGTCCTTTAGGTTAGAAGCGTAAAGATTACATATATTGTTCTTATATATAGTGCTAAATATTTAACTTGAAATAAGAGGTGAATAAAATTCAAACTCGTGGCTTATCACGTTGTCTTATGATTAGAGGTGTTTAACGAGCCAGGTCAGGTCAAGATTTAAATGGGCCGGGGCGGGGCGGGTCATGTCGAATGTTAAACCGGCCGACGCGAGTCAAGCCCTTTTTAAATCCGAAAGTTCATAAAATTGTTTTATTATTATATTTTATGGCCCGTTGGGTCAACCCACTTATATATATAAATTATAATAATATCATTTAAAAATATAAAAAAAAGTGGTAAATTTTTTTCCGCAATTAATACTTATAATTACCCGACTCATTTGCATGGATTTAGACTCAAACTTGTCTAAACCATGACTTTTTTGTCATTAATTAAAACTTATTAATATTTAATTGTATAATATATAACACAAAATTTAATTATATAATATATAACATAGAAGAATTAAAAGTCAATTAATTCAACAGATTCAAAATGTGGTTGTGCACTTTGCTAAGAAGAATTGGAAAATTAAATGTAAAAAATTATATTTTCTCTGTATTTTTCTTCTACAAGTTTGTCATTCATATTTTATTGCGCCATGATTGATGGATATCACATGAGGCCGCTTCCCCACGGGCAATTTTTTATCTTTTAATTATTAGATGACTGGAAAATAAAAAATTTATATTTTTGTAATATATATTAATTGAATCATTTAATCTATACATAAAGTGCATTTCATAGTAGGACAACATATTATGAATCAATAAAGAATGGATAATTATGTTTGATAAATAATTTATTATTATTATTATTTAGTTTAAACGTTAGCCTTTAATTCATTTAATTTTTTTTTATATACTTTTAATTGTTAACTCATTTTTTGTTTAATAAATGAGTAATTATAATCAACTAATTCCAATAACTATAAATAATTGACTTAAACAATAAATTTGAATGCCCATAAAAAAACCTAATATTCAAAAAAAATTATTGAACGAGCCATTAATATTCAGCTTCTAACTCTTATAGCTGAACAATGCACTAAATAACGATTATTATGTTAGTACAAATTCTCGTGAGAGACGGTCTTTTTGAGAGACCATTTCTAATTGAGTTGGCCCATTAGGAAAAATGTAGAGTAAATAGGCCAGCTACTCTTGTGAGAGACTGTCTCTCAAAGAGACGACCTCTAAACAAGAAGTTCATTCTTATTTTCTCTTTAATTTATATTAATTGGGCTTTTAGCCCATATATCTAACGCGTCTCTCGGAGAGACCGTCTCTCACAACAATTTGTGAATATAGGCAATAAGCTTTAATGGATTGGACCTGAAATACGTCTATCAAAAATACAGTCTCTCAGAAGATTAGCTATTATGTTAATTAAGGTCACGTTAGAAATTCAAAATCCTATCTTCCAAATTCCAATACAAAAACTACCTTACGATAATATTTTAAAAACTTAAATTACAAGAATTTTATAATTATACGGTATAAATTAATAATTAACTTTTTTCACTAATGACATAAAATATATAAGTGAACAACATTTTTGAATGTAGAACCTCAAATTTTTAATTTTTGTTGATTTTTCTGTTTAAATATCTATCAACACATCACATTAAATTATATAGACAAATATCTAAACAATTTAAAAATTACTTTCTCTTTTTATTCTCACAAAAACTTGCCTAAGACCGTCCTATTCTAAGACCACAACTGGGTCGGCCTATTGCAGGCGCGTGCGCTACATGCGCCCTCAAGAATTCGATTTTTTTGTTTTTTTTTAATTTTCTGTGCATTTTTCAATTTGGACTTTAAAGGTATCAATTTTGACCTTAAATGTATCAATTTCAACTTAAAGTGGGTACTTAAACATATCAATTTAAGTAAATTTCAATTTGAACCTATAAGTGATCAATTGTGGCATTAAACTGATCAGTTTCTACCTAAATTGAAATTGATATCTTTAAGGTCAAAATTGAAAGCTTTAAGAGTAAAATTGAAAAATGCCCAGAAAATGAAAAAGAAGAGAGAAAGCGCGATGGGCTGGAATATTGGGCCGTCTTATTCCAAGACGGTCTCTCCCAAGACCGCCTGTTTTATTATTTGGCCATAATAGAGAAAGAAAAACTACTAGCCTTCCAAACAATTTTCGGGCCTTACGTGAAAAATAAAAGGGCCCAAATACAAATAAAGTTTCGGGTATTTTACCTTCAACTACGTAATTTAGTAGTTATGCGCTTAACTGAAAAACGTAATGTTGTAAGTTTGATCTACACTAGAAGCTACTTATGCAAATACTGATTTTTAATTATACGGATTAACTTAATTTGGGCCTCTTCATAAGCTGGGCCTTAGACAATTATACCTCAAAACTACCCTTAAGAACGACTCTGATAACTCTATTAGGGTATTATTTCTTTTGCTCATGGACTATTGTGAACTAATTAATTCAATAGGAAAATCTATGTTTTATAAACTAATCACTAATCTTTATCTTTATTGATCAAAATAGGATTATTGATTAAGTAAGATTTGAATTTATTTTTATAATAACATATGAAACCATAACTTCTTTTACATGCTTTTTAACCAAGTTTATTGAAAATGGTTTCTAAATTTTATTTTGTTGGAAAATAATTTATAAATAATAATAATACATGAAAAATGAATACTAGTATTAGTTATAGAGCACATTTTTAAGTGACAAATAAACGACGACGTTTGAATAATATATGCAAAAGCACTCAAAAACAAAAAATCAGCCTACAATCAAAACCAAAACCCCCAAATTGAAAGTTAGGGTTTTAGAGCTTCATCATTCATCATCAATGGCGGAAGCAATTTGTAGAGTTCTCCGAGATGGAGCAATGGAAGGAGAACTCGCTCCAGCTCTCACAATCAAGGATTCTATTCTCTCCCCTCTTTCTTCCCATGTCTTTGATCACGTTCTCTCTCAACTATATTCCTTCATTTTGGCGGGAAAATCGCAATCTAGGTTTAACTTATTCTCACTGTTTTTAACGAGTTAATTTGACTTTAATTTCTTTATGTTGATTTTCTTTTTTCAGTTTTGCTAATATATTGTGCTTAATTTGTTGACAGAGGAATCGTGATTGTGGCATTTTCTCGAAGTCCTTCGTATTATATGGATTTGCTGAAAAATGGAGGATTTGACGGTGATTCCTTGAATAAATGGTATGCGTTTTTTTTTTCTTTTTTATTTATGTTTAAAGTTCATTTGTCTGGTTTTTGTTTAATTGAGTAAAATTCTTGATGTTTAAAAATGAGCAAAAAGTTGAATTTTTCGAATTACATAGAAGGATGGTGCAATTGATGGTTCAGTGTGATTGATGTATTTTCACTTATCAAACTTGTAGTTGTGTATTGATCTCGGGCAATCATGATTCATGATTATAACCATCAATTCTTATTTGATCTTCATTTTCCGCAAATGAGTAGAATTTAGTTATAAAGAATATGCCCTAGTGGTTTGTCTTTGTTTCTCCGATTCGCCCTCACCCCGCTCTGGTAAGTGTTAAAAGTTTATATTGTTTGCTTTAGTTAAAAATGATAAGATTGTTGATGAATAAATTGTGTGGAAGTTCCTAAGACCTATTAGATTACGTATACCCTCCTTAACTTTGTGTAGAAGTAAAAATCACTCATAGTAACTTTAGCTGTTTGAATAACGAGTCACCTTTCTGGACGTAGGGACGATTTTTTGACTGTATCTTTTAAGATGCTCCTTCATACACTGTTGAGGATTTTGTGTATGGTATTGGCTGTAAATTTTCATTTGAAATTTTGTGTCTTTTTTCTTACATTACTAGTTAAGAAAGAGAATCATGTTAAGCAAAAACCTTCTCCTGGTTCTGCTGTAGAATCAGGAGTGTGTTGACATTGGGAATTTCACTTGTAGGGTTCGGATACTGGATTGTTATACAGATCCTCTTGGTTGGAAGCATAAGCTGAAAGAAAGTGGGAAAATTGGCAGTTGCCCTGATTCTACGTTTGGGGTGACAGTTTTCAGGGATGTGAGGAATTTGGAGAAAATGCTTTTGGAAGTTCTCAAACTGGGCAAAGGTATCATTTCGTTTTGTTTTTGATTGTAACTTGATATGCTGAGATTGGTCAAGTGTAATTGCTGATTGTGTTCAAGCAAGGGAATAATGGAGATTCATGTTTAATGATTGTGTTATACTGCTATGTTTTGACCTTGAATTCTTGTTTGTGCCACAGGAATTGTTGGAGAAGGAAAGGATCGTTTATGCATAGCTATTGACTCGGTAATTCATCGTGTCTCCTCCCTTCAGAAAAATTCAATAGCAAAGTTTGTCTAATAACAAGATTTTTTTTTTTTTAAAATGTATTTGAAAGGGTGAGATATTTTTTTTCTCTTTTGTGTGTGTGTGTGTGTGTGTGGGGGGGGGGGGGGGGGATGTATTGTTAGGACATAGCTTGTTAGGAGTGAAGCATGCTTCCTGTGAGTAGTTGTTGCTTGCAGTTGTGTGAGATATTCACTATTTGAGCAACAACATGGAAGTAATATGGTTTTTTGTGATATAACGAAGCAATTAGTCGGATCTTAATCTAACTCTACTACCTCTCACTCTATTTTAGTTTTTCCAAAATCTCACTAGTCACTATTCTCGTTCACAAATCTTTCTTTTTTTTAAGGAACATTTTACATGCTCTCAATATTAGAGAAAGCCTCCGACATTCCCCATGGTCAAACTGTAACAATAAGACATAAAACCGTACAAAAGAAAACAATTATGTGCAGTCGTTGTACCTAGGCTGTTCGCACAAGCACCTAGGCACCTCATCCGAGCTGAGCACCTAGCTCCTTGCCTGAGCACGCCCAAGCACCTGGGCTCCTTGCTTGAGCCGCTAACTTCCTTACCTAGGCCGAAACTTGTTTGCTCTGTGATAAGGTAGGAGATTGTGTTGGAAGAATGAATGGGTAAATAATCTGCACATTTCTTTCAAAATTCAAGATGAGGATGTATTATGCAATGCAAAATATCATGTATAAAAGATCAATATCGCTCAGCTAGTTAATTTTAAAATATGCCTATATAAGGAATTAAGGATTGCTTTTTTCTTGCATACAACTAATGTAATTCTTTTTCTAGGTATCAAGGTTACTTAGAGATGTCTCGTTGTCATCTATAGCTGGCTTTCTTAGTAGCATTCGTAGTCATGGTATGTTATATCTTGACCCCATGTGTGTTAAATTCTTGGCTTCTGTTTCGTGTATACTGTTGATGTTAACAAATACTCCCTCCTATTCACCCTAAGTGTCTCATTTCCTTATTGGGTCAAGTCATCCTAAATGTCTCATTTCTATTTTGGGTATGTTAACCTTTACCAATTTATCCCTACTAAGCTTGACTTTTTTACACCTGTACACCTACTAACCTCATTTTTCACCAATAAAAGTTTAAAAACTCTACACTTTTCTCTTACTTAAGTGGTCCCATTTGACCACCTAAAAAATGGTGAAAAGTCAAATGGGACACTTAGGGAGAATAGGAGGGAGTATATCGTAGTGTACATCGTTTTTGCACGTGTTATATGGAACCTTAGATATATGAACTTATTTGCTCTCTCCCAGACTTTGCCTTTATCTGGACTTCAGGCGTTCATGTAACTTTTACATGTGTTTTAAACCTCAATAAGGTTGGAGCCTTTGATGTTGGCTGGATCTTAACTTGATAACAAGAATCTAAAATGAATTGAGATGCTTGTGTGAAAGAAAGAGTAATTTAAAAGATGTTGGTTTTGATTGAAAGAATTGGAAAATACATTTGTAAAGAATAACCTACAAACTTTTATTTCTCCAAAAATGGGCCACACGCTCTATGATAACATTCACAATATTCAATTGCTTCTTTCTCTGCTCTCCAAGTCCCATGTAAAGCATATCTCCTTTCCCTTTTCGTCGTTTTTTTCCTATTGTAAGTGCGTGATTCTATTTTCTCCACAAGTCACTTTCTTGACAGAATTATTATCATTCTCAGAGTTTCCCCTTCTTGTGAATTCATTACAGAATGTTCATATTTTAATGCTTGTATGAAAGACGTAATCTGTTTGGTAAGAACTAAGAACTCTCCTTGCTCTCCCCTTCAAAAAATAGTATATGAGACTGCTCTGTTGATGAAGGTTACGACATATGTGTTGGTGTTGCTCGTAGTTCTGAGCATGCCATGGAATATGTCATTCCGAGGTTGCATTGTGGGTTGTTCTTTTTTCAGCATGAAAGGAGCTGTAAAACACGATCTATAAGAAAATAGAGAGAACTTCTTCTGCAAGATTGATCAGTTTAAGTTCAACATTTTTAACTTTGGCTGCGTAGCGTCCCTCAGAAACTTTTTCTTGGTTGCTGGGGAACTTTAAGCAAAGAAATTTCCTTTGGCATTGACTTCCATTTGTTCATGACTATACTCTAATTTTTCTTTCTGTTTGATCTAAAGTATACCTGATGTAGAAATACCATAACCATATTTTTTTCCTTAGTCCTCTTCATGAGTTGTTTAATGGTCTAAAATACCGTTATTAGGTAATAATAATATATTGGCTTTTTGTATCATGCCTTTGGACGTAGAGGACTTGACACAAGCCACTACCATCTTTATGTTTGTAACTATCAAACTTCAGATCTTTGAACTTGTTCCATTCCCGAAAGCAAGAGATATCCCTTAACATGGTCCAAAACGCGATTGTTCACATCCTACAAATGCGGGAATCATTGATTTGGTTTTTTAAAACCTTTGCAATGCAGCCGAAGCGATATGACTCACTTTTTTTAAAGGGTGTTCATCTTTTCAAGTTCTTGTGCACATCAGCACAGTTGGATTTCTGTGTCCTTGCAATCTAAGTTTTGGTCGTTATAGTGTAAAAACAAGGCCGCTTCGCATTGCATCGGCTGCATTGTAAAGGTTTTCAAAATATACGAACCAATATTCACTTCGCTGTAAAGGTGCAAAAAACTGCGTTTTAGGCCTTATCAATGGATATCTTACAGTTTCGACCGATATTTAGGCGTTACGATAACCGCATCACGTTCGTTACCACATTACCGTTCCGTTACCGCGATTGCAACCGTTACCTGTTTTACACTATGTTGCTCTTGACAATATCTCTCATTGAGTATTCTGATTGGCTTCTTATTCATTTCTGTGATGCAGAACAAGTTTCTTGTGCCTTTTGGATGTTGCATTCAGATATTCATGATAACCGTACTAATGCTGCTCTAGAGTACATGTCATCTATTGTGGCTAGTGTGGAAGGTGTAACTCAACATAGTAGCGGACAACTAGGCTTGTTTTTGCTAGAGCAAAATCTTAGAAAAGCAAAATTCAGGGTACACCTCAAGCGCAGAAATGGAAGAGTTAGATTAATGGTATTCTTAATGCATATTTTTTCATCAATAAAAGTTCCAGTTCAGTTATCCGTCTCTTGATACCTTTTGAACTTTGTTCAGTCTGAAGAAATTCACGCTGACCAGTCAGGAATTACTTTTGCATCAATTTCTTCTGAAGAAGATTCGATGGCACAGACACTGGTGCCAAAGGTTAGTAAATCGTGCTCTGTATCGCGAGGCACAATGACACTGAGTCGTTTGTTCACTCAGGGTAATATCTCTTATTCTATAATCTATTCGTCTTTCAAGTCTCATGTAGTCACTCACTCTGCAGGTACAATTTAATTTACAGTTGTCAGAAAAGGAGCAAATGGATCGTTCGAATGTTGTCCTTCCTTTTGAACACCAAGGTACTGATGCATCATAATCCAGACTATTGTTTTGGTTTAGTCTGAACTTTATTTTCAGATTTACAGTTCTTTCGTTTTGGGTTATAATGGGCTATGTTAAAATGATCCATTAAATCATGTGCACTTCTTCATTTATGAGAAGTTGCAAATCATGGTTGCTACGAAGAGTAAAACCTCTTTGTTATCACTAACAAGGGTAAAACTACGTACATTAGTCCCATTCAACTCCACCTAAGTGGAACCACTTAATGGCATCCCTGTAATGAAATGTTGTTGAGTATGAATTTTGGTTACCCTGAATTAGTTTCGTCATTCCAATCGTAGGCATCTAATATTTTTTTTGGTTATTTTTGATGGAGTCGAAGATGAAGATTTATTTTATGTCAGATCATAATACTTGCTAAAACACAGTCATTTATGTGAAGTTATAACCAATGTTTGCTATCAATATGTCAATCGAAAACCTCTTTGTTTTTACAAGTATAAGGTTGCGTACATGCATACATCCTACCTTCTCGAACCCTACCTTGATGTGAGACAAAAGCCTAGGTGAAACCCGTTTAACGGCATTAGAGTGATGATATGATGTTATTTTTTCAGAATCAGACAAAGCCAAACAAATTTATGATGGCCGACGATCTCTCATGGAGGAGCAGAATGGGTATTCAATTAAAACTGAGAAATCCCAAGTAAATGAAAATTCTTCCATAGGTGAGATAGTTTACTTTCGTGATTCAGATGATGAGAGACCAGATTCTGATGAAGATCCTGATGATGACTTGGATATATGATTGCTTTGTACTAGTATTTTATTCTGTTTTGTATTTGAACAGTACAAAAGGTTAAATCTTATACAAGTTTTTTTTATATGATTATCTTATATGTACAAGTATTTATTTATTTTTTATATTGATGATAATATCTTTTGTTCGGGGTGATTAGTTAATTATTCCTATTTATCCTATTCCTAATCCTATCATTCGATATATTTCATGTTTTTGTTATTTATCACTTAAAAAATAAAGTATTTGTTTTTTGGGCTAGATTTGGAAAAATTATAAGAAACTACCTAATCTATATATTTTTTTAAAAAAACTACCTTATATAAAAAATTTTGCAAAAAACTACCTTATATAAATTTTTTACAAAACACTACATTTTACTGATTTTCATCAGTTGACTGTTAACATTAACGTTGACCTGCACAGAATTTTGCACTTATTAAAAATATGTAATTTTGCACTTATTAAAAATAACACTAGCTAACACATATGTTGTTCCGATTAACACTTTAACTTCGTATTAATACGAAACTACACATAATTAATTACTCATTCAACTCCAAAAAGTAATGGCTTTAATGTAAAGTTAATATGATGTATTACTTCTAAAAAAAAGTTAATATGATGTCTGCTTTTAAATAAACTGAAAGCACCATTTCCAAAAATTCAATTAAAAAAACTCAAAAGTCGAAGTTAAATATCTTACCATTTAAAAATACTTAATAAAATTCAATTAAATAAATGTCATAAATGTCTCTACGTAAGGTAATTAACAAATGCATAAAAAGAAAAATCCGTTTAATTGTTGACTTTAATGTAGAGATTTTCCGAGTTCACATTCACATTATGTATATATATATTCGACACGAATTTAAATTGATTTATGTCATGTTTGATCATATAAAAAAATTTTAAAATTGCACAGGACTTTTAAAAAAAATGTCAAGTTTTATTCTGCCTCTAAATACATGTAGGATTTAGTTAAGTTTATCTCGAACGTAGGCCTTTTTGGTCATCAAATTCAACCCTTGCTACTAACAAATTGTACGGTACATCACTCTTATTTAACAATCAAGTTTTGAATCCACCATTTACAATGCAGCTCAAAAATCGGCCAACGATCCTAAATTATTGGGTTTTGAATTTTCCATATATTGTAAGTTAGGTAGAAATATTATTATACTCCATAAAATTTGGGTTTAAGTTTTTAGTTTAAATTATGCTTTTATTATCTTTGTTATATTTGTCTTTTTATCCAATTTAATATATTATCTTTGCAATATTTTACCTTTAATGCACCAATTAAATACATTATCTTTGTTATATTTGACTTTTTACGCAATTTTCTAAAATAAGTTAATTTCTATATTAAATTTATTTACAAAAATAAGTTAATTTCTTTTTTTTTTCCTATTGACTATTCCTTTTATCGAAATATGTAACAAGTTTTGGTTATTATTAGAATTAAATTTATTTTTAAAAATCGGTTAATTCCTAAAACAAACTCTTATTATTAAAGTATACTCCCTCCTATTCACCATAGGAGTCCCATTTGACTTTTCACGGATTTTAAGGAGAGTCAAATGGAACCACATGTGTAAGAGAAAAATGTAGAGTTTTTGAATTTTTATAGGTGTAAAGTGGGGTTAGTAGGTATAAAGGTGTAAAAAAGTTAAGTTTAGTAGGGATAAATTGGTAAAGTTAACATACCCAAAATAGAAATGAAACATTTAGGGTGACTTGACCTAATAAAGAAATGGGACACTTAAGGTGAATACGAAGGAGTATATGCCTATTTTTAGTCGTAGAAGTAGGACCTTATGACTAACTAAGCCTAGGCCCAAATCCATTCCGTAAATTATAAATAGAGCATCCTTTCTTTGTCTTTACATTCTACAACTCTTATTATTCCTCCTCACTCATACCTAAACTCTCTCAATCCTTCATTAATTCAATCTTGTTATTCCTTATTATCATGCCTTCTTCTTTGTTAACGTTCTTTTTTCTCATCCTTTCATTCCTATCAATCCTGTCATCCATGGCTACCTTGCACGATCTTCATCATCATCTGCATCCCATAATTATACCCCCTATCCTAAACACAACCACCCTAACAAAATTTTCGATTCCATATACCAATCCGCGACCAAATGAAATAAACTTTATTGGTAAATATAGCTATTAACCATTTTATAATAAGTACATTTTCATATAGAAATCTTTTTCGTAAATTTTTGTGAGAAACAGTCCGTTTGAGATACCATTTTTAATTTGGGCCCGCACACTATATATGTTTTTAAGATATTATAAGTAGGTATTAAGAATGATTTAAATAGACCTTTAAGATATTGAAAGTAAGCATTAAGGATATGGCAAGGAAGCATTAAAGATAATGTAAGTAGGCATTGAGAATACGATAAGTAGGCATTAATCTTTGATGGGCTGGGCTTGAGATACGTCTCTCAAAGAGACGATCTTTGAAAGAGACAGTCTCTTGATCTCTGAAAGAGACGGTCTCTCATGAGACTAGCTCAATCTTTTTTGTTAATTTTATGATATTTGGTTAAATAAATATAACAATTAAACAATTTGATTATTCCATGTGGCAAATCTTTGTAAGGATGTCAAATGGAATTTTTCAATGATTTTAGAATGTATGAGATGATATTTAGTTAAATATATATGTCAATTAAACAATTTGATTATTCCATGTGGCAAATCTTTGTAAGGATGTCACATGAAATTTTTCAATCCTCCTAGTTAATTGTATGATATAATGTTTTGTAAATCTGGAAAATATTGATCCGACCCGAAAATTGATCTGAAACCCGACCAAAAGATTGGGTTGAAACCCAGAAATCTGGAACCGAACCTGAAAAATGACCGAACACGAGAAACCTGTTTAAAAAAAGGTCCAACAAGTTAGGGTCAGAGTTGACCCGTTGGGTTGTACGTCTAATAAAAAAGGGTAAAACTTCTGCATTTACTTTTGAATTATTGTTATTCGATCGTTTAAAAATTGTGTTGCTAATTTATTGTGATTTGCTAGGCGGTAATATAGTAAATATTATTTTTTCGAAAAAGAATATTATTTAAATTTTCAAATTTGTTGATAAAATAAGAAATAGCTGGTCATGGACAAGACCAACTCAATATGAGACGGATAGTCCAATCAGTCCAATTATATTTTTTTTCAATATGCGCTCAGTACTTGACTATTTAAGGTTATAATTGATACATTTAAGGTAAAAATTAAATTTTTTTATAAGTTATAACGGATCATAATTAATTACTTTAAGATATAAATTGATCATTATCAAATCAAAATTGAAATTTTTTATAACGAAGAAGCCTTAAACTCTTGGTCATTTGCAAGAGCATTCATTGAATTAATTGGCAAACATAATTCGACATCCAAACTTCCTCCAACTTCACATCCAGAATGAGCAAACATTACACTTACCGCTTTATATTCAAGTCCATTATGAACAGAAACTATTGAGGAAAGAGTAATATCACTATTATTGATCGATGTTAAAGAGTACAGTTACTCTTATGTTCTATTGAAACCA
This sequence comes from Amaranthus cruentus, assembly GCA_019425755.1. Classification (NCBI taxonomy): domain Eukaryota; kingdom Viridiplantae; phylum Streptophyta; class Magnoliopsida; order Caryophyllales; family Amaranthaceae; genus Amaranthus; species Amaranthus cruentus. Next base: position 14,662,823 of record CM033466.1, read on the forward strand.
TATGCATTCAATAAGAGTACTCGTATTGCAATCAACCAATCCGGTTATTCCAATTTGGTTTGGTTAATAGTAATTGGAATTTGTGTTCTTAATTTTTTGTATCTTAGTCATTGGATAATAACGTTATGATTAGATTAACCCTAGAGTCCAAACCCATTAGCATACAATAATCTATAAATATCCCCTTTGTTCTCTTCCTTTTGGCTTTATACTTAACTTCTCATTTTACTATCATCCCAAATTTTAGTAATACCATATCATTGAGTCGAAAGTACGCAATCTTACTCTAAAGATGGAATATGGGCCATAGGAGGTTAAAAATATATAATTTTACACTTATTAAAGATAACACTAACACTGATGTTGTTGTGACTAACACTTTAACTTCATATTAATACGAAACTACACATAATTAATTACTCATTCAACTCCAAAAAGTAATGGCTTTAATCTAAAGTTAATATGATGTCTTACTTCAAAAAAAAATGTTAATATGATGTCTGCTTTTAAATAAACTGAAAGCACCATTTCCAAAAATTCAATTAAAAAAACTCAAAAGTCGAAGTTAAATATCTTACCACTTAAAAATACTTAATAAAATTCAATTAAATAAATGTCATAAATGTCTCTACGTAACGTAATTAACAAATGCATAAAAAGAAAAGTCCCAATAAATTGTTGAGTTTAATGTAGAGATGTTATGAGTTCCCATTCACATTATGTATATATATTCGACGCGAATTTAAATTGATTTATGTCATATTTGATCATATAAAATTATTTTGAAATTGCACGGGGCTTTTAAAAAAAATATCAAGTTTTATTCCCCCTCTAAATACGTGTAGGATTTAGTTAAGTTTATTTCGAATGTAGGCCTTTTTGGTCATCAAATTCAACCCTTGTTACTAGCAAATGGAACGGTACATCACCCTTATTTGATCATATAAAATTATTGGGTTTTGAATTTTCCCTATATTGTAAGTTAGGTAGAAATATTATTATACTCCATAAAATTTGGGTTTAAGTTTTTAGTTTAAATTGTGCTTTTATTATATTGTTATATTTGACTTTTTATTCAATTTAATATATTATTTTTGTAATATTTTACTTTTAACGAACCAATTTAATATATTATCTTTGTTATATTTGACTTTTTACGTAATTTTCTAAAATAGGTTAATTTCTATATTAAATTTATTTACTAAAAATTAGTTTATTCCTAAAAAAACTCTTATTATTAAAATATATACGCCTATTTTTAGTCGTAGAAGTAGGACCTTATAACTAACTAAGCCTAGGCCCAAAGCCCAAATCCATTCCGTAAATTATAAATAGCGCATTCGTTCTTTACTTTCAGTCTTTACATTCTACAACTCTTATTATTCCTCCTCACTCATACCTAAACTCTCTCAATCCTTCATTAATTCAATCATCTTATTCCTTCTTATCATTATCATGCCTTCTTCTTCGTTAATGTTTTTTTTTCTCCTCCTTTCATCCCTATCAATCCTGTCATCCATGGCTACCTTGCACGATCTTCATCATCATCCCCATCCCATAATTATATCTCCCATCCCTAAACATAACCGCCCTAACAAAATATCAATGTTCGATTCCATTTACCAATTCGGCGACTCCATTAGCGACACCGGAAATCTCGTCATCGAAAACCCAATCGGCGCTGTTAACTTTGCAAACTACCCTTATGGACAGACTATTCATCATCCTACCGGAAGATGTTCTGATGGTCTTTTGATGATCGATTTCTTCGCTCAATACTTTAATGTCCCTCTACTTTTGCCCTACCTTGACAAACAAGCCATATTTCACCAAGGGGTTAACTTCGCCGTCGCTGGCTCCACCGCCTTAGACAGTGCTTCTTTGCTTTTAAAGGGGGTTTTTTCACCGGTTACAAACAGTTCTCTGTCTGTTCAGTTAAAGTGGTTCCAATCTTATCTGGATTCCGTCTGTTCCAAAACCGCATTCGAATGCGAGAAAAAGATGAAAAAATCTCTGTTTGTGATCGAAACAGGGGGTAATGATTATAACTACGCTCTCTTACAGAACAAAACAATAGAAGAAGTACAGATGAATATGGTTCCAGAAGTAGTGGGTGCAATCAAAAAGGCTGTAATTCAAATAATCAATCAAACCCACTCCAATCATATAATAGTCCCAGGAAATTTCCCGATCGGGTGTTTACCGATCTATCTTTCTTCATTCCAATCAAAGGATAAAACACAATACGATGATCTAGGATGCTTAAAGGGTCTAAACGGATTCGCAAAGGTTCATAATAAAGCACTACAAGAAGCAATCAAAGAGATAAAAGAGGAGTATCCAACAAGTAATGTTGTGTATGGAGATTACTACAATGCTCTGTCTTCGATTCTAAGGGATGCAGTTGCACTCGGTTTTGATGGACAGAATGTGCATAATGCATGTTGTGGTGCGACTGATCATCCAAATAATTTCGATTTGATGAAAATGTGCGGAAGCAAAGAAGCATCAGTTTGTTCGAATCCGGGTCGATATATTAGTTGGGACGGAATACACTTAACGCAACAAGCTTATTCCCGCATGGCGGATTATTTGCTGCATCAAATTGCTCCTTCCTTCCATATTTAGATTTCTTTGTCGGTTATTCGTTGTTAGATTAGGATTATAGAAGAATTTTTATTGATTTTTTTTTGGTTTTAAGATTTTATTAATTTTTTTAGTTTTAAGATTTTATTAATTCTTTTAGTTTTAAGATTTTAGTTTTTGAGTTGGGACGGAGTACTATTATTGGTTTTTGAGTTTGTATTTTATTTTAAGTTTAGTTATTATGAACAATTTCAATTTATTCATATATGCAAGTTATTTTCAATTCTTTTTTTTAACTGTTTTTTATTTGTATCTTTTACCATCATAATTAAATTTGTTTCCACAAAACTTCATATTATAAGTAAAATTGGTTACAAACTTACGAATTCATACTCCGATATGATCAAATATCTCTTTTATATTTTAATATATATTATAACTAATCACGTTTAAATTATATTTTATTTTCAATCTATTACTAAAAAATAGTAAATTGATTTCTTTTAGATTATCTCATTTAATTTTTATTAATATCAAATTTTTATAATCATTAACCAAGTTCAATTCAAAATATTTAGGGTTTAAAATTTGAAATAGTAAATAGACCAGTATACAAAATTAGAGGAAATATTTAATAAATAGTACTAGTATATATTGATGCAATTAGCCTTGCAAAGTGGAGATCGATTTAACATTTTTGTGTGATATAATAATATTCAGTTTTCATGTTTTTATAGGTAACTAATGCAAATACTTCAGACAAGATAGTGGGATTTTTAGTAAAAATTACTTTAATAGATTAGCCAAAAATAGGTTGATTTTAACAAATATAAATTAACTTCAACAAAAATAAATATAAATTCAACAAAAAATAAGCTAAAGAAAATCACAAATTCTTACTTGAGACCGTCACCATCTTTTGTAAAGACGACTCTCAAAAGCCTAGTCCAATTTTAAATTAGCAAATAGAAAATTACTTCTATTGTTTTGCTTACATTCTCATTGGTTTGTTTTTATGAGAAAATTATTTCTCAAGCTATGTATGATTGAGTTTATGATCATATTTACTTATCATTAAACCACTAAAATTTTATAACTCTAATAGCTAAATATCTTATATTTCCTCCGTTTTATAATACTTGCTACTGAGTGTGACATGTTGTGTGGTAAAATGTCACTATCAGTAGCAAGTATGGAACGGAGGAAGTAAAAAAAGATTGCGAGGAAGGAAAGGGCTACGAAAGTCGATTCGATTACCAGCTCCCTGGTAGCTTCGCCCATGTCCATACGACCCAATATATATCAAGGACCGAAAAGCTTATCAATTTCTCCAAAATGTAGATACATCATTGTTTTCCTTAGTCAGTACTCAGAAATCAATCTAACAATGTAACAATGGGTTCAATCTGTCTAAATTTACAAGCCATTCTTTGTATGAAAATATGTAGCATGAATCATTGTAAAAGAATGAAGGAATTTCGATCATCGGTGGCACCAGCAATTTCAATACTCGTATGAAACACTCCGATCCTGCACGAACACGAGCATTGTTGTTACTGCCAATACTAACATTTTAGGATTACAAGTACATTCAACGAAAGGGCTCGAAAACTTACAGTTTTACAGGTCATGACAGTATGACAAGGCCTAAATACATCGCGGCACAGAGGAATATGAAGGATATTACTCCCCTGCACGAAGATTTTAGTGTCAAAACTCGAGGATATACAAGAAGAGTAGATTATTGTACGTACGAATACGATTGTTTTTCTTGTTTCGGGAACTTACCAAATGAATCCCCAAGCAACACCGTTGCAAGGGCAAGGGCAAACCTCGGCAAATTTCTCAGCATCGCTTGAGTGAACTCTTCGGGATATTAGATCATCATAGATATCTGTAGTTTAACATGAAAGTCAGATTTGAATGTCTTGATTCTTGAACATATATTGAAATAGAAGGGTAGTCTAACTGTACCATAAACCGAGAACAAACTGTTCATAACACCTGCAAAACAAAACATACTAGTTAAGGGTCGTAGTAAAAGGTCTCTAAGTGGACGACTGATGGAAAGATCTAGATTCACAAATTGAGATGATAGAAAATGAGAATGAATGGAGAAGAAGAATCTATTTGGACGACCATTAGAACTGATATATTGGTTTGTGTAGCCAACCTTAATCTTATGGTAAAAGCTCTATAAGTCTATCAACAACAACATTTCATTATCCCGATGCCAATATGCTATTAACTGGCTTTCACCTAAGCGGGATTTGGGGGTTATATCAAATGTACGCAACATGACCCTTGTTAGTGATAACAAAGGTTGTTTCCGAATGAAAAGCTCTCAAAGAGATTCTAACGGATGGAACCCAGAGCCAAACAACATATTTTTACACCAAAAAGGAAAGATGGGATGATGAAGACATACCAATAAAGAGGATGACGTATTTAAGGATATGTATTTCGGTTTTTTCTTGCAAGATCCAAATTACGGCAAGAAAAACGATAAATCCTGTATTTTCATCAGCGCATCTCACGCAAGTTAGTACGATTAAAAATCAGTTAATGGGGAGGCTAAAGAAACGAACTTACCTATACACAATCCTCGAAGTGTCCACTGTTACCAAGAAAATCTTAGAATGTCAGTCGACAGGCGTTAGGGGAAATCATAGACAAAGAAGATAAAAATCGAAAGTAAATGCATATTTTGTCGTTACATTTTGGGCTATGAATAGCACGACAAGCAGAGCTACTCCAAGACAACCAGCAGCAATTCTCGCTGTCATAAGATTTGTGGAGGCAAGTACCAAAGCCATTCCCCAGAATGAAGAGCCTAGATCTGCGTGCGAAAAACAGATAAGATTAAGAACATGTCGAAAAGCAGAATGAAGAACGTGTCGTATGGAACAAGGTGTAAATAAGGGTTCAAAAGAATTACATCCAGCAGGTAAGATAAGCCAATATGCACCACCGCGTGTTTGTGTCATACCTCCCTCGTTTGCATGAACCTGAATTCCTTCTACCTAGATACAAGCATACAACAAGTATATAATAATCATTAGCCACCATATCGTGATCGATATATTTCTCTTTCATTTACGTTTTCGACATAACATAGGAAGGCACCAATTTCATTTCTCACCATACCATATGTACACAAATCTTTATTGAACTTTTCTTTGCCGCCATATGAGCCTCGCTATCAAACTCAAATGATGCCAACTATCACAAGTTACGTCCTACTCATTTACTACCTCGAATTTGAATCAATCCTAATGTGAAGATTCCAACAAAGGGAATACTCGAGTATCAAACACAAAGACATGATTGAAGGATCAAGTGACTATGGAGATGTGATGACCTACAAATTACAATCATGAACATTTGACTATATTACGCGAGAGAATTATGGACCAAACTTTGCGAGTAGTAAAACTGGAGGAAGTATCTAAAGGTATAAATAAATTGCACGTGTATTGAAACTTAACATGAAAACACCGAGAAACTGTGACTCTCATAGCCTCTAGGGTCCAAAATTTAACCAACAAGGCACACAACTTTGCCTTTATAAATGCCGAAAGTTTCTTTTCTTACACCCTTACCCCAATTCCTTCCAATGAGCTCGTTTCCAATACTAATCTGAACCTTGATCAGACAGTTGATTGACGAACTTACAGCTTCACCTCCCTCCCGAGTGCCCTTATGCAAACGTACCCTATTACCGACTGCTACAGGATAACTATAGGATTGGCTTGTTCTGATTCTAGAGTTCGGAAATGTCTTTTACTTGATATATAGAGCAAGAGAGATACAGTTAATTACCAAAATTCCACCTCCCTTATGCAACGTATACTTGCCATAACAGGAAAGCATGAAATTTATGAGGCACAGGGTGTCATATATTTACTATATATGCTACTTGCATTAAACTAAAATCTCTATGTTTTATAAGACTTAAAATGAAGGTCGCAAAAGAACTCACCGAACCACATGTAAGTAAACATGCTATAGCATGACTGACTTCATGAAGAAAGACGGTAATAAGCTTGAAAGGTGTCAGCAAAAATGTCCGCCATAACTGTCAATCAGAAGTGAGATTTTGTCACACGGCAAAATAAATCAAGTAGGTTGCAACTTGCAAGTATGCAACTAAGAGAGCAAGTATAAATAGAATTCCAACCAAGATCACAAAACATTCAAGCAATTTTAAGTTAAACCTAACCTTTAACTAAAATGCTAGTTCAACACTTAAATAAAGATAGCATAACTACAAGTTACAACAAATGACACAAAGCGATAATGCCCTGATAACCCGAATTACAAGCTAAGTATCAAATCATGCCCACGTTTAAGTTTCATGCTTCGCATTCTTATACCGGAACAAACAATTTTGCTTCGCCCAAATCCCAATTGTGCATTTAGGCATCACTATTCTATACTCTATAAAGTCCATTAGGGCATTGGATGCAACAAGAAAATCAAGAAAAAAACCCTAATGCAGGGCACCTATGTTAAATGCTTAAAAGGTGCACAACAAGAAAATTGAGAAAAAACCCTAAAGTAAGGCAGCAATGTTAAAAGGAAAACACTAAACCCATAAAAAAAATCTCAGTAAAACTGACACTATAAATCACAACATGAAATCCCATACCTATAACTCATACCATTCAACAATTAACATGCTATATTGCTAATATGCTATCATACTACTTTTTAAATGATTTCAGAATAGGCTAGAAAATCCCTACAAACAAGGAAAGCGGAAATTAATACTTCTTTACGCGGTGAGAATCAAACCCATGTCACAAAGGTCAAAGGGACATTCCTCAAGCACCACACTTAACCCATAATTCTCCATCAAACTACCAATTTGCTAATGTAATAGCAATTGGATTTTTACTACTATATTGGGTGTTTTCAATCTCAAACTACAGTTTTTCAAAACTTGAAAAGTATTGTAAATCCAAATTTAAGCATATACGCCCAAAATACACCTATTCAATTCCATATTAACCCTAAAACCAATTTTAAAGTACCTAAATGATCCAAATACCTAAGATCTTACCTTCACTATCTGAATCTTAAACTCCAGAGTAATCAAAAAGTTGATACTTAGCAAACTTAATATCATGGTAAATTGGTAACCAATAATACAAGAAAAAAAAAACCAATTTTATATTAAGCATTACATTATTGCTGAAATCCATCATTCAAAATTTCACAAAAACCACATAAATTGATATAAATAAATAAATAAATAAAATCCCTTTTTTTGGTTGATTGATAAATAAAGCAATAATAAATAAAAGGAAGAAAAAAAGAAGAAAGTACCGCAAGAATAACAAGAGTGAAGATGCCAATGGTGATAAGAAAAGCTTTTTGATCATGATTACAGCACCCTTTCAGCTCCCAATTTGGATTCATATCAAAAAAGTTGAGATTTTTAGCAAGAAATAAAATAAAGTTTCAAACTTTGAACTTTTTTTCTTGCTGAAAATGTTAATTTCTTTTCTTTTACTCTCTGTTTGGTGGGAAATTGGAAGGAAAAGAAGAAAACCCAGATAGCCAATTATGTTTTAGTATTCAAAGTTTTTTTTTTTATTAAGAATTGTTTTTGAAGAATTGATAGAAACAAACAATGACAGTGGTTGAAATAATGGATTTTGCAGTTTAAAATTTATATTTAGTATATTTTTTAATTTTTTAATTGGTTTTGTCTGTCATGGAGTAACTACCTAAAACCCAATTTGACTAGTTGTGATTTGTGAATTGGGAAAAACGCGTTCGTTACCAAATTTTAAGGAAGGTAAGGCTAACCTAGTTTTATTTGAATTCTCTCCCTCAAAAACAAAAACAAAAAAACTAGTTTTATTTGAATTTGTTTGAATTTTCTAGTTAAGAATTACCTCTTCTGTCATATTTAATTAGCAGCATTGTTCATTTTAGTCCGTTCTACCTAATTTGCATCATTTCTATTTTTAGTAGTGGTCCACCACTTTCTTTTAATCTTATCCATACATTCTAACTAGAGGTGTTCAACAGGGCGGGTCGATGGGCCGGGGCGGGGCGGGGCATGTCAAATGTTAAACGGGCCGAGGCGGGTCAATCTCATTTAAATCCGACCCAATTTGAACCTTTTTTGAAAAGTTCATAAAATAATTTTTTTATTATATTTTATGGCCCGATGGATCAACCCACTTATGTATATAATAATACTCCCTCTGTTTTCATATGTTCTTCTCACTTTCCCCATTTGGAAATTTTAATAAGTTCTTCCCATTTAGAATCTTTCTATTTTAGTAACCAATAGAATTCAAGGAAATTATTACACTTACACTCTAATCTGTAAAAATTAATTTACATGTTAATTCTCAATGCATTTACTTTACATACACCCAATGAAATTTAATGATATTATTACACTTACACTATAATCAATAGAACCTTTATTTTTTATATTATTTTACTCAACTCTCATAGTATCTATTTTGTAATTATAGTTTATATTGGTTTCTTCCCAGATTCAAAATGGGAAGAACAAATGAAAACGAAGTGAGTATCATTTAAAAATATATAAAAAAAAGAGGTAATTTTTTTCCGCAATTAATCTTATAATTATCCAACCCGACCCTTTACACCAAGGCCCGTTAATGATCCGCCCCATTATTGACCCGACCCGCTAATGACCCGTTAAAATATGACCCAACCCTTGACCCGTTGGGGTGACCCGCCCCATTGAACACCTCTAATTCTAACTTTCTTTTAATTTCATCCACACAACTCATTACCCTCTTTATTTATCACTACATTCTTAAAAACTATCCTCTATCTTTGATGCAAATCAAAGAGTACAGAGGGAGTATTCACCAAACTTATTTATGGAAATATTTTTTCGGAAATGTATTCTTATCAATAATTTGTTAAATTTGTCGATAATAAACCAACACAAATTATTGTGCGAAATTGTCTCTCCGATAAACGCACTAGATTTATGGGCTAAATAGTTCAATTAATACAAAGTAAAGAGAATATAAGTATAGGGGTTCTTGTTTTGAGGTAGTCTCTTTGAGTGATAGTCTCTCACAAGTGTAGCTGATAAACCAATATGGGCTAAATAGCTCAATTACTATCAGGTGTTTTCTTGAGAGACCGTATTTTGTAAAGACGACTCTCAAAAGTCCAGCCTAAATCTATATTTAGAGTTGTAACAATATATATTTACAATTGGATTGGGCTTTACAAAAAACGGTCTCAAATAAGAATTTTTGTATAGACAATTGTATGCTGTAGCCTATGGCCTCTCAATATGGCCTATTAATGGGCTATATATTTTTGCCAGAATAATATGGGCTGAAGGCTTGGCCCATTTAATATTGCAACGATATGAATCATTATGATTACACAAATTTTCAAATCATGCAGTTCCACGGTCAAATAATTTTTATTGGGTTGGTTTAATATTTATTTATGGTCTTAAAGTGATTACAAAAAATCTTAAAGTGGTTAATTATCTACAATTTTAAAGTGCTCACTTTTTATAGTCTTTTGAGTAATTACTTGTAACATTAAAGTAATCACTTTTAATATCAAAATGATGAATTTGAGAAATGAGCTGATTATATGAGTTCGTCTCATGGTGAGGCGATCTCATACAAGACATGATATGATGTTAGAGATGTTTTCTGATTGATTTCAAATCAGGTGTTTTGGGTCGGATTAAATCGAATCTTGTGTCCACATTAATTTTTATATAATTTTAGTTTTATTTTGAAGTCGGGCCAATTCAGGCTCAATTATAATTATAATGTCGGATAAGAATTGACTTGTCGGATTTATTATGAGTACCTCTGCATTGATTATGAATATACGATATGACACATATGAGATGTCAGCCGAAACTAAAATTAATTTCATATTATTCTTTAGCACCCAAAAAAGTTCAAATTATGGATTTAGCCATTAATAAGTAATATGGTACATATGTAATATGTAAAGATAAGTATGCAGCCCAGCTTATACTAATATTCCGGACTAATAAACACTTTTTGGCTGAGCTTTAGATGATGAGATGAGCTCAAGAGCATATCAACTTTGAGATATGTGGTTGTTTTGAAATTGTCGAGATCATGGGCCAATAAAGTGGGCCACATACCCACATTGATCTAGAGATGAAATCCATTATCATATTGGGGCCCACCTCATGAGGCATGTTTGGCGAAAACAGGAAGTAACAATCAAGGATAATACAGGTCCTCTCTCGAGAAACCGTCTTTTGTAAAGAAGACTTTCAAAAGTCCAGCCTAAATCTATATTTAGAGTTTTAACAATATTTATTTCGAATTAAACTGGGTTTTTAAGAGTCATCTTTACAAAAGATGGTCTCAAGTAGGAATTTGTGAAGATAATAAAGTTAAGTAGGACTATAGGAGCAAGTGATAAAGTATACTATCAAAATATGAACCTTCTTTCTTGCTTTTTTCTGCAACATTTGCTGGATTTATTCTTTTTATTCTATCTCAATTTATAAATTTAACACTTTATTCTACTCAATTTGCTATTTCATAATTCAATTTTCAGTCTAAAAGTATTTTGATATAAAATTTAGCAAAATAAACTAGATAAATATATAGACTATATATACAGGTTAGAACGTCGACCTAAAAGCTAAAATAGGCCAAAAAAAATATATTATTCTAAGTATTTTTTTTGAAAGATTCTGTAAGGTTTTAATTACTTCTACATTCGAAAATCTTACTTGATCCAATGATTGAAAAATTTTCATTTTATCATTGTAAAAAAGCGTTTGATTGTCATTATTTATATGAATAATTAATCTCCTCTTTCATCTAACATATACGGAATTCTCCGACCTTATCTGACCAAAAAATTACTACATCCTAACAAGCAAAGAATGCAAGAAAAACATGTGATTATCAACAACCAATCATATTTCGCCAGAGTTTTTTTTTTTTGTCCTTATTATTGGCATTTTAAAGTACTCATGCACTTAACCCATAGGACTAGGAGCCACTGAATGCGTGTAGTGTAGGGCTCTATGAGGTCCGACTTGTAGTGTCATAGTGTGAGGTAAAAGTATAACATTTAGCCAATATGATAAATAAATTTGTACAAAATATTTAATAATATTGTGTCCGACATTGTGAAAATCAATGTGAAATTATTTTGCTATAATTGCAGCAGAATCAGAGATATAAAGAATGATAAACTATAAGTACTAGTGTTTTAGTGTCAATTATATTCACGTATTATAAGTTTAAGAATGACTAAGTACGGGATAACACTATATATGACACACCATATATAGTATAAAACGCTATAAGCACAACACTTAAACGACCTGCATGATACGAAACAACCTAACACGATACCACTACAGAAAAAAGATAATTTTTCGACTAACCGAAACAGTCTGAAATTTCCGACTGACCGGTGTTAGTCGGAATTTTCGACTAAATTGCTACTGCATTTGATTTTGGTCGCAATTTAAAATTGGCAAATAAAAAAAGAAAATTTATAAGTTTATTATATCCCACTAATTTCCGACGGAATTTTAGTTATTTTGGGTTGAATTCTAAAAGGGTAGTCAGAAAATTCCGACTATTTTCTTACTAAAATGATTTTCCGACATTCTGAACCGACTAACCCAAAACAATCGGAATTTAGTCGGTATAGCTCTATACCGACTAATTCCGACTGTTTTGACTAGTCGGAAAATTGCGATTTTTTTTGTAGTGTAAGATTTTTGCTACGGTTTAATCTTAATATACCTTCAAAGTTCAAACGAATGCAACATGTTATCAAAACTATTAAAAAATAATATTGACCACTACACACAAAACAATTTCTACCAAAAATTTATATGCAAATCATTATTGATATTTGATTGATTCAACAATAATAGAAGTACTTATAGATGTAAATTTTCCACATACCGATTCACATTTGCCGACATTTCTTTCTTTAACTAACGTTACCAACTTAGAGAATCATACAAATTAATAAAAACACTAATCATTTACCATATGAAATAAATTTACTAAAATTATTATCAACTTATTTTTTTAATATATAAGTAGTATATTACAATTCAATTGAATATAAATAGTTAAATTTTTTTAGAATACTATATATTTTTAAATTTTAAAGCTACATAAAATTTTCTATTAAGATTTCTAAGAATATATATTTGCTTTTTATGTTGAAATATTTGCTAAATAATAAATTTTTTTCATTAAAATTTTGAGTTTGAAAATATTTCGTCAAATAACAAAAGATAAATGATAATTAAAAGTTACTTTGAGAATGACAAAAAAATCATTATGACAACGTTATTGGAAGATTATCTATTTAAAAGCTTTAATTAATACTTATATTACCAATTTCAAAATAATTTCATTCAAAAGTATTATATATTCTAAAAATTGTCTATCAATTTTATAAGAAATATTATAATTTCATACTGATAATTTGTAATTGTATCTCGTAAAATTTATAATTATATACTTTAAGATTTAAGAAAATTTATCCATATGTATTTGATACTTCATATATATACTTCTAATAAGATTTAAATAATTCAAATACTATTATATTATCATTATTATTATTATTATTATAATTATTATTATTGTTATTATTATTATTATTATTATAATTACCTGTAAAAGACATAATAAAGTGCCCTTATGATTAAGCTAGGTGCCAACATAAAAGAGCCAAAACTAATGGTGTTCAACTTTCAATAATATCATAATTAAATGATTTGAAAAATCCTCTTTGTATTTATTGATTTAGATTACATTAAGGAATGATTTTGATTGAAATTGTTTTGCAAGTAGATAGGCTTTGGTCTTGTGACTGATAAAGGAAATAAGGAATGCATAGGAATAAATGAACCAGAGCTCTCTTGAGAGACCGTCTTTTGTAAAGACGACTCTCAAAAGTCCAGCCAAAATCTATATTTAGAGTTGTAACAATATACATTTAGAATTGAACTGGGCTTTTGAGAGCCGTCTTTACAAAAGACGGTCTCAAGTAAGGATTTGTGTAAATGAATCGATAAGATTAGATGAGAGAATAAATAAGTGGATAACATTGAAAGGTAATTTTGGAAATTATTACTAAATAGAAATGGTGTAAAAATAAGTGAGATAATCTTAAATAAAAGAAATATTGTCGTGAATAATACAAATTTTTATTGATTTTCTTACAATATTACCAACTTTTTATTATTCATAAATAATATCAATTTTTGATTAATCATAAATAATACCACCAACTTAGGATGTTGTAAATTAACCATAAATACTACAAGCTTTTAATTCGAATGTTAGGAATAAGCATAATTACTAAATAGCTGACTTATTTTTTGAATTAACAAGTAAAATTCAATACTACAACCTCATCAAAAAAATCTAGTAAAATATGTTTAAAATAAAACCAATGATTTCATCAAATAACAACTACTCCCTCCATTCTTTTTTGATTATCCTATTTGAAGATTTCACACAATTTAAGAAGGGTGGAATTTTTGTAGATAGTGGGTATTATTTTATTAGAATAGTGGTGTGAATTAATGATTGTATTGGTAAATTTGGTATTATGAGGGTTAAATGAGGGATAAAGATGGAAGATAAAAACTTTCCAAAATAGTAAAGTATTTTAAATAGGACAAACTTTTAAAACTGCCCGTTATAGTAATGTGGACAAACTTAAAAGAACGGAGGAAGTACAATTCAATACTTCAAAAATAAATTTACAAGTACAAAGAATTCAATATAAATACAAATCCTATTTTAAGCTAATCCAAAAAATAGCAATTCTAGGTTTATAACTATTATTTGCCAACTTGACAAATCACACCCATATGAAAGAATTTGTTAGGGTGACATTTTTTAAATTATAATTTATCTTTATATATTTTATTTATTTTATTAATATATTTTTTGCCTTTAATAGTTATTTACAAATCACGATAATTGATTAAAATTTTCTAAAAAAAATCTTACCCCATACAACACCTCAACGTCAACAACCAACAAAACATCAACAACTATTTTTTTGAAAGGAAACCATCAACAACTTGCAACCACTCCCAAAAGCTTTCATAGTCTCCCTTTTATTGCAAGTCATTACTACTAGAATCCTAGCCTATTCTCACTATCATACCCAATGTATTTCGCTCATAACAGAGGAGAGAGAAAAACGAGGAGATTGCGATCAAAAGTCCCCTTCCTCTGCTCTACTCTACTCTACCCCTATAAGAATTCCAAGTCTTCATTTTTATTTAACAAAATCCAATTCTTCCTCAAACTAAATTTAGTAAGCAATCTTCTTGCCTTCCAACTACCCCATTTTCCCAAACATCAAAATCTCTAAAAACCCACCTTCAATTCCCAAAATTCCCTCATTATTATCATAAAATCCCACCCAATCTTTATATTCCCCTGTTTTCTTAATAACAATGGCAGTTGATCTTTTAACAGATAATCCTTCAAGTAGAGGATTAAGTCCAAGAATCTCCTTCTCACATGACCTAAAAAACTCTGATATCATCCCAATTGAATCTCAAAACCCATTAAAATCATCATCCCTTCTTGATTATGATTTTGATTTCTGTGTATCTAAAACAAGTTATGATCATGATTCTTCATCAGCTGATGAATTATTCTCAAATGGGGTTATTCTACCAATCCAAATTAAGAAAGAAAACATACCCATAATCTCAAAATCAAAATCTTTTACTCAATCTTCACAATTACCATCTTCTTCCTCTGTTCTTGAAAAAACAGAGGAAAAACAGGGGAATAATAATAAGTCATTTTGGATGTTTAAAAGGAGCAAAAGTTTGAATTGTAGTAGTATTTATAGAAAGGGATTATGTTCTTTATATATTTTATCAAGAAGTAAATCAACAGGATCAACAATAAGTGGGAAAAGATCATTAATTTCAAATGATGAAACTCATAATCATCAACATCATCAACAACAAAATGGTAATGGAAAACAGAGTTCTATGAAGAAATTAAGTTCATCATATCATCAAAAACCTCCATTGAAGAAGTATTATGGTGGGTCTTCATTTAATTCTGGTTTGATTCAAGTTAGTCCAGTTCTTAATGTTCCAACAGGAAAGGTTTTTGGGTTTGGTTCACTTTTCTCCACCGGGAAAGATAAGATCAAGAAGAAATAATTTTTTATTTTTTTATTATAGAGTAAGTCGAGGGAATGGGAAGGAAAGGCTAGTTGAGATTCGGTTTCAAAACCTTCTATGGAAAAGGCGATATTAAGAATGTTTGGCAAATGGTTTGATAGCTGGTAGCTAATTATAATGGATGGTTTAAGCAGCTGATTTTGAACTCATTGTTATAAGGAGTTTGTTCAAAAACAGCTTATTCGTATCAATAAGCTATTTCAATCGGCTAATTCACCAAATACTAGCATTAGATGGTTTGACCACCTTACCTTTCATTTATATCAAAATAAGCAATAATTGTTCAATAAGCTAATTTGCTAAACACACCATTTGTTATAACCGAGATCAGACTCAATCCAAAGAAAAAAAATTTTAGGGTTTCTTTTGTGTTAAATTGAAAAATGAAATTAATTTGGGTGATTTTTTTAAGATTGTTTTTTACTCCATAGAATATTGATAGTATTTCTTTTGTTTATTTGTTTTTTAGATTGGAATATTTAGATTTTAAAGTTAAATTTTGATATGAATTCTCATATATTTATATGAAATAAGGTAATTAATTATGTGGGACTTAATTATGATGGATTTGTTTCAATGTGTATTTTATATTTTATCAAATTCTTATAATATTTTGAAACTCACAGTTAAATTTAATTGAATTTTAAGCTTATATTAAAATCTATGTGAAAATAGATGAGACGAGTATAAAAATTTATTTTATTTGATTATTTAATTGAATTTGGGTGTTTGATTACTTAATTGAATTTCAAATAATCAAGAGAGTTTGATTATTTAATATCTCTCGATTTTCATGTTATTCGATATATTATTTCAATATTAAATATCTTAATTGTGTATAATAATTTTTAGATAAAGTTGATATAATGAAAATGATAAGTATTAATATGAATCAAAGTCAATTACACTAAACTATGTTTTGTTTATATATTTTGAAAAAAAATATACAAAATAAGATGAATTGATAAATAGTGTTTTTTTTTTCTACTCAAAAAAAAATAAATAGTGTTTTTTAAAGATGAATTGATAAATAATATTTATTACCTCTATTCAAGTTAGTAATATAAAAATAAATTATGTAGTACGTGTATTGTAGAGTATTAGGTGTAAATAAAAATAGAGAAGTTAATGTATACTTTCTCCGTTCCATAATACTTGCTACTAAGTATGATATGTTGTGTGGAAAAATGTCACTATCAGTAGAAGTATTATAGAACGAAGGAAGTATATGTATGATTGAATATCAACATCTCCCACATGGAATAGAGCACAAAAAGACAGGTAACTAGTTGCTTCCCTTCTAATTTCATATCTTAATGATTTATGTACATACTAGTCTTGCTAAATCTTGATTGTTACACTTAGAAATGTTCAAATGGTTTTTTTAAAATCAATACTTTAGCGTTAAATTTATGATTTTATTTTTAATAAATTTTTAGTATTTTTTGTTTCATTTTTTGTAAGATCCAATTTTTTAAATATGGCAATAAGTTTGTACGTTGTGTATTATATTAATAATAAAGATTATATTACCACATCAACATGACAATGTCAACAATGTTGGTTGAAGCTTAAACTTTAAAGCTAAGCAAATTACAGAATACTTAGCTACATAAGCCCACCGTTAAATTAGGGTGGACTTATTGTCAATGCCAACACATTGACGGGGAGACACGAGGTGCACACACTTCATAAGCCAATGAAATATATAACATTCCAAAACCATACGACAATGGGAAGAAAGTCTCCAATAACTTATAAAGTGTGCACACCATCTTTCTTTTGTCGATGTGGGATAACTCATCCCAACACCCACCGAGTAGTTTACTTGTGTGAAGTGAAAATTAATGATTAATAATAAATAATTAAAGAATTTTTGATAGATAATCGCCTCAGTGAAAAATAAACATATAATATTTATATCTTCAACTTAAGAGGGTAGTTTTTCTGGTGATGATAAAAAATTTTCCTATTTCTCTTATATAATTCAATTCTTTTTTTTGTGAGATAAATTCAATTCACGTTAGAGCTTGGGATCTCCCACTTTATTTTCTTAAATTTTCAGTTCAGCTTTTACTTTATTATTTTCGGTACATTTTTAATAAGATGAACAAGAAAAAAAAAAGAAAGAAAGGACACGTTGTAAGAACATGACTTCCACGATAAGAAAGAATGGGCAAAGCAAACAAGATCAATGGCAAACAATGTGCAAACCTCTTCTGGGAACCTTCGATTACATTCAATTATTGTAATTCGAATATATTGCCTTTTCTTTTTAGTTTAATTCTCAATGTTACTTTCTCTAAACATAACTACTAAATAATAATAATAATAATAATAATAATAATAATAATTACGTATTATTACGACTTTACAAGCCGAAGGACTCCTTTGACCGCGCTTTTCTTTATGGATATGAATTGTCTCCGTCCTTCTCTCCCATACCTTGTCCATAGTTTTCTATGAACGCAATACACTGAGTAGATAATAATGATTAGCATTTCAATTTTCAAGTGATATATTTATTATTTTAATTTAACTTTTTATACATAAGTATATATACTACTAATGCAACAATTTAATATGCTAATTCTATTACATTTCTCATCCTACCCAAACATCCCACAAAATCAAAATTAAAGGTCTCATCAATATCAGCCTGATGACTATACTTTGAGGATCCAACTTACGAACATCCTTGGTAGATTGGCCTCAATTTTTCGAGATTCTGTCCGATCAAACATGTGGAACATACAAAACCTCCCATGATTCTGCAAATGGAAACTGAATCTGGCAGGATCAGGGTTTGTACATTTGTAGGAAGGATTTTCGAATAGTCTTGGCCTTCCTTAACTCATCATTTACTATACGTATTCATAACACAAGAAATAAGGAGATCAAAACCAAATCAATTCAATTAAACAGCAAAAACATAAAGATGATAAAAAAAATTTTGATCTATATATGGAAAATAGGGTAAGTATCCGAAGTAGGTGTGTTCAACGGGCCGATCAAATTTAGACGGGCCAGGCACAAGTCAAAGCGACCCAATTTGACCCGTTATTTTAGAAGTTCATATTATAGCTTTTTTTAATTCTACTGTTTGACCCGTTGGATTGACCCACCTAAGTATATTATAATACTCATTCCTATTCATTGATTTAGGAACATTTTCTTATTGGGTCAATTTATTAATTATGTCTTATTTCTATTTTTATCATTCTTTTTTACTCTTTTACCCTTACTACAACAACACATAAATATCAATGCCTGTATAGAAAAAGAGTGTTTTGCACCCACTTTTAAGTGATCCCCCACCCGCCCTTGGTTTTGGTGCAAAACTCAAATGTCCCATTATTTATGAATAGGAGGGAGTACGATATAAAATAAAAATATATAAAAAAAGGTGGTAAAATTTTTTTTGCAACCAATTCAATAAATTATCCAGCCTGGCCTTGCCCGAACCTTTATACTAAGGTCTGTTAATGGCTCGACCCGTTAACTGACTTCACCTAACGGAGGTCTTCATGACTTGATTACAGTTCATGGAGGAAAAGGACTGGCGCAATGAAGAAAGGAGTCAGTGACGGTGGCGTACCAGCGGTGGCGGTGACCTACTATTAGGTTAGAACTATTTTTTTTAAGAAACGGTCCTTTTAAGAGACCATTTCTAATTAAATATGCCTATAAAAAAATATTAAATAAGAACATATATTTAACTTTATTGGATTGATCCTGAGAGATGTCTCTCAAACACTATCTCGGACACCGATTGATAGGTTAGATTTCTAGCGCTAAAATCCCATTCTTCAAGTTAGATTGGGCTCAACCGCTAAGCCCTATTTTTAAAAACGGATCAACTATACACTCACTCCGTGATCTTTCAGAAACGGGGAGCTAAATTTGATTAAGGTAAATTCTTATTAGAGACGATCTTTTTAAATTATTAACTAATTTAAAATCAGCATTTATTGTATGATAAGTTCATATAATTAATTTATTTTGTTAATTAATCATATTAAAATTATAAGTGATCACTTTAAGACTATAAATATTTGGGAAAATTACATTAAAAACTCTCAACTATGCGTGGTTTAGATATAAAACTTCCAACAATTGATTAATATATAAAACTCCCAACTTTAGGCCCATTTTATATTTAAAGTCCAAGATGACTTATAACCGGGTAAATTAGTTTTAGTAAAGAAGTAGCGGGACCCAATTGTATTTATTAATCACCTTACCCCTTTGACGTTACATGACCCTTCACGTATCCTCCCATTTTAGCAAAAAGGTAACCGGTAAAACAGGTTATGAAACTGTATCAGTGCTTTAAAATTAAAATGGGCATAAAGTTGGGAGTTTTAAATAATAATCAATAGTTGGGAGTTTTATATTTAAACCGCGAATAGTTGGGAGTTTTAAAAGTAATTTTCCCTAAATATCTATTATTTTGCGATTGTAAGTGAAGACTTTAAAGTAATCACTTTAAGTCGGTAAATGTACATTGGGTCAGTTCAATAAATAAATATACTCACAATTCAATTTGAAATGTTTAAAAAACCAGTTTTTAAATAGCGAGCAACTTGAAATCAACTTAACAACAGATCATTTAAAATGGATTAACAAGTATTAAAACATCATAAATTGCTCGTTTTTGTAACAACGAGGATTTAAAAGTTTCAGTCGGTCTTGGCCGAGACCGTCTCATTCTGAGACGAGGACCAGCCCACCTTTCTCTCTTCGATTTCATCTTTTGGGCTTTTTTCAATTCTAATCATAAAGGTATCAGTTTTGATCTTAAAAATATCAATTTCAATTTAATCATACCTATATGAACTACATTAATCATGAAACTGAATACTATAAAATGAGAATTAAATAAGTTAACAATGAAACTGAATACTATAAAAACTGAATACCTGTATGAACTACATTAATCATGAAACTGAATAGTATAAAATGAAAATTGAATAAATTAACAATGAAACTGAATATTATAAAAACTGAATACCTGTATGAACTACATTATATGGAATACGCTTTATGGTAACCACTGCCCACCTACAGGCTTGGAACCCCCCAGAATTTCCACACTTACATGGAGACAAAGCATGGGACGTAAGTTTTACAATCTTGTCTTAAAGTCACAAAGCAATGAAGAAGGAAGGAAGGTAGTACAAACACTATACAATGCAACAATTGATGAAGTTAATAAGATAATTGAAAAGGATAGTAATGAAATTGAAGATGGGGCAGAAAATTCACAAGCATCAACAGCATTGACATGAATTATGCTTAAAATCTTGCGCAATGAAGAATTGAACAATTTAATAATGAAACTGAACAATTTAATGGAAAAATTGATTACACTTTGTATGAACTACATTAATGTAATTCAATATACATATTCTAAACTTGAATGCAAAACTGAGCAAAGCAAGAGCAAAATTGATATCTTTTAGGTCAAAATTGATACCTTCTAAGGTCCAAATTGAAATTTTTCCAGAAAAATGAAAAAAACAAAAAAAACAAAATTTGAAAGGCAAAGCGCGCGCGTGCAACATACGCGCCTATCATTGGGCCGACCCATCTCCCGTCTTATAATGAGACCGTCTCGGCCAAGTTTTAGTGTAAAATTTTAACTTTTTTAGTTCTTCTAATGTTTCCTTAAAACAAGGAGTCACAAATAGGGTTGTTTAGCATATATTTCCTCTGTTCTGATTTACTTGCTACCATTGCATGGGCACAAAGATTAAAAAGTTATTGTGCAATGATGAGCAATAGGTGAAAATTTGCTTTTTTGGAATTTTTTAATATTATTTGTTGAAAAATGAAAAAGAAAAATAGGAGTAATTAGATATAGAGTGGGATAAAATAGGAGTAGGTATAACTTTAAATGATTTGTTTTTTACTAAAAAAGAAAATGTAGCAATTAATATGAAATTTCCCAAAATGAAAAATATAGCGAGTATTATAGAACGGAGGAAGTATATATGATTTATCCGTCTCATACAAGAATCTGTGTTGCTTCGATCATCATGATCATTCTCACCAAACAATTAAATTATGGTTGTTTTGGTTTGCGACCAAATTTTCGGCTAAATGTTTTTATCTAGTCTCTAGAAATGAACATGATAGTTTTTGTTTCACGTGGAATAAATATACTTCATCCATTTCGAAATACTTGTTATATTTTGTTTTTGGGCGTTATTCATCATTTAAGCTTATTTTATATATTGCGGGTAGTATATAAGTAATAATATAGTTAAGTGGGATCTTGTTTGAATTGTCTAATCGCATACTTTCATAATATAAACTTTTTATAATTTTTAAATGTGTATAATTCGACTTATAAATGAACAAAATAATACATTGGATTGCGTAAACAGGTTAAATGTAACAAGTATTATAAAACAGAAAGATATGTAATTAAAGAGAACTAGGACTTATGTAAGAACAAATACCATTTTTTAGAGATAAACATTCATGTTTAACATATAGTCATATACTTTCATCGTTCTGAAATACAATTTACAGTACGAATATTGGCATTATTCATCGTTCAAGTTTATTTCATATATTTTGGGTAATGTATTTGAAAAAACATAGTGAAGCGAGATTTTATTTAAAGTGTCTAACTACATACTTACATAATTTTAACTTTTGTGACTTAACAATATGATGCAAAAAGTAGAAGTCAATTATGTCTGTGTTGGCTGTCTCTTGTACATGTTTTTGTGTTTTTCAATGGAAAATTTCTTCTTCTTCCAAAACAAATAAAAAAATCATTATAAAATAATTTTGCTTTGACAAAACATGCTCTGTATTTTTTAATTCAATATAAAAAATTTGAAAAATACCATGTGAAGTAGAAGGTTTAGAGTTCGATTCCTACCAAGCGCAGGTATCAATTGCCTATATGTTCAAAAATTAAATCTTTGACCAAATATAATGGAACACATAGAATAGAATCTAATAAATTGGACATTAATAATCACTAATCACCCAATTAGTATCAATTAATTATTCATTTATTATGGTACACATTTTAACAATTCAATAATTAGGGCACCATAAATCATTTAGTGTTAGAAAGAGTAATATTCACCTAATTATGTAACATAAATAATTAATGTCCCTACCCTACATATTACATAATGATGTAATTAGGTTTACATTTGTCCAAATTATAAACAGACCAACTTAAACATCGTTCCCTTGTTTGTTCATAACGTGCCGGCTCGTGTGCCGGCTCACGTGCTCTTGCCTAGATAAACTACCCTACTCTCACTACTAATACTCACTGTATTCCACGCTGGCACCATCTTAACACATGACACGTATCCTATTTGATCTCACAAATTCTTGTGAGAGGCGGTCTCTTTGAGAGATCATCTCTAATTGGGTTGGCTCATTAGGGAAAATGTAAAGTAAATATAGGCAATAAGATTTAATGAATAATGAATTGGACCTGAGAGACGTCTCTCTGAAAAACGGTCTCTCAGGAGACTAGCTGATTTGATCTATTTTCCCCTTTGAAATATCTGTTACATGTGGCAATCCGGAATGAGTCGATTAACTCTTGACTGGTTTAGTCATTTGTGATTCGACTTGTAAATTCATTTTAAAAGCATCAAATCTATTAAAATAATATGGTTTGAGTATAAGTCTCGATTAGGGGTGTTTAATGGGTCGGACCTTCATTTTAAGCCCTTATCCGGCTCGTTTCTAGAAGGGGTTTTCGGGCCGAAAAGGCGAAAATGGGTCGGGCCGAGAACGGGCTATATTATAATTAAAATAAAGCGGACTATAAAAGGGCTCAATAAGAGCCAAAAACGGGTCTTTGTAAATAGTATAATTAATGTATAATTTAAATATTATAAATGACAATGTCAATGAAATTATTAATATTTTTCAATTTAATTATTATAAATTGACAAATGGGGATTAAAATAATTTTTAGTAGCAAAAATGGGTCGGGTTAGGCCGGATCGGGCTTTGCAAGCCCGGCTCATTTAAAGCCCATATTAATTTTAAAGGGCAAGTTCGGTCCATTTAAAGTCCATATTAATTTTAAAGGGCTCTTATCCGGCCCGACCCATATTTATTTGACCCCGATCAGGCTCTTATCCGGCCCATTGAACACCCCTAGTCCGAACTACGTACTTTTTCAACTCATCAACTCAAAGTCCCAAACTTCCAATACCTTTCACTTTAGTGCAATTCTTGTATGAGACCGTTTCACGGTGAAATAAATAGATATAACAAGCTAGCCCAAATTAAAAGCATATATTTTAAGTATGAAAGTTAACACTTTTGGTAAATTTACTTGAACTATTTAGCCTAAATTAAAACTGTTTTAGGAAGATATCATTTATAAGTGAGGTTTTTTCGATTCACAAATTTTTACTCGAGACCTTCTTTTGTAAAGACGGCTCTCAAAAGCCCAGTCTAATCTAAATATGTATAATGTATTGTTACAACTCTAAATATAGATTTGGACTGAACTTTTAATAGTTGTCTTTACAAATGACGGTCTCTTAAGAGAGCACATTTTTCCAATTTTATTGGCTAAATTATTGTACATAGTTCACTAGTGGCGCAATCTAGCAGACAAAAGCTTTGAAGATGACATATCACAAACATCTAAAAAACAAATAAAAATAAAAATAGTTAATTTCTTTAGTATAAAGTGTTGTTGTTCCCTATTCCCATAGTTCGGAGCGTATTCTTCCATATTTCCATGCGCTCCTAGGCTCAACCTTTTTTCTCTTTCTTGCTATCATGCGCACCTCTACTATACAAAATTCATTTACTCCTATGCCTAAAATATTTTATTTGTTTGTTTTTATCTAAAATTCCTATTTTGGATTTTAGTATCTTTGTTAATAGATGATCCATTCCTTTGGATAAACCCATGTTCCAATAACCAAATAGGAATTTTTTAAATTTTTAAATTTTTAAATTTCAAAAAACATATATTTTGTTTGTTTTTCTATTTTATATTACTCTTTAACTTTCTAAGAGTTATTATATTTTTCTTTTTAATTCATCTTACTTTGCTTATTTGCTATAATTTTGCTCTAGTGAAAAACACTTTCACCACATTTTTTTACTTTGCTTCACACATTTTCAAATTTTTATTATCATCCACACAGTTTAAATAATCTATTATTTCTTAGTATATGTGTAATACTTCTTGTGATAATTTTTTTTTTAAAAGTATTTTTTTTACGTATATTTTCTGGCTATGTTATAAACTTATACGATTACTATTATTATCACGCGGAGTACTTGTAATTGTAAGTTGTAGCAATAGAAGTGGGATACTATGTTATTCTTGTTTTGTTACATAAAGATAATACTTCTTCATGTTACTTCATCTGTTCCATAATACTTGCTACTGAGTGTGACATGTGTGAAAAAATGTCACCATCAGTAGCAAATATTATGAAACGGAGGAAGTATATTTTAATCAAACATTATGAGGCTTATTACTACTCTATGAATACATTACTTCATTTTGAAATCTACTGTAATTGTTGAATTTTGTTTATAGCGGTTGTATATATATTTTGTATTAAAGTATCAATTTAAGATAAATTTAAACTCATTCATTTTAAAATATGTAGAACTTAATAAGATAATGTAATTTTAAAAACAAAAATATCAATAATTATTTTGGATTGTCTTTAACATTAAGGTGGAGCGATTTTACATAAGAATATTTAGAGTAGACTTATAAGAATAAAATTCATTTGTTAGTTAATTGTATGATTCAAATATTAATTACATATTTTCTAATTATCTAATTAACTATTTAATTTATACCTAAACAAGAATTAATTGACTAATATTCATATTATTTTGATTACAAGATAGACCGAGGGAAAAATACGACTACTAGTATATGTACGAGAAATTAACCTATAATCTTACCTGAAAAATGTGACAGTAGTTCTAACCGGGACAAAATTTAATTATAAAATAAGTCTCTAAGCGTCTCAACTAATTTTATGGTTAGTCAAGTATTAAATAATGCAATTCGTTCATACTTCCTCCGTCTATAATAGTTGCTACTAAGTGTTACATGTTGTGTGAAAACATGTCACTATCAGTAGCAAGTATTATGGAACGGGAGAAACATAATTTCTAATTTACTCTTTTTATACTTCCTCCGATTCTATTTAGTTGTCACATTTCTTTACTTGGCAAATTCATATCAATTGTCACATTTCCTTTTTTGTCAACCTATTTTTACCTAAATACTCCATGTTCACACAAGTAATGTCCAAAATACCCCTATTTTTACTACTTACAATACCTCCACTGTTCTTTGAGAGACATCTCTCATGTCCAGCCAATTAAAGCTTAATGCATACTCTTACTCTGCATTTTACTTTACGTGTCAACCCAATTAGAGATGGTCTCTCAAAGAGACCGTCTATTACGAGAATTTGTGTTACAATTAATATAATCATTTAAATACCCAACTACTCACTTTTTAATAAACCTCACACCACTCTTAATAACCGTGCCCAAGTAAATAGGACATCTAAATAAAATTGAAAGTAGTATGATTTGTATATTTTCTTAGGCCTAGCCAACTTTTTATATTTTCTACTTCCTCGTTCAAATATAGTTACAACGTACGAAAAATAAGCACTATTCACTTATCTCTCTTAAATTGTGATTAATAAGTAATCTATAAGTTAAAACATAGTCAAGTGAGATTTTGTTTGATTCGTTTCGACGTAAAGATTATTAATATCAAATTTTTATAATTTTATATTATACTTAATTTTGATATTAAGGATTGAATTAGTACATTAGACTGCGTAAAAAAGGCAAATGTTGCAAGTATTTTGAAACGAAAGTGTACATCCAATACGCTCCACAGTCTTCCCCATCTGTCTGATTTGTACTTCTGTGAGTGAGCAGTGACCACAGGGCACACTGTCATACCTGTGAATCCCTCTCCCCCACCTTCTTCATCCTTCTTCACTGGAATCCATGAATAAAACAACTCTTCTACTTCTACAAGCTTAAAGATTCCATTTTTCATCACAAAAATCAACAAACAAAACTTCTTTCTTTCTTTTTCTACTGTTTTTGCAGAGAGCATTAGCAGACCTGCTAAAATCCCTTCTTTTCTATGAGTATTTTCTATTCTTCCCATTAATTTTATTGGGTTTTGTGTAAAATTATCAATCAATCTCATATCATTATCATCCACATTATTTTGTTCATCAAAAAATGAAAAAGATTTGATCTTTTTACTTCTTATGGTTTGATTTGTAGCTGTATATTTGATCCTGAAAATACCCCCCAAAATTCCTTTCAATGTGATTGTGATGTAAGCTTACATATTCTGACAATCTCTCTTTTAATTGAAATAAATTGGTTTTTTCTCACTTATAATTTTTCACTCATTATTACTACCTTTTAAAAATCTTCCCTTTTCCCTTTTTATTTTGCTCTAAAGGTCACATTTTTAGTGCAAAAATGGGGATTGGAAGTGGTATCATTCATTGTAATCAACATTTGGGGAAGATTCCTTTGTGGGTTTCAATTAGGGTTTCATGATTTAATTATTTTCTGGGTTTTTTTTTTTGTTGTTGGAAAAATTATAAAGAATGAGTGAATCAGCAAGAAAATCATCATCTTTAGCAATTATAGAGAAAAAACCACACATTCAAAGACCTGGTGGTTGTGTTGGAATTTTTTTTCAACTTTTTGATTGGAATAGAAGATTTGCTAAGAAGAAATTCTTCCCTAAGAAGCTTCTTCCACCTGGTTAGTAATTTATTTAAAATTATTATTTTTTTTGTGAAATTTATGGGAATAATTAATTACCCATTTTGATTTTGGTGATGTTTAATCTGCCAGTTCGTACCAAGGTATCCAAGAAATTCAATGCTGAGGAGAAATTGCCAGTGGCTAAGCATTTATTGGTATGGGAGTAATAATTCTGCTTTTACTATTTCACTCAGAAAAATAATTGATTTGATTTGATGCTTAGAATGTTTCATGTTTATATTTGGAAAAAGTTATTTTGAAAAAGAAATTGTCCTTTGAATTTGCTACATTACGCGGATTGGAGTAAGAGCTTTTTCGGGTTAATGTAGCAAATTCAAAAGTACAGAGAAATCTTGTTGTGTTTTTGATGCAATGTACTTCAGTGTGATTTATGGTGGGTTGGATTTACTTTTGGTGAATTTGTAGATCACTGATGAGGATAATTCAGGTGGGTTTTCAAGTAAAATGAAGAAAAATGGGAGTTTTGAGCCTAAAAAAACTGAAATGCAGGCTCCAGGGTTGGTTGCTAGGTTAATGGGTTTGGATGCTATGCCTGTTCCTATTGTAGAACAAGATGAATCTAACAAGGGTTCTCTTAAGGATTTTAGTAAGGGTAAGGGAGATAAATTCGGGCTTCGGTCTGAGAATGTGTCGGGTAAGGAGTTGAGTTTGAGTCCCGAAAAGGGGAATGTGAGACCACAAAAGATTCAGAAGACGGGTGTTTCGGATAGGAGGCCTGTTACGAGGTTCGGAGCTGAGGCATTGCAGATTAAGAATGTCTTGTCTAGGTCAAGAAAGTATCATCATCATGCGAAGCTTGATTCTCCGGTTAAGAGTCCGAAAATGGGGCGAAATACGTCTAGGTTAATTGATGTAGCTACTAGAATTTTGGAACCCGGGATACAAGCCTCGAACCGTGCTAGGTGTAGTCTTACATATCCAAACTCGACGATACAGTTGATGAGTGAGGTTAGAGGTAACGTTGAAACTCAGGTTTCGAATGCACAAGCTGCTTGTCGGAGTTGTGGCAACGTGATGGATGGTATGGATATGAGATATAATGATGAAGAAATATCTAGAAACGTTGAACCACCTACGCCTAACTTTAGAGAGGTTTTCATTCATGGTATAGAAGAAAACCGGCCAAGTCCAGCGGTATATTTGGAGAATGAAAATGATGTGGTTTTATTGAAAACTAGGTATCAACCTGAATGTGTGACTCCAGCAAAAACCGAAACTACTAGGAATGAAATGCAATCACCACAATGCCATGAACAGATCTCGATAAGTAGGATGTTTACTTCTCAAAAGAATGTGTCCCCTTCTGGTTCGTTGAAACATAGGGCCCAACGACATGGCCAAACGATGCTTGGGGATAGAGTTCCGCCAAAGTCTAGAATGGCAAATACACAGGGCAGAAGAGTATCGTCAGTTGTGAATCCGATTAATGAAACTAAGGATTTCATTGCCCTTAACAGAAATTTGTGTAGGAATCGTCCGAGAGTACCAAGCAAATTTGAGAGCAGTGTGGAGTCTGATAGACGATTTTGCACAGGAAAAAATGATTCTGTAATGACACAAAGAACCTCAGTTAGGAAGAGAAGGACTCTAAACGTTAGCAGGCCGGTTGACACTGCACATTCAGCGAGTTTGCTAGTGGAAAGACCGAGAAGTAATAAGGTCAACATTGTAACCGGAACTGGCACAAAAATCCGTCCCATATCTGCGAATCAGCCTTCCCTTAGAAGTAGGTCTGTCAGTCATAGAGGAAATAAGAGTACTGATATTGTTTCCTTCACCTTTAGCTCCCCTGTAAAGTCAACCATCGGAACAACTTCTGATGAGTCGGGTACAAAACAAAGGGACATAAGTTGCTCGGACGCTAATGAGAATTTACCGCAGGAAGTGGAAAATAATAGTGTGAAAAGGCCTTTGGGTAACTATTTTCGGGTGAATGGAGACGCTCTAGGTGCTCTATTGGAGGAAAAGTTGAAGGAACTTTCACACCAGGTAGAAAACGAAGGAGCAACCGGACGAACTACTGCTTCAATTCTTCAGGAACTTATATCTGCCTTGACAGCTGAGAGACCAGTTTCATGTGAAGATGGATCCCAAGACAATGTTACAAAAGATTCACAAAGTGATAGTGAATCTCAGGTCAGTGGCTGACTTGTATTGCTTGTGTTTTCAGACGGTATTTTGAATTAGTACAATTAATCAATAATCCATGAAATGATATGCATATATCTGGGCTAGAGGTGTTCAAAACAGACCTGATGACCTGATATGTACCCGACCTTGAAACCAAACCTGACTTCAAAATGAATATAAAATAATGTAAAAATCAATGTGGACACAACACCGGGATTTTAAACGACCCCAAACATCTGACCCGAAATTGATCAGAAATGAACACTTCTAACCTGGGCTATTTCACTCTCACTTGAAATAAGATGATCGTTAAATTTTTTTAAGGTGTGGTCAGATCTGAATATCTTGATATACAAATAGTTTCCTTACCATAACTTGAAGAGAACATGTCGTACATAACAATATACAATTGCCCCAATGCCATTACATGCTATCAGGTGCTTATAACATTCTATTTCCCCAATGCCATTACATGCTATCATGTGGAGTTCTTATGTACGTGAAATTGCATATGAAGTTTGCTACCAAGGGTCACTCGAAAACAACCTCTTTGTTATCACTAACAAGAGTAAGGTTGCATACATTCGATCCCCAAAACGTTTTTTAGTGCATGCATCATTGTTGCCCATCAAGTTTGTGATTATCATTGACGGTTGATACGTTAGATTCAGTTATTGGAAGTTCAAGATTTTCTCTGGATTTTGTTGTAGGCTGTGCACTTCTTTTAGTCTTTCTGTCATGAACTTGACCGAGGTGCATTTGCTTCTCTTTTGGATATGCTGTGACAAAAGAATGGCTTGGATGGATGCAATTAGTTAACTCTCAATTAAGCATAGGACATGCACGCAACTACTTACGGTGTATAATATGAGCAGAAAAATCATAGTATAGTCATCTTTAGATGGTGAACAGTGTTTACTAATCTCGAAGAATAACCGTTACTTTTAGTCCCACCAATCTGTTTCCGGTTTGATCAGAATCGACTAAGGATAAATATCTTTTTCTATTCACCTCTTTTCACTTGTATTTTTTATTTGAGGTAGGATAGAGGGTCCCTATAGGTAAGGGGAAAGGGAAATAATCGGTCCCGTACATGGTGAAAATTGAACCCTTTATAAGGATGAAAGGAAAAAACCTCAACCACTTGATTAACGCATATTAATTCATACATTTCGAATAGATAGTATTGGCAGCTTTTTCCCCTTTCTCATGCATTTCTACCTATACATTGACATGTTATTAGAGTAAACGTTACTATTGGTATCAAACTCGTAGGAACAGAAAAGGATATATAATTATTGACATTTGTTCATATTTGTTCACATTCCTAAAGCCTAATAGTTGTACGCGTTTGGTTGGGGATCTTTACATATTTTCAAATATTGCTCAATGATAATCTGGTGATTTTGTTCTACTTGCTTGGAGTACTGCCTGTGGTCCCTTGTGGTATTGAGAATGGGTGTTGTGTGGGGGACTAGGGGTTGATTATTACTATTTGATGCTTGCCCATTTTCTGACACAATGGGTCCGTTTTTTGGTTTCTAATAGGCCAACTTGAGGAGCAAAGGATGTCCGGACGGATTTACTCGTGATAAAAACCATCTTAGCCCAGGATGTGTTCTTGATGCATCCTTTTCAAATGATAGCTGCATATCAAGCAGCATGGACGATAATTCAGGTAAATCATGTCTGAAAATAATGTGAACCCGTCTTATTTTGGTTCGTTTAACATTATCAGAAGTGTTTATTTTCGGTACATATCTTCAATAATATGACTTCAGATTTGTGCTATGATACAGTACCTGCACCTTTCGTTGATGTTGAACTTTTGGATCTTTTGGATTCTGCGTCCTCGGTTAATAAGCCTCGTGGCTGTGGCGTTATGGTGGTGACGGATCTTGTAAACCGTACTGCAGCCGAACTACAGAACGTGGATCGTGTACATTCCCGATTAACTGCAACCAAGCTTGACTATATACAGGAGATTGTATTGAATGCCGAACTCCTATTTGGTAGTAACGAATCATCCGATACATATAAATTTCTCGATTTTCTTCTAGGCCCGTTTCTAGATGAGCTAGAATCCCTTGTCATTGCAGCATGGAAAAACAGCATCATTCTCGGAATTGAGGTGAGAAAAGAGGCGAACCCGTTAAGACGTTTTCTCTTAGACTGTCTTGTAGAATGTCTCGATATAAAATACATTCAGCACTCTAATTCTGGGTTCAAGACATGGAGTAGGCTACCAAAGAGCATCGACGCAGAACTTCTGATAAAATCGTTCGATGCAGAAGTTAGAAAATGGATTAGTTTTGCCGGGAAATCAGCAGACGAGATTATCGAAAGAGAAATGAGTACATCGTTGGGAAAATGGACGGATTTTGAGATCGAAGCGTTTGAATCTGGTGCAGAAATCAGTCAGCACATAATTCAGGTTTTGGTTGATGAAATTGTGACAGATTTGTGCTTATGCTAATCTTACTAAAGATGCAGTGTGACTAGTTTTAACTCCTAGTATCCCCCTGATGAAAATTTTTGTACAAACGAAATCGAAGGGAAACCGAAGGAAAATGAGTTAAGTTTTTTTCACATAGTAGTTTAGAAGTATTAACTAGATTGTTGTAGTAAATGTAGTTGTATCAAATGTACTTGGTTAGATGCAACAACCTTAAATGATTTTGCCTACCTTAATTTTGTCCATGAACTTTGTAATTCCCGCCGATGAATGCAGTAGAATCCATGTGGATGACAGACTATTGGTTCATATAGTCGATCTCAATCTTTTAGAACTAAGGCGTTGATATTGCCTTGTAACTGCCGAGTTTGTCTATAAGTTGATGAGATGATTAAATGAAGCTCAATGTGTACAAATGTCCTATGTTTTCTTCGAGCGGAAAACATCGTTTTTGTCGAATCAAGTTCAACAATAGAATGTGTTTTCTTGGCAACTAAACCAATTATTAAACTTTGGCACAAAATAAACATGTAGGAATTTAAACTCACATCGGAATTCATTTGAAGTTCTAATGATAAAATGAAAATCACACTTATATACACATGAATTTGCCTCTACCCTTCCATTACAATCTTACATTATACTTATATAAAGTGTATAACCCATCAAGAAAAAAATATTTAAAAGAAAAGTGGCAATCTCCGGCCAAAAAGAATTTCAATCAAACAACTACCATCCACATCTCATCATTTCAACGCTATTAATTGACTCTCATTCAGACCGCATAATTCAAAATCGCATAAGCGACTCCAATCCAATTGGAGAAACCCAAGTATTATTAAGCGACTCTCATCCAGATCTCATTATGCCAACGCCATTAAGCGACACCCATCTGAATCACATGATGTCAATTAAATTCTTTTTAAAAAAATGATCAACTACATGATCATGTTTCTTTATCAATAATATCTAAACACAGTACTCTTCCTCAACAAATTTCCACCCTTTCTTCCACCTTTATTATCACCATTAATGGCATTAGAAGCTGCAATTGATAAACCCTTTAATTCTTCAAAATTAGCATAACTTTTCCTTCCCATCATCAACTTCCCATTACTCTGTTTTTCCCCAGAATTCACAGATTTACTTCCTAAACCTCCCAACTTTGCTTCTTTTCCATACATTTTCTCCCTTTTCGACATCGATGGCGGCGGTGTTACACTCTTCTCATACCTTGGAATACGATTCTCAGTCGGTTTCCTATTCTCTTTCCTCACAACTGAAGAAAAATCAGGAACAGATTGTGCCAAAACAGAGTACCCCTGTTTTTTACTGTTACTCTGAGGAATCCCTTGGAATCTTACACTCTTTTTTGCTGGAGAAAATTCTGATTTGGGTGCTTCTAGAACTTTCTCATCTTCATCAAGTTTGAGTCTTTTAGATTGAAGCTTTGATTCTCTGAGTCGGGCATATGCGTTGTATCGTGGTCCTCTTTCTATGGAGAAAGGATCAGCCATTAATTCAGGGGTTTTTGGGCTTGATTTGAACGGATCGATTACAAAATCAGAGTAATTAGAGAGAATTGGGGAATTCGGATCAATAATTGAATGAATGGATCCGATATTTTCTGCCATTGTTGCACAAATTGAGTTTTTGTGGGTGGTTTTAAGAATATATTTGAATTTCCAACGGTCGAATATATGGAGGAAGAAGAAAGTAGAAGTATTTTTGGGTTATGGTGTCTTTAATCAATAATTTGTTTTTTCTTTCCTAACGTTCTGATTGAGATTTTGATAGTGATTGGTGTCCTTTTTGAGGGTCAAAAAAGGAAGATGAATAATTGGCGCAATTTGAGCCGTTGGATAAGGTAGAAATTTTAAGAGCCGTTTAGTGTGTAAAGGGTTAGTCAATCATATTTTGTAAATTATCACAAAAAAATTAAAAAATAATAATAAAATTAAAAAAAAATTAAAAAAAACAAAACTATCACCCTATTACATTCTAGTATATACTTCCTCCGTTCTATAATACTTGTTACATTTTTACGCAATTCAATGCGCTATTTTGTTCATTTATATGTCAAATTATATACATTTAAAAATTATAAAAAGTTTATATTATGAAAGTATGCGATTAGACGATTCAAACAAGATCTCACTTGACTATATTATTACTTACATATTAGCCACAATATATAAAATAAGCTTAAACGATAATAGTATCCAAAAAAAATATAGCAAGTATTTCGGAACGGAGGAAGTAAGTGATTTATTAACTTTATAAATAACCATTATTTACTAAGACATTATCTTATGCCACATGCCCACATTGTCTCCTATAATGTTTTGGGCCTTTTCTGCAAAATGTTACTCCTTTACACTTTGGGCCTTCTATCAAGAACGTATAATGGTGAGATAGATTTAACATTCAACCCTCCTTGTATAGTTCGTTTTACCAAAATACGAATTCATACAAAATGCCCATAATGTTAAAAGTTTCTAATATTTAAAGTTTTAATTTCAATATTCAAAATAATGTAATAGTATTCATTAAGTAATGGTGAGTATTAAAAGTACTAACACACATTCTTAAATGAGATGATCATGTGTGGGATCATCTTTATTGAGCTGGCTAATATTTATGTAATGTGTTAAAGTAATCAGTTATAATTTTAAACTGAACAATTAGAGAAATACATTAATCATATAAGCCCGTCCTATGATAAGACGGTTTCATACAAAATGAGTTAACTAAAGGAGAAATTGTGTACTTTCAAAAGCGGTTTAATGTCCTATATTTCTCTCGAAAGCAATAAATGATACTCTCTCAAATTTACAACTATTGTCCCATTTACTTTTTCACAGTTGTCGAGGCAACATTTTAACCCTTAATATCTCTAATTATTCTTAATCAAAAATTATAAAAAGTTGATATTAACAATCCTTGTATCAAGACGTATCGAACAAGATCCCATGTGACTATATTTTAACTTATAGATTAAAAATAAAATACAAATTAAAAGTGATACGTGAATAGTGCCAAAAAACAAATGGGACATTTGTTTTGAATTGGAGGGAGTATAAAGCATACTCCTAGCAACTAAAAAATATGGAGAAAATATTTGATATTGGTGATAGTCTGATGGATGCTCTAATTTATTATATAATAATAATATCTCTCTATTTCTACCAGTTAGTTAATAATTTTATTATATCTATTATTTTACTTTGTAATAATATTCTCACCAGTTTGCACATCATTTTATACTTTTAATCGTCCTAACAATATTCTTAATATTTTTCTCCAAATGTTTATATATATAATATATTTAATACGTGTGAAAGTGCTCATATATACAAACCCTATTGTATACTTCCTCTGTTCCGAAACACTTGCTGCATTTTATTTTGGGGCACTATTCATCGTTTAAGCTTATTTTATATATTGCGGCTAATATGTAAGTATAATAATATAGTCAAGTGGGATCTTGTTTGAATCGTCTAATCGCATACTTTCATAATATATTTTTTTTTGAGATAGCATACTTTCATAATATAAACTTTTAATAATTTTTAAATGTGTAAAATTCGACATATAAATGAATAAAATAGTACATTGAATTGCGTAAAAAGGTTAAATATAGCATGTATTATGGAATGAAGAAAGTATATATATATATATATATATATATATATATATATATATATATATATATGGATTACCACTTCTCCTCTTTTTTTTTAAATTGTCTCGATGTAAACATCAAATTTTTGTAATTTATTAAGTTTTTTTATCATACAAATATGAAATTAAAGATTAAATTTATTTATTCCTTGAACAGAGGAAGTACATATTAAGGAATTTAAAGTGTTCATAATAACTAACCTTAATAAAAAAAAAAAAAATAACTAACTTTAATCTAAAACACCAAGTCAAAAACCAATAATAGTAACTAAAAACTAAAATCTTAAAACCAAAAAAAAATCAATAAAAATTCTTCTATAATCCTAATCTAACAACGAATAACCGACAAAGAAATCTAAATATGGAAGGAAGGAGCAATTTGATGCAGCAAATAATCCGCCATGCGGGAATAAGCTTGTTGCGTTAAGTGTATTCCGTCCCAACTAATATATCGACCCGGATTCGAACAAACTGATGCTTCTTTGCTTCCGCACATTTTCATCAAATCGAAATTATTTGGATGATCAGTCGCACCACAACATGCATTATGCACATTCTGTCCATCAAAACCGAGTGCAACTGCATCCCTTAGAATCGAAGACAGAGCATTGTAGTAATCTCCATACACAACATTACTTGTTGGATACTCCTCTTTTATCTCTTTGATTGCTTCTTGTAGTGCTTTATTATGAACCTTTGCGAATCCGTTTAGACCCTTTAAGCATCCTAGATCATCGTATTGTGTTTTATCCTTTGATTGGAATGAAGAAAGATAGATCGGTAAACACCCGATCGGGAAATTTCCTGGGACTATTATATGATTGGAGTGGGTTTGATTGATTATTTGAATTACAGCCTTTTTGATTGCACCCACTACTTCTGGAACCATATTCATCTGTACTTCTTCTATTGTTTTGTTCTGTAAGAGAGCGTAGTTATAATCATTACCCCCTGTTTCGATCACAAACAGAGATTTTTTCATCTTTTTCTCGCATTCGAATGCGGTTTTGGAACAGACGGAATCCAGATAAGATTGGAACCACTTTAACTGAACAGACAGAGAACTGTTTGTAACCGGTGAAAAAACCCCCTTTAAAAGCAAAGAAGCACTGTCTAAGGCGGTGGAGCCAGCGACGGCGAAGTTAACCCCTTGGTGAAATATGGCTTGTTTGTCAAGGTAGGGCAAAAGTAGAGGGACATTAAAGTATTGAGCGAAGAAATCGATCATCAAAAGACCATCAGAACATCTTCCGGTAGGATGATGAATAGTCTGTCCAT
Source organism: Amaranthus cruentus (assembly GCA_019425755.1). Lineage (NCBI taxonomy): Eukaryota > Viridiplantae > Streptophyta > Magnoliopsida > Caryophyllales > Amaranthaceae > Amaranthus > Amaranthus cruentus. Next base: position 14,700,013 of record CM033466.1, read on the forward strand.
AAGGGTAGTTTGCAAAGTTAACAGCGCCGATTGGGTTTTCGATGACGAGATTTCCGGTGTCGCTAATGGAGTCGCCGAATTGGTAAATGGAATCGAACATTGATATTTTGTTAGGGCGGTTATGTTTAGGGATGGGAGATATAATTATGGGATGGGGATGATGATGAAGATCGTGCAAGGTAGCCATGGATGACAGGATTGATAGGGATGAAAGGAGGAGAAAAAAAAACATTAACGAAGAAGAAGGCATGATAATGATAAGAAGGAATAAGATGATTGAATTAATGAAGGATTGAGAGAGTTTAGGTATGAGTGAGGAGGAATAATAAGAGTTGTAGAATGTAAAGACTGAAAGTAAAGAACGAATGCGCTATTTATAATTTACGGAATGGATTTGGGCTTTGGGCCTAGGCTTAGTTAGTTATAAGGTCCTACTTCTACGACTAAAAATAGGCGTATATATTTTAATAATAAGAGTTTTTTTAGGAATAAACTAATTTTTAGTAAATAAATTTAATATAGAAATTAACCTATTTTAGAAAATTACGTAAAAAGTCAAATATAACAAAGATAATATATTAAATTGGTTCGTTAAAAGTAAAATATTACAAAAATAATATATTAAATTGAATAAAAAGTCAAATATAACAATATAATAAAAGCACAATTTAAACTAAAAACTTAAACCCAAATTTTATGGAGTATAATAATATTTCTACCTAACTTACAATATATGGAAAATTCAAAACCCAATAATTTAGGATCGTTGGCCGATTTTTGAGCTGCATTGTGAATGGTTGTTTCAAAACTTGATTGTTAAATAAGGGTGATGTATCGTACCATTTGTTAGTAGCAAGGGTTGAATTTGATGACCAAAAAGGCCTACGTTCGAGACAAACTTAACTAAATCCTACACGTATTTAGAGGCGGAACAAAACTTGACATTTTTTTTAAAAGTCCTGTGCAGTTTCAAATTTTTTTTATATGATCAAACATGACATAAATCAATTTAAATTCGTGTCGAATATATATATACATAATGTGAATGTGAACTCAGAACATGTCTACATTAAAGTCAACAATTAAACGAATTTTTCTTTTTATGCATTTGTTAATTACGTTACGTAGAGACGTTTATGACATTTATTTAATTGAATTTTATCAAGTATTTTTAAGTGGTAAGATATTTAACTTCAACTTTTGAGTTTTTTTAATTGAATTTTTGGGAATGGTGCTTTCAGTTTATTTAAAAGCAGACATCATATTAATTTTTTTTTGTTGAAGTAAGACATCATATTAACTTTACATCATATGTTAGAGTATATAACATATCCTGGGGCTTCAAACCAACTCAACCAAAAGCTTAAGCTCATCGTTGAAGCCCCAGAATATGTTATATACTCTAACAATATATATATATAGAGTAAAAAACACATAATTTCTAAAAGGAATAGAAATTAACTTGTTTTTCAAAATAAATTTAATATAATATAAACTTCCTTAAATAATGGAAAATAGTTTGTGACTTTTTTTTTCTAAAATTTTATCCGATTTTATTTTTTCTAACCTATTATAATCATAACGTTATTTTTTTAAAAAAATCTTAATCACAACGTTATTCCACAACTAAAATGCATAGTATTAGGAACGCAAATTTTAATACTCCTAATAAGTAGATTACAGGATTATGAAAAAAAAACTATTCACGTCACGCCTTAAATCTAGCCCAAAAAACAAACACTTTATTTTTTAAGTGACAAATAACAAAAACTTGAAATATATTGAATGAACAGCTACTCTCTTGAGAGATCGTCTATAGTATAGACGTCTTTTAAGACCTCAGCTCATATCTCCCTTTTAACTTATAAAACCACCAATTAGTTTTATTTTAATTTACAAATTGGGTCAGCCTCAAAACTTGAGACTTCTATTGCATAGACGGTCTGAAGTAAGAATTTGTGTTGAATGATAGGATTAGGAATAGGAATAAAAATAGGAATAATTAATTAATCACCTCTAACAAAAGATATTATCATCAATATAAAAAATAAATACATAGTTGTACTTATAACATAATCATAAATTTAAAAAAAAAAAACTTGTACAAGATTCAACCTTTTGTACTGCTCAAATACAAAGCAATCAGTTTTAATTTGTTTGGCTTTGTGTACAAGTCTTATTTTGATGACCAAAAAGGCCCACGTTCGAGATCAAACTTAACTAAATCCTAAACGTATTTAAAGGCGGAGTAAATATTAACAAACCTTATAAAAATTTTGTATAATTGATCAAACATGAATATATATCATACATAATGTGAAGTCATACCATCTTTACATTAAATTCAATAATTTATTGGCATTTTCTTTTTATGCATTTGTTAATTACTGTTGAAGTGCCCATGTGTTACCCACATGTGAGTTGTCCCACATCGGAGAAAGAGAAGAGTATGCATCACTTTATATACTCAAGGAGTAACTCCTACTATTATCAATTGGTTTTAGTGATGAGTAAACTACTTATTCTCCTTGTTTGGGTTGCCCAGGCTCATTTTCTAAATTCTATCAATTACTTAGAGACATTTATGACATTTTTTTAATTGAATTTTATTAAGTATTTTTAAGTCTTAAGATATTTAACTTTGCCTTTTGAATTTTGGAATTAATTTTATTAACTTGAAATAAATTGGTTTTATCAAAAAATAAAATTTTACTTTGTTATTACTAATGAAATTATAAATCAAATAATATAATGGTTGACTATATTTTAAGTCATAGATTGAAAATAAAATATATACTAAAAGATTATTTGGTGCTTTATAACCAATTTTGTTTTTAATCTGAATCTGAAGTTTTGTAAAAACAAATTTAAAAACTAACATAGTAATACGAAGTAGAAGTACCTTGATGAATAGTATTCAAAGAGTAACACAGTAACATGTTTTCACAAGTAAATAATACTTTCAATAAAAAAACAGACATCATTGCATTCATATTACTAATAAAAACTAGAATTTTACTACATTAAAAATTAACAAAAATTCTTCTATGATCCTAAGCTAAGAACGAATAACTGAAAGAAATCTAAGTATCGAACGAAGGAAGAATTTGATGCAGCAAATAATCAGACATCCGAGAATACGCTTGTTGTGTCAAGTGAATTCCATCCCAACTAATATATCGAGCCGGATTCAAACAAACTGATGCTTCTTTGCTTCCGCACATTCTCATCAAATCGAAATTATTTGCATGATCGGTCGCACCACAACATGCATTATGCACATTCTGTCCATCAAAACCAAGCGCAACTGCATCCCTTAGAATCGAAGACAGAGCATTGTAGTAATCTCCATACACAACATTACTTGTTGGATACTCCTCTTTTATCTCTTTGATTGCTTCTTGTAGTGCTTTATTATGAACCTTTGCGAATCCGTTTAGACCCTTTAAGCATCCCAGTTCATCGTATTGTGTTTGATCCTTTGATTGGAATGAAGACAGATAAATCGGTAAACACCCGATCGGGAAATTTCCAGGGACTATTATATGATTGGAGTGTGTTTGATTGATTATTTGAATTACAGCCTTTTTGATTGCACCCACTACTTCTGGAACCATATTCATCTGTACTTCTTCTATTGTTTTGTTCTGTAAGAGAGCGTAGTTATAATCATTACCCCCTGTTTCGATCACAAACAGAGCTTTTTTCATCTTTTTCTCGCATTCGAATGCGGTATTGGAACAGACGGAATCCAGATAAGATTGGAACCACTTTAACTGAACAGACAGAGAACTGTTTGTAACCGGTGAAAAAACCCCCTTCGAAAGCAAAGAAGCACTGTCTAAGGCGGTGGAACCAGCGACGGCGAAGTTAACCCCTTGGTGAAATATGGCTTGTTTGTCAAGGTAGGGCAAAAGTAGAGGGACATTAAAGTATTGAGCGAAGAAATCGATCATTAAAAGACCATCAGAACATCTTCCGGTAGGACGATGAATAGTCTGTCCATAAGGGTAGTTTGCAAAGTTAACAGCGCCGACTGGGTTTTCGATGACGAGATTTCCGGTGTCGCTAATGGAGTCGCCGAATTGGTAAATGGAATCGAAGATTGAAATTTTGCTAGGGTGGTTGTGTTTAGGGATAGGGGGTATAATTATGAGGTGGGGATGATGATGAAGATCATGCAAGGTAGCCATGGATGACAGGATTGATAGGGATGAAAGGAGGAGAAAAAAAAACATTAACGAAGAAGGCATGAGAATGATAAGAAGGAATAATAAGATTGAATTAATGAAGGATTGAGAGAGTTTAGGTACGAGTGAGGAGGAACAATAAGAGTTGTAGAATGTAAAGACCGAAAGAAAGGATGCGCTATTTATAATTTACGGAATGGATTTGGGCCTAGGCTTAGTTAGTTATGAGGTCCTACTTCTACGAGTAAAAATAGGCATATATATTTTAATAATAAGAGTTTTTTTTAGGAATTAACCCATTTTTAAAAATAAATTTAATTCTAATAATAACCAGAACTTGTTAATATATTTCAATAAAAGGGATAGGCAATAGAAAAAAAAAAAGAAAAGAAATTAACTTATTTTTGTAAATAAATTTAATATAGAAATTAACTTATTTTAGAAAATTGCGTAAAAAGTCAAATATAACAAAGATAATGTATTAAATTGGTGCGTCAAAGGTAATTAGGAAATAAGTTGACGTATTTTTTATATTAATAGAGATAGGAATACCTTACCATATTTTTAGGATTAGTTTTGTTGAATAAAAAAAGTAATTCTAAAAATAGTATAATTTTTATTAAAATAATTAATTTTTAAATTAATTTTTAGAGTTAATTTAATATAGTATAATTTTTTTAAAAATAATTGAGAATTATTACAAATAAATGATTGAAAATTATTCTAGATTTTTTGTTTGTATCTTATTTTTAAAACAAGAAATAATAAATAACGGATAATATATTTGAATGATAGATAATAGCAATAACAATAGGTTAACTTATCTCAAAAATTAATTTGTTAAGTATAAATTTTCTAAATAATTTTTTAGACTTTTTCTTTTAAAATTCTATCTTATTTTTTTCACGATTGTTTTTAACCAATGTATAGGTTTAGCTGTTAAGACAATAAATAATTTATTATTTTTAATTCAATAAAAACATCTAATAAAATAGATATATGTATTAATTTTCAAAGAATATTCTCGATGAAATTTCAAATAGTTATAATTTTATTTTTTATAATAGGTTTTGCCAAGTACTGAACTGAACAGAACTAGACTTACTGCGAACTTTAGCAGAAAAACAAACCCAAGTCATTCATCCAGAAACATAGCTTTTCACAGACGAAAACGTGCACCATACTACAGCTTAACATAATCGGAGCTTCATCACTTCAGCGATCGACAATGATTGTTCGACGTTCAAGCATTACAACTGCACAACAGAAATACAGAATCTTAGCATATAATATATACTTGCCTATATACGTTCTAATTGATCCTCCGATGAAAACGACTGGCATAGGACTGTGCTAATCACTAATCAGAATGCTGCAGCATATACAGAGTCAAAATTCAGAGAAATTACCAAGTTGAATGATGGGTATGTTTGTTTTGCATTCAAGTATTCCGCAAGTATTACATATTGGCCTTTCTTTCCCACCGTTCTTTCGTGTCTAGCCTGTCAATTGAAGCAATGAACACGAATACCCGTATAAGATAACACACTACACAGTACACAAATCATTGCCGTACAATCATCTATCATACCTGTTATATATCCCACTCAAAAACGCGATGATTAAAGTTTGGGAGGGTTAAATGATGGTAGACCATACCCTTATCAAAGGAGATAAGGCGGTTGTGGTCCGTGTGAACATCGACTAAAGCAAGACTACTGTAATATAATCACAACACATACACGTATTCGATAAATAGGAAAGAGAGTTATGGTAGCTTAAAGAAAATTACCCCCAATGCAACTTTTTCTTCTTCAATACAGGATGTAAATCGACATGGGAATTTGACGATGATCCTTCATTACTATCCTCGTCTTTTGAGCAGCTTCTAGCAGTTGAATCTTTCAACTCTTTATCGATAAGGTCATTCACACATCCTTGTTTATCAATTTCTTCACTTACTTTTTCTTTTTTATCTGAAAATTGCCAAACATATTGCAAAAATCCATTTAACATCCCATATCTGTCAGACAAAGTAATAGCTCAAATCATAGTAGTCATATAATTGATGATGCAATTAATAGAAAGTTGATGAACCTTTGGGCTTCCGTTTGTTCTTTATCTTTGTTTTCATTTGCAAACGCCTCTTATGCAATTCCTACGAATGAAAATCCGATTACACACATTGCAAGTTCGCAAGCAATAACCACAATGGAACTTAATGCATAATATAACATTAACTGGCCTGAGAATATCAGTGAGTCACTCAACATATGAAAAAATTGAAACAAGTGCAAGCAAACAAACGAAAAAACAAGTTTATTACAGGTTACAATAGAAGCATTGCAAGTTTTTGCTCCTAAAGTATGGTCGGACTTCTTTGTTCTTTCAACCCTCCCCGAGTTCTGATCATAGCTTCTATACGGGATATAGGAGGTATTAAGAGGTTGATTAGAAAGAAAAAAAACAAACAATTTTATTACAAGTTACAACGGAAGCGTTGCAAGCTTTGGCTCCTAAAGTATGATCTGGCGTCTTTCAACCTTCGCCGAATCCTAATCATAGCTTCTATATAAGATATACATTGTATGATGATAATGATTAGGAAATAAAAACAAACAATTTTATTACAAGTTGCAAAAGAAGCATTACAAGGTTTTGCACCTAAAGTATGGAATTGTGTCTTTCAACCCTCCTAGAATCATGATCATAGCTTCTATATGGGATATATGTGGTATGAAGATGATGATTAGAAAAGGTAAATTTCTACCATTTTTGATATTCAATACAAGGAAATGATTTATAACTTGTTATTCAAATCAGAATTCATGTAAGAACATGCATAATGCTTCAACTTCCCAAAAAAAGTAAATTTCTACCATTATTTTGATATTCAATACAAGGAAATGATTTATAACTTGTAATTCAAATCACAATCCATGTAAGAACATACATAATACTTCAATTTCCACCAGTTAAAAAGGAAATCAAAATACATTCAGCATATGCCCAAATAAATGGCAAGAAAAAAATTGAAACCCTAAATCAAAAATTGATAAGTTGAAACTTAGAAGCAATTTACAGAATTATTGAAATCAAATCAAACCCTCTTAACTACAACAGAAAAACAATTTGATTTGTTAGTAATGCAAACTTACACTCTTTATCCGATAATCAGCCAAAGAAACTAGGTTTTTATTATCCAAGTATAATTGACCAAATTTCTTAATTATAAGGCGAAAAGAGAGAAGATGAATGATTAAACTAGAAATCGGAACAAGGTTTGAGAGAAATACCCGAAATTTGGCGAGTTGAGCTTGGGAGATTGCAGAAGATTTGAAGTTGGGTGTTCTATCATCTTCCTCCATTGTTGCTTCTCAATTTTTTTCTTCTGAAAACGTACTGGATTATTGGGTCTTAATCGACTCTTTTGTTTGGGTTTGGTCCAAAAATTCCTAATTAATCACAATCTTTTCTAAATTACCATAAAATGATAAAATAAATTAATTATTAATAAAGTAAATAAAATAAGAAAAATAAGTTAAAAGCCTAACAGCCTCACCCTATCACATTTTTTCACACAAGGGTGATTTGTCAATATTATAAATCACCGTATTTTCAAAAAAAAATAAAAATAAATCACTGTTATTTGCTTAGATTTTCTCAGTTTGGTTCATGTTAGTCTTGTCTTGGTCATTAAAACCCAATGGCCAATTTAGGGATTAGGGTTGCTAAAAGTAGATTCAAACTCATAAAAAACCTTCCGAAAATTTTAAAAAAATAAAAATGTAAGTCTTGCATGCAATTGTTTCATTGTGAAAAGGGCTTATACAAGCACTTCAAATCATTTATATTAAAAATTTAAAAACTATTTCTAAAATGTCTTTTTTTTCAATAAATTAGAATTGAGGCAATCCATATTAAGTTGTCTCACGATGAAACGATCTTAATAAAAAATTCGTAAAAATATTATTCTTTATGCGGAGACGAGAACCAAACCCTTGTTACGGTGATGAAAAATTTTCATTACACTAACTATAGTTCTTAAAATTGACCTAAGTCTAATACAAAAGTTGATGTGAGATATTGATCATAAGACATACTTCCTTTGTTCCATTATACTTGTTATATTGGACTTTTCACGCAATTTAATGTGTTAATTTGTTTATTGTATGTCAATTATACACATCTAAAAATTATTAAAAGTAAATATTATGAAAGTATGCGAGTAGACGATTCAAATAAGATCTCACTTGACTATATTTTTACTTACATATTAGCCACAATATATAAAACAAGCTTGAACGATGAATAGTGCTCAAAATCGAAATGTAGCAAGTATTTCAGAACGGAGGAAGTACATGACAACTTTTGGTATGATACTAACCAAAATAAACTAACTCAAAATCAACTTAAACTCAAACAGATAAAAAGTATCTTGATTTGGAGTCGAATTGCATCTAATATTAACCCTAACATGAATTTAACTTAACTTAAACTCAAAAGTTAAAATTAACTTGTATTGATATTGACTCCATATAACTTTAACCCATGATAACTTGGGGCTCAACCTGATACGGATACAAATATTGAGTTGACCATGAGGTATTAATGTTAGTGTCTGATAATTGACCCGAGCTTAAGTTGTTCATTTATGACTGGACACATACATGACTACTTTTTTTTTTACAAATCCCAATTAATGCCTAAAAACGCCCACATTCAAGATCAACTCAACTCAACTTCACACGTACTACCTCCGTTCTTATTTACTTGCACCATTTGCTTTTTCACACTTCCCAATGCACGAATTCAATCGTTAATATCTCTAGTTATACATATCGAAATATTATAAAAACTCAAAATTAATAAACTTTGAATCGAGACGATTCAAACAAGATCTCATATGACTATGTTTTAACTTATAGATTACCGACAATATAAAAGTCAATTTGCTTAATGAATAGTACCGAAGTCAACTATGTTGCAAGTAAATAAGAACGGAGGAAGTATCAACTTGTAGAGGCCCAAACTTGAATTAACTTGGTATATATTTGACAAAAATCAAGGTAAAAGTGACCAAAGATATTATTTTTATGACATATAGCTCGATTTCAACTTTTTTTTAGATTTTAAACTCAAATTTATCAGATTCGAATACAACTCAAATGTAGTTTCAATTAATTAAAAATATATAATACAAACGTAGAACATCTATACATCAAGCATGATATAAATCGATTTAAATTCGACTTAAATATATATATTATAACTCAGTAGTCAGTACATCTATTTATAAACCTTAAACTTTTTATGGCACCTTTCTTTTTATTTATTTGTAGATTACATTGAGATTTATTTAATGGTATGTTTGGGAATGAGGATTTCATTTGCAAATATGGATTTCGCTTAAAGTTGATGTTTGGCAATAACAAGAATTTAAATTTGGATTTGAGTCAAATCCATCAATGTTATAAAGTAATTATTTAAAATGAGGATTTGAGAATGACACTCCAATCCTTGTCATTTTAAATTCTTTATTATGATTTTATAATTGAAATCCACAATTTAAAATGAAATGTGTGTTTCCAAACGCATCCTAATTGAATTTTATTAAGTATTCTTAAGTCTTAAGATATTTAACTTTGACTTTTGAAGTTTTTTTTTAAATTAATTTTGTTCATGTCATGTACTTAGATGCAGATTGCAGACATTATACTAACTTGCGATTAAAGCCATTACTTTTTGGGAGTTCAATCACTTATTAAATATGTGTAACTCTTGTTAGTGTGAAAAATTGTATATACTCGTTTTACTTGTCCTATTTGATTTTTCAATATTATTCATTAATTAATCTTATGATGTGATTTATTCTCAATCTATAAGTTATAACATAGTCATGTGAAATTTTGATTAATTCGCTTATTGTAAATGTTATTAATATCAACTTTTTATAATTTTACTCGAATACAATTAGAGATAATTGATTGAAAATATGTCATTGGCAAATATGTCAAAACAAATGGGATAAGTAAAGAGAATAGGAGGGAGTATAACGTTTGTTGTCAAGGGTTGAATCAAAAAAATTTGTTATTAGTATTATTATTATTATTATCACTAATTCTTTATTGAGACGGTCTCAATTGGGTCAGCCCAAACTTTAAAAAAGGAAAAGAAAAACAACTGCTTTGTACAATTCAAATTCCCATTATTTTACTTTATGATTTTCCCTAATGGGCTCGTCTCATGGTGAGATGGTCTCATACAAGACTTACTAATTAATAAGGTTAAATTGCATAAATTCAACCCTCATCGTCCATATTCCACCGTAAAAGTAAGGTTGCGTACTTTCGACCCTAAAGCTCAAATAATAGTTTTAGTAAAAATAAAAGTATACTTGATTATTAATTATTAGTTATAAATGGACACATGGCTAGCTATTAGGTAGTTCCCCTCATTCGAAAAAAAGGCTATCAATCAAATGCTTCTACACTAAATGACTTGACCTTTACATTTTGTGCTAAATTGTTTTCTAGTACTAACAACAATTTGCTTGTCAAATGATAACTACTTATTCATCTAAGGTTGACTATGGAACAAGTGTAGACCCTAAGACCCTATACTTGGAATAGACATAGTTATTTATTAATTTCAATTTGTTCTTTGTTTTTTCTACCTATAAATTGGCCTTTGACCTTAGAGAAAGTTAATTGGGATTACATAAACTTATCACAAATTCTTACTTGAGATTGTCTTTTGTAAAGACGGCTCTCAAAAATCCAGTCCAATTCTAAATATATATTGTTACAACTCTAAATATAGATTTGGGCTGGACTTTTGAGAATCGTCTTTACAAAAGACAGTCTTTCAAGAGAGCATATCAAGGGAGAAAATATTTATATTATAATGTATTTTTTTAAAATATAAATCAATGTAAACGGATTCTACAATGTATGAAAGAGTAGATTTTATCGAGAAAATATTATAGGGCAATGACATTTTGATATGATTGCATTGTCAGAAATCTTATTTTGTGAGATTAACGATTCAGTATTGTTATAATCTTCTTAATTGAAAGATGGCTTGATGCACATTAAGAAAAATTAAAAGGAATAAATTTGTTTATATCAATTATTTTTCTTCATTATTGAATGATATCTTCCTCTAATAACCTAAAATGGCATTAAAAAATGCAATTCTTGTATATAGAGTAGTAATCTTTATGTAATTATAATCAAGATACACCATTAGAATAATAATCTTTGTAATTATGGTCGAGATACACCTTTTTTGTATTATAAATATATATACAATCAATATCATTACAATGTAAGGAGACAATTTATCACTTATTCCCACAAAAGATAAGTAATTAGGTGTACAAAATAACCAAAAACTTCAATTAGATTTAGAAAAGTACACAACAAAGTAATTAGGTCAATCAAGAGAACCAAATTTTATCTTAATTTGATTTCAACTAAAATCCCGAGTTTAACTCTCATTTATCTCTGGCTTTCATTAGCCTACCTTGTAATAATAATAATAATAATAATTATAATAATAATAATAATAAGAAAAAATTACTTAGAATAATCCAAACTATTCATGATTTTCCTACAATAATCCCACCTATTGATTAACCATGAATAATCCCAATTTCGAAGGGCATTTTCCTAGAGTAATCCCGGTGACCGGATGACTTGCTATAACAAGTTTTTTTAAAAAAGATAAATTAAAATAAAATGTCGAAAAATGTTAAAAAAATATTCATAAAAAATTTATGATTTTTTTATTATTTAGAATTTTTTATGTAAATTTTCAAAAATATTTTCAAATTTTAAATTATTTAATTTATTTTTTTTGGTGAATTAGCTACTATAGCAGGTCATCGGGTTACCAAGTTTACTCTAGGAAAATATCCCTCAAAGTTGGGATTATTCGTGGGATTATTATAGGAAAATCATGAATAATTTGGATTATTCTAGGTAATTTTTCCATAAATAATAATAATAATAATAATAATAATAATAATAATAATAATAATAATAAAAAGTTAGGTCAATACCTTAAAATTCAAAAAACACATGCAATTTCCCCTAACTTACGTTCTACCCATTCAAAAACATTTAAGCTATATAAATTGCAATTAAACACACTTTTTCCTACTTGTCAAAATGCACTAACTTTCATTATTATTGTCAAACAAATTAAATATGGCTAATTTAGGCCAATTCCTCTTCTTTGCCTTAGGCTTATCAATTGGCCTAACAATTGGCTTCTTTCATCTCTTAACCATACCTTTTTCCCTTACTTATTGGTCCCCATCCCTCTCCTTCCCCTCCCCATACTTGGCCTTACCAACAAATACTCTAACACCGCCACCACCGCCACCACCATCACCACCACCATTACGTCCGACGATGCCGACATTGGGAGGTGGTAATAATTTGATGCATAATATGAGTGATAAGGAGTTAATATGGAAAGCTTCAATGATCCCTCAAGTGGAAGGGTACCCTTATGATTATACTCCTAAAGTGGCTTTTATGTTCTTAACAAAAGGGTCATTGCCCTTAGCTCCATTATGGGATTTATTCTTTAAGGGTCATGAAGATTTATACTCTATATATGTACATACTCATCCTTCTTACAATGATTCTTGGCCTCAAAATTCTGTTTTCTATGGGAGGCGAATTCCTAGTAAGGTAACCACTTTAATTTACATTTCAATTATTTATCACAACTATTTTTTATTTTTATTATTTGATTACTCATATAATATTCACTATAAGACCATGTTCTGTTCACCTGATTTTTACTAATTCAACTGATTTTTATCAATTTTTACTGATTGAAACTGAGTTTTACTAATTGTAATTGATTTTTAGTTATAGATTATAAACGAGTTGTACTGATTAAAACTGAATTTTACTAATTGTAACTGATTTTTGATTTTTACAGAATGTAATTGATTTTTTGTTGAGTAGAACTGATTAACTAAACAATGCCCAAGTGTTTGAAGTGTTTGATTAAAAGGGAGTACTTGAGGGGAAATATGTTTATGAGGGCACTTAAGTAATTTTGTAACTCAATATGTATTAAGTTCTCTATTTATTTTTGGGATGAACAAAATTCTTGTAGACGACAAAAAGTAAAAGGAGAATCAATTTTTATATAGGTGATAAGTAAAATTGAATCCTTACAAGTTACAATAATAATAAAAAGGAAAATCTTAAATTACTAAACTAATTCACGATTTTTATTTAAATTTCTTTAAACTTGAAAAACTTTTTTGCAAATGACTAGGTACTCTATTATTGTGGGTTAAAGTATTTTTTAATTACATTTTCATCAAAAATATATTTTTAGACATCCTTTACAATGATTTGATAATGTTTTGCTCAAGACAATTTGAAAAACTTTCAGATAGTTGCAGGTGTTTCTCTTTTGAAGACTCTTTTGAGTCGGGGCTCTTTGACTGTACTCTCCTATATAGATATGAGTTGTTGTCTATATTTCCTCCTCAAACCCTAACCATAATTTATCTATGAGCGGGATACACTGGGTATGATGGTGATGATGAACTGAAATACAGATTTTTCTGTTTTGAGTCCGAAATCGCTTAGCCACATCTCCTTTACATTGGGCTTACGATTAAGAAAATTTGAAATGAATAGGATTATTTATCAAAAAAAAGCATACAATAAGATCATAAACAAACTTATTCCAAATATAAGCGCCTAATACCCTAGAGCACAGGTTCGGGTTAGTTTGCAGTTATTAAGTGCGAACAGAAGCAAACTGGTAAAAAAAAATCAAGTGGTTGTTCGCACTTAGTAACTGCGAAAAGGTCAAATAGGGCCAACATGCTGATTTTAAGACAAGAAGCTGTTCGCACTTAGTAAGTGCGAACAGCCCAAACCTCAGGTTTGGGAATTACACGCTTAGTTTTGGAATAAGTTTGATATGATCTTATTATATGCTTTTTTTTGATAAATAATCTTATTCATTTCAAATTTTCACGATTTGTTTGACGTTCAATAATGTTTTTTAGGCCTTTTGAGATAAACTTACAACAAGCCCAAAAGTAATAAAATGGGCCAAAACACCAAAACAATTTAACAAAAATAAATAAATCCAAACGGCTAACAAAAATAATTTCAAGTACATGAGTCCGTCCAAGATCATCTCATTTAAGACTTTGCAAACAATCAACCTTTTGTGAGATCGTTTCGCCATAAAACGGATTCATATAATCAACCCATTGTTTAATTAATCACTTTAAAATTTAATTCGTAATCACTTTAAGATTATAAGTGATCACTTTAAGACTATAGAAAGTTATCACTTTAAAATTGTTAGTGATCACTTTAAAAATATAATTGGTCAGTGTAATGTTATAAATGACCAGTTTAAAGCTATAAATGTACTTTAAGTCAGCCCAGTAAAAACGGTCTCTTCATAAAACTATCTCACTTAAGAATTTGTATTAGAGCTATTTAAAAGCTTATGTTAAAAAAAATAATTTTTGCTCTAATTGAGATAAAATTCGATTTTCTTCAATTTAATTTTTAAATATTCCTCTTATTTCAGGAAGTCGTATGGGGAACTATGTCAATGATCGATGCCGAAAAACGACTAATAGCCAATGCCTTATTAGATTTTTGCAATGAAAGATTTGTGCTTGTTTCCGAATCATGCATTCCATTATTCAATTTCACAACAATTTACACATACCTAATGCATTCTAAGACTAGTTTTCTTGCTTCCTTTGATGACCCTAGAAAACCTGGTCGTGGACGTTACAACCCCAAAATGTACCCTAACATAACCCTACAAGATTGGAGAAAAGGATCCCAATGGTTCGAATTTCACCGCCGACTAGCTATTCATTTGATCTCCGATAACAAATATTACTCGATATTCGAAGAACATTGTAAACCGCCATGTTACAATGACGAACATTATTTCCCGACCCTAGCACACATTCTTTTTCCTGATTTGATCGCAAATAGAAGTGTTACGTGGGTTGATTGGTCGCATGTTGGACCTCACCCTGGTCGATTTATTAATCGTGATATAACAGAGGAGTTTCTAAACAATATTAGATTTGGATCGAGAAATTGTACATATAATGGGGATGTAACATATATGTGTTCTCTTTTTGCAAGGAAATTTGTTGGGGATACGTTAAAACCTTTGCTTCAAATTGCTCCCAAATTACTAGGGTTTAATCTTTAACATTTTGTTATATTTAAACTCAATTTATTTCACATTTTTACTTATATACTCATTGTTTAGGTTGTATATATTATATTATTTTCGCTAGAATGTTTTATTTTCGAGTAAAAGTAATGGGTCATTCTTAATATCAAGAAACTAACTCAACTAAAAATTGAGATGGTGATTGACGACATCTCATGATATGTTATTAAACTCTATTACGTCCCTTCATATAAGAGTTCTTTAGAATAGAAGTGTGGATACAACACATAACCTCATAGTATTCGCTTTTCTTTTCTTTCCCTAATTCATCTCTCATAGTACATGATGTGTAGAAATTAGATTTATAAGCCAAAAAATATTGGATTTCAATAAAAATATTAAACAGGGACAAATCTAAAATACTAGTATACAATAAATCCAAAATTGTACTCTATATTTATTGAATAAGCTCGGCTTTAATTTCATTATTTCGTATGTTTTATGATACACGATAATATCAATAATTATTAATGATTCGAATTATGATATAGACAGTTCAAACCAAAATTCTATGACCTTAAATAAACATCATTATACTAGACTACTTACAATACAGTATACTACAATCCTCAAAGAATTCATTATGGCCCTGCCTAAGAGTAAAGTTGCCCCAAGTCTGGGCCATAGGGTGAGCTAATCCATTAACGACATGGTCCATGATCAAGGCATGTTAGAAAACTTAGATTAAGTTTTCGAGATGACTCTTTGACCACATTCTCCGTTATGGGTATAGATTGCCTCTTTGATCACAGGATATTAATAATTCATTTGGTAGTCTGTGTTAAATGGTGGAAATGATAGTGCAAATATAATGTAATTTGGGTTTAAAAATGTCTTGAAAAAGTCTAATGGTCAAGCTTGTTATTTTACGTTAAGGGTTCTTGACTGGGCATCTCACCTTACTCCCTCCTTGGGGGGAATGAGTGTGATTTGTCCACATCTTTTAGGAAAAAGAAAAACCCCAACCTGGACCCTGCCTCGTGCAGGATGCTGGAAATGTCCTTTTACATTACCATTTAGAATTGGGATATTAGGTGGTCGTGAAAATTTAAGAGCAACTTTTAGGATCAATATTTCATTACCATGGAAATGTCATAATATATTTTCCATTACCACCATTAATACTAACAACCAAATAGTTCGTTAATAATATATGTACTACTCTTATTATTTTATTATTGATGAATCCATTTTTCATGTTATTTAAAGAAATTAACTTTATTTTATTTGACTTAATTTAAATTTTTTATTGAATCAAATTATATTGATCGGTGATGGATCTAGTGTGATGATGTTATTGAGGTCGGTTGACATTACTTAAATTCAAAATAAGATCAAATATTATATGTATATACGCCCTATGAGTTGACTAGTATATTGACTTTCATATATGTGACCAGAAATCAAAATTCAATAGATATATTTTATTTAAATTAACATCACTTATTTTTTTCTTGGATTCGCCACTAAATTGATGTAATTGGAATCTTGTAACAAATAATAAATGTGTAAACACTGCTATGTATAGGATGAAAATAAAAAATATTTTGTCACATACAATTATTTTGCCAAATTTTCAAATCACAAACAAGTTATTGTTAAATGCATTTATTTTGAAATGATTTATCATAAAAGAGACATCAAATGTCAATCAAATAAAGTCAAATTGTACAATATATTAATTATTAATTAATAAGATATAGGACACAATTACCTCATTTCAAATGAATTTTAAAAAAATGAGTTTTTATTTCAGTCGGAGAACAAATACTATTTTAATAGATTCTAAATTCATTCTCATTTAGCTTATTTGTTTCACGGTTTTGATTAGCTTAGCTATGTAATTAATTTATTATTTTCATATAAAATTACTTGCATCTATTTTTTATGTATATAAATTTTTTACCTCAATACAATTACTAATACATATATTTGACAAAACAAACTTAAAATTTCTATTGATGTCTAGTTTTGAATTTCAAACTTTCATATATTTTATTCTTAGGTAATTGATATTTACTGGAAAATTTAGTATAAATACAATTATTTTATACGGAAAATATAAAAAGAATATAAATTAGTTTTGTAAAAAAGAATAGAATGACTTTATTAGGTTAATTGATATGTGTGTTATACGATTACCATAATTTTCTAAATACTTGTGAAAAATAAGAAAATAATATTATTACAACCTGTCGATTGATTGTCTTTACTTTTAATGAATAATCCAATATGATTTATATTGAAATCATTTAAGTCATAAATTATTTGATAATAATTATGAAATAAAGATCTTAAGCCAATTTGTAACCCCGTGTGTGGCTTGCTTTTTGAGATACCCCGATTACTCTCGCACTACAACAAATTTAGCTTTTTGCGACATTGAATTTTGTGGCATTAAAAAAATATCACTGATTCATATCTTTAGAGTAATAATTATTGGTTTTTATTTTAAGTTCCACCATAAAGCGATTTAGCGACACTTTATTTGATCTTTACTGGCATATGTAATTGTTACTATAGTCTATAGTAGCATTTGTGTAAAATGTCACTAGATCATATGTCGCTAAAAGCTTTAGTGTGACTTTTTAATATGCTGCTAAAGACTCTAATAAATGTCACTAAATCCTCTATATACAATATAAGAAATTTGAAATAGCGACATTTAAATTAAATGCCGCTAAATATATCCCACTAAAAGCAAATTATGTTGTAGTGTCCCACTAAAAGCAAATTATGTAGTGTCTGATATAGTTTATGTGGAGGGAAGTATTCCACATCTTTTTACTTAGTGGCTTCAGTATATTAATATTTGACAATTGGATCAATTTATTAATTTGGTTTGATGAGCCATTAGTTAGACTTAGACAGTAGGTTTGAGCATTAAATTCTCCACGACTAAACTTAATTTTAAGTCGCAAACAAATTATTTATTTTTCTTAGGAGCCTTAGAGACGAATTTCGTTTCAAGATGAGACTCTCTTCGTTTTCATATGTGCTTCTCGAATTCGCTTTGATAAATATTTTTTGAACATCAACTTTAGAATTTACGAATTTTTTAATATCAAGTTTTGACTATGATTTCTCATCGATTTATAAGAAAAAACATATGTATGTAGGATCTTAATAAAATCGTCTTAATAATATTTTTAAACATGAACTTTTTAGAAATTTTAAAAACTCATGCACAATTAAAATAATTTGACTTTAAGTTTGCATGAGTATCTACAGAAAAAGTAAATGGAAAGAACAAATACAAACAGAGAAGTTAATTAATAAATTGATTTACACAACATTTTATTTTAACCGACTCTCATCTAAGGTGAGATCTATGTAACATTATCCTAATTATCGATAACACTACTAAATAAATTATTTTCGATTGACCCTTACTATATATATACAAACATCACATGATAATATAAATAAATGGGTTTAGATTTATACATTTTTATGGCATGGAAAGCAATAATAAATATTTTGATATTTTTTCTTGTTTTGTTCATAAATTATTTTGTGCATATTTTGGAATCATTATTTGATTACTATAACTTTTTACTTAATCGGATTAAATAATTTTAACAATACGAGTAAGCTGCGTATAATTAAAGAAAAGTATATGAGATGATACTTTATAAGATAAATTGGCAAATTTTATTGTTTTTTTTTCTTTAGCTTGTTATTTAGTTAATTAGTGAAAAAAAATATGTTAGATAAATGTTTATTAGATTAAAATCAAAGCTAATTTAAGTAGTTTTCATTGATTTTTGTCTTTTACCAAAATTTTCTTTTATAAAGAACGAATTACTAACAATCATTTTTTACACAATTCTTGTATGAGACAGTCTCATTGTGAGACACGTCTTATACTTAGGTGAAATAGCCCAAAATTAAAACCTTGAGCTTATGAGCTTCTTTTTTTGAGGTTGTGGCACCTTAAGATGGTCTCATATAAAACAGACTGTATTTTTTTCCAAATATTTCCTAACGATCCAACTAACTATCTTATTTTATATTCAATTTACTTATTAGCTAATAAAAAGTTAATAATATCAACCGATCAAATAAATTAATTAAATCAGCTAATAACCAATCAAATTAATTAAATCAGCTAATAACCAATCGAAACGAACAATTGGCCAACACATGCACCTCTAATTGTAAAGAATACACACCAATAGGAAAGAAGTTTGATTCCACCATTTAGATGAAGATGTTGTTTTCATGTTACTCCAATCAGTTTTTTCAGGGGTCACGTGAGGGTGCAATAAGATCCATAAGCAAATAGAGCCAAAATGCAATAGACACAGAGTCGCAACATCGTATCGTGATCGTATTATAAATATTTTTAAGATATCGTGACTAAAATATAGATTATATATAAACCGTAAAATTATCCGTATTGTCCGCAAGATCTATTTCACAGCTATTTCCACGACCATTACAAAAATCGTATAATTACATTATGAGTAGAGTTTAATGAAAAGTTACCATTTATCTTACATCAATTTGAGGAATAAATTGATATCTAAAGAATTGCGGAGTTTGCTTCAGCCGCACTCGGTTTCATCAGTTGCAAAATCTGAATCTTATCTTTTTTTTTTTTTGGAATTGAATCTTATCTTATTCTTCCTCGAGCCAGAGACTAATTGGTTGTGATCTTCTTTGTGGGTATGAGTTGCTGTCGTCTTTTCCTCTCTAGACCCTGACTATAGTTTTCTACTAGACCGTGACCATATTATAATTATGAAATGATGTAAATTGATTGATACATAAAAACCCCTGAAACTGTGGACTGAGACTGGTTTAACTTTTAGTTTGCATGTAGTCAGTTACCAGTTTCTTTTGCATGCATCATGAGATTATTACTCTTTTCTACTTTCTAGATTCCATCAATTAATTATTTAATTAATTACTTCTAATTAATTAATTTTACTCCTTTAGTGTCTAAGAGATTAACCCACTAAGTATCACACAAAAATTCTAATTACGAGATCATTCTAGTTACGTGGATGATATTTAATCAGAGTTGAATAGGTGGATGAACTTAAAAAAATAGTATTTTCTTCGTTTCTTAAAAAGTTCAAATTTACTATTTTAAGATGTTTTATTTGTCGTTTCCGTAAAGAATCTTTCTATTTATATCAGACAAAAATAATCTTGTTCATCCTTATTTTAATATTTTAACAAAGCTTATGATCATACATATTTTTCACTAACTTCATTTTAACATATTTATATTCCTTATGGTCCTCATATTTTATAGAAACATATAAGTATTTATTAGTTGTGGTCTTTATATTTTTTCTACTAACTTTTTTTAATAATTTGTTAATGTATTATTATCCCCACTTTTCCTCCATCAAAGTTAATTCAATAAAATAATATATTTATCATTTAAAATATTCCTCGTGTAAACTTCATTAGAAAACAAAAAGCATAAAGATAATTTGATAATAAAAAAGTTCTGGTAAAATAAAATTAAAAAAAACAAATAAATGTGATAATTTCTTAATTAAAATAATTCGCCCCTTGACTTGACGAGTCAAATGTCAAATTCAGAGGGCTGAAAAAGTACCAGAATTAGAATGCCACGTCGCCACCCTGCTTGACATTTTCTTCATCAGTTGTAATTAAACGCTCGGTTTTTTAAAATTTGTAATTAATAACTTAATTAAATATATAAAAGCTTTTTGAGTCATATATATTACAAATTTGATAGAATATATCTAAATAAAAGAGTAAAAGTCTTAATTATAAGTTTAAACTTTTAATTGATTAATTAATTAATTATTTTAATTATATGATATCAGATAGCCCCATATTTGAAAAGTTTGATAGAGTATGTATTTATACTCCGTATAATATATTATATCTTATGGCTTTATTATACTCATTATATTGGTTCCTTGAAATTTCTCTATTATGATATTATGGTAGTTTTTGGTGTAATTTTTATACTATGTTTAGATAATATTTCTTTGAAAGACACGAATGGAAGTGGAGTAGAATTAGTTGTATTTTTCTCTGAAACTTTTTTCTAGAAGATTTATTTTGTGTTTTCTCCCTTTAATTTGCATTTCTGCATTTTCATTCATTTTCTCTTATCCAAATATAGAGTGAGGTAATGTTATGTGATTTAATTTAAGTTAAACTATTACAAAAATCTTTTGTAAAAAACTAATAAAATTAATTAGTTTTGGTCACCATTTTCAAAATGTTGCTAACAATTATCTTAAAAAAATAATACTATTTAAATATTTTCAACCAAATCTACCAATAAGAATTGTTGTCAACTATTTTTGATGAGCATTCAAATTTTGTCTCAATTAAAAAGTATAGTACCACTTTTCTCTAAAATAACTTAAGTTGATTAATAAATTTGATAGAAATTAGAAAATGGGCCTGGGCAACCCAAACAAGGAGGAGAAGAAATAGTCCACTCATAAACCCAAAGAAGGTTCACTACTAAAACCAATTGGTAATAGTAGGAGTTATTCCTTGAGTATATAAAGTGATGCATACTCTTCTCTTTTTCCGATGTGGGACAACTCACATGTGGGTAACACATGGACACTTCAACAATTCTCGTTATTATTTCTTCCTCAACCTCAAAGTCGAAATCATAATTAACAACCCAGTATCCCGCATGAGTTTTGGGGTTCAAAGAAGGAGGACAACGGACATTTAATACTCGTGCCTCCCCTAATTAAACTGAAGGTAAAAAAAATACAGGTACTTAATTTGTCCTCTAACCTGTCATGTAAAAAAAAAAGGGTATTATTAAATGTCGCCACACTTTTTATTTAATCGCCACCCCTTATATATTGAAATTCCAAAATTGCCTCTAATTATTTTTCAAACCTTTAATCTCTAACATTTTTTAAAAAACTTTCTCCGAACACTCATTGAACTAAAACAAGCTAAAACTAAAAATTGAATTACAATGGCCAACGAAAATGAGCATCAATATGATTGCGGAATCGATATGATAGTGTTAAAATTTGAGACATATTCACTCTAATTGCTATAACTTTGAATAGAAAAATTGTGTAATTATAATATTTGAGGCATTATAACCTAGACTTCAAGATCTTTCCAATGATATATTATATGCCCAATTCCGATAACCGAGCGAGAAATGACGATTGTTTGAAGTTTATTTGTGCTGAAATTTGATACATGTTCATTCTTTTGGTCATAACTTTTTATAGAAAAATTGTATTAGTGCAAGGTTTGCGGCATTAGAAACTAGACTTCAAGAGCTTTCCAACGACATATTATATGCCCAATTTTGACAATCGATCAAGAAATGACGACCGTTCAAAGTTTGCAGTAATTTCTAACGATCAGACCATGGTCCAATCGCACAAAACGTGCGATTCCACCATGGTCCAATCGCACAAAATGTGCGATTCCACCATGGTCCAATCGCACAAGTATGCGATTGGACCATAGTGAATCGCACTTGTCGATGACTCATGCACGATGTTAGAAATTGCGAAACTTTAAGCATTGTCATTCCTTCGATTGTTAGATTTGAGCATATATAGTCGTTGAAAGCAAGTCTATTTAACCGCAAACCACTAATCATTTTCATAAAAGTATGGCAAAGAACATGTATCAGCATAAACTCAAATGATCGCATATCTCGCTCGATTATCGATGGTAGGATATATATTCTGAAAGATCTGAATCTATTCTAATCTACAAATATTGTTGTAATGTGATTTTCGTATCAAATTTCAATACAAAACGTGTGATCAAATTTATTTTTCGATTTTAAAAATTATTTTCTTTACTAAAATTTATATTTATATTTTAATTTATTTATTATTGAGAAATTTAGTTTAGAAATAATAATGGTTGATTTTATAATTAAAATTGAATTTAAGGGCAATTTAGTAATTTTATTAAAGAAGGGGTGGCGATAAAATGAAAAGGGTGGCGACAAATAAAAATTGGGAAAAAAAACCTGCTTTTGTTGAACAAACTTTATATCTTTTTGAAACTTGCTAGACTATGGAATCAATATGCAAGTTTTTTTTTTTTTTTTAATTAAAAGACCAAAATTAGATCATAGTCTCTTTGTTTGTCGTCTAAGTTAGTGGTTGCAATTAATAATATCCACTATATCCAGTTGTATATATTAGCATGATGTATGTCATTATGTCATACTATGGGCGATAAATCTGATTAAAAAAAAAGGAATAATTTTTTTCAGATATTTTTAAAATTTCTTACATGAAAATTTAAATATATATGAAGCATTTGAGCTATAATATAGGGTTTTGAAAAGGTGGGTAGACGTGCATTTTAATTTTGACCCAACATAAAAATTATGTAGTATATTTTATTTTATATTTGAAAAACAACAAGTTTAATAGATATACACACACTATTATGATGGATTTCGCATTTGAAATGTGTGAATATTAATTATAATGTAGTCAAATTTATAATAGTAGTCAATTAAATTCAGTATATATTTAAAGCTTATATGATAAACTTATGAGTATCTTGAAGTTTCTTATTGTTCGATATATATTTTTATTTGTTACAAGTGTCCCGTATTAAAGCTTAAATTAATGCAAATTATAAACAATGTCACCACATATCATGAATATTAAATGCTTATTTAAAGCTGAAAATTAGTTTTTTTTAAGGTTATATGGGTCATATTTGAATTGAACTTTAAAATATCGTATCTAAATAAATTTAAACATATAAAAAAATATATCAAATTTTTGTATCGAATTATATTCTCACTAATTTTCAAATTTCTCATATACATATTTTATCACTTTATTAATATCATCTACATATAAATATGTGCACAATCTTTTTTTTTTTCATTTTGTGATATTGTAAATTTATAGAGATAAACATAGTACATCTAGAACGAATTCAATTGGTTCGTAGAGCTGTGATTATTTCTAATGATTACAAAATGATTGGAGTTTAATTTTATCGTCACAAAATAAGTATATGCACAATTTCTTTTAATTATTTTCCTTGTGTGATATTATAAATATATTTTATTTTTTATAAATCATCAAAAATCTCACGTACGTTTCTCTCCTCTAAAACGGAATATTTTAAGAGGAAAAAGAGAGATTCAAAAATTGTCTTAATTGGAGAAACTAACACATTTCCTAAGTAAGATTGTGGGATCGATTCTAGCATTGTCTTTCCTTCCTTCAAGCTAACCTTTAATAAAAAAAATATATAAATAAAACAGAAAAACTATTTAAAGTTAATTCATTCTAATCGCAATTTCAAAATTAATACTTTTATTAAAAGTTTAATTTCTTTTATTGCGTAATTGGCTTATGAAAAAAAGGAAGATATATATTTGAGGTTCTTATTTGAAATTTTAATTCTTTTAAAGACCTTCACACAAACATTTCAAACGTAGCTTTACTTAATCTATACTCAAATTATAAATTATTCATAATTATCACCCATGATATCCAAAAATAAAACATATAAAGAAGATTGTAAAATTTTAATAAAAAATTTTTAAGATGAAAAAACAATAAAAATATGTGAACGAGAATTAAAAAAAAGAGTATAGATCATGACAAAGATAAATTTTTTTAAATCACAAATACTTGAGAGACGGTCTTTACCACTCTAATTTGGTGAGTCCATTATCATTTTTTTAATTTAATTAAGTTTTAATGTGTTGGGTATTGAGAAATGTCTTTCAAAAAGACGGTTTCTCTTAAGACTGACTGTTTCCAAATTTAATGAGGTAAACCATATTTAAAAATATAGCAAAATTTGTAACACAAATGAAATATACTCTTTCTGTCTATTGAGTTTGCATCATTTTCAATTTAGATCCGTTTCACTTTATTTGCATCATTTTTATTTTTAGATAATGGTCTACCAGTTTATTTATTATCACTTTTTAAAAAATATCTATTTTTCTCTTTAATGCAAATAAAAAACGACTGAGAGAGTAAAGGTCTTTGCACGTGCAGGGTTTGCTTAAGATTGTAATCTGACTGTCTGTACATAAAAGTTTAGATATACTATAATAAATCATGCTTACAAATGAACCAAAAAGGCAATCAAATGGGCATGCATTTGAAAAGCCGAAAGGTTGATATCGCCGCATACGTTGGAGTATACCTACACGTTTAAACCTATGTAGTTGAATTTTATTGATGAGTTTTCTGGGATAAATTGGTCGTTTTTCTATGATATTTTCTCTTAAGAGAGTACGGTATGAATTGTTCGTCACATTTCTTCACTCAGATTCTGTTTTCGAGCGGAATATTAGGTTGTTGATGATGATGAGTTGTTGAGTATAATATTTCGGATTTGATAATTGTAGGTTTTAAAATATATGTAAATATATATTAATTGTAATTTGATTATGATTTTATTGTGTTAAAATTATTTTGGATTTGGTTGGATTATACATAATTTTAGCTTTAAAAACTAAATATTTAATTGTAATATGATATTGATAGTGTTAGATTTAGATAAAAAGATTGATAAAAATATAAATTGATACTAGATACTTTAAAAATCTAGTAATAAAAATATTTCAAAAACTATGATGGTTTTTAAACTCGGTGATCTTATACAATATCTCTATGACCAACTTGTCACCTTTTTATTTGATTTTAACTTGTAAACAACTATTTTATACAAATATTTTTATCAACAATTGATTTATACAATTATCTTAACAATCAATCAAAATAGTTGTTAAATAAACAATAACAATACTAGCCAATATTATTAATTAGTCCAAAATTCATCTACATTGACCAAATAATCAGTTGTCAAACAGTTTTAAAGTGTTTATTTGCAGTACACCAAAATAATAAAGTATTAATAATATATTCCTTCTGTCTCCTTAAATTTACACCATCTAATTGAAGTATAGACGTCTCTCAAGAGCCCAGCCCATATCTTCCTTTTAACTTATAAAACCACCAATTAGTCTTTTTTTTAATTTATAAATTGGGTCAGCTCAAAACTTGAGACGTCTATTGTATAGACAGTCTGAAATAAGAATTTGAGAAATCTATATTATATTCTTTTATTGTAGTCATATAATGCAAACCAGAAGAACAATTCTATAAACCTTGAAATCTTGCAATAATAGGCTTTTTGCCTTCTAATTCAAATATGATGCGCAATAAGCACCATAATTATCCATCTAAATCTAGAAACTAAACCCAATTCCTATTTTAGACTTGACTCACTCAAAAATTTTAAATTATATATTAATGAATTATTGGTCAAAATTTATTATAAAATGATTTCATTCATTGGAAAAAATAATTATTAAAAAATATCTGGATAGCTAATAAAAGACCATAGGTTGACCTTAATTTTAGACATATATGTCAATAAAAATTATTGTTTATTTGATTATAATCCTATTGACTTGTACATCTAATTATTTATTTTAATATGTAAATCAGAACTTGTCTTAATAGAAAAGCAAGTTCGACTTTTTTCAGTTAAGTTTTTGAATTCGATTTTTCTTAGCCTACCCTGTAATAAAAGAATATATTGATATTCTGATTTTTTTTATATGATAAATTTGGAAATAATTTTAAATTTAATAGAAGATGTCTTTCAAAATTGGTAAATGTAATATTCCCTCCATTTTCATATATATTCTTCTCAAATAAAATTTATAAATTTTTGTGTTAACAGTTAACTTTTGACTACGATGTCTCATCAATCGATAATAAGAAAAAACATATTTAGGGGATCTTATTAGATTCGTCTCAATATATATTTTCTAATCATCAATATTTTAGAATTTTAAAAACTCTTATTTAAAATTTTGTGATTTTAACGTATGCATTGTGATTTGCGAAAAAAGTGAATGAGAATAACATTTGAAAACAGAGAGAGTACTATTAAATCTTAGAGAATTATATTTAATAATTTCAAAAGTTTTGATTTTCTAGAATATCATTGTGATAGTAAAAATGAAATCAAGAAGATCTTTGTTTAATTACCATAAGGTCTTGAAAATCTAGATGATTTGAAAAGTACATATGGAAAACATGGTGTTCCAATGGGCAAAGAGTGGATAAGAACTTGATTTTTGGCTACAAAACATTTTTGAAAACCCTTTTTTTTCTCCTTTACTTTATGCACAATTTTTTAATCAGCTTTTTAGTTTTAATATATTTAAATACGTATTATAAAAAATTATAAAAAATACTTATGAGATCTCATATGAATATATTTTATCTTCCATAAATCTATAAAACTTTAATCAAATTTCACTTTGGATTGAAGTTTTATTATATTTCACTTTGAAAATGCAATTAACAAACTTAAAAACCATTATTACATTATTACATAAAATAAAAAGATATATATAAAATCACATATGATTACGTTTTTAAGATAAGAAAAAAAAGGGAAATTTTAGATTTTATTTAAAAGCAAAATTTAAGTGTTAATTAATATAAATAAATGTAGCATATTAAGAAATCAAGGAAAGAAATAGCGACTACTTCTTCTATTTTCCATGTAAAGTTTATTAATATCAACTTTTTATAATTGAAAAAATTACCTAGAATAATCCAAATTATTCATGATTTTCCTACAATAATCTCACCTATTGATTAACCATGAATAATCCCAACTTTGAGGGGTATTTTCCTAGAGTAAACTTGGGTAACCCGATGACCTGCTATAGTAGGTAATTCACCAAAATAAATTAGATATTAATTCAAAATTAGAAAATATTTTTGAAAATTTACATAAAAAATTCTCAATAATAAAAAAATCATAAATTTGTTATGAATATTTTTTTAACATTTTTTTCGACATTTTATTTTAATTTATCTTTTTTTAAAAAATAAAAATAAAACTTGCTATAGCAAGTCATCCGGTCAGCGAGTTTACTCTTGGAAAATGTCCCTCAAAGTTGGGATTATTCATAGTTAATCAATAGGTGGGATTATTGTAGGAAAATCATGAATAGTTTGGATTATTATAGGTAATTTTTCCCTTATAATTTGTAATTTTACATAATTAGATACATTAAAGATTGAATAAATGCATTAGATAGAGTGCATAAGTAAATGAGACACTTAAGATAAATAGACAGGAGTACAAAGGATCTTAAACTCTATGTCCGTAAAGAAATAAGCTCAAACAAAAATTTAAGTTAATGTTAAAGCCTTGAGATGTGATATGCCCGCCCCTTGTACGATAATCCATTAGACTTACATGTGGATGCGACAAAGGGACTCTCACATATACCTGGTTTTAAAATATTCCTCTTAAAATTAAATGAGAGGCCATCAAGATTTAAAATCGTGACTCGCAAACTTTTACGATTTATCCTATTAGTTCTGATATCATTTTAAAAAACAACATAATCAAAAACTTTACTTAATGATCAAAGGCCATCATTAAATATATTCTATAATCTAAAACAAATTACCATTATTTCACTATTTCTCTTCTACTTATAATAAAAAGGAAAATGATATATACTTCCCTAAGGTTTGTGTATAAAAAAAAAATCTTGTATCTAACTTATATAATTTAACATTATTCTTGTTTTGAAAATATAAACATTTAATTATATTTAAATTATTTTAACATTTATTTTTTCCTGGAAAGTTAAAGTCATTATATAAAATATTTATTGTTTTTCATTTTCTTGATTAGATTTTCTTGAAAATTTAAAATTATTAATAATAAAGAGAATATGTTAATTTTTATTTACAGCTCTAAAGGCTGTAGATATCATCACCTTGTTAAAATTACCATTATTTCACTATTTCTCTTGTATCTATTGTTTAGTGCATTTATCTCAATTTCACATAATAGAAGTACTCCCTCCGTTTTTAAATGTTCTTCCCATACTTTTTGCACAGTTTTCAAAGTAAATTTTAAGCCTAAATATCTCTAAATACGCATCATAAAAAATTATAAAAAATATATAATAAAAAAGTATACATTAAGACGAATCTAACGAGATCTCACATGGATATATTTTGTCTTCTATATATGTCTTAAAAATATTAATCAAATTTCTCTTTCCAAAATAGAATATTCTAAATGGGAAGAACATTAAGAAACGGAGGGAGTATATTTTATAGGATGCAAACATGTTTAAATTTTTAATGTCGATTAAATTGGACACAAACTTACATGGCGAAATATCAACTCTCGCTAACATTTATTTTTACTTTTTCTTGTGATGTAATCCCTCCGTTACATTGAATTTGCATAATTTTCTATTTTAGTCCGTCCCACTTAATTTGCATAATTTCTATATATATTTGGACAATGACCCACCACTTTCTTTTAATCTCATCCATACATTTTTACTCTCTTTTAATTTTATCCACACAATTTATTCTCTTTCTTCATGTATTACTACTTTCTTAAATCTAACTCATTTCTCTTTAATGCAATTTAAAAGAGATAGAGTGGTATGAATCAAAGATTAATTTGACCACAAGCCGAATAAAACCCGTAAAATTTTAATATCATAAAAAAGTTAACGCCTGTTAAATTCCAATTTTATTTTTGTGATTATCATCATTTAACACTTGTGAAATTGCTCATAGTTAAAAACGCAAAAAAAATTCATCAAAATCAAATAATGTAGTAGCAACATTTATTTGAAAAAAGCAAATAGTCCAAATCCTATGGAACCAAAATATAGAAATTCTTAGAAGCCGCCACCTAAGATTTTGAGAAATTACAAAAATTATACTACTCTATCCTTTTAAATTGAATCAAAGAGAAATAGGGTTAGATTTAAGAAAGTAGTAATAAATAAAGAGAGAATAAATTGTGTTGATGAAATTATAATAGAGTTAAAATGTATTGATGAAATTAAAAAAAAGTGGTGGGCTATTGTCCAAATATAGATATAATGCAAATTAAGTGGAACAGACTAAAATAGAAAATAATGCAAATTCTATGGGACGGAGGGAGTATACAAGACGTTTTTACTGTGAGACATAGTAGACAATATGTGATTTTAAGGGTAACTTAGATAAAAAATAGTTTTTTTTTTTCTAAATTAATGTGAAATTATAAGGGTAAATAAATAGAAATTAGAAATTTGAGGTGGTATGACATTTTATAATAATAACAACCCATCTTATATGAGATTGTCTCACTATGAGACGAGTCTATATAATTATTTCATTACTTTAAGATTGTAAGTAATCACTCTATTGTTATAAGTAATCACTATTGTTATAAGTAAGCACTTTAAAACAAAAAAGTATATTGGGCCAGTCCAATAGAGCTAGTTCCACCGTAAGACCGTCTCATTTAAGTATTAGTGTAATAATAATACTATAATTATTTTATATATCTAAAAATCCAAAATTTCCATATTATTTTTTCAATAAAAAAAAGTCTCCCCGGGGTTTATACTTTATATATACTCTTGACAACCCTTCATAATTCTCTCTCAAACACCCAAACAACCCCAAATTCTCTCTCTATCTCCACTTTGAAAACTCATTTACTCCAGCTTTTCTGTCTGCTTCATCAGTTAACAACATTTAATCAAAAAGTACAAAACTTTTTCACTCTTTTGACTTGTGATTTTCTGGGTTTTTTCTTGTGACTCCCAAAATTATAAAATTAAATTCATCCCACCAAGATCTATCTAATAAATAACTTTATATACCCAAAAAAAAAATAATTGAAAATGATGGTGGGAAATATTTCTAGTAGTGTAGATGAATATAAGGCCTTGTTTGTTGAAGAAACAAGTTTTTATAATAGGATATTTTTGGGAAGTATTTTACCCCCTTTTTTGTGGGAAAATCTTCCCCATTTCTTCCAAACATGGCTTAGAAACTACATTGGTGGAAGTTTATTGTATTTGGGATCTGGATTTCTTTGGTGCTTTGTTATTTACTATTGGAAGCGCAATCTCTACATTCCTAAAGGTAATACATTTTTTTTCTGTAATCTTTTGACGGCGCTGTCCTTTATGGATATGGGTTATTACTGTCATTCTCTCTCCATCCCTGTTCATAATTTTCTATGTGCGGAGATAAACTGGTTAGGAGGATAATGATGATGAATTATTTTTTTTTAATGGAAGACCATGATTTTTTAGTTAATTGAAAATCGTCAGCTCTGATACCATAATAAATTCGTTATCGAGTTTGTACACAATAAGGTAGGTTCTATTTTAAAATTAATTGGTAATAACAGGAATATCCCACACTCTCTAATTTTTCGATGTGAGATCACATATGAGTTTTTCAGCTCTGATTTTGTTATCGAGCTTGTACATAATAAAGAAGGTTCCATCTTAAAAAAAAATTGGTAATAGTAGGAATCCCATCAAACTTGTATTTTAGTCGCACTCTCTGATTTCTAATGCGAGATACATATGAGTTTTTCAGCTCTGATACCATAATGAATTTGTTATTGAGCTTGTACACAATAAAAGATGTTCTATCTTAAAATTAATGGTAATAAGAAAAGTATTCCATCAAACTTCATGTTTTAGTCACACTCGCTAATTTTTTAATGTGAGATCAAATATAAATTATTTTTCTAAGAGACCTTTTTTTAGATAAAAAAAATTTAAATTTTTACATAAGGTGAACACAATAGAGTGAATTGGCTTAAAAAGAAATGAGAATTGAATGGTCCGTATATAAAAATGGATGATTTTTTTGTGTTTGTTAAAATTACATTTTAGGAGATATATTTGTTTTTTGGGGGATGAATTGTCACTATCATCTATAATTAGAATGACATTTTGATTATCAAGTTTGTACGGAGGTAGTATTGATTTCCAACAATTTGATTTGAATTTAATTTTAGAAAAATTTGATTAAAATAGTCCACCACTCCACCTTGGTACTTTCCCTAGTTGTTACATTTTGTTTATGAGCACTGTTTATAGTTTAAAGTTATTTTACATATTGTGGTTAATTTGTAAGTGAAAATATAGTCAAGTGAGATCTTGTTTGAATCGTTCAATCACATACTTTTATAATATTGACTTTGTACAATTTTTAGATTTATATAATTTAAAATATAAATAAATAAAATAACACATTAAATCGTGGAAAATGTTTAACATATAACTTTCTCGTAATAAATAGAGTAGTTTTTTTGCTAAAACAATCATGATTATTTGAAAAGATGAATAAAATCTGGAATTATTATGAGTCATTAATAAAATTATTATATGAGTTAATCGATACTAAAGGTTATTTTTAGTGGTTAAGTCATAGTGAGTAATTATTTTTAACTAATTTTCCTTAATTTATTGATTTTATAACCTCCTCTTTTTCTATTGATTTTATAACCTCCTCTTTTTCTATAATTAGTTTATTTTAATTTATACTAGTGTTTAGTAAAACAAAGGAAATGATAAAATATATGAATAATTTTTTTGATAAAGAATGTTAAATTTGTCTATGAGAATAGAAAGAATGTGCAAATTCATTTACAAATACGAAAATATAACAAATTAATTTGGAAAATTTAAATGATATATATATATATATATATATATATATATATATATATATATATATATATATATATATATATATATATATATATATATATATATATATATATATATATATATATATATATATATATATATATATATATATATATATATATATATATATATATATATATAGATTTAGGATCAAATGAGAAGAGGTCTCAAAATGAGAAGGGTAAGAAGGAATCTCATCCGTCTAGATCAAATATCAATGGTCTGGATTAGTTAGCTCCTTTGAACGATACTATGTTATGAATAAGGGTTACTATGATTATGTATAGTTACTGTCTTCTCTTAATCTTATACAGAACATCGTAACTTTTTAAAATAAACATAGTAACCTTTAATCATAACATAGTATCTTTTTCTAAAAACATAGTAACCTTAAATCATAACATAAAATGGAGAAGAAAATCGACGAGAAAGATGATTTTCACCCGTTAGATTTTCATAAGATCAATGGCTATAAATCCTTCTCATCCTTCTCATTTTGAGACCCTTTCTCAATGGATCCCTCCCCTATATATATATATATATATATATATATATATATATATATTTTTTTTTAAAATTTTTTTAAATTTTAAGTATTTTTAATTTCTATTAGTTTAAAAATAAATAAATAAAATGATATATTTATTGGGACCAAGGGAATAATTAATTTTTCTGTCCTATTTCTTTGACATTTTTTTACTCTTTTTTTTGTTGAGGGTGGGGAAAGAAATGGTGGAGTGGAGGGCAGGTGGGGCAAAGGGGAAAATTATGTTGGTATTTTTCGTGTTAGAATTTTTTCTAGTCACTAAATGTCTAATTTGCCGATATTAAAAAATTATAATATTTTAGAATATTCTTGATGGTCTAGAAATAAGTTCAATTACTTCGCTCTATCGAATAGTATTTAATTTCCAAAATTTAAGAAATTCTATGAACATATCCTTATAAAAAATACTCAGGATTTATGATCGAGTATTAAATAAATTACATTTTTATACATTAGTTAAATTTTTAGTAATAGGAGAAAATTATGAATTCATGTTGATTAATTAATTTGTGACGGAGGTACGTAGTAGTCCCTTATTTTTAAAGAATAATACTTTTCTGATTAATGATACGCATTGCTGATATTTTATTTCCTAAAATACTTACAAAAGTAATAATATAATGTTATTAGCATTAATCAATAAATTGATTGTATTCCGTTTTAAATAACCATCCAATATGGATATGAATCATATGAAAGACGATACATTATAGTGAACACATTTAAATCAATAATTATATGATAATTCGCAATAATACAAAATTTAAGACAATAATAATGTTAATGATATCCGGAAGAATATTTTATGTAAATGTATAGCACATATGCTTTTTTTTAAATAAAATAACTTGCATCTTCTATTTGGTTGTGTTGATATTTAAAGTTCAATTTTGATAATTTGAGGTTGAAATTTGGTAAAAATGATTGTATATTTAGACAAATCATGGAAATTGTGACCAATTTTAAATAAATAAAGTATACAATATGATTGAAAATGTTCGAGAATGTGTACGTTTTGGCTATTTCGAGGGTATATTTGTTTTGCCAATTACAACAATACTATATGTTATGGAACATTCCTTAGATTTCAAACTATTAAAATATATGATGATGCATTCTTTCATATATTCCTTGCAACTTTTGTGCAAGGAGTATTTTATAAGTGTATGTTAATCCTAATAGCCAAGATAATTTTTTGGCCCGAACCCTAACCCGTCCCAAGCGATTTCACTCGGGTTGGATGTCAATTGTGCTTTAGCTGACTCACAATTATATCGAGTAATTGTTTAACGTATGTGTTTTTTGAGCTAAGGGTCTTATTGACTGCATCCTCCTTATATCTTTGACGAGGATATGGTCTGACATCATCCAACCCTCTTCTATACCTGTTTATATTATGTGAGCAAAATCTATTGGCTTTAATTAGAACCGGAGCAAAAATACAGTATAAACTTTAAGACTCTATTTATTTTTATTTTTTCCTACTACTAATTAAACTATCACAAAATCATTTGTCTTTCATATATTTGTGTTTCTGAATGTTGTTTTGTCTTTTAGGCATACCTGACATTCAGCTGAGACTTCTGTTTGACCTAACAAAGTACTCAGAGTAGGAGAGTAGTTATAAAAACATTGGTGTGTCACTATCTATCTCTAGCTACAAGTTCCTAGATTTAGTCCAACATCAAGATACTCCCTTTGACTCGTAAATAACATGCATGTCGGTAAACAAAATTTGCTTTTAGTGGTATATGTTTAGCGATACTTAATTTAAATATCGCTATTTTTCACAAATGTCACTACAGACCATAGTAACAATTATATATGCCACTAAAAACTAGATAAAGTGTCGCTAAATCACTTTATGGTGAAACTTTAAGTAAAAATCAATAATTATTAAATTAAAAATATAAAAAGTGGCATTTTTTTAAAGCCACTAAATTCATTGTCGCAAAAAGTTAAATTTGTTGTAGTGTGTAAATGTGTTAGTTTTATCTTTTAGTCATCCATTTAGTATTTTCGTATAAAGTCGGAGTTTGAACAGAAAAGGTAACTTACATATTATACCTATAGCTTAGAGAGAATATGGAAGAATGTAGGCACAACTGCAACACCTTATATGGTTCAATGCATAGAGCATCTACATGTTGAGTAGCAGGTTTAGTGTTTGACCCCTATTGGGTGTAGGTATCAACTGGAAATTTCTTTATTGCGCATCCCCTTTACTCTCTCCTTGAAGGAAACTTAAGCGAGATCAAAGTGTTTATATCGTTTCTTATCATGTTTTATTTTGTAGAATTCTTTTTAACGATTACAGAAGTATATAACATTTACAATTGTTATTTCTATGAAAAATATTTCAATTTGGACAAATATTAAAACTAATCTATACTATTTTTGTAATTTTGAATGTTTTAGATTGCATTCCATCAAAAAAAGCAATGATTTTACAAATATGTGTAGCAATGAAGGCCATGCCATGGTACACACTTCTACCAACATTTTCAGAGCATGTAATTGAAATGGGATGGACAAGATGTTTTCCTAGGATAAGTGATGTTGGTGTACCAACTTACTTGGGTGACATTCTCATTTACCTTTTAATTGTGGAATTTGGGATTTATTGGGCACATAGAGAATTACATGACATTAAACCTCTTTACAAGTATCTTCATGCTATTCATCATATTTACAACAAGCAAAATACTCTTTCTCCTTTTGCAGGTCAGCTTACTACCACTATTTTTTTGTTCTTTTAAATTTTATTTATATTAGACTGATTAAATTAATAGCTTTTTAGATATACTAATGCATCAAATTTAAAGGGACAAAAAGAGTATTTGATTACTCGAAGTATTTTACATTTTACATTTATTATTATACAACTACTTTTTTGAGATTTTGGTGACCTAAGACTAAATATTATTATAGAAAACTTAAAATTTATTAATAAATGAAAATGATAATATAAATTCTAATATTAAGGCCCTAAGACTTAAGATTATGTAAAAGTAAATTGATTATAAATTTTTCTATATTCAATATTATATTCTTGAATATTTAAATGTTGGAGCTCAAAATAATGAGAATTATTAGATGCAAAATCTTTTTTTCTATGTAAATTAGATGCAAAATCATTAATAATATATATTGTATAAATATTTTTTTCATATATAAAAAAGTGGTGACTTTTACATTGTCACCATGCTATGAGATAAATTAATTAATTTTTTAATTGATCACTTTCGGATTGTAAGTAGTAACTTTAAAATAATAAATGATCAATAAAAGTGACGACTTTAAAATTACAAGTGATCACTTTAATCACTTTGGAATAGTAAGTGTATATTAAACTAGTCAAATAAAAATAATTTTACTATAAGACAGTCTTATTTGAGAATTTGGATTTATTAAACATCTTTTATCCATAACAATAAATAATTGGGTCCTAAAACAGTTTTTCAAAATTAATTTGGGCAAACAACTTTTACTTGTTTCAATTATCATTTATGGCTTTTATGACTTTTGATGTGACAAAACTCGTTTTTTATACTCTGTCCCACAAAATTTATTATGGAGTAATTGTAGAAATATAAAAGAAAAGAAAAATTGATATATTATGGAGAAATAATGTATAGAAATATGCAAAGATAAATTAAATATGTGAATAAAAATTTTAAAAATTATGAGTTGTGAATAATCATAAAAATGCACCAAATCTCATGTTTATTTAATGTAAATGTCTTAATTTCTTATGGGTTTATCTAATCTATGTTATAAGAGTCATTAATTATCTCATTCAAACAACTTTATTTATAATAATTTTGCTAAGTATTTTCTTTTCTCTTCTATATTAATATATTAATCATTAGTATAGATAAAAATACCATTATATCTAAGAGCATATTTAAAAGAAAAAAAATACTATTAGAAAAAGGTTGTTGAATGAGATAATTAATATTCTTAATTATATGTGGTTCATATTTATTTGAGCCTCTTAAAATTCTTCAACTTTAATACTCCCTCCTATTCAGCCCAAATGTCCCATCTTATTTTGGGCACTATTTACTTATCACTCTTAATTTGTACTTTACTCTTAATTTATAAGTTAAAACATAGTCACGTGGGATCTTGTTTGATTCGTCTCAATACAAGGATTATTAATATCAAATTTTTATAATTTTTCATTAAGAATAATTTGAAATATTAAGGGTTAAAATGTTGTCTCGACAAGTGTTAAAAACTAAATGGGACAATTAGGCTGAATAGGAGGTAGTATATTATTTATTTACTTACATATCTAAATTTTGTGCAAAATTAATTAAAAGGATGCTTGTGTTGAGATAAGGGAGTATCAATATTGACGGACGAAAATATCAAACATTCAATTACTCTAATTTTCCAAAAAAAAAATAAATTTAAATCATAAATAAAAACAACTTTAAATATAATGTAATACCGCATGATTTGATAAAAAAAATAAATTTCATGTATTTTTAGGTAATATTTTCCTCCAATTCACTGAAAATGAGAAATTTACTTTTTCAGACTATTTAATGCACTTATACAATGTGTAATATCTCTTATTATAATTTATACATACGAAATTTTAAAAAAAGTGGTTATTAATAATCTTTGTTTTGAGATAAATCAAACAAAATTTCACTTGACTATGTTTTAATTTATAAATTAAGAATAAAATATAAATTAAGAGTACTAAGTAATTAGTGTCAAAAAATAAATATTTCTTTTTCAGTGAATTGAAAGTAGTAGTAGTATAACTAGTGCTGTTTATCTCTAAAGGCTATTTATAATAATAATAATTATTATGACCCTTAAAAGAAATCCAAATTTTTAACATGAATTTTCTTATTCATTCGATCATCTTAAAATGACTCATATTTAAATGAGTTTTAAAAAAGAGTCAAACATATTCAATCTTACTATTCTTAGCGATAACATATATATCGGTAATAAACATCAATTCTAAATCTGCATCACTCAGATAATTATGAATGAAACATAATTTAAGAGTTGTTTGACAAACAATTGATAGTTGATCACAGTGGCTAATTTGACGGACTGAATTTTTGTGAAACTTGTTCAAATGACTTGATTTGCCCCAATAGCTCTTTGAATCTCCTAAATTACCATACACTATTGTTAGAGTATATAACATATTATATCATGCGGCCTAAACATCAACTTAAACTTTTATTTGAGTTGGTTCCTTGATAAACATCCGATATATAAAAATGATAATTATATTATGTTGCTTAATCATTTTAATCTATATTATTTAATTATTTTTTTTTTTCAAATTCCCTTTGTTTAAAATAGGTCTTGCATTTCATCCCCTTGATGGTATTATCCAAGCTATACCTCATTTCTTAGCACTATTTTTTGTGCCAATACATTTTACAACCCACATAACCCTCATTTTCATAGAAGGCTTATGGACGGCCAATATTCATGATTGCATTCACGGCAAAGTATGGCCGGTGATGGGCGCCGGCTACCACACCATCCACCACACGACATACCGGCATAACTATGGACATTACACATTATTGATGGATTGGATTTTCGGAACCCTTCGAGACCCTACACTCGACGATGATGACTTCGAGTTTAACAAAACGAAGAAGGTTTGCTAATGCATCATACAGATACAATGCCAAAGCTTTAATTCTAAAAGATTAGTGCTGAATATATTCAAATTGGGGTTTGTATTGGTTAAATGTTTAATTTCTTATTGTATCAATGTATATTCTTTTTGGTGTGGGTGGGGTTGGGGGATAGTCATTGATTTATTTCATAGTTCAAAAATATATATCTTAGGAAGGATTAAAAATTAAAATACACTAGGGATTTGAGAAATTCTAGCTTTAGTTGGTGAAATCAAATTGTTTAGTTTGTGCAAACAAATTGTTGTTGTAAATTCCAATGTGCATTGAGCTTCTTTCATTCATAAACATTTTTTTGTTTTACTATATATATGTATCTATGTAGTAGTTAGAGAGAAAATAAAACTTCTTATACTTGTAAGAATTTCTTTATCAAATTATGTAATTTATTGTTTCGAACTTGAATAAATAACGATAATTTATGTATGAAAACAATTTATATTTTTTCTTTATTTTAATTTTTGCATTTTAGAACGCATATATATCTGTTTTGTTTAACATTATGACTTTATATTTCTTTACATAAATATCCTTTTTTCTTTATTTTTCTTTATTTTTATAGATTCAAGAATGTTTTTTAGCCAATCATAATTAGCCATTATGCATGACCATACCAAAAAAATGTTGGATGTTTTGTAAGAATGATTATACTATGCAAGTGTCACCCCACATATATATACTTTTACTACTTTCTTTGAGCTTAAAGTCATAATGACTACCATTGTATAGTACCTACCCTTATACTGTAAGACACTTTTTTTCCGTAATTTCTTTGCTCATCTGTCCCTAAAGAGAGATAATGAATTATGTGGTTGAAATTAAAAGATAGTTGAAATGTATGAATGCGATTAAAAGAAAGTGGTGGGCCATTATCCAAAAATAGAAATAATGCAAATTAAATAGGACGTAACAAAATGAAAAATGATGCAAATTCAATGAGACGGAGGGAAAATAATGCAAATTCAATGGGACGGAGGGAGTACATTTTTTTTTTGGGTAATGATTATTTCCATGGATTCATCTCAACCCTTGGTCAACAAATTCCAGCATAATGAGTTGCGATCATCATGAAGTATTTGCATGCTTATTGAATGATTAATACAGGATGTCATTGTCATTCACTCCTTATTTATCATATTTTTGCGCTAGAAAAATTCTTTATTCTTTGACTCTTCTAATGATCTAATGGTCAATTGATGCTTGGGCTTGGGCTTGGGCTTGGGCTTGGGCTTGGGCTTGGGTCGGTCTTGTGGTTGCATCGCTCTTGTGCTTACATGTTCGATACTTCAGGTTGATGGTTGAGAACTTATGTGTTATATCAATTCTACTTGAAATATTTATGGGTGGATGAGAGATTCAAACCCGTGAGACTGTGACCTATTTTTTCATGCCTAATGGGGTCATTTAATAATATTGTGCAAATGATATAGTATTATATGTAGATGGAAAAACTTACACTATGTATAGATAGAAAATTAGGAGAAAAAAATAAAGGAAGGGAGGGGATAAAGAGGGAGAGTGTACCTTGTTTGTTTAGAAGGGAAGGGAAGGGAAGAGAAAATGAAAAAAAATGAGTGCTTTCCCTTCAAATCTTTCCAGTTTAGGAGAAATTATATTTTTAATCTCTCCCCTCCAAATTTCTCATCTGCTTTTTTATTATCCAAATAAGAGAGTTTTATCCTTTTAAGTCACTTCCTTTTATTTTCCTTTATTTCTCTCTATACAAACATAATGTTACAGATTATTAACAAGCCGAATTTGTTAGTTGTAAGTTAGTTTTATTTAAATGTAATAAGAAAGGGAACCACCTATTTAATTAATATAGTGAAGATAATAAGCAATCATCTAATATGTCCTTGAAAATTAAATCCTCAACTATATATGGTTATGAGGTGGGAAGCAATCTCATTATTGTAATATCCCAATGTACAAGTTGTGTATAGCCTTATAGGGTATACATGACTTTTTTAATACACAATTTTTATATTTATGAGGGTGATAAATTTTAGTAGTATTTTAAATGGAAAAATAATATATGTGAAGGTTTATGCTCGTGTTTTTTTATCTAAATATTTTTTATATATAAACAAAATTAATTCTCATTCATTACTATTTTTTTATATATAATCAAACTCTATATATCACATTTGCCCTTATAATTCTCTTTCCAACAAAAAAAAATGGAGAATAGTTATTTGGGAGGAATAATCTTTATGGCCCATATTATTCAAAAAAAATATCTTTATGGCCCATATAGAAAGTAAAGTTTAGATAGCAAAGGCCACAAACTTTTCCAAGGACATCAGATTTGCATTGAACCATGATTAGATCTTAAAAGACTCACGACTTACGGTCAGGGCCGGCCTTAGGTATTTTAGAGCCCGGAGCGAAACATCACAATATAACTATTTTTTCTTTGTAATTTATCACCTGTATGGACCCTTCTACAACCATTAATTTTACTTTTTTTTAACATGGGTCCTAGGCGACTGCCCCTCTTACCCACCCTTAGAGTCGGCCCTGCTTACTGTAGAGATGAACATAGATCAAATTTGAATAATATCAAATTCGAATTTAGACCCACGAATCAAAGACTAAAGACCTATGCCCATCCCTAAATGCATTATGAAAAATGAAAATAGAATACCAAAAATTTATGGATAATTTTTCAAGTGTAGTTATTAACTCACAACAGATTATATAGAATTTGTTTAGGGAAATTTCATAGGGTGAGTCTAAGTTTTGGGCTTTTTCCGTGATGGATACATGTTTACTTCATTCATCTTATTTCTTCACATAATTCATCCCAATATACCATTTGGAAAATCGTAATTTTTTTTGTTGTGATGAAAGTTTCATTACCATGGAAATGACATAGTACATTTCGTACATTTCTTAATAAATTTACGCCGCAAATCATTTTCATTACTATCATGTTGTACCAACAATCAAACAGACTGTATCTATCGTACTCTAGATGAAACTTGGTCAAATTGGGGTACTAATGAGCTTATTATGCCTGTGCAAGAACATTTGTACCATCCAGGTATGGATCAAAACATCTCAAGAATTAATAACACTCAAATGTATACTTTTGGGGGTCATAGTTAATACACATTGTTACAGAATCAGTGTAAGAAATAAAATACCCTTTTCAACAAGCCAAAGGATGTCACAATCACTCGTGACTCGAGTAATCGAAGATTGAACTTTCGATCACCATAATAGTCCCTTTTTTCTCCTAAATCTGTCAACCTGGTCTGTGCTCATTCGTGATTTTTCGGGTTTGAAACTCTTCTTGGATTTTTCAAGCCGGCTATCTAAGCTAATTCTCGATACTTCTGGGGGGTCGGGTTTCAATTTAAATGTGCCTGCATTCGACGTTGTGGATACCTTGTTTTGGTTGTCGGACGCCTTGGTATGCTTGTCTGATCCTACGGTTGACTCATTAGAAGGCTCGTTTGATGAGGACTCTACAGTCGGATCTTTAGTACCGTTTGAAGTTGGCTTTGATTTGTTGAGAAATGATACGAACTTCTTCAAATGTCTGATATATTCAGGGTAGAGCTCGAGATTGCAGTGTCCACCGCCACTGAGCCACAAGGGTTCGTACTTTATCTTACAGAGTTCATGAAGTTGTTTCCCGTGGGAATAATCAACAACTTCATCGGATGTTCCCTGAAAGAATTTGATGCATCAACAACGTTCAGCTAGTAGCATTTCTAGGTGCATATTATCCAACTAAACAACGGAAAGAAGCAACATTATATATCCAAACCGTTTTAGTTTTCAAAAAAAGTGGACATAAATGCGAGCTACTAAAGAGCGGGCGAGCAACTAAAAGAGGAGGGTGTGCCCTGACCAGCCCCGTATGTATGATACGTTTTAGTTTTGGATTATAACAGCGCTATTCCCGATCAATATTTGTCCGCAAACCCTTCCCCGCAAGCTCCAAGGGTTAGCCTCATATGTATGATACAGATGGCTTTTAAGCTATATATGGGCTATATGAGGTGATGTGTATATTCAGAGTACTTTCGATACCAGCAAATGACATAAGGGTTAGTATCGAAACTCTACGACTAGAGGGTTACTAGGGTGTTTGACAAAAATAGCTTATTCGACAATTTCAGTCACTTCAATCAGCTATCAGCTGTTTGCCAAACGCCCCTATCTACCAACAAATGACATGTTTTATTCGACAATTTCAGTCACTCCAATCAGTTATCAGTTGTTTCCCATAAAAAATCTTTCTATTTACATTACGAGTTTTGGACAAAATTTACCGATAGAAACTGAACAAGTACTTACATGGATCACCAAGACAGGGCAATTCACCTGGGCGATTTTGTCGATGTTCTGTAAGAAACCGAAGAGTAAGCGCAATTGGCAAAAATGTCTATACAATAAGAAGTAAAAACTTGATTTCTTTTATCCTGTTACCTTGTAAATATCAAACCAATATGTCCTTTTGACAGGGTAAAGTACCCTTACTCCAGAAAGGATAGGGCTATGCAGAACAACCCCTCGAAGGTTAGGGGTGCGTGCAGCTAGATCAACTGTAGGACCGCTGCCGACTGACTGACCGTACAATATTAATTGTTCGTCTTTCACTCCATACTGCTCTATGAGGCATTTATATGCTGCATTAATGTCGGCGTATGTATTAGATTCAGTAGGCTGTTCCAAGACAAAAACAATGGATGTTATGATCGTATGTCGACTCAAGACTAACATTGTACCTAACCTATTATACTTTGCTAGACAAGAACCGAAACAAACAAGGCTGTATTCCTATGAGGTCACAGCTATAGGCATGACGGATTGAATCGCTCGAACA
Organism: Amaranthus cruentus; assembly: GCA_019425755.1. Lineage (NCBI taxonomy): Eukaryota > Viridiplantae > Streptophyta > Magnoliopsida > Caryophyllales > Amaranthaceae > Amaranthus > Amaranthus cruentus. Next base: position 14,744,057 of record CM033466.1, read on the forward strand.
CTCAAATTTAAAAAAAATAACGGAATGGATACACAAGGTTAAATTGGTCTTCATGTGAAATGAGCATTAGTTCGGGATAATTATATAGGACTTTCCTCCACAATCTCCTCGTGTAACCCGGAAGTCATAAACATCGAACACATGACAAACTTGGGAAATGAATGCCTTGAAGAAAAGCCTAAGTCCGGAAACATATGATTGATTCATCATCGTCATCATCATTATCATCATCAACCCAATATCCCGTCTGAAAACATGGTCTAGCAACTGATAAGAAAAGATGAGAGTATCAGACACTACCTTTCCTGTCGACTGTCCATATCCGGAGTAATCATACCTAAAAATAACACGACGAAAGCAATTGTAATCAGACATGTAACTTTCAGGACGTATTACATACATAAAATAGTAGCTATTCAACAAACTTATACCTAATAACGAGAAACTAGCCAATTTTACAAGTTTACAACATGATATTTTAGATCTTTCACCTAGTGAGAATGTTCTTTAGTTGGTTTTTGGCTTCTTGTACATATGCATCAGTCCAAGCAATAACAAATGTACTTCCAAGCTCTATACAAGCACATTTGACCTTCTAAATACAATATATATACTCGTTCTAATATAGACATGATAACATATAGTTCTTTCACATTACATAGTACAACATATTTTGCGTTTCAACCATAAGTTTAAACTTTTGGTTAAGTTAGTTTCTTAACATAGTATCAAATGCCCAAGTCATGTGTTCGAATCTTATCCACCCCTCATTTCAAGAGGAGGGGTTTTCACATTTTCAGCCCAAAAGACTCTAATGTCGTGTGAGGGGGCGTGATTAAATCGACTACATAAACCAAAATAGATTGACATTAATCAACTCATGAGATTGTATGCAACTATACTCCTCCAACATTCAAAGTTATAAAATTCATGAATTAAAACCTCCAAAAGAGCCTAAACATCCACAATCATTCATTTAAAGCAAAAAATGTCACTTCAATATTTCATCATCTTATATCCTTATATAATTATACAACACATAACCCAACAATATCCATTTCAGAATTCTAAATTCTAATACCAAAAACCTAACTAAAACACCAATAAAAACTCAACCAAATAGAAGATTAGAAAATTACCCCATTAGATTAACCCTAAGGCGGTTACTAAGCTCCACAAAAAGTTCAAACATTTGACCTAAATCAGCAGCATTGCCATGAGAATACAGCAAAGTTGAAGAAGCTTTAGGATGCTTCACATACACCGCAACGACGTCGTTCCCTCGCCGCGTTTTAAGCTTAAGAACATCCACCCCATTCCTACTAGGAACTTCCGGTATCATAAATTTTCCGTCGCCGGAATTCTCATCGGCGACCACTGTATATGACGGAGGTGTTGGTGGGAAAAATGCAAATTTAGCCGCAATTGATGAAGTAACTCCACCCATTTTCTATATCTTTCATGAGTTTACCCTGTTTTATGCATTTTTCATCACAAAAAACTCCTTATTAGAGAATGATTAAAGCTTATTGGAATTTCCCACCTCAAAATCGATGAAAATTAAGCTCGAACTTAGTTACCCACATAAATTTTGATCTCAAATTCAATGACCCAGTAGTTTTTCACCTCAAGCTGGATTGACCAAGAAAAATCTCAGCTCAGAATCAACAACCCAGAAAAACTTGAGCTAAAATATGATTTTGAACTTAAATTAGATCACCCAGAAAGAAATTAAGCTCAAAATTGAGCTGAAACTGGATGACCCAGAAGGTTTTTCCAACTACCCAGGATAATTAGCAGCTGAAACTGAAATGGAAGACCAAAAATTGATGCCCAGAAAAAAATTGAGCTAAAATTGAAGACTTAGGTGCATTAGAGGTTGAATGAGATGGAGCAACTGAGAAAATGGAGCTCAATCAATCGATGGAAAAGATATTTGAACGTTGTATGTGGAAGTCAGCTTTTGGTTTTAGAGAGAAGAGAGAGAAAATGAGGGTTAATGTCATGGAGTAATGTAAGGTGATGGATTTTCATTTTCTTTTTGCCTTTTTTGGAATTTGACAATGGATAAATCATCATCATTATTGGTGTATCTCACTCATAAAAAACTTTGTTTAGAGTCTGAAAAGGGAAGAATGACGTTAACTCATACCCATAAAGGAGAATGCAATTGAGTTCCCGACTCGAAAAAGACCTTTCAAGAGAGAAACTTACAACTTACAAATAGGTTAAATAGAGTACATTACAATGGATAAATTATACCCCTATAGTTTTTTTATTATAAGATTGGGTCTTATCTTAATTGGAGATTAAGTATTATTTTCTTTGTCAAGATCATAGTTTGATTAATACTCCTGTAATTTTATTATAGGTAATATTTGTATAAAAATTAAGAAATTATAGGGATAAATTATTAAATAAGATTAAAATTAAGAGAAAAATATATAAATACAAATTTTATAAAATAACAGAGATGTTACAAAAGTAGAAATATTGTAATGTAAAAAGAAATCGACCAATATTGGCGAAGCCTTGTAAACATAGAGTACTAAAGATAAATATATTTATTGTTAGGATAACACAAAAAAATAAAGCTTCTGAATGATATTAAAAAAAGAAAATAAATATATGGACGAGAATTACAAAATTATATAATCATTCCATACAAATAATATAAAGAATTAAGGGAAATGAATAAAATCCTTAATGAACTTAATATAATAATATTTTCTGTCCTATAAATTTGTAACTATTTAAAAGTTAAAATATTTAATAAGTTACCAATTGTTGTAATATTTTCTATATTAATAAGCTGATTTCTATATTAATAAGCTGATTACCCCCTCCGTTCTTTTTTTTCTTCCCGTTTAGAATATTCCATTTTGAAGAGAGAAATTTGATTAAGATTTTTAAGACATTTATAGATGATAAAATATATCCATATGAGATCTTCTTAGATTCATCTTAATGTATATTTTTTTATCATACTTCCTCCGTTCCATTTTACTTGCAACACTTACCGTTTTTGGAAGTTTCATATTACTTGCAACATTACTATTTTTGGCAAAAATAATCTACTTATTTTATCCTCACTTTATTCCTACCCTACTATCACCATCAATCATACATCATCCCATTAATTATTTAATATACCCACAAGTCACAACCACTATCTACTTATAATAATTTTTTTTTATTTCTACCCCACATATCACCATCAATCATACATCATCCATACTTTTACCATACTGATTTGACAACCCTTAAAAAATGTGTCAAACCTAATGGTGCAACTAAAATGGAACAGAGGAAGTATATTTTTTATAATTTTTTATAATGTGTATTTAGAGATATTTAAGCCCGAAAGTTACTTTAAAAATTGTGCAAAAAATAAATGGGAAGAAAAAAAAGAACCGAAGGAGTACTATATAAGATAATTTTCTAATGTAACAATTAGTGTAGAACTTTCATAATAGAAAAAAGTCATATATTTATACCATAGATAGATTGATTATAAAATAGAAATTCTATCAAACTAGAGATTAGTTCTACTTCGTCGCACAAACTTTACCTCACTTTTTCATTTTAGTATTATGTCTCATTATATTTAGCCCTTTTATTTTTTGCCATAATTTACAATTTTTCTTTAATTTTAACCTATAAATTAACTTATACTCCCTCCGTACTATAACACTTATTACATTTTACTTTTTTACGCAATCCAATGCATAATTTTGATCATTAATATCTTAAACTACACTTAGCTAAAAATTATAAAAATTAAATATTATGAAGTATGCAATTAGACTATTTAAACAAGATTCCACTTGACTATATTTCTTCTTACACATTAGTCGTTATATAAAATAAGTTCGAACAATAAATAATACTCATAAGTCAAATGTCAAATGTAACGAGTATTTTATAACTGATCAATTACTTCACTTCATCATTCACATATTTTCTTTTTTTAGATTTATATCCAAATTCCACTAGTTCCCAATAGGTAAGTTTGACGTAGGAGTAGCAAAGTAATTAAAAAGTTGGGAATTATGAGGTAGATTTTTGATTGATTTGATTTGACTTGATTATTGGATGTTAAAGAATAAAAAAGGTCATTTATAGGAGTTTGGTAAAATTCTTGTATGTTTTGTCTGAATTATTTCTGGGTTAGGACTACTAGTCTCTCCTATATATATCTGAACCGAAAAATATTTTTTTTAAAGAAAAAAAGAAGTAGATAATAGTAATAACTGAAGAGAGATAATAAATTATGTGATTGAAATCAAGAGAGAGTTAAAATATATGAATGAGATTAAAATAAAGTAGTGGACCATAGACTAAAAATAAAAATGATGCAAATTAATTAGGACGAATCAAAATGAAAAATGTATATTAAATTAAATGGGACGGATGGAGTATCACTTTCAAAAGAGTAATCTATACTCTTATGAGTACATTTAACAAACATTTTAGGGATAATTTCCTATCTTGGGCAACTCCTATCTTGATTAATTCCTAATTATCTCTTATTGGAATAAATATTTTATTTTTATAACCTTATTAATTAAATAGTATTGGTTTGAATTTTATTCTCATTGATTACTAAAATCGATTATCATCCGACTCGACAAATTACAATAACTAATATCAATAAGCGAAAATCAGAATAGAAGATCACATGTTAGAATCTAACCCACTTTTCATTTCAAATAAAATATTTAGTACCAAATATAAAGAAAGTCTAAATTACATTCACATTTTTAATTTAAATGACTTTCATATGAAAAGACGTATTATATATATTACATGTTACATCGGTCATGATTGTCATAAAATAATACTCCATTTCATATTAATTAATTAAGGGACTCTATAAACATCATTATCTCTAGATAATGATTTTGTCATGTTGTATCTAACTTTTATAAGAATGTTAGTTTAAGGCAGTTTTTAATATGTATATTTTATTAATAGTTGTTGTTTCTCCTTGATAACATATACTTAAATAAGTCAAATTAAATATATTCCTTCAACAAAATACTAGGCCTATTTATTTTCTTATTGTGAATTCAATAATATTTTATCTTTTTATAAGATTTCACATGAATATATTTTATTTTATAAATATATGTCAGTAATATTGATCAAATTTCACTCACTTTAAGGTGAAATATTTCAAACGGAAAAATATCAGAGAACGAAAGGAGTGACTTCAATATTAATATAGGAGTACGATGGTCAATTTTGTGTGTTAAATTATGTCAATACATATTATTAATGAAATTTAAATAATGTGTTTATTGGCAAACTTTTTTTCGTTTTTCTTTTTTTTTTTTTTGTCTTTTTTATTTGTAATTTTCGTTTTGTTTTCTCCTTAAATTCTGGTTCCACACACAAAGAGACAATGGAGAATGCCAATTTATTGAATAAAATTAAACTTTTAATAATGTAATTGTTATAATGTACTCAATTAAATGATTAATATTAAAATGTGCCTTTTTTCCCGCTTTTTATGTATAAAGAAAGATAAAGATTAATAGGGACCTTTTTTTTAATAGGTTCTTAGACTTTTTGTTTTCTCTTTTACTTTCTCCTCCCCATGTTTTTTTGGCAAAACAGGAATGAAGTCCCAAAAGTTTAAGCTTAATTATTAAGATTATTAGCTAACCTTTTGATGTAATTGTTGAAAAGTTAAATAACAGTTTATAGGAAAAATTACCTAGAATAATTCAATTTTTAGTCGATAATAATTTTAACAATTAATTAACTATGAATAATCTAAACTATAAAGTTACTTACCCAAGAATGTTATTGTGCATATTATGACTTGTTTTTAAAGGAAAACTAATCAAAAAAAAGAAAAAATAAAATAAAATAACAAAAATATTATGAAAAAAAATTTAAATATACTATTATAATTAAATAAAAGAATTACACTTAAATTTAAATATGCGTAACATACAAGTGCATCTATCAATATTTTTATAATTATTTCCCATTTTGAATCATTAATTCATGAATATATATATATATATATATATATATATATATATATATATATATATATATATATATATATATATATATATATATATATATATATATATATATATATATATATATATATATATATATATATATATATATATATTTTATTATTCTTCAGTTTATTTGTTATAATTTTATAAAAAAACTATCGCAATTTTAATTAAATAAATAGGATAATTATCAATGGTACCCATGAGTTTTGACGTTTTATTATTGGTACCCCAAGTTTTTTTTATTATCAATGGTACCCTTATATTATTGAGCGTTTCACAACCGTAACCTTTTAAAACTTTTTCCGTCCAAAATCGTTCAAAACCATTAACTTTCTTTTATATTTTGAAATAAAAAATAAAAGAAAAGAAGAATAATTAACAGTTTTGGACGATTTTTGACGGAAAAAGTTTTAAAAGGTTACGGTTGTAAAACGCTCAATAGTACGAGGGTACCATTGATCATAAAAAAAACTTAAGGGTATCATTGATAAAGTGCCAAAATCCAGAGGTACCATTGATAATTTTTTTCCTAATAAAATAAAAAACATAACAAATAAATTAAAACATAAAAAGAATAAAATAAATTACAGAGAATCTACTAAAGTATTCTTAAGACGTCCCATAAATCAAAGTTATCAGTATGAACTATGAATCATTCTTGAAATCAAAGAACAGATTTAGATCTAGTATTAACACAAAGAAAAGCAAATAATTTCTTATTGGGCTTGGAGCCTAGATATTTGATCATGCAACTTACCTGCATTATTGGCCTATTTAGTGGACCAAAAACTTTGAAAAGAAAAACAAAAATATACTTCTGAATCACGGTTTCTTTGAGAGATATCTCTAATTGAATCGACTTATAAAGAAAAATGTAGAATAAAAATCTGCATTAAGCTTTAATGGACTGACCTGAAACACGTCTCTCAGAGCGACATTTTCTTAGGAAATCGGCTAAAAGAAAAATTGGTATGTAAAACAACTGTAAAATAACCGGTTGATATACTTATATTTTGTATTAATTGTCTCATAATAATTTGTAAAAGAAAAATAAAATCTAATTATAAGAAATGAGTAAGAAAATAATTTGAAATAAAAATGTACTTTTCGTCAACTGCTTAACACTAGAGTCCATTGTTGTCCAAATCATCTCTATTTGTTTATATAAGCAGGGTCGTCGATTATCAAGGGCAAAGCAGGCTAGCGCCTAAGGCCCAAAATTTTTTAGGGCCAATAAATTTTTTTCATGTATATAAGTGATAATAATTTGAATTAAATTTACATATAACTTACATTTTTTGCTAAGTAATATGAGTTCTTAGTGCTTTTTATATAAATTAGTTTAAATATTAACAATAAAAAACAAAAAAGTGTATTATATTAGTCGTTACGCTTTAAGTATTTAGGAGTCTTTTTTAGCTTTTGCCATGGGACCCAAAAATAAATGGAACAGCCCTGTATATAAGATTGTATTTTTATTAATATAAGGTAGATTGAAAAACAAAAGGCTTTATAAGAATTAAATTTATGACTTTTTCTGAAAATGAATATTTTCTCTTCAACTGAGACATGATTTATTTGTCATTGTTTATTATAGGCATAAAATCAAGAATATTCTACTGATTATTTCCTAAATATTATGATTATTATTTCCTACATTTATCCTATAAAAGATGTAACTTTTAGGCTAATCTTTTCGAAAAACTATCAACAAGTATCAAGTATGCTTCCATTTTTTTTAGTTGTAAGTTTTTTTAAAAAAAGATAATACCGATGGTGCATTTCAAGTTTGATTTTCCATAGCTTTGGGTTGATCTTATGTTCAAGTCATTTATGCAAGTTTAATTTAAATTAAAGTAGATAATTAGTATAAGTTATTAGGTTGAATTTTGAATCAAATTAGAATGTTACAACTTCAATTCGACTATTTATTTGGATATACTTCAGATCGAGCTACTCAAAGATTTGATTTAAATCAAGTTAAAAATTAACTCGAGTTAATTAGATTCAAATACAAATCAATTAAGCTTAATATTAAATTAAGAGAATATATTTTCAGTCGAGTCAATTATAGTACTTTAGGTTACTTAGGAATATAATGGATTATAATTGGGTTTCTCATTTTGAGTTAAAATTGACTCTAATCGTGTCATGGTTCAATTAGGAAAAATTAAAATTACCTAAAATAATCTAATCTATTCATGATTAACTTATAATAATCTCATTTATTGATTAATAATGAATAATATTTTCAACTTTAAGGGGTATTTGCCTAGAATACACTTGGATAACCCAATGACCTGCTATAATAGATAATTCGCCAAAAAAATAAACTGAAAATTCGTTTGAAATTGGAGAAAAGTATTGAAATTTTATATCAAAAATTCTAAATAATAAAAAAAATCATAATTTTTTTAAACATTTTTTTCGACATTTTAATTTAATATATATTTTTTTTTCAGAAAATAAAACTTGCTATAACAAGTCATCCGGTAACCGGGTTTACTCAAGGAAAATACCCCCTCAAAGTTGAGATTATTCATGGTTAATCATTATGCGGGATCATTGTCGAAAAATCACAAATAGATTGAATTATTATAGGTAATTTTTTCTTCAATTTAAGCTTATTACAATAATTCCCTACAAGTAAAAATTAAAACTTTGAAAATGTTTTGATTGTGTTCACACAATATTTGAATATGCATGGTTGAATTTTATAGATGGCTAAAGCTTAAAAGTATAATAGACAATGACTCCAATTAGAAAAAGGATCTCCAAATATGTAGGACAATAGGAACTTTGTTTTTTAAAACCTTTTTTTTTAATATTTGGACTAATGAGAGCCTCCCCAAACTAATTGGAAAAATAAGCTTCTACATGAAAACCGCTACTTGGAGTAGCATTTTTGTCCTACGGAACAAATAATTTTTTTTTAATACTCGCCAGCAAACCGCTACATGAAGTAGCGGTTTACCCATTTTTACCAAACCGCTACTTTATGTAGCGGTTTTGCCCATGAATTTTTTTTTTCTTTTTTTGGTTTTTTGTTTTTCTAGTATTTGGAAAACAAAAAAAAAAACAGCAAGTAAAACCGTTACTCCATTTAGCGGTTTATTAGAAAACAAAAAAAAATTTATGAGGACCAGAACCGCTACTTGAAGTAGCGGTTCACTATGCAACATAAAATTTTTTTTTCGATTATTCAGAAATGATAAAAACGCTACTTCAAGTAGCGGTTTGCAAAAAAAAGCTTATTTTTCCAATTAGTTTGGGGAGGCTCTTATTAATCTAAATATTTTGGAAAAAAAGCTTAAAAAAAAAGTTCGGACAATAATCCCTCAGTCTTGGAACAAAACTTCCTTTTGTAAATCAATTATATAACTATATTGACCTAAGTACATGTTCTTAACTCATTGTTTTGATCCTTCAACAAATGAGGAGTAAAATGGAAGAAGAAGCTAGACTTTAATGAGGAAGATGAAGATGACTTTTATAAGAATTAAACAAGGGCAAAATTGTATTTTCTATATTTAACGGTTTTTAAACGTTTTTTTGTGCAATGTAGTTACGACAGCTAGTTTTGAAACAGTTGGTGCTTATAATATAGAAAAGAAAATAAGATTAGTTATTACAGGTGTTTCCATTAACCTGGTGCTTACCATGTAGAATTTCCCTAATTATGGTATGTTTGAGAATGATAATTTTATTTGCAAATATGGATTTGACTTAAAGTTAGTGTTTGTCAATAACAAGAATTTAAATTTGTATTTGGGACAAATCCACCAATGTTATAAAAGTAGTTAATTAAAATGAGGATTTGAAAATGACACCTCAATCCGTGTAATAACATTAATGTCATAGACTCATATATAAACACTTTAAGGTAGTGTCTGGTAACATAGAATTCATTTGAAAATAAGGAATTTGATTTTGATATTCACATTCAAGAATTGTAAATGACAGCTAAATGCTTGGAATTTGTAAATTTTGATATTTGACCAAATTTTACATGATTATTGAAAGTCTATGAAATTGAGCCAATTCCAAATTTCAAATGCAAGATTTGCCAAACATAGTATTTGGCCCAATTCCACATTTGAAAATGAATTCCAAGTTGTCAAACATACCAAATTTAGCTCATCTCATCAATGTTGTAGTATGTAGTATGTACACCCCCCAAGTGGCAAGTTGTATACAAGTGACAAAGGAGTATGAAAGGAAGCTTCTATACATATTATTATATATAATTAAATATATCATGAAATAATTATAATAAATTTTTCAAAATAATATATTTTATATACTCAAAATTGTCAAAGTCTTCAATTACATATTAATAAAGTGTAAAATAAGTTCATTACCTTTCCCACCTATCAAAACACATTTGTGCACAAATCCTCACTGATCTTCCCAAATCCCAACTGTATATTTTCATATTATTATTTCTGCATTATATCCTCAAAATTTATACTAACACATAAAATTATATATTATGTATAAATTACTCCCACAAATTAATTATTTTCCAGATTTTCAAATAACTCCGTTACCATCATCTCAACAAATAATCCCACCTCAATTCAAGAAAACAGCAATCTTTGCCGGAGGTAATTTCTCTCTGTTTTTACTGAAATTAGAGTTTTTTTTTAAATTTTTTTTTAAGATTCGCGATTTCTCGAGGACTCTTTGATCGCACTCTCTTTTATGAGTATGAGCTACCGTCGTTTTTCCCTTTCCTGACCATAGTTTTCTATGATCGGGATACACTGGGTAAGTGGGTATGATGATGATTCGCGATTCGCTCAAAAGGGCAATAAATAGCCTAAAATCAACCATAACTTGCATGTTTAATTCACAATTCACTCGTGTCATGTTTGGTAACAATGATTTCATTTGAAAATGTGAAATTAACTCAAATTTATTGTTTGGCAAATCAAAAATTTTTAAATTTGGATTTGGATCAAATTCCACCATTATTTTTAAAGTATTCAAAATTGAGAATTTGAGGGTGACTGCCTAAACCTTGTCATTCTCAAAATTTTCATTTATGATTTCATAATTAAAATCCATAATTTGAAATGAAATATTTGTTTACAAATACTACTTGATCGATTATATTTTAGAGAATATTCTGTGTTAATTAATAGTACGTATTAGTTTATAATTATTTTTATTAATTTTTTTTCAGGAAGTTTCTGGGCAGTTGAAGCTGCATTTGGAAGTACCAATGGAGTTTACAATACTTCTACTGGTTATTTTGGAGGAAGTTTTAGTAAACCATCATATAAAGAGGTAAATTCTATGTTAATTCTTTTTTTCCCCTCAAAATGTATATTTTTAATATTGGGTTATTTTATTATCTTTTTAATTAACTTAATTTCTTGGTCGGTCAAATAACTATATAAAGTATTTTGCGTTTGGAAATACACATTTCATTTCAAATGGTGGATTTCAGTTATGAATAGGGCCGTAAAAAATTGACCCGACTTGTAATACCGCCCGAAATCGACCTGCATCCGACCCGTTGGTTGACCCGAGGTGCAGTGACTTGTAACCGTCAAAACTCGACCTGATGTTGACCCGTAACCCGACATGTACCCGATTATTTTAGACCAATAATCGACCGGTACAAGAATTGGGGTGTCATTCTCAAATCCTCATTTTAATTAACTATTTTTATAACATTGGTGGATTTGGCTCAAATCTAAATTTAAATTTTTGTTAACGACCATTATTAAAAAAAACTTATATTTCTATTTATTTTTTATTCCTTAAAAAAACAGGTATGTGAGGGAAGAACTGGTCATACAGAAGCAGTGAAATTAGTATATGATAGCAGAATCATATCATTCTCATCACTATGTGATCTTTTTTGGGACATTCATGATCCCACCAACAAGGATTATCTTGTAATTTTCTTTCTTTATTTATCTTATTATTTAATAATAACTTTCCCTTTCATATGCTCTTTTCAAATAGAATTGATTAACTTTATTGTCAAACTTTGATAATTATGATTTCTCATCGATTTATATAAAAAACATGTGGGATCTTGATAGATTTGTCTCAATGTGTATTTTAAGTTTTTATAATTTTTAAAAACACATAGTTAACATTATTTTTTTAACTTTTAAGTTTACATTGTGATCTGCACAAAAAGTAAATGGAAAAACAAATCAAAACCGAGAAAGTAATACAATGATAAATTATTAATAATAAGGGAAAAATGTCAAAAAGTACCTAATAAATTTTTTTTTCAAAAAGTACCTAATAAAAAAAGTTTTGTTAAAAAATACCTAACAATTTTTTTTTTCCAAAGAGTATCAAGTAACGTTTTCTTTCAGTTGACCGTTAAATATAACGATTGACTGGTCAAAATCGAAAATTCATCTTCAATTTCTTTTTCAATTTAACTTCAATTTTGAGTAAAAAATAGAAAAAAGACAATGAGGAAATTAAATTGGAAAAGAAATTGAAGATGAGGAAGAAGAATTTTCGACTTTGACCAGTCAACCGTTATATTTGACGGTCAACAGAAGGAAAACATTAACTGATACTAGCTATTTGGAAAAGAAAAAATTGTATTAGATGGTTTTTGACAAAACTTTTTTATTAGTACTTTTTAGAAAAAAAATTTTATTAGATACTTTTTGATACTTTTTCCTAATAATAATTATTTTTGAAAATGTGTGATATTAATGCAGAATTTTGGGTTAAATACCCACCAAAGATCAGTGATTTTTTACTCAACAGAAGAGGAAAGAAAAGAAGCACAAGAATCAAAGATTAGGAAGCAAATGAGGCTAAATAAGAGAATTGTAACAAAAATTTTGGCAATTGGAAATTTAGAATTCTTCTTAGCAGAAAATCAACACCAGAAATATTATTTGCAAAAATATCATAGGCTTTGTGGAAGTTTGGGACTAAGAAGCACACAACATTTTGTGGCCTCTTTTATTGCTTGCAAACTTAATGGGTAATTTTTCTTTCTTTTCTTTTTTTTTTTTTCAAAACACAAATTCTTGCTATAGATCGTCTATAATATAGACGGGTAAATATGGGTCAACTCATTTTACAAAATAAGTAACTGATTAGTCATCAACCTTATTTTTTAAATTTAAGATCATTGGGTTGGGCTGTTGGGAGAGCCGTCTTTGCCATAGACGATCACTCTGGAGACCTTCTGATTTTAAAATTCATTCCAACAACTTTTGTATGAGATCGAATAATTCGAATCGTATTCTTATGCACATCCCTTTTTGTATGGACTTATCTTACTGTGAGATGGTCTCATACAAGTTGGGAAGCGCATAATAATGCGTTCTAAATTATTCGATCTGAAATATCTGGTATTCGATGTAGAAAATCTCATATTTTATCAGACTTTTGAAAAATAGATAATTAAATCAAGTATTAGTTTTTAAACGAAATATTGATCCGGATCAAGGTTTTTTAAAATCGGATATATACAATTCGAGGTTAAGATTATAATTTTGATGTATAGGTTAATTCGAACTTTCAAATGTTGTTGATCTAATTTATTTTGTTTACATAATAGCTTTGGCGTCCTCTAACTTATAGAATTCATATGATCTTTCATTGAATGGAAATAATTTTTTAAAGACAAATTGTTGACCTATTTATTTTTTAAGGCAAAAGAAACACAAATCAAAAAAATATATCTATATAGGGTAGGGATCCAATAAAAAGGGTGTGAAAATAGGTAGGATAGGAAAGAGTAGTTACCGTTGATTGGTTAAGATTTAACAGTCTAAAAAAATTTGTCATAGCAGTAGATCTAGTAGCACATCTTTATAAAGAAAGCATCACACATTAATTTCTTACTATCCTTCTTATTTTCAAATCACTTCCTATTAGATCCTATATATATATATATATATATATATATATATATATATATATATATATATATATGATAAGCCAAGTAAAATAAAATTTTCAATCCGGAATTAACTCTTATACATAAACTTATTTTTAATTAATTTTAAAATTAATTCAAAGTTAGGTTTAACTATTAATTAAGTCAGAATAAATATCAAATCGTGACAATTTTAAAACATTTTTTTTTTGGAAATATAATTATTTAACACCTTTGCTAGTTGAGCATGTTGATTATCAAGATTCAATCGAAAGGCCATATCTAATCTCTATAGATAGATTGGAAAAATGTCAGAAATTGTTAAATGATGTACATTCATTATGTCATGTTGTCCATGTCCAACCATCCAGGCTTTTGCCCATGATCCTAATCAAACAGTACTCTTTAAGTCAGAATAGGCTTTAGGGCTCTGAATTAGTGAAATTTTGAAATAAATAAGTAAAAAAATATTTTAAAAAAATTATATTATAGTTAATTTCTGAAATTATTTTTTAAAATAAGTAGTTTTTTCACAGATTTAAGGTTTAAGGCTATTCGCACCTAGTAACACAGAACAAAGCAAAGGGTCAAAAAAAAGCAAGGGTTTCAAAGACGGGAGGTCAAAAATAGTCAAAGTTTTGTTCTCTGTTAATAACAACGAACAAAAACTTTGACTTTTTTAACCTTCAGTTTTTGTTCGATGTTACCAACAGCGAACAGCCCAAACCACAATTTTGGATAAAAAACTGCTTATCTTAGAAATTATTTTGTAAAATTTGCTTTTGTATAAATTTTTCATATTTTTTTGCTTACTTGTTTCAAATTTTCTTGAATTAGGTGTATATTGCAAATATTGTGATCGCCTAGCAAGACCCATTTTGATGTTTGCTCCATTTGTTAGATCACAATTTCTCACATTACATAGTGTCACAATTAGATATATCTCTATTAGCTTGACTAAAGATTTACAGAGTTTAATGGGACTAGAGACATCTGCTATGAGAGCCCAATGGGTTAGAAGAGTGTGGATTCAACACAGACGTTCCTCATACTTGACGGAGAGGGGTGGTTGAGATTCGAACTCGTGACCTATTGTCACGCTGGCTTTTGATACCATGTCAAATCAGCTCAATCAAGAGTTTAATCTAAACAGTTGAGGCCCCAAGACATATTACATACGTTAAAAATGTAACAAATTAATTAAAAAACATAAAATCACTCATAGTTCATTTTTCAAGCTAAAGTCCGGGTCTATATGGTTGATTTTAACTAAATTTGTGATCTATTTTTTGTTTTTTGTTTGTGCAGAATATTGGGGATGAGTAAAGAGCAGATAGTTGATGAATTAGCAACATTTCTGGAAAATCAAGAGCTGCCTAATAATGCAATGTTAGATTGTAAAGAGATTATTGAAGATTTTAGAGCATTGGACCAAAAATAGGACACTAATGCATATTCATAAATTACTCCTATTATTATGTGTGTTATTGTCTCACTAGTGTTATGTGTTCCTAATTTTATAATATACCAGCTATTTTCAGTGGCGGATTTATTTACGGCACCTGGGCAGGTGCCTCAGGCACTTTTTAAAAAAAATCAAAAAAAAAATTTCAAAAAATCTACAAGTCCTAGGGTCATTTTGTGCGGTCAAGAAATATTGAAACAAGCCTTCAATTACTCCTCACTCTTAAAAGCCTAAAAATTCTACACAAACACCCACCACCGCACCCTCCATTGCCGCACCGCGCCACTGCCGGCTGGTTCTCCATCATAGACGCCTGCTGCTGCTGCTTCCTGGTGTTTGACGTTGCTGTTCGGGCTGTACTGCAGGTGGTCGACGGTTTTTGGTCTTCACTCAAATCCTAATCCCTAAAAATCAAATTTTTGATTTTGTTGAAGGTATTTTCACTCTTTATTCTAAATTCTAATGTTAATCTTGTTCTAATCTTTTAATCCTAGTGTTAATCTTAAATTTTTATTCTTATTGACTTGTTGTTTTGTTTTAACCTTGATTTTCGAATTTTGTTTAAACTTAGAATGTTGTTTCTTGAATTTTTTTTATGTTGTTTGTGTATTGTGTAATTGAAAATTTGTTAATGTTAAATATGATTTGTCTTGGACTCTTGGTATTATTGCGGTTTTACAACTCATTTTGCCAAAATAAAAAAAATTTAGTTGTTAATTATACAAGCAAAACCATGTCAATATTTCGTCCATTCGTTGGTGCCCAGGGGACTTCAAACCCTAGATCCACCACTAGCTATTTTGTCTCATCATCATCATTAACCTAATATTCCGCTCAAAAATATAGTCTAAGTATGCGTCATTAGAACCGATCATTGTCGAGTATCACTCTATCCATATGGCATATATAACCCATTAACTCAATTAACT
Source organism: Amaranthus cruentus (assembly GCA_019425755.1). Taxonomy (NCBI): domain Eukaryota; kingdom Viridiplantae; phylum Streptophyta; class Magnoliopsida; order Caryophyllales; family Amaranthaceae; genus Amaranthus; species Amaranthus cruentus. Next base: position 14,760,374 of record CM033466.1, read on the forward strand.
CTCAAGAGTGAGATTTATTATGATTATGGATCCAAAAGTAGAAATTTTACAAATGTTTTGTGATTAAATCCATGTGATTATATCACAACTTCACTAGTAGTTGTACATACTACACTAACTCGATCTGCTCTTTTATATTTTTCGTGAGTTTTAAAATGTTTTTTCATTTTAAAATAATTTTTATTTCTAGAAGTTATTTCGACAATAATATATTTATTAGAAAGGATAAATAACATATAGATGTAACTATTGAATTTTTTAATTATATATATTCGACTCGACATTTACTTTGATATTGTATAATCAAACCTAACTTTGATTAATACTTGAAATATTAGAAATTGGACAATCAATCAAGATTACCACTAAACAAAAGTTATAATTCTTTAATTATATCTAAAGTATGAAAAGTGAATGAATTTTTGATAGGGATTGGAGGATGAATTATAGCTCTTTGAGTAACCTTCAAGCTTATCAACTGGTGATAAAAATCCCACTTAGGCTCCAATTATAACATTTATAAATGTCATAATAAACTTAAAAATAGATCTACATATATTTATTTTGAATACAATATTTTTAGATTAGATGGAATGGTATTTATTTTGAATACAATATATTGAATACAATACTTACGTCATTTTTTGAAAATAGTATAATTGACGATGCTTACTACTATAAAATTTGTGTGTTGAAATATATGATATTTATTATATACGATAAAATATATGATATTTTAAATATAATCATGTACCCACATAGAATTTTGTTGAATTTATTATTTATTTTATATTTTTTAAGTATTGGCTATTTAATATATACTGAAATTAAAATAAATATAATTATTAGAAGTTTAGTAGACAAAACATAATGTACTTTTTAAAATTCAAAGAAGTATTCAAAGATTTTTTTATTTAGCTATTTCAACAAAATAAAAATTAATTAATATATACTTCTACATTCTTCATTATAAACATTGTTATCCATTTATTCAAAAAAAAAACATTGTTATCCATAATTATTTATATAAAATAAAAATACTCATAGCCGAAATTATTATATTTAAATTTATTTTCTGAAATTGATTTTAAAAAGAAAATGTTGATTTATTGGTATCACTTGTCTTTATCATCAAAGTGCTTACTAATTTATGCACCTTTATTGAATGCCCACTTGCATTGCAAGTCACTTAGACTCATAAGAATTTCCATTGGGTCCCATTATTAGTGTCTCTCTTTTTTCTTAAAATAATTTTCAAATTATTATTCTACCCCTTCTTAAAATACACACTCCTCCAAATAAAAAACAACAAAAATTCAAATCATTTAAATTCTAAATTCCAATGTTACATTAGTATATGAGACAAATTTGACATGACCAATATCTCTCACAAGTACTTGTTTTGATTGCTTGTTCTAGAATTTTTCTCCTGCAAAATTGATAATATTTTTAATTTATTAAGACTAAGCAATTAATAAATTAAATATATTGAGAAAAAAATAGTGCATTGGTTGCACAAATCAAAAGACGTGGTCAATTTTTAAAAACAAAGGAAATATAAACAAAACATACTTGTTTTTTTAGTTAAAACCCACGATAAGCATTTTAATTGTTTTTCTAATTTCTAAAAACGCCATATTTTTAAATTACGTGTACTATGCATAGGTTTTGTACCCATACATTCTTATCAATTTGAGTAAAATAGTACTTCTAAATGTGAAGTACTTAATATGCGTACCAGACGTGCTACAACCACCATTCTGAGAGATTGACACAACCCAATATGAGACGAGACTTTCAGATATGGCCCATTATTTATACCCAATTTTGAATAAAATCAAATAAAAAACGGTGTTGTGTCCCAGGACTCGAACCGACTCTGTACGTTGGATCATATTGTGTCACATGCCATTACTTGAAAGTACTGGCCTAACACACCACATTACTTTAAATAGTCAGCCATTTTAAATAGTCAGCCATGACACATAGCTCGATTCAACACAACATAAGTTGACAACGTAATACGAATTTCATGTCTAACTCAGAAATGAAAAAAATTAGCTAGTACTTTTTAATTGTAATAAAAAAAAAGGCACAATCACAAAAATCAATTGTGATTTACCAATAGACATGGATGAATATCATATCTCACACGTTAACCTAGAAATTCTCCATTGAAAAGATCAGCTCAGTAGTACTCTTTGATTTGACTTAAACATGGCCAATTTGCCACCAAATTAGACCCTAACGGTCTCAGTTTTGCTATCAAACGAAAAACTTTTCAGCATTATTAATTTTTTTTTTAAAATCACATTATTAATTTATTATAGTACAAAGTACACGAATCAATTCATTAGATGAGATTCTTCGATCTTCAATCATGGCAAATATTGCTAAATTTAACGATGAAAATCTCTATCATCGCCAATGAAATTCAATCTATCAGAAAAATCAATCACAAAATCCGTATTTATTTATTTACATACCATATTTTTCAATCAAATTCCCCTCAAAATTACTTTATCGTCATCGTCAAAGTCTAGTAATTCATACAGAATCCAACAAAACAAACAATTTTTCCTTCGATGTAATTCAAAGCGTCATTATGGCGATTGTTCAGGTATGGCTACAAGCACCGGCCGCCACACTCTCCTCATCAACAATCTTTGTCTCAACGTCGCCGAAAAAGGCCTCACTCGACGCGCCGCCATTAATCCGCCATCGCCGCTGCCGGAACTCACAGCCGCCGACGGTATCAATCTTTGATCTTCACTATCTCCTTCTAGAATCTTCTTTGGTGGAGGAGAAGACACAAAGAGATCCTTCAATTTAAGCCGTACTCCTATATTTTCCTTTTCACTCACTGATTTCTGATTCCCGATTTTTTGACGATCCGGTGAGTCAACTCGACGATTTTGATGAATAAATCGGCGGTTGAAAACGCTGCCGTTTCCTTTACCACTGAGAAGCATTCGGAGGGTTTTACGACGGCGGATGTGGATTACTGGGCTTGTTGTTGGACTCCGTGTTGGGCTTCCGATTATCGAACACTGTGTTGCTAATAGTTTGAATTTTTGTAATGACATTTTTTGATTACTTTTTTGATGTATGATCAATTTACTTTTACTTTGTTGGAAATTAGGGATTCAATTGTGGAATTTTAAGAGAAATGACAAAAATCTAGGGTGATTGAGAAGGATTAACTAGTAAGAATGAGGAATTGATTGCATTAAAGTTTGAAGGGTTAAAGTAGAGAGTAGGGAGGAATATGATGAGAAGAGTGAGGGAATGGGAAAGTATAGTGAGAGTACTAATACAAGGAAGGGTAATTAGGAATGTTTGCTTTATACTTGAGAATAATGTGGAGAAGTGGTCTTACTTGGTATTTTCTTTTGTTCTTTTTTTCACAAAAAATTTAAAAATTTAGATTCTATTTATGAAAAATTTGTTTTTTTTTCCACTTGTATGAGGTATCGTGTGCTATTTTAATGAGTCAAACTGAAAATAAGTTGAACTGAATTTACGGTTTTTTTGACATCTCTTTCATAACTTAAAAATCACTCTAAATATCAATGTGAAGTTATTAGAGGTGAAAGTTCTTGATCAACTGAAAACAAAACAAATATCGACCTTCCGCAAAACCACTTGCGAGTTTAAAATGAATGGTGTTCTTGCCTAATAAAAAATGGACTCACATGTGAGGAGTATTGAAAAATAACTAATATGTGATTTCAGATAATAAATTAGAGAGATTGATGAATATTTAGGCTTAATGAATTGGTTTTTTGATGAAACCTCATCAAGAATATGTATGAATTCATTAACAAATTTATCACAAGGTTAAAACCCCTCAATATGTTATACTCCCTCTAATTAAGTTGTCCCATTTCCTTTTTTATCAATGATTTTTTTACTAAATACCCCATATGAACACAAGTAATTACTAATATATCCCCACTTTTACTGCTTATAATAACCCCAACTACCACCTTTACAATTAATTTAATCAATTAAAATACCCCGACTATCACATTTTTGGTGGATCCCGATTATATGTGATCTTAATACAAAAGAATTTTTCTAAATCTTGAACTTTTTTAGTCCACACAAAATATATAACAATAATCAAAATAAACCAGTGGCATTCCTGACAATGTATAGGCCCTAGGCAAACTGTAAAAAGAAGGCCCTCTGATGAAGGGTCGATTCTAAATTTAAACGGATGTTTGGAAAAATAACCAAGATGGACTCTATAAATTATAATTAGCATTAAAATTGTAGACGTATCATATATTTTCTAATTTTATAGCCCTTTCTGACTTTAAACCCTAGACAAATGCCTACCTTACCTATGCTCAGGAACGTCTCTGAAATAAACAATATAGACTCACAGTAGATGTTAATATGGGATCTCATTTCACCCCGGCCATATCTTATGTAGTAGTTTCCTCCACCCATCTCAAAAACATTGCAATACAATTGTTTCATATGAAATTAAATCTTTTCAAAAATAGTGGAAATTAAATGAAATTAACGGAATATTATTTAGGAAAAATTGATATTAATAATCCAACCTTTCACCAATCCGCCATAAATAATCTCAACTTTGGATTATTATTTAATAATCCAACCTTTGCTCTTAAATTGCTGTCAGCATACCTTAAGGGTATGCTGACAGCAAACTAAGGGCAAAGGTTGGATTATTATAAAATAAAAAGTTATGTTGCTAGCAAACTAAGGGTAAAGGTTGGATTATTAAAAAATAATCCAAAGTTGGGATTATTCATGGCGGATTGGTAAAAGGTTGGATTATTAATATCAATTTTTCCTATTATTTATCTATAGCTATCAAATACAATCTTGCATTGAAATTAGAAGATAAAAATTTAGTATCCTTTGCATTTAAGTGGAAATTAACTAGTTCTCAAAAAAAAAAAAAAATATATATATATATATATATATATATATATAATTATATATATATATATATATATATATATATATATATATATATATATATATATATATATATATATATATATATATATATATATATATATATATATATATATAGGTTTAGGATCAAATAAGAAGGGGTGTGAAAATAGGAAGGATAGGAAGGAATTTCATCCATTAGATCTTAGATCAATGGTCCATTTTGCACGCGTTTAAAAACAGAAAAAAAATTGTGATGCTTTCTTAATTAATATGTGATGCTTTCTGTATAAACATGTGTCACTTGAAAGTGTGATAGTTTCTAAATTAATGTGTGATGCTTTCTTTATAAAGATGTGCTACTAGATCTACTGCTATGACAAATTTTTTTAGACCGTTAGATCTTAATCAATCAACGGTAAATACTCCTTCCTATCCTTCCTATTTTCACACCTTCTTATTGGATCTCTACCCTATATATATATATATATATATATATATATATATATATATATATATATATATATATATATATATATATATATATATATATAAAGGTAAAGAGACTCACAATATCCCAAGCGGGTTGGTGGGGTTTCTTTTCTGAAAGATGCGGACAAATCATACTCGTTCCCCAAATGAGGGATTAAAAAGAGATACGCGCAGTCAAGAAATCCCCATATGATACCTACGCCCAGTTCAAGTCGAACCCCAAATCTTCTGCTCCACATATAAATACTCTATCCATTGAGCCACTAGCACTTTTTATCCGAATCAGAATTCATAACCCAAAATTAATCAGAGAACAACACATCTATATCACTATATGTCATTAATGTTCTTGGCCCTTCTATTTTTAGTCGGTGGTTTGGTGCAAATCAAACCGTTCTAGGCCACTATTAGCATAGTCCTATGTCAACTTCAAAAGATTTCATGTTTTGGTCGATAAACTAACCCAATGCCATTGGACCCTACTATGTTAATCTTTATGATGCCGCACCATTTACTAGATGGTCTACATCTAGGGTTCTCATCTTTTCGGTAAAATTGTCTTTTTTTTTATTTTTATTTTTTATATTTTCTCTCAAGGGAGTACAGTATGAATTGTCCGTTATATTCCCTCATCTAGACTCTATTTTCGAGCGGATATTAGATTGACGACGACGACGATTTTTAATTTTAGGTTGAATCAAAATTGATAGGTCTATATATCTAGTTATTATATAAATATAAAAAATGATATATACAACTTTAAGGGTTGTATACTTGTATATAAGAAAGAATTTTGTATGTAATTTAATATTTTTTTGTCTTGGGAATATAAATGTTTAATTATACTTTATTAACTTAGTATTTATTCTTTCTTGCGAAGTTAAAATAATTATATATAAAATATTAATTGTTTTCCAATTTCAAGATTAGATTCTCTTAAAAAGTTAAAATCATTGATAATAAAGAGAATTTGTTAATTTTTATGTTCAACCATAAAGGTCGTAAATATCATTATCTTATAAATATTACATCAACATTTAAATAGGATTATTATGGATATCATATTTTATTTTTTGGTAATATGTTTGCTTGAGTTTTTGGCTTTTCCACACAGTAAACAATAAATTCACTCGGTAATCCTGAGCTTCTAACTTTTCCTCGTCGTAGACAAATGTTAAATTTTTGGTTAAATTAAGTACTCATTTCGACTAAATTACGAAATATATGGCCAATTAGAGTGATCGCGACGTCTATTTTTGAAAAAAAAAAGTTAAAAGTAGCATAAAGTTAACAAAAACACTTTTATTTTGTGTACCATGTAAAAAAATTTGGAAGCTTAATATCACAAATTGATTAAAAAAAATGTTTGTTTACCACGTACAAAAAGCCAATAATTCAAAATCACGAAATGGAATTTTTTTTATTTAGAAAATTGGATTAATTAGTGTGTGGTAACTTTGTGACAAATAATCCAAATTGGACGGTAGATATCTTTGTAGATTTTGGTCGAATTTTCAATCTAAGTTAGATCCATTCAAATTGGAGACAAATTTTTTTATTAAGTATTCAATGCGCCGAAGAGTAAAAAGAAAAAGATCGTCCACTAAAAGAAATAAAAAAAGAAATAAAAAGCATAACGTTTGGTCCTAAGTTCTAACCAATAATTTAGCAAACAGCTAGTTTTCTGAGTGACCGTCTTTCTGAGAGACGTTTTTCAGGTCCAATCCATTAAAGTTGATTGCCTACATTTACTCTACATTTTCCCTAATGGGTCAATCCAATTAGAGGTGGTCTCAAAAAGACCGTCTTTCACGTGAATTTGTGTTTAGCAAATTTTGGGTTTATTATTGGGTTTACACGTTTAGTGTTGTATTCTTTCTTATTTCTAAATGAATGAAGGATTGAATATTGAGAAGAAATTAAAAAAAAAAAAAAAGAATAATTGTAAGAAGAAATTATAACAAAATAAGTTCATGACTAATACAAAGTCTTTTTTCTAAGGTTTAGTATGTTCTAGCTATAATTCATAATGGTATGGTAATTAGGTGATATGGTTGTCGAATCATAATATATTGGTTGAGATCAGTATTTTTTATCGATTGGATTATCAATAGTGTTTGAAAAAAAAAATTTTTGCAATGGTTATAATTTTGCGAATTTATTAACATTATCAGTTGTATTTGTGATGAATTGTGGACAATACAAATGTGTTCAACATAGACCCTACAGTTTGAGTTTTACCCAACCTTGTAACCAAACTCGAATTCGACCCGATTTCAAAACGAATTTAAAATTATGTAAATTCAATGTGGGCACAAGACTCGATTTTGAACTGACTCAAAACAGACCCGAATGAACACCTCTAAGAATACTAATAAACTTTCAACTTTTCCAAGTCCATATTGTACACAAGTACTTTCTATACACAAATTGTTGTGAGAGACGGTATTTCCTATAGACGCATTAGATATATGGGCTAAATATCCCAATTAATACAAAATAGAGAGAAAATATAAATATGGGCCTTTTGTTTTGAAGTCGTCTCTCTCACAAGAGTAGCTGCTTTCTATATGCTTCTAGGGAAAAAAGACTAGAAATGGGTTAAAATTGGAATCAAGAGTATAAATATATTGTCAAAACTCATATTGCAGAACTTTTACATTGTACTACTCCTTATTTACATACATCCCTAACATAAGTACACCAATTTAATTCACTAATCATATAAGTAATCACAACAATGCCTCTTTTTTTTCATTTCTTTTGCTGCAAAATTGAAAATCTACAACAAAAAGAAGGCTAATTACTTACTTAGTCACTAATCATCTTAGGCTATTGTTGCTAACCTGTGTCTCAGGCGAAAGCGGGGGAGGAGCATTCTTTAATAGCCCTGCATCATCGTCACATTCGTTTATGTCGACTACAACCTGTTTTTGCGCGTTTTGCATTTGTTTCTGTATCGCTTTCAATGATTCGAGTACTTCTTTCATTGATGGTCGCGCATCTTTATCCTGCTGTAGACACTGGAATGCTACTTCTGCTACTAATGTCACCATCTTATGTGCAAGGCCATCGTTTTCGACATCAAGTTTTGGATCGATTAGCTCATGTAACGCGTGTTTCTGAATTCTATCCACAACCATATTCGCTAAATTGATATCGTGTCTATGTCTAGTGATATCGACTGCCACTTTTGAGGATATCAACTCGGCTAGAACAACTCCAAAGCTATAAACATCACTCTTTTCAGTTAACTGATAGCATTGGTAGTATTCAGGATCTACGTAACCCGGAGTCCCTTGTGGGGCTGTGGACACATGTGTTACATCATTCGGGAAAAGTCTTGACAACCCGAAATCAGCCACCTTAACTTGGAATGTTTTCTCTAAGAGAATGTTCGTAGTCTTGACATCGCGGTGTATGACATTTTTTTCGTGCAGGAATGACAAGGCGTCTGCTGTCTCGACAGCGATGCTGAGTCGTGTAGACCAAGGGAGACCGAAAGGTTGTGCAAGTTTTCCATGAAGATGATCAGCAACTGTGCCATTCGAGACATACTCGTAAACTAAAAGGAGTTCTCTGCTTCTTCTTGAAGTGCATCCATAAAGGGTTACCAGGTTTTTGTGCCTTAATTTTGCTAGAATGTGGATTTCATTCATGAACTGTCCCATATGCCTACAACTATTCTCATATAAGCGTTTCACTGCTACTAAGCGTCCATCATTGAGATTACCTGAAGAGTGAAAGAAAAAAGGATTGAATCTTGGTTGAATTTCATGAAACACAAAGACCTCAATGCCAAAATTTCACATTTGCTGCCTATTTTTTTGTTTTGGTAGTTCAAATGGATTGTAGGTCCTACGTAGACCTGTTAAATTTTGACCTGACTCGAAACTAGCTCGAAATCTGACAAGAAATTGGTGGGGCAAAACCCAAAAATTTTGACCTGTAAATCAAAAATGACCTGACCCGAAAAATAGGATAAATCTGACCATATCCTGAAATCGAATTTGACTCGTTTTTTAAATTTTTTCCTCTTTTTCAGCGCACATCATTATTTTTAGTCGGGACCCACGCCATTTCTGGTCAAGCTTTGTATGTTAAGTCAACATTTTTTGGTTGCAACCGTAAAATCAGTATATTGGTAAATTTATACTCCTATAAGACTAATCTCTACAAGAACAAAAAATTTAATTATATAATTTTGTATGGATAAGTTGTGGGGATAGTTCATCCCACATCTACAAATTAAAGATAAGTGTGCACGTTTTATAAGTTATTGAAGTCTTCCCAAATGGTTTTGATTTTGAAATGATATATATTTCTTTGGCTTATAAAGTGTGTGCACCTCGTATTTCCTTATTACTATGCTGGAATTTAATCATTTATAATAAATCCATCCTAATTGAACATAAATTTTATTGAAAAGAGTTGTTGTTAAGAAAAACCCTTAATCCAAAATTGATCTGATCCGATCCAAAACCCATTTTGACAGGTCTAATTGTAACCCCTCTGAGATTTGCTATAGTCGGATGAATCAATAAAATCAACAACAACGTCAAAGTATCAATTTTAGTGATATGTAGTCAGCTACATGAACTAAGCAGATCGAAATGATAAACAACAAAGAAGTATAGGACCAAGAATGAAAGTGGGTGAAGATCATACCACAATAGACAGTGCCAAATCCACCGTCTCCTAACTCGCGACGCTCATGAAAATTCTCAGTGGCTTCTTCAAGCTCATTATAGCTGAAGAGAGGGACACCCAAGTAGTTGGCAGAATTTTCAAAATCAGACTTTGATGAAGGATAAGAGGGAATGCTCGGAGACAGGTAGGTTGATGGGCTTGTAGTGTACCCTTGGCTCGATCGAAATTCGTTGCTCGAAGGATTTCCATTACTTGGATAACTCGACACGATTGCTTTCGATTGAGCCTCGGCGACAGATCGCCTTTTCCTTCGTACAACAAATATAAGGCACACAAGAGCAAATGCAGCAAGAGCTATCCCTCCAACAACTAGTCCTGTATTTATGAAATTAAATGAAAATCTTCAGAGTGAGCCAAAACTGAATCATGTGAATAAGCTATTATATCGGACTGTTTGGCAAAATAGCTTATTAATACAATTTTAGCTTGGATAGTGTTTGGTAAATTAATTGATTGAAACAACTTAATGTTATGAATAAACTGTCGTTGAACGAGCTACTCATAGCAGCGGGTTCAAAATCAGCTCATCAAAGCAACCAATGTAATTAGCTATCAGACACATATATCAATCATTTGCCAAACACCCAATAATCTTTTCTCATACTAGAGAATTTATACATACCTATCACCATTCCTTTGTTCTTATTGTTTGACTTACCTGCAGTGACAACAACACAGATGCAGATTATTTAGAGCAACTTCAAAATGAACTCGATTGTAAATTAGAGGTGTTCTATAGGTCGGCATCCATAATAAAAAGTCTGTGACCCAACCCCTTAATAATGAGTTTGAGCCATAGACAAAAATGCGATAATGAACGCAATGGTGGCAATGTGGCACTTATGAGAATGGTGAGGTTATCATAAGTTCATAATGCCAAATGTCAGCAATGAGCAAGACATTTCCCTTGAAATGGCCAAAACATGTTTTTCTTAAAACCTTTACAATGCAGTCGATATGATGCGATGAAAGCCTAATTCTTGCACTAGGGTGTAGCCCAAAAAATTGGTAATAAATAATACACCCTCTAATTCTTTTTAGTTGTCTCATTTTGTTATTTGGGCAATTCACCTCAATTGTCCTATTTCTATTTTAAGACGTCTATTTATAAGTGAGCTCATCATTTTCTTAATATTAAAAGTACCTAATATTGCATATGGGTCTACTATTTTAGGTGGTTCCCTCCAATTCTAAATATTGAAAATACTCAATATTACATATAAGTCTATTATTTTAGGTGATCCCTTTATTTTTTTAATATTTACGCCCAAATAAAATAGAACAACTGAATTGAATCGGAGGGAATACACAAGTTTGATGAAATACTCTTTAAGAATTAAACTATGAGTACCAAGAAGCCAAGTCAATTATATGTACTGTTTTCATTCTAATCAAAAAAGGTAGACCTCATTCAGCACAAATTATTCATATTAATAATCATTTTCACATATTATGATTATTACAATAAAAGTTAGGTTTGATTATTAGTTTATACTTCATACTATCTATATTATTTAATAGCTATATCTCTTTCTTTAATGTGAGAGGTTTGAGTGAAGTGCATTATTAAAATAAGGAGAAAAATATAATATATTCTATAAAAAAATTGTTGGAAAACTAAATCTCTCGGCCAACAGTCTTCAATTCCATGGGCTGTTTAATAAATTATTTGTTTGACAGAAAAGAAAAACAGCATCCTTCTGGAAGATTACGATTTAGGACTTTCAATACACATAATGCACATTTTTGATGATGAGAAGGTGATGAAAGCATAAATATGTCACTATCAGTTCTACGTACGTATAATGGACCGGATGAGGTATAAATCAAGATTAGAAAAGTACACTATGATCAAGAAATTACAACATCAACAACAGGCTTAAGTACTAAGAAATTGATAAATTGCGTGAATGGATTATAAACCAAAAAAAATGAGAAAAGATGTGTAAATTATAATTAAAGAAAGTAATGGAAACAATATTTAAAATAGAAATATGACAAAACACAAAGAAAATGACTAAAATGGAAAGTGCAACCATTCTTAAAAATAGAGGGAGAGTACATATTTTTGTACGATCTTTTTACCGTTAAAAACCGTGTATTAGTTGAGCATTCAAATCTAGGAATATGTAGGTCGAAAATGAGTTTAATAACAAGAGTAAAATATTAAAAAAAGGAATTGAAATTTTCGATAGCATAACTGCATAAGTGAACAAATTAGATCGAATTGAGATAGAGATCATAGTTTGATGACTACTGGAACTGATTTTCTTAGTTATAAATTGGTAAAAGAAAGTATAATCTTTGTAAACAACGATATATATTGTACGTCTAACCCACTAGGTCATTACCTAACCCAATCCAAGACACTCGTAGCACTAATATTCTTTGTGTTCTCTCCGATGCTATTAACTAGGGGTGAATCAAGAATATTAGTATAGAGCAGACTACTATCTTAGATGTGCATTGAACCAACAATTCAACATTAACACTGTCTTTGAATAGTGAGAAATGGAAGGAAAGTACGTGGAGAGATTTAGAAGGATGGAAGATCTCTTGTTTGGAAAACATAGACAAATTTTGCTAAGAATATAATCTCTCCTAAAGTGAAAAAAAATTAGAGGAAAAACATTCATTTTCTTTCCTTGGTCCCTTCTTACCCCTCTCCTTCCTTTCTTTTCTCTTATAATTTGCTATCTAAACATAGTGTAAGCGCTTTTAATTAAATTAGTCGGACCATGGACTAGACATACTCAACCCTAGAATTTATGATGGAGTTCAAGGAAGTTGGATACACACAACTTCATCCATATAAAAACAAAGAGATTATTTCCGATTCAACCAAATATTTAGACAACCTAGTTAAATTTTTACCAAAAATACTTACATCTGAAATCATGAGGTTGATCATCAGAGCAGTAGCAAGTAAATTCTCTCTTAGTAGTATTATACCCACACACTCCACCAGATGTACGGCATCCATCACACAATCCATTCTGTGCAACCAATTCTAACTCAAAACTATCTTGAAATGCTTGCTGCATTTCACTCACTACTTTTGATGCTGTATGAACAGGGAAAAAGATGTTCCCTCTACATAAACTTGGTGGGATATTGTATATATCACTGATTACATAATACCCACCAACAGAATCCTTACATGGAAATGGATTACCAAGACCGAATTTTCCAATTGGACAATCATAATAAAGGGTAACAATTTCAACTGTTGGAGTGTATCTGAAAAGAGTGTAGTTTAAGGAGTTATTGAACAATTTAGATGGACAGTAATAGCGACCATTCCAGACATCATCTCGAGAAACAGAGATAGTAAGTGAAGTTTGATTCATTTTTAGGAAATTGAATTTCTCCCATGAAGATGTTGTTAATGAAATTTCTGGGTTTTGATTATTGACACTGCAATTGAGCTTAAAACCAGGATAACCACATGATTCTGGGCGGTTTTGTGCATCATAGAAAGGGTAGCTTAAGCTTACATTTCCACATAGAAATGGCTTCTTACATGTATCATAGTCTTTCGCCTCGATGAATCTATGGTGTTGGATGAAAGGGAAGAAGATGATGATGATCACAATGAGGGAAAATGATTGGATTAAGTTCATTTGTAAGATAATTTTGGAGGGGGATTACTGGAGATTCAAGGAAATTAAAGTTTGGTTTTTAATGGTCTAATATACAAGGAAAGGCTTTGTTTTTTCTAAGGATGTAAATTTCATGACCAAAACTAAAAATAAATGAGTCTTTGAAAATTCTTGTCTTCTAGATTATTAATATGTATGATGGGTGGAATAAGGTAGGATCAGGCTCAAATAAAAATAAGTCGGATTGTGTCGGACTTATTCAATTTGGTCTAGCCAACTAGCCCAAGCCGTCTTTGTAAAGGGTCGGATCAGAGCCTACAATGGGCCCCAGCTCGTTGCAGAGGTATGAATATGCTAACAGTTAAATACTTATACTTCATCTACTTCTGCACTTCAATACTTCCATGCCTTTTCCCAACTTACTCTTTATATTCTCTTATCTTTGAAAATTAATTTTCGCCAAATTTGTACTTTTTATGTGAGTTTTTTAAGGACAGAAGATGGCAGACTACTTCCTCTCAATATCAGTAGAATGAAGGAGAAGAAAGACAGAGAAGAAGGATGTAAGTTTAATGTAATTTGTATGTTTGATTATTATTTTCAAAATGGTTGTTGAAAAGGAGAGAAATAGTTGGGTTTAGTACATACCTTAGACTTGGTCAAAACTCAATGAGTTGCATTGTTTGACTTCATAGGCTTACTATTTAATTAACCATATTTCTTTTTTCTTTCAAATTTCTTGGAGGTGATCAAGTTTAGTTGGTGCTAATCAACCTATCTTAAATGGGCCGGCCACAAGCCTACACTAAGCAAAAGCACAAATTCTTAAGGCGATCTTATGGTGAGACTAATTCTATTGGGCTGACCCATGTACATTTAGTTTGTTAAAGTGATCACTTACAATTTTAAAATGGTCAATTAGAAAAAATGGGCTAACTATAGGCTCGTCTGCAACGGTCTCATACAGGACAAGCTATAGAAAAAATGGGTAGCAAGCACGTAAATTTGCCTAAAGCCACCATGACTCAAAAAGCTTGTAGAGTTGACGCACAAAGCGTAGCCAAAAACCGTGTTCAAATTCCAGATGCGGCTGTTCTATGGGTCAATCTCGGAGTAATCAACGGACTACTGGATTCGTTAGATGTGGGATGTGTTCAGGCATAGTGATCGAGGGCGACCCAGCCCCCTACGTCCATGGCCAAAACTCAACAAAATACTCGTAAAATCGCATTAAAAAGGTTCATAAGGCAATGGTTAAAATTTTTGCAGCCACCGCACTAGAAAGAAACACAATATAAGCAGTTTGACAGCATCACAAGGACCTAGACAGATTACAAAGTTGCTAACAATTTCATGATCAGAAGTTCTGATAATAGGTAATAAAATGAGTTTGAGGACTTATACCATCAAGGGATTTACCATTGCATGTAGGGCCATGATAATCATTAGGACAGTAGCAAGTAAAACTTGTTGTATCATACCCACACACCCCATTTGATTTACGACAAGCATCACATTTCTCGTTCTCAGCAATCCATTTCAACTCGAAACCAGTCTGTAACGCGTTCCATAAGGCCTTTTTATTAATGATACCATCAATTAAAGACTTACTCACTGGGATAGATACATTCATTTTGCATGTACCTGGTGGGATTTCATAAAAACCTGGCTGGGATTTTATATATTGAGTCACAAAATAGACATAGGGTAAATCACTATCTAACTCGTTGCATAGAAACTGGTATCTATAGGGGCTTTCTGGTGAGAATTGTGAACACTCATAGTAAAGGGTAACATTTTGATCTGCGGTTGGTATGTAGCTGTAAGTGCTCACATTTAGGGTGGTATCAAACGTATCATACAACTTATGTGGGTCCGGACAAAGTTCACTACTCATTAAAACTTCTGGAGAAACATAAATAATATCTGAAGTTAAATTCATATCTACAAGATAGAATTTCTCTGAAGAAGATGTCATCACTGAAATTTCCGGCCATGACCTATCATCCTCACAACTGACCTCAAACCCGGGATGACCACAATACATAGGACGACCCTTTTCTTCATTGTAGAAAGGGTAGCCCATCTTGGTTTTCCCACAGAGAAATGGTTTTTTACATTCATCATATTCACCTGCCTCTACGGATTTATGTAGTTGGATGATCAAGGTAATGATGATGATCATGAAGAAGGGTATATAGTGAACAGAAAAGTTCATTTTTTGGAGATCTTTTAGAGTTTAATTGGAGATAAAGGATGAAGTTTTGGTTTGTTAATCAACTTTGATTATTTATTCAAGGAATAGTTTTGTTTTAAAAGAATGAAGCTTCTTCTCCGTGTGGAAAAAACTAGGAAAAATATGAGTTGGTGAAAGTTTAGTTGAAGTTTTCTAGATATTTCAATAGCTGACAGTTGAATATGCTTCATCTATTTAGAAAGCAACAATTTTTTTTGTTATTTTCCTGAACTAGTCAAGATGGTGATATCAGAAGCTTTGACCTATTAGTCTATACATTAATATTTACGGCAACTTATTAGAAAATAATTCATATGTGATCATACATCGAAGAATTAGAGAGATGTTGATTAACATATTAGTTTGAGGTTAACAATTCGTTTTAGAATGAAACTTCATCGGTTTGCATGCAGTCAATTTTAATTTCCTCGTTTGTACACAAGTCTAGTAACAAATTTAGCAAGACTGACTTGATTTTCTCATTTTGTAATGTCTTGTGGCAAGTGATATCGATGCCATTTGTCAGATTACTAAGCAAGATTACTCACAATGTAATATTCAACCCAAATATTTAAGATTAAATGGTATGAAAGGAATGAAATTGAAAATGATCAATTAGCTCGTTTTCTGTCCCGGTTAAGGCAACTGGAATTCGGGCTAGATTTGTCAGGCTATTTTGAGCTATAACCAGGCCTGAATTATGCTGAATCCCTTGGGCCCTGGCCCGTCAAGGAGCTGCAGACTGTAGTGTGTACGGTTCGTTTGTTTAAGCCCGAAAATGTGGTTATGTCAGACAACATGAGGCTAAAGCAAACTAACCAGGTTCGGGTTCAGATTGGCTCAACAAGTATAATGACTAATTGTTATTTTCACCAGTCTGACCCCAACTCAACCAGGACAATTCAATGATTCAATCCGAAACTCATCTGATCGACCATATTGATAAGTCTAGTCTTTGGCCAATGATCAATTTTCTGGCAATAGATTATCACTTCTTTTTGTGCTTATTTGATATTTTTCATTTGCTTTTTGCACAGTTTTTAAAGGTGTTTAAGGTTCATCTATCAAATGTATTTTATAAAAAGTTAAAAGTTAAAAAAAATCCTCTCCATAATTTAGAAAGGCTGAACATCTCGTGTTTCCCTAATTATACGCTATTCTATCCCGTGTACTCTTAGTCCTTAGATACTTGAATACTAGTACTTTTAAACAGCTTTGGGTCAAAGAAAAGTTTTGAACTTGTTCTTGTGAATCAAACAGCTAACAAAAACCATGGGCTGTCCCAATTTTAAGCTTTAATCAACAGCTGATATTATGGAAGTTTCTATAAATTAAAAGAACAAAAAAGTTAAAAACTAAATTGGTCATTAACTTATCCGTGCTTGGCACGTGAAATAATTAATAAAAGTGATAACTATTTCACAATTATTTCACAATTGTGAAAATTCAGTTTGTTCAGTTTGAAGAGGTAAGAATAACAACATTCACATAAATATAGCAACCCCGGGTTGAGATCAGGAAGAAAATTTAGGAGCTAAGCTATAAAGGAATGATAGTACTACTCCTATTAACGAGATGCATTTACTTTCTCCACAATAAGTACGTTTGGTGTGGAGTAATTTTAGGATGAGCGACTACTTAGGAAGTGCACACGAATGAGGACGAAATGCACCTGAAAATACTTATATCGGTTTTATGATACCCATGTTGAATTTTAAAATTGATTGATAGACTATTCATATCAAAAATGTGCATTTTCTTTTCAAAAAAGCTCATTTACCAAGGACTGCTTGATAGGAGAGAAATCTCTCAGGTGTGCACAAGTGAGGTTAAAGTGCACTAAAAAGACTTGTATTAAATAGTCGACGACGACGCGATAACGCCGGAGTGTTACAGGTTTGGGAGACCAGTCTACAATTAGAATGTATTCTTGACTGGTCGTGAAGTACATATTTCTTGGGGCGTTAAGCATGCGTCTTCTAGATGCATAGCCCCTTTCCAAAGTCTGAGTTGTCAAGGAAACCAAAGGAATTGAATTCTGACTCCACTACCCATTTAATAATTCCTCCACTAACGCTAGTAACCACTTAATCTTAATATTGTAGCTTCAATAAGAAGACATGACTATTAGAAGTTAGAACCATGAATCTTGATATTAAAGCTTGGTTTAGTTTATTGCTTCAAGTCGGTCCTTTACCCTTAAACTGCTGAAGAAACCAGACAAGGACACCATGGCATTGTTCATTCCTTGTTTGCCTCATCCATCTTCGGGTCAAACATGTCGGGTATTTAGAACAGGCCTAATGTTTGATGTATCATAGATTTATAGTTCTTTGTTTGTAGCATAATAGACTATAATAAAATGATTCAATAAATCATACGTGAAGTTACGAATATTAGGGTGTGTGGCAGCTTGTTGTTGATTGATAGGTGTTGATTAGTCCAATTAGCTTGTTTGACCAAGTAGCATCCACATTTTTGTAAGTGGTTAAGCTACTTGTGTAAACAGTTGTAAAAAAGATTTTAGCTAAAAATTATTTGAATTTTTACCGGAGAGAAAATAGGCTTAAAAGCCAAAAAAAACCCATTAAAAAGGCTACTCAAAGCAACTTTTTGCCTCAACCTGACTTAAAAAACCATTTATTAACAGAAAAGAAAAAGAAAATTGAAAAGGTGGAGCAAGAAGAGGTTGTTACACTAGAAAGTCTAGACAATGAAGGGAGCATTATAATTTGGAAGATTCCTTAAGGTGAGGATACTTGATTGTATAAGGGTAACAAGAAAAAAACAAATTATGAGAAAAAAAAGTTGATGTTAATGATAATCTAGAATCAGACGACATAACAATCAATTTTGGTTACCTAATCATGGAAGAACAAGTCTATATGTAGTAGGTTGGAACAAGAAGAGAAAACAAGAAAAATTGTAACGTTAATAGTTTGTTAAGAGAAATGGACAATACACCTACCGGTTACCATCATCATAAATTAAAACTCATTAAGATGTTAGAAAATTAATCCATGTCTAATCTCAGATCGAGAAATAAGAGAGAGATTGACTAACATATAAGATTTGATGGGTTACTCCTATTACCAATTGATTTTACGGTAGAACCTTATCGGGTTTGTGTGCAGTCAACTCTTCTCTTACGTAGGCTTTGATGTACAAGCGCATTGAAAAGTTTATCATACGATTCCTGAATTGACAAAGAGAAACCTATGAGTTGTTCAACTAAAACTTATGCTAATACCCTGAATTCGTCCAATTTCAAAATTCAACCTTACAGGTATGATTCTTCGTCATTATACACCTCCATATCCTCACTAGAACTCACATTGTATCATGGACAAAGACGTGGTTTTGGTTACACCTAATGTCACGCAATTGTCTTATCGCCAAATACTAGCCCAAACCATCATTTGCGGCCTTTTACCCCTTAGGATATCAATTCGGTAGTTCGAAAACCTTCTTAACTCGGTTGATAAGATATTACGGTTGTTTTTCCATATACATTGCATCTAGCAACAATGCAGCATTGCTAAGGCAACAAACCAGGTTGTTAGCTTCATCCACTTTACCTATTTTAATGACTACAAATGCAAAAAAAAAATAATTCTATCCAATCTAAATTGTAAAAAGCAATCTCTAGCAATGCAATACGCTTAAATCGAAAATAAAAATGTTATATTTTATCTCACATCGATGAATTAACCATAATATGATAACATTCATAATAAGTTCAGTCTAATTTGACAGAAAACATACCAGGTGTTGCAGAAGATGTTAGATGGTCACAAGACGTGTATCGAACACTTCCATCGGAACAAAGACAGCAAGTCGTATTTTGGCTATCCTCAAACCCACATCTACCTCCTGATTCTGTACATTTAGTAAACAATTCTTCATCCTTCAATTTATACTTTGCTTCAAACCCTTTCCCAATTATTTGACTCACACTCCAGTTTCCGATTTGCTGAGCCGATAACTCAAGAACAGGAACCACAATGCTAGCATAACACCCCATCGGGCCATTAGCCCCTTCTTCAGCATACCCAAGAGAGTAATTAGTACCACTGATTTTACAGTTAAATTGACCAGGAAAAGAAGTCGGAGCACCATAACCATAAGTAGACGGAGATGGACAGCCGTATAGTACTGTGAAATTCCGGGAATCAGGACCATAATCAAAAACTGTTGAATCCAATGTTGTATTGATGAATTTCTGCATACAAATTCCTTGCAGAAAATCCTCCCTCGCAATCGTTAAAATTCGGGTATTTTGACTGATATCCAGAACATGATATTTCATACCCTTGCTGTAGATTACAGTAGTCTCATCGTCCTCGCAACTGAGCTCCAAATCTGGGTACCCGCATTTCTTCGGCCGATTTGCTCCCCAGAAGGGGAAACCCACATGGGATATATGGCCACAATTGAAGTAACTTCCACAGGAATCATACCATGGAAGATCACTGTCAGTGCTGATACAGATGGGAAAACACAAAATAAGTAAGAAAATTGGATACAATTTAAAGAATTTCATGTCAGAGAATATGCAGGTTTTAGAAAATGGTGGGAATGGTTGAATGAAATGGTTGGTTAAGAAAACTGAAAAATGCAGGAAATGGAAAGCGCATGATTGATTATGGATCACTAAAGAGGAGGGAACTTTCAAAGAAACAAATGGAAAAGGTTTAGGCAAGTTGGATTTGGTTTTAATGGAAGACCTTTTGACTTAGCATGGCCGTCTTTGTCGATTAGCAAAGGTAAAGCGGACTATAGTTTAGGATTTTAATTTTTTCAAAAATTTGTATTAACTTGAAATAAATTTAGATATAATTTATTTTTTTACGTATTAGAGAATATAACATAGTCTGACGTCTGAATTATCAGCTTAAGTTTATAGTTAGGTTTTAAAATATGAAATATACTACAAACTAGCTAGGTACATATCCGTGCTAAGTATAGAATCATAAGAATTTCTGGAAAAATATATGAGAAAAAAATTTGACATAAAAAATTGTTGTAGAAGAGAAAAGAAGCATCAATGGAAAAACATATGAGGCAAAATCAAATATGGGTTAAATTAATTAAACAAATCAATGGAATAAAATTAAATTTAAAAACTACCTAAAATAACTTGAGTAGAATTAGGTGGAAAAATAACTCTTAAAATTGTAACATTTGTCACATTCTTCTATTGTTTTAGTAGAATTTATGATTGCACCTAACGAGAGTCTTTGACCTAAAAGGGTGGATGCAGCACAAACTCTCTCATGATAGGCGCTAAATATTCTCCGGTATATGTATACGCCAACACTAAGTAATACTCTCTCCTATTCATCTTAGGTGTCCCATTTACTTTTGAGACACTATTCATCTATCACTCTTAGATTGCATTTTATTATTAATCTATAAGTTAAAACATAGCCATGTGGGATCTTATTTGATTCGTTTTGATATAACGAATATTAATATCAACTTTTTATAATTTTTAATTATACATAACTTGATATATTAAACATCGAATAAGTGCATTGAATAGAGTGCATAAAGTAAATAGGACTCCTAAGATAAATAAGAGGGAGTATGAGTTATTAATATGTTAATATAAAATAGTTTAAACATCTAAAAAACCAAGGAGTATTTTATTATCCATTATACCAAGTTTTTAGGGGTCATTTTTATCTTTCTGACCTAAAAATAAATACACTCTCCGTTCTGAAATACTCGCTACATTTTTATTATTGACATTATTCATCATTCAAGCTAATCTTATATATTGCGGCTAATATGTAAGAAAAAATGTAGTCAAGTGAGATATTGTTTGATTCATCTAATCGTATACTTTCATAATATTATTTTTTATAATTTTTAGATGTATATAATTCAATATATAAATGATCAAAATAACGCATTGAATTGCGTAAAAAGTCAAATGTATCAACTATAATGAAACGGAGGAGAAAGTAGCACGACCCTAGTGTTACCGCACAAACAATGGTTATTGAATTTTTTGCGTGTGTGGTCATAGGCGGTAGTCCTGACCCTGAAAGCAATTGAGCAGAGAATTATATATGTATATTAGGTGAAGAGGAATCCTTGTTAGTTCCAGGCTTCCAGCTACCAAATAAATATACTTTTCGGATACTCTTTGAATTGCATCAAAGAGAAATTAGTGTATTCTTAAGAAAGTGGTGATAAATGAGGAGGGTGAATAAATTATGTGGATTAAATTAAAAGAAAGTTAAAATGTATGGATGAGATTGAAAGAAAGTGGTGGGTCATTGTCTGAAAATAGAAATAATAAAAATTAAATGGGACGATCAAAATGGAACAATATTTCACATGGTCCAGCTTTTAGAAAAAAGTTTCAATAAATTATAGGTATTTTCTCCATTTTTCTTTTACTTTTTCACAATTTTCAAAGCAAATTTCGAGTGTTAATATATTTCAAAACACGCATCATATAAAATTTATTAAAAAATAAATAATAAAAATTGTACACTAAAATGAATTTAACAAGACCTCAAAACACAAAGTACCAATCATGCTCATTATGCACATCAAATCAAATTTCTTAATATTTTCAAGATTGCGTTGCATGCCATGATGTTTTTTTGGTACTATATCAAATTAACAGAGATGACCATTAAAATTAATATATTAGTTTGTGTATATAATTAAATTTAATCATTTAGGATTAAAGCTCTAGTATTATTGGTGTAAATTTCCTAATTTTATCCATTGGACGACCACCGTCCTAAATCGCCACAAAAATTTTCTCTTGTAATCATGTGGATTATTGAAGTTAAATTTTTAATATTTGTTTTTCCTTTTTTAAATTTATTTATTTATAGATTATGTAATAATTTGTTTACAAGAATTATGCATAAAGGAAAGTTTTGATTAAAAGTTATCATTTGAAAAGATAATTTTTCATTTACCTTTTATAAAAATCTTAATAATATAAGAATAAGATCACGTAAACATTTAATTTACATTAAATTATACAACGCAAGCCAAATAATTATAATTCATCAATCATTAACATATCTGAAAATTTTTATGATTGTTACTTACACGTTATATAAACTCAAAATTGTCGGCATTCCAAATTTCCAAGCATTCATACAAGAAATATTCAACTAAATTATGACATTATATTGAAGAAAAATATATATGGAGTATACGATTTGAGCCATAACATTAAACCAACCACCCATGACTTTTGTTGAGAGTAAATTGTTTTAGGTCTCCTACTTATATCTATGTATGAATTATAAGGGAAATGGGCGAGGACCCAAGTGTGGCTGAATGGGCGAGAACCGAAGTGTGGTAAATGGGCGACGATCCAATAACCAGTGGTGGATTTAGAGTTGGAAGTCACGGGTGCATTAACTAATGGACGAAATTTCGGCAGAGTTTTATTTGTAAAATTAACAATTATTTTTACCCTTACTTCCTAAAATATTAAATACGACATGCCACAAAATTACTAAAATGAGGGAGTAATTTTCATTAAAAGACTTCAGTGTTAATTTTATATTTTTACTCTTACTAATAAAATAGTTTACTTTGAATTTTTTTTTCCAAAAAAAAAATGCCTAGGGACACGTGACCCCGTGTGCTCCAACGTGGCTCCGCCACTGCCAATAACAGTCGCTAAATTGTCGCCTGTGTAAAACTGTATTTAAAAAAAATAAAATAGGCAAAGTGACTCAAGAGTCTACTTGGTGATTTGTGTCCTAAAATGAGCTTGGTGAATGTTCATTATGACGGCAAAATAGACAAAGTGGCTCAAGGGTCTATTTAAAGTCGACATATTTAACGGTTGGATCCGAAATTCGTAATGAGCCCTTGACCCGTTGTACATGTGTAGTAGGATTCAATTATCAATTATAAATAAGGAAATAATGTAAAATAAATGAGATAAAAAAAAATTTTATTCAAATTGAGAAGGATGGAGGAAATTCTCTTCCTAATAATTAAGGACATGGAAAAGGACATAATTAAAAGGAAAGAAAATTAAAGTATATGTATGGATAAAAATAAATAGTGTTAAGGATATTATTCAAAATGAAAATCTTTTAAATGTTATAGTCCGATATTTTCATGAAGACAAAGGGAATAGTAGTAATATTTATTTGTAGTAGAAATAAAAATAAGAGAAAGTACAAGCAGTATAATAAAAAAAACTGATTGAAATAAAGATAGAAAATAATTTTGTAGATGATATTAATAAAAAAGTAAAAATAATTTTGTAGATGATATTAATAGAAAATAAAAAAACTATTGTTAAAAAAGGTGCACAGTAAGTTGAACAAACAAAAATTGAAAATAATTATAATTTCATAAAGATAGACGGAGCACTTTTATAGCATGTCTTTAGGCCTCTTCGTTGAAAGGTAGACGTGCGAATAGCTGTTAGTTGTCTAAATAACTGCAAATGTGGATAACAATATATGTACAATTGCAATTGTTTGTATTATCCAGTAGTTACGGTAGTTCTCGCAGTATAATTAATTAGTTGATAAAAAAAAGGAAAATTTGCTAAAAATAATCTCAACTATCAGCCATTGGCCAAAAATAATCTCAACTATCAATTATTTTTTAATAATCCCAACTATTCTCATAATTTTTTGAAAACATACCCACCTCCCTTTTAACTGGCTGCAACATGTAACTTTTTCACTTTTTTCTTTCTTTTTTAATTAATAGATGAAGGGGAAAGATTAACTTTGAACAATTAAGTACAAAAAGAAAAAAAAGTGGAAAAGTTACATGTTTGAGCCAGTAACAAAGGGATGGATATGCTTTCAACAAATTATGAAATAATTAGGATTATTAAAAAATAATTGATTGTTGGGATTATTTTTGAACAACGGATATTAGTTTGGATTATTTTGAGCAAATTTTCCTAAAAAAAAGAAAATCTTACCATCATTTTTGATTTTGGAATGCTACGAAAGTTGTAAAATCATGCAAACAACCAACACCATTTTACGCTGCTTATCACTAATTTTTTGTCGAAGTCATCTCACCTTGAGACGACTTCAATTGAGTCGGTCAAAACTAAAAAGAAAATGCTTCATATACAAACATGAATTCAAATTTCATTGTTTATAATGTTTTTTTACTAATGAGTCTTTTGTATGGACCCGTTAATGAGAACGTCTCATGTAAGAACGAATGCTTACTTATTGAACAATATCATTTTTGGTAAGATGGTGTTTTAGTCTCATTAAACCACTAACATCTACCTCAAAACTATTGAAATCGAGTCCACATTAAATTAAATCTCATTTAAGATTTTAAATAAAAATCAAAAACAAAATTCTTACTTTTTTTATAATAATTTCTTACTTGATTTTGACTAATTCAATTCACATTTAAATCGAATAAATTTTATGTTTCGCAAGAATAAAAAAATGAAGGAATTAAAAAAAAATACTATACAGAAATAGAAAAAAAAACATAAAACATCGCATTTAAATCAAATAATTTTTATGTTTCGCAAGAATAAAAAAAATAAACGAATTAAAAAAAAATACTATACTATATATAGTACGAGAAATAGAAAAAAAAACACATAAAACATCATCCTTCAAAAATAGGCGTAGAAGGCAACACAACTTTCTTTGAATCGAAAATGAGAGCCCTAAACCCCAATTGGTTTCCCAAATTCAGCCATAAAAGCTGAAACCCATTAATTCTTTTGAATCGAAGAAGACGAGGAAGCCACTGCCACCGCTGCCACCGCTACCAGCACTACCACCACTGCCACCGCCGGCTATTGAGGATTTACTCCTTCCATCATCAAGCCAGGTAATAGCTTTAACTCATTTATTGTTAAGCTAATTTGATTAGGTTTTTAATTAAGGAATTAGGGTTTAGTTTTATTTGATTTTACTTCTTGGTTACCCGATTTTTTCGATGTTTATTTAAATGAATTGTAGTATTTTAGGTTTTGAACTATTTGGAACCCACTACCATGGATTAAGATTAGGGTTTCAAGAATTGGTATGAGCACTAAGACCCAATTGAAAACAGAATTAAACAATTATCTAGAAAAACAATGTAAAAGTCACACTTTTGCCTTATATAAGCCTTTTCTCCTTATTCTATGTTTACCCCTTTTTAACCTCTTCTTTACTTGGCTATTCAAACATGGATTAAGGACTAAAGTCACACCCTTAATCACAACAACTCATATTTTTAAAATCAGTAACTGGAATCTTCCATTTGTTTTAGCTGAATTCAAAGGCGCATAATAATTTTGAAGGCTAAATTAACTGCAGAAGAAAGCATATCTGAAATGGGTAGAAAAGAAAACAAATTTGAATAGGTGCTAAATTTTCAAATCAGTAACTATTATTTTCTCTTACTACAGTGATACAGTAATATAACTTTAGAGAAGCGTTGATTTTCATAACCAAACCCAATTAATTTTGATGTTTCTTGTTTGTTCGAGTTAATTGCTACTACTATGTGTTTCCTTTGCTAATTTGGATATTTGTTATAATATAATTTGTTAATGAATGCACCTTTTTATGTTAACGCTTTTGAAGAGCTTCTGGACCTTATATCTCATAAATGTTGATGTTACAGCTGCATACTTGCATTATTATCAAAACTTAGATATTCATTATCAAATACTTGTTGACTTGGCTTTAATTTGATGATCCTGCTTTGTTTCTTTACAGGCCTGTTTATGCATTTTAATTTATGTGAAAAGGGTCTCTGTTACAAAATTAGAGGATTAGTCTAAATATTTTTAATTTAAGAATATCTGATAAATCTGATTCTGCCATAACTGAAAAATCTCATAATTTAACCAAAAATGAGCTGGATAGGAACGGGCTTGATAGGCTCGACCTCTTTAAGCTCATATTTTGTTTTTGTGCTTTAAGGTTAGTCGAGTTTGCTCATATTCTGTTTTTATGATGCTTATGCTTGCGTTGTCTTTTGTTTCTATAACAGTGTTGTTTTTGAAATAATATATTAAAAGTGGTAAACTGCTTCTTTTGATGTACAAATGTATGTATTTGCAGCTTCATTCACTTGGTTGACGGGAAGTGTGAAGAAGCTTGTGAATTATATGGTGAAACATGAGTACTTCATTGAGTATAGAACCATTTAACAGGTGATTTATTTATTCTTTTTGAACAAAATAGTATGGTTTTACGTCAAAATAAAGGTGCAAAGAAAAGTAAAGGTGTAAAAGTTTGTTTTTCTTGATTTATTGACATTTGTCAATCCCAGGCTGGTGAGGCTTACTGCCCGAGCTTTTTACGATGACATTTCCATGAAAGGAGATAATCAACCAAAGACTAGTCGTAGTGATAACCGAGGGATGGCGGTGGTAATTCTTGATGCACTTACTAGGTAACTGCTAACAAAAAATATTGTTTTTTTTTTCATTTGAACATGATACCTTCTTTAGTTTGGAATTTTCATGCAAATTTGTTTTGTGATTATGTAAATTCAACAGGCTTTGTTTGTAGATTCATGAAGGATCCATATTTTTGAAACCAACTAAGACATTCTAGCCTAAATGCCTAATTGCCATAATGTTTGCATTGTAATGTATAAAACCAACTCACGTAATTGATATGTGATCAATTTTGTATTTTTTGGACTTAACACAATGCTACCACTAAATGGAAACTATAAACAATTCCAGAGTCTAGGGGCCTATCCAACTCTTCTTGCTTGCTTAGTTGGATTATGATCTTCAAGTAGGATCCTAGAAAATTTAAAACACTCAAGAGTTGATTAGCGAAAGAATATAATGAAGAATAGGAGTTATTCCCAATGTGCATGATGTTGTTCACTTCCCAACAATGAGAGAAGTCTTGTACATTGTGCAAAAATACAGTACTGGTTGCAATCGTAGTAACGAACATGATAATGCGGCCACAACGTGATGTGATTATCATAGCACCAAATATCATATGAAAGCATGACGTACACAAATTGTTTACATCTTTACAACACGGGAAATGTCACTTTGTTTTTATTGAAAAACCTTTACAATGGACTGATGTATGAGATGTGGTCCTTTTTGCACTTTGGTACGGTATCATTTTCCATCTTGATGATCTACGTCCCTTTTGATGGCCATGAGATTGCTAAAGTATTGATAAGACTAAAACGCATCCAAAGATTAATTGTCCCCAAAGAGATTGTCCACTCTAATTGCTTGAAAAACAAGAGCTCCCTTATTATTACAATCTTCATTTACCTAATGAAACCAAAAGAGTTCCTTAGACCAATGATCCTTTTGAGTTTTTTTAACATATTTTTCTATGGAGAATGGAGGTACCTATAAGTTGCTTGCATGACTTGTTGGAAAATTCTTTTACCAGTCTCAAGGTTCTCTCATACATTGGCACTTCCATAGTTCCATAGTGACATTTACCAACCTTTTTGAGAGATTCCTGCAATAAAATTTAGGTTTTTGGTGGTGGAATGTTAGAAACAATTTTTAGTACTTGTTGGATAAAATAGGGGTGATTGTGAATTTGCAGTTTCTTAAGCTCCTTTAGATAAATTAGTTTCCTTTTTTTTTGCTTTCAAATGCCATTATCATTGCATTAAAAATGTATGATCTCTACTTTTATGTACACCTTGCATTTCCAAATGTTAATAGGGGTCGATTTGTTGAAGTAACGGGGTGTTTGGCACTTGGGATTTGAGGGAGGAATGGGACTTTGTCCCAAAAAAGTCCAAGCCTTTGTTTGTTTAAAGGGAATGAAAATAGAGAATGAGAATAAAAAATGAGAAAGTCCCTAAGATTAAAGTCTCGGGGGTAGGGTGGTATTTGTGGTGAGACTTTTATTTTCATCACATTCTTTCAAGTCCCTAACATGACAAACAAGGGATAAAACATTTTTATCTTCAAAATCTCATCTTAAAAATCTCCTATTAGAGTCTCATTAGTCATATTCCCTTGTGCCAAACACCCCCTAGAGAAAATTTGCATTTCCTAATGCTCTTTTAGATAAAATTTGTTTCTTTTTTCTTGCTTTCGACTACCATCGTCATTGCATTCAAAATGTATGATATCTGTTTTTTTATTGTACATCATGCATTTCCAGACGTCAATGGGTGAGAGAGGAAGATCTAGCAAAGGATTTAAAACTTCATTTGAAGCAACTACGCCGAACATTGCGTTTCTTTGAGGAAGAAAAGCTGGTCATGCGTGATCATAGAAAAGAGGTCTAATTTGCTTCTAGTTACGATACATTATTGTCTGTCATGCATGATTATAGGAAAGAAGCTCTATCAGTTTTCACCATTTTAATTATTAATGTACATTATTGTTTAAATTGCTATTGGCATAAAATTGATACCGATGTACCCATAAAAATGATACCGACATACCCTCAAGTTTTTCTAATTGCTTGATTTATCTTTTCTTTTATTACTTTTAGGGTTGTAATCTTCCTCTAATCATCAATTTCATGCCATTTTGATTCTATTCAATATTTCCATATTTTGTAGTTAAATTCATTTAGTCAGTTCATAGCAGCCATCTCTTCCAATCTATGCACCAGCTCCTATCATGGTTGAATGTATAAGGGTTTTCAATTTTAGTGATTTATTTAGTTATCAAAAAGATTAAACCTATGTGACCTAATCATGTACCACTTTTGAATACACAACCTATCCTAGCTCACAACAACACTGCTGTACCACTTTTTCAGTGGCTGGGCTTTGACAGTTCTCTTTTTCCTGTCCTTTCAAAATTTTCATCAAATTTAGTCTGCATTTACAAAGTTTCATCTCATTGAAACATCTTGCTTTTAGTTTTATCGTTGTCTAATATGCACTTAATTTCACGCAGACAGCAAAGGGTGTAAGACTACATGCTGCGGCAGTTTCAGCCACAACTGATGGTCAGCATCATGGAAGAGAGGGGGAAGAAAAGATCAAGCTGCACACTCACTCATACTGCTGTTTAGATTATGCACAGGTTGCTTATCATTGGCGATTCTAGTTCATTTGTTTGTTTCTATATGCAGTGGATTTCTTTGGCCTTCCTTCACATTTAATGAAGTTGATACCTGGTGTGCTTTTATGCCTCAAATTGTAGCTAGTATATTTTTCAAATTTCTTCTACTTTTCCCCTATATAAACAGTGTGTAAATGTGTAATTTCTTCTACTTTTCACCTTTTTGAACTTTTGAGAAAAACAGGCTTTTGATTACTACTAGTTTAAAAGTAGTCAAGTTAATGGATGCCAATCAACTGCTAATTAATATATATGGATTGTGTAGAGGAGTTTCCTGAAGTTTCTAAAATTGTAATTTCTTGCAGATTTATGATGTTGTGAGGTATAGAATGCATCGTATGAAAAAAAAATTGAAGGATGAGTTGGACAGCAAGAACACAATTCAGGAGTATATATGCCCCAACTGTAACAAAAGGTTGTCTCCCCTGCTTCCTCTAGCTCAATAGCTTGTTTAAAATTTTAAAAATGGAGGGAAGGAAAGGGGAGGGAAATGGATAGATGGGTTCTCCTTCAGTTTGAAAACAAATGAGGGAAGGGAAATGAAGGGATAAATATCATATTATATTACATGAAATGAATCTCTCCAACAATGGAGAGATTGGAATGAAAACTCTTTTACTCTTTCCCCTACCTCTTTCTGTAACTGAACACAAAGAAGAAGCCTTTTTTTTTAAAATTTTTAATTTTTTATTTTAGCATTTACAGAAACTAAAAATTCCTAAGGTTATATGCCCAGATATACTGCTCTGGATGCAGCCAGGCTTATTTCCGACGACGGTGAAAACTTTCTTTGTGAAAATTGTAAAGGTGAACTTGTGGCAGAAAGTGACAAGTTTGCTGCTCAGGAAGTAGGAGATGCAGATGATAATGTGAGGAGGCGCCGCCGTGAAAAGCTAAAAGAAATGCTTCAGAAATTGGAGGTTTGTGAGTTTGTTGACAACTCTTATACTGTTACACTGTGTCCAATGTCATGTAGTAAAATAGCAAAGTTTTCATTTTGTTGGTGCGTATGGGAGTATTTGCTGCCTTTTTCATTTATTTTGTATTCCACTCATCATCGAACGTGAGACTTGAACTGCATAATTTAGTTTTAGTTGAACTGCCTTTCTGATAACTTTCTGTTGCTTGATACTTGAAATTTTGGCTGTATATGCTTTGTACTTCTTCCCTAGCTACAGGAGAACTGAATAATTTAGTTTTAGTTGAGCTGCATTGGTTAGGTCCAAACATCTAGAACTACCTTAATTACTCTACTTTAACGTTCAAATAGTATTTCATGATTCCGATTCTTTCTAAAGATCCAATATGCTTTGCCCATATGAGATCGTCTAATGATGCTGGTGCTACATGTAAAATCATCTCACAGAAATTGGATTGTAGCTAATCGTAGTTTCAATTGAGATGGATTGATGTCTCTTGCCTGTGTGAACTTACTTTCTAGAAACTGGTTACCGTAGCCAATTTGAGCTTGCGAGAACTTTATTGGTCCTGTTTCATTTAATTTTAAATGTATAGCACTCAAGACAAATATGGATTAGTTGACCCAGTCCATATCTCGCTGATGCTGATTAAGAATTAACCAGCATGGTGAAGGGGGAGGCCTGTCTTATTTTTATAAGAGTGAGATATTTGAATATTAGCTTTAGTCCTTCGACAACAGTGTTTCTGCTGAATTGAATCTCAAGAATACATTTACCTTTTTTTCATGATTAACACCTGATATCATGTTCTGATTAGTTTTGTTTGGAGTTGCACTCACAACTTGTTTTTGTATTTCCCCTGAATTTTCACCTTGTTATGCATTTTGCACTGAAGTTCAGTATGTGAAAAAATGAGCTTTACACTTCATATAAGAAACTCTGCGGTTTCAATATCTACAAGTTTTTTTTTGGGATAACGGAAGGTAACAAATTACAGGAGCAGCTCAAGCCTTTAGTTGAACAACTCAATAGAGTTAAAGATTTGTCAGTTCCCGATTTTGGAACTCTACAAGCTTGGGAAGTTAGAGCTAGTGCCGCTGCACGTGCTGCAGCCGGAGACAATCCCAATGATCCCTCTAGATCATATCAAAGTGGCACACCAATGCCCTTTCTTGGTGATCCAAAGGTGAGCGAATTGTCGTTGTTAAACCAATATTTGTGTGCGCTTGTACTCCTGTGTAATTTTTGGTTTCACTGCCTTGTACTTGTTTATTAGTTTGTAGTAGACTTCTTGAATACTTGTAAGATTTATTTCTCTGTTTCTTTGGTTGGGGGTTTATGTTTGGAAGTAAGAGGTTTACCATTAATGGAGATCTGATGCCATTACATTTCGATTTTGAAGATTTCCTGGTGTTTGGGCAAAGTCTATATAGACTTGGTGCAAACTAATTTTATTGTGCACCACTCCTTACTCTCCACTCTAGTAACCATTACTCTCAACTCTATCCACACTCCTTAATAAACACTCCATTAGCCCAGTAGCATGTTGAGATTAGTGCACGTTAATTTACAGTGCACAAAGTCCACACAAGAGTTTCTTTCTATTTTGATAATTTAAATTTAAAGCTAATTATGTTTTGTCAGATTGATGTTGCAATTAGTGGTGTGGAAGATAAGGAAGACTCTAAAGCTGGCAGTGGAAGTACGCCCATGAAAGTTCTTCCTCCTTGGATGATTAAACAAGGTATGAAACTAACAAAGGAGCAGCGTGGTGAGGTGAAAGAGGATACTAAGACAGACATCACTTCAGATTCCTCTGCATTATCAGATGACAAGAAATCAACTGTTACAAAGGATGAAAAGAGCTTTGAGGTTGTCTCATTTAGTTCAATCATTCAGAGAGTTTTTTTTACAGCTTATGGGCATTTTGAAATATTTTTTATTTGGATAATCATGTAGAATGAGTATTTCAAAGCTTATTATGCTGCTTTGCTGGAACGGCAACGGGAAGAAGATGCCAAGAGACAGCAGGATCTGTCTAATACAGAGATTTCTGATCAACGCACATCTCCAGATCGCCAAGTTGGGATGAAATCAAAACGTGAGGATGAAATTGAAGATGAGGATGTGTGGGAAGAAGCTACTCCTTCAGGTAAATGCTCTTTTATATTGCTTTGATAGATGTTAGGATGAACTGGGCTCTGCTTGTAATTTCTTCTGCAAGTATTCTGGTTTACATATACCAAATTGTGTCTGAATGCAATTAAGTTGCAGCTTTTCTGGTTGACGTTGTGTGATTTCATATTAGGACTCGTGTCCTGAGATCACAGATTGGAGTCTTGTTTTGGGCAGTGATTATACACAAGGGGTCTGTTCCAGTAGGGTTCTATAGGTTACAGCCACGTTCCATTACCCCTATGTCATTAAGTGGCTAACGATATTTCAATACCCCTATGCCATTAAAAGCGTGCACCTAAACGGGGTTTGGAGGGCTCCAATGTACACAACCCCTTTTCCTTGTTAGTAATTACAAAAAGGTTGTTTCCAATTAACCCTAGGTAACAAACATCATTAGCAGCTTCATATAAATAAGAAGTGCACATGATTTAGTTGCTACTCGGTTATACTACGGTCTATGGGCATCACTTTCGTCTAGTTTGACTCGTGTCGTTTGATTAGCAGGGAATCCTGGTGAGAGCTATAAGGTGGCTGACTTGAACATTCAAGCTGATGATCCTGCAGAGGAGGATAATGAGGATGATGATGATGTCGAGTGGGAAGATGGTTAATTCTCGAAGTCGTGAGTTTTGTCGGACACTAGTGAAGCCTGGTTTCAGATTCAACATAGCATTGTTACGATCTTGATTTTTGACAATGTTTTGTCAATTTGCGATTTTGGTGAAGTCGTTGGGAGGTTGAATACTGCACTCGAGCAATGTTTATTCATGTCTACTTCTCAAACAGAAGACTAGCAGGAAATATAAATAGATATTTCATATTTACCAATCACCACCCTGCTTTACAATGTGTGTTTATGTGCGTTGTAACCGTAAGAAATGACCCCAAAAAAATCAACAAAAAGAAATCCATCCCAAATTGTTATATGAGACGGTTACACAGAGATATCTGCCTCATATATGTATTGAATAGCCTAACTAGAATAAGTTATGAGATTATAAGCTTCTTGTTTTGAGGTCCTTTTCGGAAACTGTCTTAGAGTAGCAAAAAAAAGTGACCTAAGTATTTTCATAAACTTCTTTTAGTCTTTGGCCATAGTTGACTTTGACTCTTTCATGGCTTTAGTTTGACAATTCTCTTGTAAACTTTCATCGCAAGTTTTAGAAAATTATGCTAGCACCTATAGATATATTTTATTTTATTTTATTTTTTTAAATTTTCTGTAGAAATAGATGACATTTTGTTTGATGTGCAAGTTTATTTTATTTGTATAGAATTACAATTGAGCAGTTTAGTTGGATAAGATGGTGTTTGGCTTTTCATGAGATCTTTTTAGATTAAAATCGGGTTAATTCTTGGTTAGTTTATCCATTCGTGGTTCTTTGTTGGTTATGATCACAAATTTGTGAGTTTATCTAATGCATCGTAGTGGTTATGGGTTTCATTGATATAAAAGAGAAACAAATGAGGTTTGCTATAAATTTTCTGTTGAAAATAGCTGTATATTTTTATTAGAGTAAGGTTGAGTATATATATGATCTTTTATACTTTTAGCTATTTAATGACATTGAAATGATAGAATGTTGCATTATTTGTATTTTTATAACTTTGTTTGCAAAAAATTACACATTAAAAACGTAATTCAAGTAAAATTAAAAAAAAAGGAGTACTCTTCATCAAAACTACCCCACATTTTTTTGGCCGATGAGTCCTCGACAGACCTAGGATGATTACTTATCTGGTTCAAATTTGATAGGAATTTTCTTGGTACCTCCCAAGAATTTGTATGAACTTTCTTGTAACTGAAATTTCCTATTGATGGGCTTATATTTTTATGTATAATCAAATAGAGGCTAATATAAATAACCTAAAATACCTTATGACTAAGGGAATGTATCAAAGGATACCCCAAAGCCCCAAGGTCAAGAAAGGGAGTACAAAGGGGCTCCACTCATGCTACAAAGTCAGCAACACAAACTATAGTTGACTAATACACCTCTTGTGTGTTCAAGCTTTATTGTTTTCATATTGTCATTAATACTTGGTATATTCCGCTCATAAAGACTATGATCAGAGTCAGAAATGGAAAAGATAACTGAGATAAGAAGGTTGCGGCCAGAGAGATACTCTTAAAAAATACCTGCAAATAAAAACACAACATAAGACAAAACAAGAAGCAAGATAAGACATGCAAGACAAGAAATTAGGCTAATGACATAAATCAAAGAAATATAACTAACAATCCTAAAGGCACAAATAATAAACAAGGGCCATGTTCCTAATTCCTAAAGAGTGGTTGTGGCAAATTCACATGAGCTATATCTTAAGTCTTAACCCCATTATCTCCAAATTTGGAAACTACCATTAAAAAGTGTTCAACTTTATTTTTCTTCTACTTCTTCCTTTTTTTCCCAAACATTGCATCATATATTCACCAAAAATGAACCCATTTCATCACTCATTTATCCCCAAAACATTGTCCATTCAATTATTAATCATGGGTATTTTCTTTTTTCCCATCTGTTCTTTCAATGATCTGCAATGGTACAATACTTGTGGGAATTACTTCAGTTGTGGGTATATCCAACAAGTTGGGTAACCCTTTTGGGGAGGTGGAAACAGACTCAAAAGATGTGGGCACCCAGACTTAGAGCTTAGTTGTGAGAGCAATATTACAACCATAATACAAATTAAGGGCATGAAGTATCATGTACTAGATATTAATCAAACTAGTCATATTCTAAGGATTGTAAGGCAGGATTTTCTGCAAGGAATATGTATGCAGAAATTCATGAATACCAGTTTAAACTTCATGCTATTTGATTATACATTTAAAACCCAAAATCTAACAGTTTTATATGGGTGTCCAACTCCTAATGGGTCTATTCTTGATCAATTTACATGTAGGGTTAATGGAGTTGATGAAATTGATGGATACCCTCAACCCGGAATACTCGGCCCGAATGGGTTCAAGTGTTATGCTAGTGTTGTGGTTGCTGTTTTAGGATCATCAGTTGTACAAATAGGAAATTGGAGTTCAGATGGAAGTGTTGGATATTCAGCTTGTATCAAATCAATAGATTCTGCCACACCAAAACCAAGTCACTATTTGATCTTACTCACCAATTTACTATAAGAATGGATCAGTTCTTTGTTCAGATGAGGCCCCATATTGTTGGATTAATGGTTTGGCATTGTTGTTATTGGCTTACTGATGTCTTGTAAGGATGGACCGTTATTGGCAAACGGTTGTTGGCTTGTTTGATAGGTGGAAGTGTTGGGTGTTTTTGTAGTGTTTATAAAGATATACATACCGAGAAATAAAAAAGAAAGCCAAAAGCCGAAAGATTGAAGCTACGCTAAGGCACTACGCTACGCTTCAAGGAAAAACTAGGCGAAGGCGGGTATGGTAGTGTTTATAAAGGAAAACTACAAAATGGTTTTCTCGTCGCAGTAAAATTACTGAAAAACGAACACAAGGGAAGAGATTTCGTAAACGAAGTTGCTAGCATTAGTGGAACAAATCATGTTAATATCGTCACTCTATTAGGTTACTGCTTCCAAGGATGGAAAAAAGCTCTAGTTTACGACTATATGCCTAATGGATCACTCGACAAGTACATTTGCTCGAGTGAGACTCATACGCTGGCATGGGAAACATGACTTCAAATTGCGATTGGGATAGGACATGGGTTAGAGTACTTGCACCAAGGTTCCAGGACTCGTATATTACACTTCGATATCAAGCCACACAACATCCTTTTGGATGAAAAGTTCTGTCCTAAAATATGGGATTTTGGGTTAGCTAAGCTGCAGCAGCAAACGAAGAGTAGCATGACTATGTCAGGTACAAGAGGTACACCAGGATACATTGCTCTGGAAGTTTATTGCCGAGGTTTAGGGGGTGCTTTCCACAAGTCAGAAGTCTATAGAATGCTAGTTTTGAATTTAGTTGGGTCTAGGAATAATGATATTGGTGCGGCAAGTAGAAACGAGATGACAAGCAGTGAATTGTATTTTCCTGATTGGATATACAAGCAGCTTGAGCTCAAACACGACCTGATAACGCATGATGAGGTTCAGGGCATACGACACGATGCAGAGAGCAAACTACAAGTATTCAAACAACCCCTTCAAATCGGCCATCAATCAGCCGAGCAGTGGAAATGCTCGAAGGAGAGGACTCGGCACTACAGATTCCTCCGATGCCATTTTTGTCTTCTCCTCCTAGGACTGATCAAGATAGTTTATCTATCAATATTTATTCATCAGTACAATAATTCATGTCTAGCAGCAACAAAAATGGCATGATTAGTTTGGATCAAGACTCATATCCCCATTAGAGAAAGAAATCAAAACTAGATAAATTTGAAGAGAATAAAGAAAAGTTCTGAACTAATTTCCATTACATTCATCCTACTATGTAATTATCTTGTTAGCTTGTTATGCCTCTGTCCCTCTGAGAATGCACCATAAAAGAAGTGTGATTTGAGTCTTGTTTATTAGTCATGTGTTAGATGACAATTAATGTGTGGAAGAAATTTAGCTTAAAGGTTAGGAGTAATAAAATGTTTACTAGACCTTAAGGATTTATTAAAATGGATGGTAAAGGACACATCAAAATATGTGATTTGTTTGTATGGGAATGATGGTACTATTAAAAGATTATCTTGACATGTGAAGGATGGAAAGGGGAAATTTTCAGTCCTAGATTCAAGGCACAAGAAGCTTGGAGACCGTGTAGTTGCACGAAAAAGGAAACAAGGAGGCAGAAAGCTGTTGCACTGTTCTGACCTCTTTTTTGGATTCTGTTGCTGCCGTTTTGTGGTCCATTGTTGTCCCATGTTGTTACCTTAGTCTATATATATGTATTGCCATACCCTTTGTAAGGTGTAGAGCCAAGCCATGAGCTTGAGGCTACCATATCATCCTTACCATTCTCTTTTATTCTCTACTCTATATAACTCTCTCACACACACACACTAGTCCATTGATATAATTCCTTCTACATTGTAATGAGCTTTCAAGCTCCTATTATCCTTTTAAACACATAATAATAATACATAACTTAGGATGGTGGATGTAGCCTTATTAATGGTGAACCACCTTAAATCTTGGTGTTATTGTTTTATTTACTTTTATTGCTTTAATCACCTTAATACTTGCATATAACCATGTTTCATTAGTACACCGTCAAGCCATGGTCATTAACCTTTCGTGCCACCTTTAGGCCCACCTTTCTAGCCTTGAGGTTGTTAGAGTAGGCTAACGAATGCAGAAGCGTGGGCCTAAAGTTTATTCGATTTGTGATCACAATGTGAATTATTTTCTAATAAGTTGCCGTAAATATTAATGTATAGACTAATAAGTCAAAGTTTCTGATATCACCATCTTGACTAGTTCAGGAAAATAACAAAAAAAAAATGGTGCTTTCTAAATAGATGAAGCATATTCAAACTGTCAGCTATTGAAATTGCTAGAAAACCTCAACTTAACTATCACCAACTCATACTTTTCCTAGTTTTTTCCACACGGAGAAGCTTTTAAAACAAAACTATTCCTTGAATAAATAATCAAAGTTCATAAGATTCCTAATAAAAAAAAAGCACGTAATAAGATCCAAATCAAACTTATTTCAAATATAAGCGCCTAATACCCCAAAGCACATGTTCGGGTCTGTTCGCACTTAGTAAGTGTGAACAGTAATAAACTGGTCAAAAAAATCAAGTGTATGTTTGCATTTAGTAACTACGAACAGGTCAAACAGGGTCAACATGTTGATTTTAAGACAAGAGTTGTTCGCACTTAGTAAGTGCGAATAGCCTGAAAACCTAAAATAGGTTGTTCGCTGTTTTTGATTAAAAATCTTATTTATTTCAAATTTCCAACTTTATCCTTTATCTCCAATTAAACTCTAAAAGATCTCCAAAAAATGAACTTTTCTGTTCACTATATACCCTTCTTCATGATCATCATCATTACCTTGATCATCCAACTACATAAATCCGTAGAGGCAGGTGAATATGATGAATGTAAAAAACCATTTCTCTGTGGGAAAACCAAGATGGGCTACCCTTTCTACAATGAAGAAAAGGGTCGTCCTATGTATTGTGGTCATCCCGGGTTTGAGGTCAGTTGTGAGGATGATAGGTCATGGCCGGAAATTTCAGTGATGACATCTTCTTCAGAGAAATTCTATCTTGTAAATATGGATTTAAATTCAGATATTATTTATGTTTCTCCAGAAGTTTTATTGAGTAGTGAACTTTGTCCGAACCCACAAGATTTGTATGACACATTTGATACTACCTTAAATTTGAGCACTTACAGCTACATACC
Source organism: Amaranthus cruentus (assembly GCA_019425755.1). Taxonomy (NCBI): domain Eukaryota; kingdom Viridiplantae; phylum Streptophyta; class Magnoliopsida; order Caryophyllales; family Amaranthaceae; genus Amaranthus; species Amaranthus cruentus. The sequence continues at coordinate 14,799,806 of CM033466.1, forward strand.
AACTACTGAAAATGTTACCCTTTACTATGAGTGTTCTTTTCCTTCTTCACAATATTCATCAGGAAGTCCCTATAAAAACCAGTTTCCCTGCAGCTTAGAAACTGGTTTACCCTATGCCTTTTTTATGACGCCATATTTAAAATCCCAGTCAGGTTTTTTTGAAATCCAACCAGGTAAATGCAAAATGAATGTATCTATCCCGGTGAGTAAGTCTTTAGTTCATGATATCATTGATAAAGAGGCCTTATGGAACGCGTTGCAGACTGGTTTCGAGTTGAAATGGATTGCTGAGAACGAGATATGTGATGCTTGTCATAAATCAAATGGGGTGTGTGGGTATGATACAACAAGTTTTACTTGCTACTGTCCTAATGGTTATCATGGCCCTGTATGCTATGTTAAATACCTTGATAACGGTACAAGTCGTTGAACTCTCTTATTACGGATTCTTACACTGTGTTTGCGATAAAGTTAGTTCAATCTTGCATTTGTTAACATGTTTAGATCCTTGCGATCTATCAATTTGAGTGTACGCATGATTGTGAAATTGATAGCAGCTTCGTTTAACTCAGACAGAGTCCACATTAACTCAAAACAGTATCACATGACATAATTCGCTAATATCCCTGCGAATCACGAATTGAAAAAAGTCAATTATAGTTAGTTTTAGGTTATTCTTTGGCAAATTTGAGCAAATCGCGAATTCAAAAAGCGAATTAGCTAGCGAATTATGTTACACCGACTCAAACATTCACTAAAGAAATTTGGTTGCACTTTGCAGGTATTGAACACGGTCTTACCAAATCCAAGATCATAGCAGTCATACTAGGTATTTTCATCTTTTCCTAATTAACTTTGGTCATTACTTATCATCACAATAACTTTTACAACTAGTCTGATTGTTGGTAATAAATGATGCTAATAGAAATATGTTTAAAAGTCAAAAGGGATGCATGAGCATGCTTACCTTTCTTTCTTCTGTCCCATTATTGCAGTTTCAGTATTCGGGTTAGGCGTATGCTTGTTAAGTGTACTGATCCTCTCCTTCAAAAGAATGAACTCGATCAAAAAAAGCAAAGATGTAGAAGCTTTGTTGAAAAAACATGGATCCCTTGGTCCAAACAGGTACTCTTACACAGATTTGAAGAGAATCACAAACTCCTTCAAAATCAAGCTAGGCGAAGGAGGTTATGGTGTTGTATACAAAGGAAAACTAAACAATGGGCATCTGGTGGCAGTGAAAATTCTGAAGAAATCATCAAAAGAACAATTGGATGTGGTTGAATTCATCAACGAAGTAGCAAGTATCGGAAACACCAATCATAAAAACATTGTAAAACTCCTAGGTTTTTGTTACGAGGGTCAAAAACGCGTTCTTGTGTATGACTACATGCCTTGCGGTTCTCTTGAAAAGTTCACATACGGGAGCAGGCAGAAAAGCAACCAAATACTCTCATGGGAAAGTTTATTCGAAATTGCAGTGGGGATTGCAAGAGGGCTTGAGTACTTGCACCGGGGGTGCAACATGAGGATTTTACACTTCGACATTAAGCCCCAAAACATACTATTGGACGAGAACTATTGCCCCAAGATATCTGATTTCGGCCTGGCTAAGATATGCCCACAGAAGGATAGCATAATATCAATATCTGAAGCAAGAGGAACAGTTGGGTACATTGCTCCTGAGCTCTTGTTCAAGAGTTTTGGCGGGGTTTCTCATAAATCAGATGTTTATAGCTATGGGATGTTGGTTCTAGAAATAGTTGGATGTCGAAACAATGCTAATGCTAATGCAGAATGCAGTAGTGTGCAGTATTTTCCGCAATGGATATACAAAGAGCTTGAGGAAGTCGAAGAGCTAAACCAACTCGAGATCACAAATGGCGATGAGGGATCAATACTTAGGAGGAAGATGGTGGTGGTGAGTTTATGGTGCATACAACCCAACCCATTAAGCCGACCAAGTATGACTAAGGTGGTAGAAATGCTTGAAGGAGCATTCGAATCACTACAAATTCCGCCTATGCCCACTCTAGCTCCTCCTATGGCATCACAACAATCTCCGACTATGGACACAATCTCAATAGGCGGAATTTTTCAAGAATAATGCTTCATTGAATCTTCCACAGAAGTGTAATGTCAATATACCGAACTAGTATTATAAACACAGAAAAATGATAGTCGAACTGGTTAGCACACAAATGAGTTTGACTAAGGATAAAACTAGTTGGGACGTCTCCTAGACTTCTATAATTATTATTTGTGTCTTTATAATTATCAATTCTATTTCTTTGGTTGATGTTATTTGTCTTGTCTTGCTATTTGCCTTGCATATGGTGTGCAATGGGTTTGTTGTTTTCATTTGCAATTGCATGTCAAGGTCTCACTAGCCGCAACCTCCTTATCTCTATTGATAAGTGTATGGCTGTCGTCATCCAACCCTCCTTATTCCCCAATCATAACTTCTATAAACGGCTAAACGGGATAAACTCGGTATAATGATGACAATAATGCTATTTCACAATAAAACAAATCTAGGAGAGTAGATTTTGGTGAATCCCGGTATTCCGCACAAGCCAGGGTCCGAGTGGGGGTTTTCTTTTTCTTGAAAGATGCGGACAAATCATACCCGTACCCCCAAGGAGGGAGTAAAGAGCGATGCGCGCAGTCAAGAAACCCCCCAATTGATACCTGCGTCCAGTAGGGATCGAACCCCAAAAACCTTCTGCTCCACATGCAGATGCTCTATCCATTGAGCCACAAGCGCTTTTGGTGATCAAATTCATCAATACAACATACCCCTAAATACTTTTACAATATTAATTAGGTAAAGAGAAGTTTATTAAGTAAAGCTTTTATGATTAAGGCCTCCCTAGTGATATAATGAATGCATTTCCAAACAAACAGTCAAAGAAGGAGGCAAAGGACACATTTTTCATTGTTCAATCACAATCGAATGGAAAATAAGACAAAAGACAATTGAATGAAAGAAATGAATCGATGAGATAATGGGAGAGCATAAATTTAAGAATGAAATTAAAATAATTACAATATTAAAAGAATGAAATTAAATGAATGGGTGAGATAATTGCTCCATCTTAATTCTACTTATATTATTATATTATAAATATGTTGTGATGGAAATATACATCTTGTGAAAAAAAAAAAATCAATAATTAATAGAATCACAAAATATTTTAGCTTTTCGTGGATCCAATGAAAAATTTTATGAGGATAGTAATAGAGTTTTTTTAGCGATAAGTGCCTCTATTTCTAATCTCGCCTCTAGGCGAAAATTTGAATTAAATAAGCAAAATTATATAAAACATCTCAAAATAAGCATTGGGAAAACTTATTTTCCAAATAACCACTTTTAGCCAAAAGCTAAGGTTTGGTATTTGTTCGCTCTTATTAATAACAACCCATTATTAAGCTGAGTCAAAGGAAGTTAGCTCAGCAATCGGTCGCTGTTAACTAGCATTGGGCTAAAAATACTTATTTTGTGAAATAAGTTTTCCCAATGCTTATTTTGAGATTTTTTTAATATAATCTTGCTTATTTGTATCAAATTTTCCCCTAAGCAACCGAAATTTCAGAAACAAAACTGATTGGAGTATTAGTAGTTATAGAGAAAAAGGTCACGAGATGCTTGAAGACCCTTGAGCCGAGGGACTCTTTTGACCGCCCTTGGTATGAGATGTCGTCTATCTTCCCTCCCCAGACCCTGACCATAAATATAGTCTATGAACGGGATATACTGGATATGATGATGACGACGAGGAGAGAAAAAGGTCATGCTTCTTAAAAAACACGGTTATTAGTTGCTACCAGAACTGAAGTCTCTACTGAAAGTCTTAAATTGATACAAATCAATATCCTTCACACAGAAATTTTCCCCAATATCTCCATTTAAGAAATTAGCTTTATTGCCTAATCTATCATGTCTTCAACAAAGATGAAGTTCATTAATAAATTATTGTATCCAATTTTCTTACTTAATTTGTGTTTTCCCATCTGTATCAGCAGTGACAGTGATCTTCAATGGTATGATACCTGTGGAAGTTACTTCAATTGTGGCCATATAAACTATGTGGGTTTCCCCTTCTGGGGAGCAAATAGGCCGAAGAAATGCGGGTACCCAGATTTGGAGCTCAGTTGCGAGGACGATGAGACTACTGTAATCTACAGCAAGGGTATGAAATATCATGTTCTGCATATCAGTCAAAATACCCGGATTTTAACGATTGCGAGGGAGGATTTTCTGCAAGGAATTTGTATGCAGAAATTCATCAATACAACATTGGATTCAACAGTTTTTGATTACGGTCCTGATTCCCGGAATTTCACAGTACTATACGGCTGCCCATCTCCGTCTAATTATGGTTATGGTGATCCGACTCCTTATCCTGGTCAATTTAACTGTAAAATCAGTGGTACTAATTACTCTATTGGGTATGCTGAAGAAGGGGCTAATGGCCCGATGGGGTGTTATGCTAGCATTGTGGTTCCTGTTTTTGAGTTTTCGGCTCAGCAAATCGGAAATTGGAGTGTGAGTCATATTGTTGGTGAAGGGTTTGAAGCAAAGTATAGATTGAAGGATGAAGAATTGTTCACTGAATGTACAGAATCGGGAGGTAGATGTGGGTTTGAGGATAGCCAAAATACGACTCGCTGTCTTTGTTCTGATGGAAGTGTTGGATACATGTCTTGTAACCATCTAACATCTTCTGCAACACCTGGTATGTTTTTCATTTTTGATTTTAGTTCAATCTGTCAATAATTTCCGCCATTCAAACAAGTAAACAAGCCGAATAATATTCAATTGTAGAAGAATTGAAAATTCTAACATATTCTGCAATCCTGGTATCTTTGAACAAGTAAACAAAAATGATACTCTGCACAAAAAAACTCCAAAATATCCAAGATATGAAGTTCTCTGTTCAATGGTATTCCTTGTTCATGAACATCTTCACCTTGATCATCCCATTCCATAAATTAGTAGACGCCGCCAATTAGGATGTTCTCCAGACGTTTTAGTGAATATCGACCTTTGCGCAGACCCAGAAAAGCTGTGCGCTACATTTAATACCACCTTACATTCGAGAAATTACGGCCACACACCAACAGCTGTATATGGTATCCGAGATGGAAGGGTCTTGAACCCTCCAATGGTGAGCGGAGGTGTAGAAGGATGAAGACACACAGAGTATGACTACAAACATGAAAAGATCAATGTTTTGATGAATAAAGCACACACAACAACATAAATGGTGTCTTGGACACCTCCCCTCAAATGGGATTGTATTTCATCAACTATTCAACAACACATTAAATAAATAACACAATGTTTAATCACACACTATCAAGCTCAAAGTTTCCACCTTTAATGGAAACATTCACACTAATATATGAAGAAACTAACAATGTGATGCTTATCGTAAATCAAATGTGGTGTGTGTAGGTATGATGCAACAAGTTTTACTTGTGCACTGACGAACATCATGGCCGCTCTACATGCTACGTTATATCCCTTGATGACCATACTAGTCCTTGAACTTTCTTTTTACTAACACTTAACTACGCTTGTCGTTAATTCAGGCAGACCATGCATACACCTAATTAACCCGTAATTATGAACTTGATAACTTTGTTAACCTGGATAGGACTTTTCGACGCAATCAAACTAATTACATTACACTTGTCTTTCTAGTGTGCTAGTGTAGTTACAGTTAAGCGTTAAGGCGATGCAATCATACTGTTTAGGATTATGTACCCGATACTCTATTATTGGAATTGAGACTTACAATTTTGAGTATATTTACTTGCTATTGGCCTTATCAGTCTTCTGTTTCTAAATGCCCAAAACATTCTGTTGCTGATACTTTACTAAATCATGCATAGATTAAACTGTGCTATAGCCCGACAATAAACCCTTATGAATTCATGTACTAGTTCTTGATCACCTCGACGATACTTAACATGAGTTTAAACAGCTTCAAAACACTAATTCTTGTATTCAGAACTCAGAAGCCTGCTTGATTTGTGAAAACTAATTTATAAATCCCACTCCAAAAAATCAGGAGTATCTGGTTATCTCCAAGATGTTGTCAATTTTTTACCAAAAAGAAAGTGATTCTTATTCTCCTGATAATAAGTCCCAGATGGCTACAGCAACAGCAACAAGAACATTCAACTCCTAAAGCATATCATTATAATCTCATCATCATCCCTTGCAAAGTTTCACTAATTCAATCTTGTTTGCATGATGCAGGACGTCAACACCGTATAACAAAATTCAAGATCGACATCATAATAGGTATTTTTCATCTTTTCCTACCTAAATTTTGGTCACCTTAAGAACATTCAACTCGTAACATACCCAAATTTAACGCTTGGATACATACCCAAATTTAACGTCATTTCTGAGTCCGTGCATCATAGGTTTGTCTTTGAAGTTTGTACGCTTATCAATAAAGCTCGAATTTTTTTTAGTGGTACATGTCAATATGGCACAGGGCTTCATGAGCATGTTTTGTCTTTTAACTTGGTAAATTTTGGACTGAACATCATCCATTATATTGGCCTAAAAAAAGAACATATGATTCCTTTCTGAATATCTTTGCAGTTTCTGTTTCAGGAATCGGAATAGGCATATGCATGATAATTGTACTTATCGTGTTCCAAAGAATAAAATCACTAAAGAAAGATAAAGATATTGAGGCTTTGTTGAAAAAACATGGATCCCTTGGTCCAAAGAGGTACACTTACAGGGATTTAAAGAGAATAACAAACTCCTTCAAAATCAAGCTGGGCGAAGGAGGTTATGGTATTGTATACGAAGGAAAACTCAACAGTGGGCAGCAAGTGGCAGTGAAAATTCTGAAGAACTCATCAAAAGGAGATATGGATATGGTGGAATTCATCAACGAAGTTGCAAGCATTGGAAACACCAATCATAAAAACATTGTCAAACTCCTAGGTTTTTGTTACGAGTGTAAGAAACGAGCTCTAGTATATGAATACATGCCTTGCGGTTCTCTTGAAAAGTTCACACATGGGGGCGGCCATAAAAACACTCAACAACTCTCATGGGACAGTTACTTTGACATTGCAATCGGAATTGCAAGAGGGCTGGAGTATTTGCACCAGGGGTGCAACATGAGGATTTTACACTTCGACATTAAGCCTCAAAACATTCTATTAGACGAGAATTATTCCCCCAAGATATCTGATTTTGGCCTGGCTAAGATATGCGTACAGAAGGACAGCATAATATCAATGACGGAAGCAAGAGGTACAGTTGGGTACATTGCACCAGAGGTCTTTTTCAAGAGTTATGGCGGGGTATCTCATAAATCAGATGTTTATAGTTATGGGATGTTGGTTCTAGAAATGATTGGATGTCGAAAAAAAGATGATCCTAAAGTGGAATGCAGTAGTGAGCAGTATTTTCCGCATTGGATCTACAAGGAGCTTGAGGAAGTTCAAGAGCTAAATCAACTAAAGATCACAAATGACGAGGAGGAAGCAACACTTAGGAGAAAGATGGTAGTGGTGAGTTTATGGTGCATACAATCCAGCCCATTAAGCAGACCAAGAATGACTAAAGTGGTGGAGATGCTCGAAGGAGCACTCGAATCACTACAGATTCCGCCTATGTCATCCCTTACTCCTCCTATGGCATTGCAGCAACATTCAACTGCTACGGCCACACTCTCTATAGGTGGACTTTTTCACGAATAACGCTTCTTTGAATCTTTCATTTGAAGTTCTATGTCATTCTCATGAAACTTTGATCACAAATAAGTTTTTTTTTTATTACAAATATTCATTTGTGTATTACATTAGAAGCTCTCCATTTTCACACCCACGTCCTTATTTTTACCACCCACACTTAATTCTATAGGTCACATTTTGTTGGATGTCTCCAATACTGTGCAATATGGAATCAAAGGTATTTGAAGCATCGACGTATGAGATCCTCACCAACAAAGGTCATAATTTTTTCGACCCTACTTAACACTAAGATACAATCAATTAGACACCTACCATTAAACAAAGCTCCAATTCAAAAAGAAAAAAGGACATTTTTAGCCAAAAATAATACTTTTACATACTACATAGTTTCAGCCTGTCAGGACAGGAATATCAACTATCAACTATCAACTATCAATCAACCCATTAACGGACACAGAAAACCAACACCTTTGCATATTTCTAACCAATTTCCCAATAAACCTTAATTATGATACTTATAAACAATAAAAATTCAACTTTCCAATAAAAACAGGACAAATACTAAAGAAAAAACAACAACAAACAACAAGTTAAAATTATAAGCAGCTCGAATTGTTTGATAACCATTTCAACATTTTGATATCAAATTTTTGTAATGAAATCAATTACAAAGTTCCGACAACACAGAAATGGAAAATTTAGGATTACGTTCTTGAAAAGTTCATTAACCCTAAAATTTAAATTCTACAAAACGGCAATCTTGGAGTCAATCAAAAGAGGAATTAATAACATAATTATTAGTTGTTTACTTACCAATTTGAAATAATCGTGATTGAAATTTCTTCAATAAGCAAAATCTATCGAGTTGATCAAAGGATTGCGATTTGCGAAGACAAAAGAAAGAAGATTCGGATTTGAGCAATTGGCATAAAACATACAAAAGAGGGTTCCATGAATTGTAACTTTGTAAGGTACTGTGCTTCTGGTGTTTTACAATTTCAAAGCCCATTTCCACACAGGAAGATCACATTAAGCGTTTAATGCCATTAGAGGTGTTCAAAACATACCGATAATCCGATAGACACCCAACTTTATAACTGAATTCGATTTGACCCGACTTAAAAATTGATCTACAATTATGTAAAAATCAATGTCAACACAAAACCCGATTTTAAATTGACCCGAAATACCTGACCCGAAATCAACCCGATGACCCGAATGAACACCTCTAAATGTGATCCTGCTAGATTACACAAACTTTTTATTAAACCCGTCTCATCGCGAGACAGCTTAATATGAGCTAGTTTAATATTTAGTTCTAAAATATCAAAAAAATAAACTACTTTTTGTTTAGTTAAGTAATTTAAACCAGACAGTAATTGGGCTGTTTGTATAGACTCAACTTAATGTAAGACGGTCTCATGCAACAAGAGTTCGATAAATAAATGGTTTTTTGTTTGGCTTTTTTATTTTCATTTGGCTTTTGACTGTTTTGTCAAAGTCAAAAGAAATATCAACTAATTCTTCCATTCTAAAATGTCTGCAACATTTTTTTTACGCAACTTTGTACTAATTTAATCCTAAATATTTCAAATTATGTATAATAAAAAATAATTGATATTAATATTCTTTGCACTAAGACGATCAAATAAGAGATCTCATTTGACTATGTTTTAACTTATAGATTAAAAAATAATCACAATTTAAGAGTAATGAATGAATCCTGTAATATTTATAATATTGCAATTAATGAAGAAAGTTGTAAGTTTTGTGAAAGATCGTCTTTTAGTGTGATAACCTCAAAATAAGAAGTTCATACTCAATATGATGTACTTCATATAGTTCATATACTTCATATATGAAATACGTCTCACATGAAACCGTCTCAAATAATAATTTATGTTTGATAAATGACTTTTAAATTAGTTTTTAAGTTGACCTTAAACAAAAAACTAATACTAGTAACTTTTAGTCTTTTACAACGACCGTAAACCTTTGGCCTTGCTTTTTTAAATTACAATCAATACCCATCAAACTCCATAATAAAGGATCTTAAGTTAGGTGTAAATAGATTCAATAACATAATTTAGGGCACGTTTTATATCAATGTAAACTATTAATTAAAATCCCAAGATCGATTTCACCTTTTTTTTTCTTTTTATGTTATTCACACGTATAACGAAACGACTTATCTGACACAACACACAACAAACGAACATTAGCAACAACTACTACATATATGCACTAAAATAACCAAAAAAACTTTTTTTGCTTTCTAATTTCCTTACAAGCCAATTAGTAAAAGAAAAAACCTAGAAATTAAATTTGATTTGAGGGTTTCAATTCAACATTATTTACATTGGTAAAGAGTTTTGTTTCCAAGACCTCAGAACAAGTTTGGGCCATGCTGTAGTAAAAGGCCATAAGGTCACTTAGCTGTTCCACCGACATTTTGTCCATAATTTTTCTTGCCAAAATTTCTTTTTCTTCTTGAACCTTAAACTTGTCAAAGTATGTATATGCATTTCTTATTGTAGCTCCTACTTCAATCATTCTTGTTTCTTGTTGTTCACTTAGCACTGTGTTAGACTGCACAATCAAATTTTAACCTTTTACTATGATTCAAATTTCAATCTTACACGTAGAGTCGTAGTCGTCATCGTACCCAGTGTATCCCGCTCATAAAAAACTATGATCAGGGTCTGGAAAGGAAAGAATGACGACAACTCATACCCATAGAGGAGAGTGCGATCAAAGAGTTCCCCGGCTCGAGAAAGATCTTTAATTAGGAGAGAGAAACCGTAAGGTGGTAAACAAGGCCCAATTATCCACTTCTTTCGTTCTGTTTTAGTCATTGTATTAGTGTTTATATAAAATATGAGCCCACATTTTATATGGATCAGATCCACTCACTAAAAAAGGCCCACTAGAAGCCTCTATATATACACTCCCTTGGGAGTAAATTGAGAGTATGTCTTGTATGAGACCGTCTCACCGTGAGATGAGTCTATACAAGCAATCTATTAGTAATAAAACATTAAAAAATAATTCTTTTAAGAGTTTAGGTTGATTCAATTAAGGCCGTCTCATGATGAGGAAGTCTCAATAAAATTTGCTTTCACCTAACAAAGTAAAACATTTTCTCTCTCTAAAATAATAATACTATTAATTATTATAGTAGCATCATGTGGGTACTAATTTGGCCTTGGAGGCACCGCCCTCGGGGCCACTCTGGGGTTCTAGGTGTTATTTTGCAGATATTTAATAGTTTCTGACCAACCGTCATTCTACCACCACATCCACTCAAAGATACCCCTTATTTGATTGTATTCTATTTTAACTGGGTGGCTTAGTGGATAGAGCATTTGCATGTAGAGCAGAAGGTTTAGGGTTCGAACCCTACTGGGGGCAGGTATCAATTTGGGGGTTTGTTGACAGCGTTCATCTCTCTTTACTCCCTCCTTGGGGGTATGGACATGATTTGACCGCATCTTCAAGAAAAAAAAAACTCCCCACTCGGACCCTGCCTTATGCGGGATACTGGAAAGATCCTTTAATAATGTAATTACAAAAAAATTAAATACCTCAAGAAAATCTTGTCCAAGTTTGAGATCGGATTGTTTAGAAGGATTAAATCCATTCCTTGTAGAGTATAAATCTTTGGTAAGTGAAAAATTTCTCATGATAATTCTCCTTTTCTTTTCCATTGCTTGGTCCAATTTTCTTATTTTAGGAGAAAATTTTGAATTATTATTAACCTTTTTCTGGTATGCAATTGCGGCCTTCACAAACTCCTGTCCAATAATTATTATAACATTAGTTATATTATCAAAATTTTACTAATTTTACCGAATTAAATTTATTTTTAACTATATAGACAGGGACTATAACCATCTGCTCAAACTTTTAGTTGTAGCCTATATCATATATTCTATTAAGCTTCCTACTATGTAAAGAAATTATCTCAAATAAAAGCATGTCGAATCGAGTAACGTGACTTATAATTTCGTTAATTACTTTTGTCAGTATCATAGTTGAAACAAAAAAATGAAAATAAAACCCGTTTAAGGCCCATATAGAACCTATTTTTAGACTTATGTATGTAAATAAAGGGCCTATTTAAAACCAGACTCATTTGAGGTCCAACCTATTTAAAGCCTGCATATTTAATGGACGGATTCAGGGCCTCAACGGACATCCGACCCATTGTACATGTCTAGCTAGTTGTAACTCTAGAATATGTTATGTATTCATAAATTGTTGTATGAGAGGTCTCACAGTGAAATGTGCCTCCTACACAAGCTAAATAGCCCAAGTAATTCAAATTTCAAAGAAAATTAGAATATGAACTATTTGTTTTGTGGTCGTTTCACTAAAATAGTTTCCCATAAGATTAGCTGATATATGTTATTACCTGATAAGCATTTGGACAACCCGGATAATCAAACTCATTTGAATTAGGTTGTCTCATTCGTTCAGGATGAAACTGTAGACCCATAATAAACTTGCCTTCTGCCGGATCATAGGTATTCGGGTCATAGAACCCCTCGATCAACCCGTCCGGGGCGAACGCCATGGGGACAAACCTTTGAGCCAAACGTTTAACACCTTGATGATGGTAGCTATTAACAAGGATCTCAAATTTCCTTTGTGTCTCTAAAGTGTCCTTAAACCAATTGTACAATGGGGTCTTTTCCAATACCCTAATTGCATGTCTATGATCATCATAATTGTTGTAGTTAATATGGGCCACTCTTTGCTCTTTTGGTACCTTTCTAGCAAGCTCTTTGTCTACATCTTGGTAGAGAGTTCCACCACAAGCTACATTTAGTACCTATTATTAGAAAGAAATTGTTCTATCATATGACAAATCAACAATAACATTCTATTATTATGCTAGTGTAAATTGAATCCTTTTGCAATAATGAAAAAGTTATTTATAAGTGATTATTTATAGCAAACATCAAATACGCGAAGAAGTACATTTAGCTAGTCTATGAACTATTTCACTACATTTACCAAGAGGGTGTTTGACAAATGGCTGAGTAGCTGATAGCTGATTATGGTGGCTGATTTCACCAGCTGATTTTATTAATTGGTTTGACCAGTTGATTTTGAACCCGCTGCTATAAGCAGCTTGTTCAAAAACAGCTTATTCGTATCAATAAGCTGTTTCAACCAACTAATTCACCAAACACTAGCATTGCTGATTTGACCACCCAACCCTCTATTCATATCAAAATAAGCTAAAATTGCTCAATAAGCTAATTTGCCAAACACTCCAAATTAAAAAAAGAATATCTATTTAGTAATTTATAGCTAAATTCCCTTAAATATTAATTCAATCTCTAGTTAGTTATCTATTTAATAGGTTAAAACGAATAAAATATTCCTTATTAAGCGAATAAAATGAAATGGAAGAAGTATTATTTCAAATTAAAATGTGTACTGTATATACCTGAGATCCACGACAAATGCCTAAATAAGGTATGTTGTGATCGAGACAATGTTTGGCAAGCCTAAGCTCGATCGAGTCTTTTTCCTTGTCGATAGCAGTGTCGCTAGCATGTAGACATCGGATCTCTTTAATGTCCTCCGGTGAAAGCTCACCGGAGTTCAAATCGGATTCATAGAGGGAAGGATCTATATCTTCACCTTCACATAATAGTACACCATGTATAGGTTCAAAGCTCTCCAATAGTTTATGAATGCCCGTTACTCGGGGTACTATCACGGGTACTGCCCCATATTTCACTATTAGATCTAGATGGTATTCACCTGAGATGACGACAAAATGATCCAAAAATATTCTCGTTAATTATTTAGGTATGCATAAAAATTAAATTTTTAATATAATACTATGAATCATTAAATTTGCGAAAATAACAACATAAAATGAAATGGTACAAATTAGGTCTAAATATGGGGTGTATATAAAAATAAAGGGGTGTATATATATAAAGTTAATGCAATGCTATAATATAGGCCATTTTGCTTATTTTTGGCCTCAGAATAAAAGATAAAAAGTGCCCCTAAGAACTTAAAGCGTAATAAACTATATAATACTCCTTCTATTTTGTATTTTTAATATTTAAACTATTTTAGGAAAAAATTCCTAGAAACTCATATTACTTAGAAAAAATATAAATTATTTTAAAATTTAATTCAAATTAATATCAACCTTGTATATATAAAACAAATTGGCCTTTACAAAATTTGATGCCCTGAATGATAATCCACTTTGCTCTTTTTAATTGACGGTCATATATAATATACTTCCTCCATTCCAATATACTTGCAATATTTGCTTTTTCACGCGGTCCAATGCACTAATTCAATCCTTAATATTTATAATTATGTATAATAAAAAATTATAAAATTTGATATTAAAAATCTTTGCATCAAGACGAATCAAACAAGATCACTTGACTATGTTTTAACTTATACATTACGAATTCATCACAAAGGAAGAAAAGTGAATAGTGCTTGTATTTTATTGAGGAATATTCCTCAATACTAATGATGCGACTATATTGGAACAAGACTCGATTCTCAACTATTATAATACTTACTTATAACAAACCGGCCAACTGCTCTAGCAATAAAATATATTTTGCTATTTTATCGTCAAAATTAAGTTTGATAAATAATAATAATAATAATAATAATAATAATAATAATAATAATAATAATAACGATGATAATAATGGTAATAATAATAATAATTAGGGACAGATGTCTACAATATAAGTTTTTGTCAAAACTAGTGTGAAGAACTGTGGATGGGTCATGGAGGATGAGTACGATATTTTGTGGATCACTTGTTTCTCGAGTGACAAATGCTTTTAATTTGGTAGAAAAGTTGAATATGAAAATGATAGAGAGGGTCCCCCAATTTTTACATAATTAGTGGTTACAATTATGCATAATACAAACACAACTAAATATATATATTTGTGTATTCACAAATTCTTACTTGAGACCGTCTTTTAAGTTTTGGGGCTAACTCAATTGATAAATTTAAAAAAACTGATTGTTGGTTTTGTAAGTTAAAAGGGAAATATGGGCTGGACTCTTGAGAGACGTCTATAGTATAGACGGTCTTTCAAGAGAGGGTATGTTGTTTATCTAGTTAGTTTTGTGTCTATTTTAGAGTTTTAATTATAAATTTAATTTTTAATTAATGTATATCTTTGACATATATACATCTTTAAGTGAATTGATAGACTATTATAGGTTTGAATCACATATATTATATACTTTTTATTTCAAAAAAATATTTAGTGCAAATTACATTGAAGATTTATAATATGTATTCACACATGTGAGACATTGTAATAGAGTATAGTTATAATGAAAACTTAAAAAAGATGACATAAATCTATTGTCAAATTCAAATTTATTTAACAATAATAATAATAATTAATAAAGTGTCTTTTTAAGGTTTAGGTATGGATTTAAAATTTTAGAATTTGTCGGTTGTTTGGTAAATGATTTTTGACTGTTTGTTGTAAGCTTTTTTAAATGAATTGTTTGACCAACTGAAAGTTCTGACTGTTTTTATTTCTTTTAAGCTTGCTTATTAGATAAGTCGGATGGTTAGAAAGATTTGTGATAAATTTAGGTATATGCTGTTAATTGATCATTAGAGGAAAAATGGGCCAAAAAGCATTGAAAAAGCCAACTATTTCGACATAAAAGCCAAATTTTCAGCTGATTTAAAAGCCATATATCAAATAATTCTGACTAACAAACTATAAATTAAAAATCAAAAGTGAACAAAAATAAAAAATCAAAGCCATTTTCCAAACCACCCCTAAAGATACAATAACTTGGCTTGAATATGTCTCCAAACTAACAAAACTAACTAGTGGTCTTAAAGTGTTAGGTGTACCTGGGGCCCGACCCGTATCCATACACTGATCCACTCGTAATTTCTAGAAATAGAAATCTCCAAAGATTACGAACAACCCATTTAAAGATTGAGAATTGGCTTCTAATTCGATTTATAATGTATAAGTACCTTTATAAAAACTTGGACGAGACGGTCTCACATGAGACCGTTAATTTAGGCCAGATCAATTTGTACGTGTAACAATATTTTAATTTTTTGGCCTTGATCAAAATTGATACCTTTAAGATCAAAATTGAAAAATGCTCAGAAAATGAAAAAAATGACCAGGTTGTTACACGCGCAAATTGGGCTGGCCCAAATTAACGTTCTTATTATAAGGTCGTCTCGTTCAAGACCAGCTGATTTGTTTAACACAAATTCTTACTTGAGACCGTCTATACAATAGACGTCTCAAGTTTGGGCTGACCCAATTTATAATTTTTTTTTAAAAAAATTAATTAGTGGTTTTGTAAGTTAAAAGGGAGTTATGGGCTGGGCTCTTGAGAGACGTCTATTCAAGAGAGAACCTGATTATTTAACATTAAAATCTTCAATTAATTTCCGCTTGTATTTTTCCAAAAAATTTTGACACATAACAACATTCAATTATATTATACATAGGTACGCATAATACTAAATTTGAAACTAATGTCATGCATCATCATTAAAACTATAATATAAGACATGAGTAAGATAATTAAAAATTAAATAAGTCGATGAAATCGTGAAAATAGACCACAAATAATATATCGGTAGTTTTTTTTTATCATAAAAGATAAAATTAAATGAGGTGTAACATTTTAACCTTACATAAATTTTAAGCTCTTAATAGTAATTAATACAGCTCTACTTTTTTTTTTATTATTATTTTTATTTTTTATACAACTCTACTTTGGTGTAACATTTTCATTTCACCTCAACTATATATTATTTCTCGTTTATTTCAATAATAAATCGTGTATGTATTTATAATGCATGTATATGAATTGTATTGTTTTAGTTAAGAGTTTCTCTAGAATTAAATCGAAGTTTAATTTATAAAACTTTTAAAAATAATGTAATGTAATATAGTTATATATAAACAATATGTTAGATCATATCAACACATTATTAACTTTCAGCTTAAACTTTTAGTTATGATAAAATATATAATATATTATGAGACTTATTTGAATTGATTTCTTGATATGGTATCAGAAATCAACGTAAGAAAAAGGTCTTACATTCAAATCTCATATATATATCTCTCATTTTAAATGAAATATTCAGCATCATAAATACCATCATGTATGAGGAGGACATGTGTTGCATTCACACTTAAATTAAAAAAAATTGCGGATAAGATTAAATTTTTTTATTGAAACGGTACTTTAACAAGTTAAAAAACGATAAACATATTACGTGTACATACAATAACAAAGCTTAAAAAAATAAAAAAATAATTAAAATTTAAACTTTTGGTTGAAATGATTTCTCGTTAAACAAAATTCATATACATATAGAGAAAAACAAAAATGAAAGAGAAGGAAGAGAAATACCAACAAAATCGACGAACTTGTTCTTACGAACAGTTCGTCGAGAAACGATGAGAACTCGAGGAAGAGCAGCAGAGAGATTGGCAGTAGGAGCAGCCATGAAAGCTGAGATAGCCAGCTTAATTATATTTTCAAAAAATTGTATAAGAAAGTTTAAAAATGAATGGGAATAATGAATGGGAAATTGGTGTGTTTTTATAAGGGGGAAAAGGTCTAATTTAAAGTGGGGGAGGTGGTAGTTGTAGTCAACTGTTTATTGTAAAAAATACTTCTTCTGTGTCTTTAAAATTGTCATATTTTTATTTTAGTCTGTTCTGTTAACTTTGTAATATTTTTATTTTAGATAAAATTTTTATTATTTTCTTTAATTTTTATCTGTGTATCTTTTCATTTTATATCACTTTAATTTTACCCACATAATTTAAAGTCTTTAACAGTTTCTTAGTAGTTGTATTAACGGTATTCAAAATAAACTCGACTTGAGGCGACTTCAAAGTGAATTAATTTAACATTATATAAAAAAAATGTGGACACAAGATCTGATATTAAAACGGACAAAATATTCGACTCAAAATCGATCTGATAATCTGGATGAACATATTTAACGTGTATCAACATGAATGAGCTAGTAGTAGCAGCCCGGCCCGAAATAGTATTTGATCGACGGCTTCATGCGCCGCGTATGCATGCAACATTTTTCAACAAACTAAATTAATTTTACCGTTTTATGTAGAAGTATTTGTTAGGTGGTTGTGATTTAGGTTTATTATTTTAGTAATTAATTAATAAAGAATAAATAATATTATATTTATTATTGAATTAATTTTGATTGGTGGGAGGAAAATGAGGAAACTCGTTACCCATGCAATGGTTGTTGCTAAAAGATTCAAACTTCTATGTTAAAGCATGGAGAAAAGATAAATTCAGGATATTATTATATGATGAATTGAATACATATTATTTCGTTTTGTATGTTATACAATACAATATTATTCAATAATAAGTGTTTTTTTCATATAAAAAATCATTTTATACTACTATATATGATTAATATATAGGCTCTATATTATGGAGTATAACATAACTCAAAAAAAATCTTTTTCCTTTTTCTAAGAAGTGTAAAATAATAGGAATATGTATTCTCTAGAGTTTTCGAACAAAACATTTAAATTTTTTACATTATAGATATTTCATTTTCAAGTTTTAATGGTGTACGATATTCGTTTGGTGAAAAATTAGATAAAAAATATTTTTTTCCATCCCTTTCTAAATATTTTCCTTTATAATTAACGAAAACTTATAAATTCCATCAATTTCACGTCGTTGTCATCTTCATATCTACTTTCTTAACAAAAAAATATTTCTAATAATCAAATAAAAGAAATTTAATTTTTGTTTATATTTTCCCGTGAAACATAACTTCATAATATATAATAGTTTTTTTTTTAAAAAAATTACCAATTAGATTGGCTAAAAATGGCTAATCAGAACCTTAAAGGTTATTTAGCTTCTCATATAAATTATAGTATAAAATAATAGTGAAAAAAAGTTTTAGATCTAAGAATTATTATATAAAATGAAAGTGGTAATAATTTGAAAAACAAAAAGCATGCCACGAAGGAAAGTGTTTATCCAAGGGAGGGAATGTCTAGGACGGGTCAAAGCTGAGTATGTGCTGATCTAACACTTCTTAACATCTCACTACCTCGTTTTCTTCCCATTAATCTCATCTCTTTTTTTTTTTTGTTGGGGGAGAGGCACTGCGTGACGGCCAGGCAGACGTGTCATGGCCAAAGATTTCGAACGCAACTTGCGTTAAAAAACTCGATGGTTTACGAAATTCTGCCATTCACATTAAGTATCACATTTTGCAACATTATAAATAAAAAATACTTAAATTAAACAAAAAATACTTAAATTAAAATATAAATATATTGTTAAGAGGTCAAGTCAAGTTATAAATTAGTTTTTGGTGGGGTTTACTTAATTATTACTTAATGTGGACCTTGATTATGTCATAATTGTTATTAAATAATTATTTGTAGTTATTAATTTGTTGCAATGTATCCATAATGAATATTATTCATCTATCAGTTTATTATTTTGCGTTATTTAGAAGAAAAGGTTTTTATTATTTAAAATAATATAAAATGAGTGGAATAGATTTAAGTATTGTTAGAAGTCAAGTTAAACTATAAAATTAATTTTTGGCGGAGTTTGTTTAATTATTACTTCATGTGGACCTTGATTATGTTATAATAATTATTAAATTATTAATTGCACTAACTAATACGTGCTATGCTCTTGTGTGGTCCTTGCAATGTATGCATATAAACGAGCACTATTTATTTATCAATCTTATTTTATATATTCTTAATTTTAATATGCAAGAAGAAAGTGTTGCAAGTTAATTTCCTCTATCTTATTGATGTTGCAGGCTTTACGCAAATGATCTAACTATATCGATATCCATTCAATACATTATAGACTGGTTATGAAAAGAATTCAAAAGCTCACCGCAAAACACCAAAAACATAAATGTATTCCAATTCCAAATCAGTTAGAGCCCTTTTGAGAGGTACCCGAAAGCAAGTCTGTAAGAGCTCAACTCAAAACGGAAAATACCACACTAATACAAATCATTCATGACTGGTGGGTCCAACACGTTTCATCTATAGAACTCTATGGTTTAATCTACTAGAACACAACCTTTGTCACACGTAGGAATGTAGTGGACTCTACAGTACGTCCCTTAACAAAGCTAACTAATCCTAGTATATAGATGATTAAATACACTAATTTATCTTAGCTAATCAAATCCTAGTTTTATGACTTCATGATTATATTATTCGATAAGCTATAATACATACTATTCGAATAATTAAATCTCAATACATATGGCAATACTAATAAGTAATTAATTAATTGATATGTAGTATTAGAACGAAGATTAGAATCACAATATTCCACCTACAATCTACATGGACTTTATCATATAGAATTCATAATATGCTTATCAGTTAGGCAGATCAATTTTTTTAAATAAAAATAAATAGAATAAAAAAAATGCATTTTCACATCATAATTATAATTTTATATGGAGGCATATACATGTTTTATACTCGTTTTAAAATAACACCATTTGATTTAAATATGTGAGAATTTTTTGAATTAATATTCCAAGAGAATAGATGCAGTATTATTTTTTAGGGGAAAAGTGTTATGGATTGTATTATTAAAATCAAGACGAAATAATATATACTAGGGCTCTTTTCCTTTGCAATTTATAACTGATATGGACCTTCTACAATTATTAATTTTGCTATTTTGACAAAAGCCCTGGGCGACGGATCTCTTGCCCAACCTTAGAGTCGGTCCTGATTAAAATATCTATGTTGTATTTTATTGAATATTGAGGGATAATACATTAGTAATGAATTTTTCTCTTTAGGATTAGGGTTTACTTAGAATATTTGGTAATAGAGAGATGATAAGATTGTTTTGTCCATGTGGTAGCTAGTTGGCTCCATTGGATGGAATCATACATGTTTCAACCCTTGAATAATCTTTTCTTTATAATTCATTTGAATTAAAAATTTAAAAATTTAAATATGTTTTCATATAAATTATTTTGCTAGTATATCGATCAGTAAACAATATTTTTTTAATTACAAATTTGCTATTTGTCTCCTTCAATCGAATTCTTAACTTCGCCATCTAAATCAACATAATAAAAAGGTTTACAAATTCTAATCCTTTTCTCTAGTTCAACTACTTCACTTATCTTCAATATCATGCTTACCTAGCTTTATGAACAAAAATAAGTATAGAGAAAAAAAATATGTACTTCTCCGTCTTATTGATATTGTCCCATTTTCTAATTTAGTCTTTTTTAATAAATTTGTTATCTCATTTTTATATTTGGACATGATCTTATCCGTTTTAAATTTTATATTTTCTTTTATTTCTTTAAACCTTACTATTTTATTCCACCAAATCCAACTTATTCATTGAAACGGACAAATATATCTACCGATCTTCGTGTTTACATACGTGCATAATATCAATTACATGCATGGCAATATGGTCAACTAAGATTGCTTTCTTCACTTGAGTTTTGAATTGAATTTTTTCTATTTGCATATAAATTATACTTATTGAATTAAAATTTATTTTAGCTTTCGCTTTCAAAGGATAAGGTGATGATTGGAAGTCTTGATCCTCTTGTAAGAAATATTTTAACATTTCATATAAAATAAAGGTAAAGGTAAAACACACTTCCAATATCTCGCACAAGGCAGGATTCGGGTGAAGGTTTTATTATCCTGAAAGATGGACAAATCATACCCGTTTCCCTAAGGAGGACGTAAAGAGAGATGCGCGCAGTCAGAAAAGGCCCCAATTAATACCTACGTCCATTAGGGATCGAACCCCAAACCTTCTGGACACGCTGTCAAGAAATATTTTAACATTTCTTATATAATATTTTAAAATCTCCATGCTTTACATTAGATTTATTATTTTAAGTATCCATGTATTTGTGACATCACCCACCTATCTTCCTTTTGTTACAACTCAACTTCATACCTTACTCTTCACATTCTCTCGTTTTTCTTCATATTAGACTATGACTTTTTATTATAGTGACTTGTAATACTATAATATTAAGTGATTGACTCAATTAAAAAGTTAAATTATGATAAACTTAAAATATGTTATATATTCTATTATATATAATTCTACATTGTGTAGCTCAAATTAATATATCTAATTTAAGAGATTTATTTGTTCAGTTCACCTCTAATGACACGAGTATTGTGTTAGTTATTTTATATCTGGTTATCATATATGGAGTGGATCATTTGTCTTGTTTATTTATTTTTATTTGCAGATTTTTTTCGTATTAGGGGTCTTAATTCAAATCGCAATCGCCTATTTTGATAAAGGTATGATCTGTTTTATCGAATGATTCCCACATCTTGATAATGGCTTACGTGAGCGGGATATATCAGATCGGATAAAATAACGATGATATTATATAATTTAAAATTAAATATTTTAAAAAATAAGAAAAAGGTGATTTGAATGCATCTACATAATTGGCATTGATTTATTGGATTTACCTTCTCAAAGATTGGAAGGTCGTATAAAATAAAATCATACATGTCGGTTAAGAAATAATGCAAAGAAAAGGAATGAAGGAAAGTCATGTACATTTCATCGTGATGATCCTACCCAGTGTATCTCGCTAATAGAAAACTATAGACAGGGTTTAGAGCGAGAAAATTAAAGACGGCGACAATTCATACCCATACAGGATCGGAGAGCACAGTTAAAAAGAGTCCCCCAACTCAAATAAGATAAAAATATGTTCATACCACGTGAGAGATAAATACAACGCATAATATATAGATGTACTAAATAAGTAGAGACAAAGTCATGAACATAGTCATATACTAATACACCTTAGTCTGTCCCCCAGATATATATGCATGTGGACCTTTTTTAATCCTATTCAGCTTATTATGAAATTCGACACCTGCTGATGCATGCAAACGTGTACTCATCCATTCAATTATCATCACCTACGACGTGTTTGGTTTCTTCTACGAAACAGGTTATCAGGGCGAGCCCTAGGTTTTTAAGACTCACGGTGAAATATTATTTATGGGCCCCTAAAATATTGTATCATAGAAAAGTTCAAACCTTAACACTAATTGGAAACTATAATTTTTTGGGGCCCTGAGCGTAGGCACACCTTGCCCTTACTTAAGGCCGACCCTGCAGGTTATTTGGCAAATGACAAATAGATTTTGGCTTATTTTATCAGTTGAAAATATTGATCGCTTTTATTAGCTATTGAGATAGAGAAATGATATATTCAGCTATTTTGGGATATGTTTGGTAAAAGTCACGTTGGTTGTTTGTTGTTTATTAAAGACGGTGTCGTTCCTGACCCCAACCTTGCCTTGGGGTCAAAGCTTGAGAGAGCCGAATATCTTAGTTTATTAATGTTGTCATGTAGAACATAGAACATCACTTGTAAAATTGTAACTTTGCTTTTGACAAACTTTAATCTAAGATTAAATTGACGACCCTAGGGCCTATAAAATGTCAAAAAGGCACTGATTAGAGGAAAAGTGGAAAACAAGCCAAAAACTAGTAAAATAAGCTAACATATTTAGCTTCAGCTAAAAAGTCAACCAATAAGACAAAAATCAAAAAGATTAATAGTAGACTCAATGAAAAAACAACTATGTGCCGACTAATTACTATGTGACCTTTAGTGTATTCCATAAATTAAAAAAACTTACATCTAGGGGGTGTTTGCCTGTTTGGTATGACAAGTTAAAATGCAACAAAAAAGAAATGTATAAATAGAAGTAAGGTAATGGTAAGTGTTATTGTTATTATTTGTTTGGTATGAAGAGAGCAAAGGGAATTAAGGTAAGAGAATTCGTTACACCACTATTACGAGCGATAACAAATTAGAGGATTCCATTTCTTAAAAGTAACGTAAACGATTACTTTAGATTTGAAACAAACAATATGTAACGAATTGAGTTATGCTATGTTTGAGAATATTGATTTCATTTGAAAATGTGGATTTGACTCAAATTTAGTGTTTGTTTCAAATTTGGATTTGAGTCAAATCTACCAATGTTTTAAAAAATGGTTAAAGATGGTTAAAGATAAGTATTTGAGAATCCCTTCCCTAAGCTTGTGATTCTCAAATTCTTCTTTAATGAATTCATAATTGAAATCTACAATTCCAAATGAAATACTTATTCCCAAACGCAACCTTAAGCGTTTCCGTTAGTGACCTTCAAAAATTGGATACTAAACACGCTCCTAGTCTTTTGTCCTTGACTACGACCATATCTCTGTTTCTATCGGCCAACAAAAGAATTGATAAGCATTTGGCCATTTGGTTTCCTTAGGTGTTGATTCATCATCATATTACGTGTATTTTATTAATGAAAATTATAATTAGAATTTTTGGAAGGATGAAAAACGACAAATTATTTTCATAAAAATTAAAATTATAGGTATTTAGGAAAGCTTTCTAATATGAGAATGTCTTAGTAAATAACGGTTATCTGTAAGGTTAATAAATCACTCTTATGTGGTAGGATATGATAGGGTGAGAATTTTGTTATTTTAATTTATTTTTTTTGAATTTGTTTATTTTAATATTATTCTTTTTGTCTTTTTGTGGTGATTTACAAATCACGGTTATTGATTAAGAATTTTTATTCTAATATAGAAGTACCGAGGTCTGTTAATCTCCAACTGGTCATCATTACTTGATAACTGATAAGAAAATCCTGATTATTATTAATTAATTTACAACTCTTTTTTTTTTTGATAATAATTAATTTACAACTCTTATTATGTGATAGGATGGAGTATTAGGCACTGATTCATCATTTCTATTTAATAATATCCATCATATATATATACGAATATATTTTTTGTTAATTAGATTTTTGGAACGTGCATAATAAAATAAAAATATGAAATTAGTTAATGACAGAATAAGTATCTTTCTATAATTTTTATATTATTTATTCAAGGAGTGAGGAATAATCCTTTTAGATAATGAAGGTGACTTGTATATAAATTATACTCAACAAATTATTGTCATTACTTTTTTGATTTAATTCATTAAAAGCTACTCCCTTCGTTCCTTTTTGTTTTTCCACCTTACTAAAACGGGTAGTTTCATAAGTTTCTCCACTTTAGAATACTTTCTATTTTTGGAAAGTTTTCATCCCACTTTTACCCTTTAAAACCCCACTTTTCTTACTTTACACTACTATTTAATTATTTTCTCTCTCATACTTCCAATACAATCATTACATTACACTATTATTTAATTATTTTTTCTCTCATATTTCCAATACAATCATTACTTCCCACTACTATATAATTAAAATAATACCTACTACCACCAAAGATTCTATTTTTCTTAATCTTGGTGAAAAACTCAAATAAGAACATCAAAAAGAAACGGAGGGAGTATTAGGTAAGGTTCATGACATGAGCTAGGTATGTTATATTATTGTTTGATTAAAATTGAAGACGGTTATGAATTATTATATCAGTTGTAATATAATGGTTATTCATAAAAGTAACAAAAATAATACTAAAAAGAGATTATATTTTATTATTATTTGATTAAAATTGAAGTCGATAATGAACAAATAAATCAGTTGTAGTGATCATCTAAATAAGTAAACAATTTTCAAAAAAAAAAAAAAAAAAGTAAACAAATTGCTAGAGTGTATATTTTATTATTAGTTGATTTAAAATTGAAGTCGTAAATTAAATAAACCAATAGATTAGACTTGTAGTGGTTATCAATATATAAAACCACGCTCTAACCAACTGAGCTATTCGAGCTTTGTTGTTAATTTCTAACTAAATTTACTTATGTTAAACTAAACTTATTTATATGAAAATATCTACTCATCATGACCATTTTTTTAGGAGTTTGTATCTTGAGACGAAAGATATATGTGTATTAATCTGACGAAATAGACATTTTTCTACTTCGATTTGCAAGGTCGTAATAATTATTTTAATTTGTTTATTTTCTATGAACTTATTTTAAAATAAAATGATATACCAACTTTATATTCATAGCCCAGGAGTTAGGCCGACCGTCAATTAGCAAGGGTAAAGTGGGCTACTGCCCAGGGCACTATATTTTTTAGAGTTCAAAAAACTTATTTTTATGTATATATCAGTGATAATAATTTTAATTAAATTTATTATAACAGACTACATTTTTTGCTAATTAAGATGAGTTTTTAGTGTTTATGTATAAAGTAGTTTAAATATAAACAATAAAAAACAAAGTGCGTATTATATGATGATGTTAATTAACCTCTATAAGACTTATTTAATGTTTAAATGTATACTTTAATATTGGATTAACTAGTTTCGTTTGCGACCACCCTTAGTAATAATAAAATTAATACAAGTAAATATTGTATTAATTTTTCTATTTTATAATTGATATTTTAATTTGGAGAATGTTACACTTGATATTTAATTTTTCTATTTTCTCTAACTTTTCACCGGTGTTATATCATCTTATTTTGTATACTTGTAATCAATTGTACTTGTATTCTTGTATTAATTTTCTTTTGTCCCAATTAATTAATAAACAAATGAATTAATTTTATGTATGACTTTGATTCGTCAAATAAATTTTAAGAGGCCGAGAAATAACGTTGTAATCTAAAAATGGGCGCTCAAATTACATTGTCTTTTGTTCAACAAATAAATCCATTCACAACCATATATAAACACTCCATACATATCAATTATTATACATAATATCATACACAATTACACATTTATATAACTTAGGCAACTTTAATATTATATTACACTATTTACAAAACTACAAACACAAATCACTATTAAGATGTACGGATCGTAAAATTATACTCTCTTCAATTTAAATGTCTCATTTCTATTTATAATACCCATTTTTGTTTTACCAATTTCCTCTTAAAATTTCAATTTAATTTTAAAAAATACCTAATTTTTTTACCAATTTACCCTATCATCCTTATCTTTTTTTGTATCAGATCAATATGAGACATTACGTGTCAATTGGAGGGAGTATATATGTAATGCCTAAGACATACCATGGATTTTTGTATCCAATACTTGTGAACAAATTTTACCCATGGTTTGGTAAAAGGAAACTAGGTTAGTAAGTTGTTCTACCGGCATTTTTCCAAAGATTTTCCTGGCCAAATTTCCTTTTGGACTGTTCTCCCAACCTTCTTTCCACTTAGTTTCTTGTTGCTGACTTTCCTCAATATTGGACTGCAAAAACCACATTAAAACATGACAACCATCACATTAAAAACGTGTCAAATAAGCAGTGGTGGATTTATGTAGGAGATTAAGGGGATCCATCAATTCCCTATTTATCATCATCATACTCAGTGGATCTCGCTCATATAAAACTATGATCAGGGTCTTGGGAGGGACAATGATGACAACTCATACCCATAAAGGAGAGTGCGATCAATACCATATTATTGTAAATCATACGGAATTTGATAATTAAATCATCATTATATTATTATAATGCATATTCTAGTCATAAAAGTTATGATCAACAGGGTCTCAGAAGGGTTAATTACTTAATTTAAAGTGGTTTTATTGAAATTTAAAGCCAACCACCACAATCATTCAATCTCAACCGTTGATTATTCTAGTAAAATCTAAGTCATTTATTTTTTTTGCTAATTAAAAACTAAAAAATCATTAAAATACATTTTAAATGTTTATTATAGGAAATAACCTCTAATTTTTAAAATTTTTTGACAAAACTATTATATATTTGTAAGTTATCATTAATAATCTCACATTAACAATAAATTATAGTATTAAGTTTTTGTATAGTTACTCCAACTTAATTGGTTGGCTTCAAAGCCAACTATTATAGCATTTCGCATTTGGAGAGTGTGAAATGACGACAAATCATGATATTCATTATCAAAAAATTTAAAATGATCGCCACCAATGGGATTATTGATCTTAAATTTTGTAAGAACAATAACAAAAAAGGTTAAAGCCTTTAATTAAAGATTTCATCACTCTACTAAAACTTACAATTTTTTATATTTTCAAATTTCAACTAATTATCATAGTTATAAATGTATTGTATATGATAAATTAATAATTTACCACAAAGGGCAGACTAACGAAAGTTGTTATTAATTGTATTTTGTATTAACGTACTAAAACTCAATGGTATACAGTGAATTAAAACATTTTGTGTGATATATGGTGAATTATTAAGAAACTCGGTGAAATATCATAAAATTTCCAAAATGTTATTAAATACCTGAAGAAACTTGGAGCTAGAACTTTTCTTAAGAAAGTCTTCCCCAACTTTGAGCTCAGATTCTTTGGATGGATGAATCTCATCTTTTGCAAAATAAATCTCTCTTGCAAGTGAAAAACTTCTAACTAAAACTCTCCTCTTTTTCTCCAATAGTGTATGGTCCAACTTAATTGGCTTAGTCACACTTGTACTATTAATGTTCCTTTGGTAGGAGACCACTGCCTTTACAAATTCCTATTTAATTATTAAAATAATTCCAATGTCAAAAAATATAAAATAGCATATTTTCAAAAATATATATTATATGTTGATGATTAGAGAGATATACAATATTATGGTAGTATGCAAGTCCTATTATGAAGTTAATTAGAGGCGTATATTTAGATGTCTCGGTGGATTTCAGGTATGAATCTCAAATTGTGTTAATTTCAGTTCTTATAATATATATAAAAAATGTTAAGTTCAATGATTGAAAAAATATATTAGATAAAGTGAAACCAGACTCATATAAGTATTATATTATGAGAAAAATATATGTATAGCGACTTTGTTACCTGATAAGCACGTGGACAACCCGAATAATCAAACTCATCCGAATTATGTTTCCTCATTCGTTCAGGATGGAATTGGAGCCCCATAATAAACTTCCCTTCATCCGGGTTATAGTTATTCGGGTCATAAAACCCTTCAATCAACCCATCGGGTGCAAATGCCATAGGAACAAATCTTTTAGCCAATTGCTTAACTCCTTGATGGTGATAGCTATTTACAAACATCTCCATGTTGTTATCACCCACTAAGGACTCTTTGAACCATTTGTTTAAGGGAGTGCCTTGTACAACCTTAACCAAATGCCTATGCCCATCATAATTTTCATAATTCATGTGGGCTAGTCTTTGATCTTCGGGTAATTTTTTATGGAGCTCCGTTTCTATGTCTTGGTAGAGGGTCCCACCACATGCTACATTAAGGACCTAGAGCCAAATAAATCAAAAAACCCAAAAAAGTTAATTGGTAATTCTGATGTGGACGTATTTTGAAATCCTCGTCATCATTATACTCAGTGTATTCCGCTCATAGAAAATTATGATTAGGGTCTGGGGAGGGAAGAACGACGACAACTCATACCCATAAAGGAGAGTGCGATCAAAGAGTCCCTCAGCTCGAGAAAGACCTTTCAAGAGGGAGAAACCTTAAACTTACAAATTGTTAAATAGAATACATACAAATAGATAAAAATAAGGGTAAAAGTAAAAATTAAAAAAATAAAAAAATAAAATAAAAAATAAATAAAATGTGGTCGTATTTTAAAGTCAACCATCGTAATAGTTTTGTTTTTAAACGTTGATTAGAAAACAATACATAATTCTAAAGTTAATTTTGACCCAAGTTAAGAATTGAATTGTGTTAGTATCCATCTATAACATTTATGGATAACGTATTATGATGAGACCATTTTACACAAAAATTTGTAAAGTGTATGGATACTAATGTACTACTAAATATATTAGCAGAGCCGTCTTGAAAATTTTGAGTTCGTGCAAAATTTTTTATTTTGCGTCTTATTTATAGTAAATATGTATATTTATATTTTATTAATAAACTTAACATATTTTTTTTTACTTTTTTATATATGAGAGAAAGAGGAGTCCTGTGCGGTTGATGCCCTCGCACATCCTCAAATACCCCTTTGAATATATGTTTACAAGTAGTCATCACTAAATTAAATTTTATACAATTTTCTTATACATAAATCAAATATGCTTGATATATTAGTTTATATATATTTTAACTTTTAGAGTCAATCACTATAAAATTTTTAATACCTGAGACCCACGACAAATTCCAAGATAAGGGATGTTACGATCTAGGCAGAGTTTAGCGAGGCGAAACTCAATGGAGTCTTTTTCCTTGTCGATGGCGGTGTCACTTGAATGGAGCTGTCGAATCTCGTGGAGTTGTTGAGGAGAAATGTCACTAGAATTTAAGTCGGATTCATAGAGAGAAGGATCTATGTCTTCACCTTCGCATAAAAGTACACCATGAATGGGTTCAAAGCTCTCTAAAAGCATATGAATACCACTCACTCGGGGCACTATTATGGGTACTGCTCCATAATTTACTATTAGATCCAAATGGTATTCACCTGAGATTCCAAATTCATGTTATTAGTTACACACTTAATTTATGACTTTTAATTTGTTGAGCATACATCACAAGTCTCGCATCAAAATTATAAGAAAGTATTAATCAGTAAATTGGGAAATTTCACATGGTAACATCAAGTTTTAATGAAATGCCAATAGTAGCACTTTTTTTGAGAAAATTCCACATGGTAGCATCTAGTTTATGCACTATCTAATTGCCGTAGCATTTTCTGTTAAGTTCTTGTTAAATTCCGTTTAATTCATTATTTTGTAAATTTTTCCACGTGGTAGCATCCAGTTTTTGTTTAATTCACCATTTTATTGTTTAATTCACCGTTTAATTCATTAACGTCCATAAATGTTTAATAATTGTATGAAAAAAAATATAAATGTTAAATAATTTTACGGAAAAATAATTTTAACATTTAATTCATCATTTTAATGTTTAATTCATCGGTCAAAACAAGTACTCTTTCGAATAAGTACTTGTTTCTATCGAATTTGCGAAAGAGTTATCCCACAAGGTTAGTAGCGACGTCCGTTTTTTCAAAAAATATTGTTATGATGTGTAAAAATGACGTCAAATATCATTTTCGGTTTACGTATCGGAAAATAGGCGAATAAGTACTTGTTTCGACCGGATTTTCGAAAGAGTTACCCCATAAGGGTAAATACAACGTCCGTTTTTTGAAAAATAAATCGTTATGATAGGTAAAAATGACGCCAAATATCTTTTTCGGTTTTACGTATCGAAAAATAGGCGAATAAGTACTTGTTTCGACCCGATTAGATAGTTTCTTATAATTTTTCAATAACATTATTAAACATTTATGAGCGTTAATGAATTAAACGGTGAATAAAATGGTGAATTAAAAGTTAAAATGGTAAATTAACATAAATTGGATGCTACCATTTGGAAAAAAACTTACAAAATGATGAATTTAACGGAATTTAGCAAGAACTTAACGGAAAATGCTACGGCAATTAGATAGTGCATAAACTGGATGCAACCATGTGGAATTTTTTTTTTAAAAAGTGCTACCACTGACATTTCATCAAAACTAGATGCTACCATGTGGAATTTGTGATATAACTGCAAATTAGTATTATAAGGATTTTTAGAAAGGTATTCCAAATCAAATAATATGTACGAGTGTGGCTCAAAGCGGAAATATCATACGAATGTAAATCGTCACGGTTGGTAGCTTAACAACTTTTTTTTATTTAGGGAAAGTTCAGCATAATCGCTTATTGCACAATTTGAGCTAATTTAGATATAAATAGATAATCGGGTTGTCATACTATCTGATCAGCTAATTTACATCAAGTTAATTATACCAACATTTTCAAATCATGAACCGGTCAAGTTAGTCACCAAAACTATACAAATACCCTTAAATTTGATCATTTATATAACTTGTATTAGTTGAAATAAAAAAGTAAATTTATTTTTAGCTGATGAGAGATGTCGGTTGTTTCTTCAATGGATATCAGAAAAGTATAATTACGCGTGAAAAATATAATAACTTATGTGTTCTTTAAATTAAATACAAAAAAGTTAAATATAGAAATATTTATTGAAAAATAAGTATTCCTTTAAATTTCTAAATAATTTCATTTATAGAAAAGCATTTAATATGTAGCTCTAAGAGTTGTGTATATTTTATCGCTTTATTAATAAAAAAGTAAACATTTTACCTACAAAGTCGACGAACTTGTTCTTGCGTATGCTACGACGAGAAACGATGACAACTCGAGGGAGAATGGTAGAGAGATCTTCAGTCGCCATGAAAGATTTATGATTTAAGCTTTTATTTTATTTTATTTTATTTTTCTTTTAGTATTTTTTGGAGGGAAGAAGTTTTATCCAATAATTGATCATAATGGAAGTCCATAGTCGACTATTTATAGTGGAGATAAACACTAACGATTGCCCAATAGATGACAAATGTGGTAGTTGTGCTGACTGTGTACCACAATATGAAATGCATCAAATTTGGGTGCATGGTCGGTCCGTTTGTAAATAGAGTCTGAGTGAGGGAAGATGACAGAATTTTATACCCGTTCTCCCTTCAAAGAAAGGACTAGAGAAATACAATCAATTTACCCCCAAAAGAAAAGAGTTTTTGCATAAAGAGGAGTTAGAGTGACATGATTGCCTCAAAAGTAAAGCTATCTGTACAAAACACATGTAGTAAACCAATTATGAAATAAATAATAAATACGATGGGTAAGAAGAGAAAATGCACAGGTAAGCAACAACTAGACATTAGGCAAGAAAGACAACTAATAAAACTATTAATAATCCCATAATATGAATCTGCCATCTCCACCTATTCCTATCACCAATCAGGTCTTCAGAGAGGTGCAACATGTTATTTACTGTTTATAGTTTAGTTTTTTTTATCGATTTTTATTAGTTTTTGACTTTTTAATTTATTGGTTGACCTTTAACTTTTTTAAGTAATTAAAGAGTTAAGAAATTTTTTATTTTAAATGGAGTAAAAAAACTGACTTTTAAACTAAAATAAAAAATATGTATTTAAGTTATCCATCAATGTAAAGTCATAGTCTTTGTGTAATAGGCACATGCTTTATTTGTTTACAAATTAAAGAAGATGGCATGATGGTGACAATTGACAAATAAAACAATAAAATATATTATAGAACAATAATGAGTGTGTTAAAATAATTTATCATGCTTTATGCATAATAATTAATAAATTTATAAAATATGTAAAACTCTCCATCATTTGCATTATTTTATGATGTAAAGATGTGACTACTTAACTCCATGTCTCCATGTAAATAGCTCCTTACCATAGTGTTAGTAATTATTTTTCTAAAAAAGTTAATATTTTAATAAGTTGTGAAAAGAGAAAGGGTTAGTAAGAATTAAAGTCGAATTCATCCTGAAAAAAAATATTCCTTACTTTTTTTTCTTGTTATTTACTTTTTACTTTTTGCATAATTTTTAAAGTAAATTTTAAACAATAATATCTCTAAATACATATAATAAAAATTTATAAAAAAATACATGATAAAAAAATATACAGTAAGACGAATCTAACGAGATCTCACGTAAATATATTTTATCTTGTAAATATGTGTCAAAAAAATTGGAAGAATATTAGAAAATGGAGGGAGTACATACTTCCACTAATAACCCATTAATAAAAACTTAAGCTTAAGAGAAGTAGTAACATTAATTCACCTCATAATCTTGATGCCAATTTGTTTAAGCTTAGATTATTTCTTTAATTCATCATTTACTTGCATTTTATCTTGTTCAAATAAAAAAAAATCTTATTTGTAAAAAGCCAACTTATTACTCATGTACAAGTGAAAATTTTTGATCAATATTAAACAATCTAAGTCTCATGCAAACAAATAAATCTGAGATAATAAAAAAATCAGATTGATTTTACACTTTTAAATTCACAAATTTTCATTAAAAACGGTCTTATTATTAGTCAATTCTAAATTTAGCTAAACTGTTCAATTAAACTAAATAAAATATCCACTTTTTATAATAAAAATGTAAATTTCTTATATAAATTTGTGTTATAATATATTGGTTTCATACAAGATTTGCTACTCTAAATTAGGATTCTAGATTTGTTCAATTGATACAGCAACACACTACAAAACTCGTGTGATCATTACTAGAACAGCTAGTCTCCTGAGAGACTGTCTTTCTGAGAGACGTCTCTTAGGCCCAGTCCATCAAAGCTTGCTTTGTACTCTTACTTCATATTTTTTTATGGGTCAACCCAATAAGAGATGGTCTTTCAAAGAGACCGTCTCTAACAAGAATATGTGTTACTAGAAGTATTTACTAATCCAGTGGGCCAGTTTTTCAACTCATTATAATCTAACTCTTGTTTGGGCTTCTGCCCAACTTGGAAGTCAGCATGTAATTGTAATATAATTTACAGGCCCTCTCTTGAGAGACCGTCTATAGTATAGACGTCTCTCAAAAGCCCAGCCCATATATTCCTTTTAATTTACAAACAACTATTCTTGTGAGAGACCGTCTTTCAAAGAGACGACCTCAAAACAAAAGGCCCATGTTTTTATTTTATCTCTAATTTCTATTAATTTAGCCCATATTTTTAATGCGTCTCTAGGAAAGATCATCTTTCACAACAATTGGTGATTTACAAAACCACCAATCAATTTTTTTTTAAATATATAAACTAGGTCAGCCCATAACTTAAGACGTCTATCGTATAGATGGTCTCAAGTAAGAATTTGTGAATATAATATGGAATTAAAAATTCTTATATAAGATGTGGTGAGACTATAATTATCGGGCTAATTTATATATATTTAATATGTTAAAGTGATCACTTATAATTTTAAAGTGATTAATTAAGATGATATACCAGACGAGCTGATATGGAATTGTGTTGGTTGTTGTTTACCGTAGCTCTTTACCAAAATCAAAGCGTGTTTAGTCCACAAAACTATAAAGCCTTTTATTTACGGCCCGTTTGATTGTTTGTACAAAGTGTTGGTGATAGAAATAATTTTAGTATACGTTTTCCTAAAATGTGCTTGTCATTCCTTTAATAATAAAACTTTAATTATAAAAATAATTTTTTATTTTCAAATTTACATTATCATCTAACATCACATATCGCAATGATAATAAATAAAAACAAATTTTTATTAAGAAAATCAAAATAAAATATTTTTTACAAATTATGAGAGCCGAAGTATCAAAAGATACCGAAAAGAAAATTTTTCAAATTAACTCCTAATATATTCTTTAATATCAAAATAGAATAAAGGCATATTGTAAGTGTCAAAGAACCAACTCAACCAAAAGCTTAAGTTGATGGTTGAGGCCCCAAGATATGTTATATACTCTAATGCGCCTCCTCACACGAGAGCCCTTTGGGCTAGAAGTGTGGATGCAGCACATGCCCTCCTTATACATGGCGCTAAATATTTCACTTTAAATGAGGGGTGGTTGAGATTCGAACCTGTGACCTCTTATCACCCTAACGTCTGATACCATGTCAAGAAACCAACTCAACCAAAAGTTTAAGCTGATGGTGGAGACCCAGGATATGTTATATACTGTAGCAGTAAGATTTACTTTTTCTTCTCACGACTTTATTTGTTATTAATTAGGAGAATATATCAGTCGGTGGTAAAGTACATCGAAGTAATTAAATTAAAAGTCACGAGACCAATTTAACAAAATGCCAATAATAAAAATAGTAATCATAATAATAATCAAGTAAACAAATTACAATATACTAGTACCATACATCCTAGCTTAATCACACGTACAATATATAATCTAAAAAATAATCATTATTCATTTAATATTTAAATATTTCTTAGTAAATCATACTAATTAATCAAAATTAATCAGGTCTCGAAGTAGTTAGCGCATGTATCGCTTTCCTTCAAGCAAGACCCTAATGACCCCGATACTAAATGGTAAAAATGGTAATAGAAAATTTGTGTAGTTTTAGTTGAAATATCTCTTGAAAATAGTGTAATGGTCATGCTTATTCTCTCTTTCAATAATCTCATTTTCTTTGCAAAATTCATTCTAAATTTCTAATGCATTACCACTTGAAAATACGATATTAGGTAACAATGAAAAATTACCAAGGCAATGACATGATAAATATCATGAAAATTTACATTACAAATCGATAATTATTCATATTCCCAGCATTTAATACCAATTATCAGAAATTTTGGCTGCAAGTTTAATTCTTTCTATCCTTGTCTCAGCCTATCTGGCCTATAATAAAAAAAATCTAGCATGAAACTTTAACTTTGCAATCAGAAACAACACGCTTAGCACTAGGAGAGCTAGCATAACCCTCATACTTAGACTTGTATTGGCAAAGACATGATTTTTGAGCTTTTAGTATATTGCAACATTCTTTAGATGGTGGTACATTCTTGTATAAAAATGACCCTGCACATGGTTGTATTAGCTCCTTGATGTCGCATTTGGTTGTCGCCATGCTCGGTGTTGGTGCCTCGATCACCAGCACCGTGGCGACAACCATTGCAATCATAGCAAGGGTGTATAATTTGTTGGCCATTTGGTTGATACAATGAAAGTTTTGTGATGTTAGAAAAGAGATAGAAAATGTAGTGTAATGTTTAATTGTGTGACTTGTGAGTGAGAGTAGGATGGTGGAGTGAAGCTTATTTATAAGGAAAAAAGTGAACGTTATTAATTTTTTTGAATCAACTTGTTATATAGTATTTTAAAAAAACGTTGGTGAAATCAGTTAATAAAATCAACTAGTCTCTGAGAGACCGTCTTTCTAAAAGGCGTCTTTTAGGCCCAGTTCATTAAAGCTTAATATCTAATTTTACTCTAAATTTTCCTTAAGGGCCAGTTTAATTAGAGATGGTCTTTCATAAAGACCGTCTCTCACAAGAATTTGTGTAATAAAATTAGTTAGATAAATTTAAATTAATTACTCTAACCAACTATCAGTCATTTGTCAAGTATATAATATCATCATCATATCCGATTGAGATAAGGTAACGGACAATTCATACTCGTACTAGAGAAAAGCGGTCGATTTTACCCCAAACAGTAAGAGTTCTGCAAACGGGAAAGTTTCAAAAATTATTGTGTATTTTTATTTTATAGTATTGCGTGATTAATTAATTATATATTATCATTCTAAAAAATCTAATACAACGACATGTTAATAACAATTACTAGCTACTATATACATGTGATATGGTAGCGCACGGTTGATAAATTGTTTCTTTCGGTGCCTATGTATCTGTCTCCAAATTAATTTAAAATAATAGGTATTTTTTTTCAAATAATTTCAATGTTATTTTACTTTCTTAAAAGATTAAAATACTTTAATTTTAATTAATCTATAGTTAACTTTAGCCCTAAAGAATCTTTGGTAAAACTATTATTGTATGCGTATGTTTAGACTTTAGTGTAAAGGTATCTAACTCACTTTAATTAATTTTTGTTACAATAAAAAGTTTGCGGCAACATGTTTTATGTAAGGATGCCTTTAACTCAAGGATAGATCTAAATGGTAATTTGGGTAAACACTATTTTTTTATTTTTAAATTGTTAAATTTTTTTATATGAGAGCTTTTTGTGAATAGTATAAAATAGTAAAATATTTAAAGAAACAAAGCAAACAATAAATTATAGAAAAAAAATTTAAGAATAATTGGAACTATGACTCATGTGCTTAAACTATTTTCTACAATTTATTAACTCAAAATAATCTATACTATCAAGGCCCATGAAGGACAAGGCCCTTGCATTTTTCTTGAAATTGGGGCCCAATAATTGTAGTTCAATTCCTAAGAGTTACCATCCTTATTTTGGTCTAGGGCATTCAATTAATTTTTTGTTTTAATACCAATTTGTTTTAAAAATCTATCCTCCGTTTGATTGTGAAATGTTGTGTGGGAAAAAATGTTACTAATAATGGCAAGTATAATGAAATGAAGGAGTATTTCTTAAAAATTATCA
The DNA here is from genome assembly GCA_019425755.1 of Amaranthus cruentus. NCBI lineage: Eukaryota > Viridiplantae > Streptophyta > Magnoliopsida > Caryophyllales > Amaranthaceae > Amaranthus > Amaranthus cruentus. Next base: position 14,837,502 of record CM033466.1, read on the forward strand.
CAAAATAGGTTGTATTTCTTATGCCAAATAAATATTTTAATAGAATAATGAATATTTTTCTTAATATAACTATTAACTAATTTTCTAAAATCAGTAGTTATTAGAAAATATCACATATAGGGAGTGAAGGCCTATTTTAAATTACAGCTAGTTTCCTGAGACACCGTCTTTCTAAAAGACGTCTTTCAGGCCTAGTCCCTTCAGCTTATTATCTACTTTAATTTACTCTATATTTTCCTTTATGCGTCAGTTCAATTAAAGATGGTCTCTCAAAGTGACCGTCTCTCACTAGAATTTGTGTTTAAATTAATTGTATAGGGCCTCCATTTTATTCTTCGACATACTATTGGAATGGGATGATCTTCTTAAAAATTAAAATAAATCAAAGTGTGAATTTTACTAAAATAAATAGGTGTATTTTAAAAAATATAAAAGTATAACACTTATGTTCGAAAAAGAGTCATAGTTAGAACACAAATTATTGTGAGATACGGTCTTTTCTAGAGACGCATTAGATATATGGGCTAAATAACCCAATTAATACAAATTAGAGAGAAAATAAAAATATGGGCCTTTTGTTTTGAGGTCGTCTCTTTAAAAGACGGTCTGTCACAAGAGTAGTTGTAGTTAGAATTATTTTCAACAGATCTTTCTAAATTATAATAATAGATTTTAGAAAACTCAATAGATTAAGAAAGCTTAGCTTGAAAAAAAAAAAAACTAAAAGATCAATAATGCTGATAGATTCAAGTAATACAAGGGACAAAATAACTTATCTAAGTAAGATTTTCGACAAATTAAGATAACTTAGCTTTTTGCATGCAAAACACACAAATTAATAACCTTGGAGCTAATATAAATAATTGTACGTACATTAACTTATATAAATAAAATAAAGTACAAATCAATAATTATGCGTTTTTAACTAATTTAAACAAAATTAAAACAAAAATTTCGTTTTATTTTAGTTCCTCAGAATTTAAAATAACATAAACACCAAATGCAAAGAAAAAAATTAAGAGGAATAACAAAGTAAAAACTCCAAAATTATAAGTTGCCTCATAGCCGATTATCATCATCATCCTGCCCAGTGTATCCCGCTTATAGAAAACTATGAACAGGGTCTAGAGAGGGAAGGACGACGATAACTCATACCCATAAAGGAGAGCACGGCCATAAAGAGTCCCCGGCTCGAGAGAAATTAAAAGAAGCCCTGCGTCATAGGAGATAAAGAACGCAATAGATAAAATAAAAACGTAAAAACAATAAAAATAACTTCAAAGAAAACAATACAACTAACAAAAAAAATAGAAACAAGAAAAAACAAGAGAACAAGATTAAAAGAAGCCCCTGCGTCGTGGGAGATAAAGAACGTAAAAAAAAATTAAGAAACTACAAAGAGAACAATGCAACTAACAAAAAACTAGAAACGAGAAAAAACAAGAGAACAAGAACCCCAAAAGGTACTCTAAAAAGAAACTCAGTAGTTTAAAACATGAATAAAACGCCTACAACTACCCCTATTAAACACTTTATGTTCCTATCATCTCAATGATAGAAATTAATTTGATTCTCCGAACTACAGAAAAATAACTTCACAAATTCTTGTTAGAAACCATCTATTCTTATTGGATTGACCCATTAAAAAAATATGAAGTAAGAGTAGAAAATAAGCTTTGATGGACTGAGTTTGGGAAACGTCTCTCAGAGAAACGGTCTCTCAGAAAACTAGCTGAACTTACTAATCCAACTCAAAATTAAATTAAAAAGTTGTTAGGGAAAACACACTAATTATGTGATTAACAATCATCATGGTGTTTAACCCCACAAGCATCTCCAACTTTACGAGTATTAGGGGACTTAAAATATTTAGCCGTTGTAGGGTCTTTATAGTAACTACACATACACTCTTTTGATTGATTTTTTAATGCAAGGCAACAAATATTTGTTGGCTTTGATCCATTTTCAATTGAAGCCTTACATGGAGCAAGTTCTAATGGATTACATGCTTTTGCTATTTCCATTCCCCTTAAGATAAGTAACACTATTATTAGAGTGGCCATTAATTGACTCACCTTCTTCATTTCCTTAATTAGAGAAAGAAAGTAAAGTTTATTTACCTTAATTAGAGAGATAAAGGAGGAGGAGTTAGTGATTAGGAAGTAATTAAGGAGTGTAATGAGATGAGAGTATGGGATTGTGAAGTAATGTGCTAGCTTATTCTATTTATAGTTGTGAAGACTAGGGTAATGGTTTAAAATAGTAATTCTATCTCTGCTCATTTTGCATCGTTTTATTTTTTAGATTAATATGAATGTATTTTCACGTAAATAAGGCAAATGAATGTAACTAAGAAGTACTTTCTCCGTTTTCAAATACTTGTTATACTATGGTTATTAACACTATTTATCGTTTAAGCTTATTTCATGTTCTACGATTAATGTGTAAGGATAAAATAGTCAGATTTTGTTTGAATCATCTAATCGCATATATAGATATTTTTAAATGTGTATAGTTAAATATATATTTTATCAAAATAATACATAAATTCCGCAAAAAATCATATATAGCAAGTACTTCCTCTGTTCTATTTTAGTTGCACCATAGGATTTGACACATTTTTTAAGGGTCGTCAAATTAGTATGGTAAAAGTAGGGATAATGTATGATTGATGGTGATATGTGGGGTAGAAATAAAAAAAAATTATTAGAGTATAAGAAGATAGTGGTTGTGACTTGTGGGTATATTAAATTATTAATGAGAAGATGTACGATTGATGGTGATAGTGGCGTAGGAATAAAGTGAGAATAAAATAAGTAGATTATTTTTGCCAAAAATAGTAATGTTGCAAGTAATATGAAACTTCCAAAAACGGTAAGCGTTGCAAGTAAAATGGAACGGAGAAAGTATATAAAACAGAGGAATTAGCATTTTAAGCTAATCATTGGTGATTAATTAGGTGTCATATCATTCTTGGGATTTTGCACTTAATAAAATTCATTCATTAAGAAGTTGCATTAATGGATTGACTGTATTGGAGATGTTGAAGATCTCCTTGAATTAAACCAAGGCAATGTGGAAATGTTGAATAATTGAAAAGGATCCTTATCTTCAAATATATTAATTTTTTTGATGGGAACAAATATCATCATCATATCCAATATATCTCGCTCATATAATATCAAAAATAAAATATTAAGATCAAATTTTTTTTAATGGGATCCTTATCTTGAAATGATGGGATCAAATATATTAATTTAATTAACAAGAGTTTTAGTATTTCATTTAAGATTTGTGTGTATGTGATTCACCAGAAGTTTAAAGATCTTGGTGATTTTGAGAGATCCGTTACTCATTTCAGCCCACCTATTAAGATCATTTTAAAATGGGTCGGATTAGGGTCGAAAATGAACTTCAGCCCATTAAATACGCTTACTCATATGTAATCAGGCCCTTTCTTGAGAGGGCATCTATAGCATAAACGCTTCTCAAGAGCCCAACCCATATCCTTTTAACTTACAAAACCACCAATCAGTTTTTTATTTAAATTTATAAATTGGGTCAGGCCAAAACTTGAGAGGTCTATTATATAAACGGTCTCAAGTAAGAATTTGTGATATGTCATTATTACATTCATTAGATTTCATGTGAAACCGTCACATACATGCGACCAACCCAACCCATCACTTTTTAAAAAAAAATTAGGACTAACTTAAAGTCATAAAATGTTCATTTCAAAGCTTAAAATACTAATTTTAAAGTTTAAAACTCTCATTCCAAACCTTAACATTTAACATTCTTTCTGTAAACATTAAATTTTATTTGTAAACGATTAAAATTTGATAAAATATATATAACATAATTACTATTAGTTCTTACATAGAGAGTTCCTCCATAATCGATCTCACCATATTTGCTACATTTTAGAATCAAATACTAAGACTTTTTTACTAATAAGGTATAAATTTGATAAAATCGAGAAATATATTTTATTTTAATGTTTTAAATTTTGCACTTTAGCATCTAACGTTGATGCTACAGGTGGAAGCCACACATTTAGCATTAGGAGAGTTAATATAACGCTTAAGAGTAGGATTTTTGTAGTACCCACATAGGCAAGGTTTTTGTTGCCGTAGTTTAGCACAACATGGACCGGATGGGGGTTTATTAGACATGATTGCAGGAGCACAAGGGCTTAATTGCACTGGACTACACGTAACCGCCTTTAACACTGGTGCCTCGATTACTAGCACCACCACAACAACCACCATGAGAAGCGCAACTCCGGCAGCCACATTATTCTTGGCCATGATGATCATTTATCTTGATCAAGTAATTAAAGAGTGTTTAATGGTGTAAGAACAATTTATGTGTAATGCTTAGCTTAATTGTATTTGGATTAGGGTTTTTTAATTGTAGGGAATATGGAAAATACAAGAGTTAGTATTTATATAGAAGGGTAAATGGGAAAAAGGTAAATAATATTTTGATGATTTGGGACACATGGACGTGGATTAAGGAGGAGGACATTTGTTAGTGGTAGTGTAAGCTAGTTATTCCGCAAATTATGACGTTTCATCAAAGGGTCCATTTGAAAAATTGATCGACAAGTTTATATAAAATAATTCACTACACATAAATTTGATGAATTTTTTTTCAAATTCATAAGGTAGTACATGTTGGGTAGCCAAACAAATTTATATGCTAGTCAACATCTCACTAAATTATCGATGTGGGACCATATGTGGTCAAATCATCACTAACATTTCTTCTTGCATCTAAGTGCAACTTTTTTTTTGTGCACCTGTGAGGGCCCCAAAAACTTTACTCTGATACCATGACAATTGTCGTGGACTCGTGGGTTTGAGTGGACATGCACATGACCTCTAGCTAGTGGGCTCACGTATATAAGTTTCATAAAAGGAGAGTTGACTATACACAAATTTGATGAAGTTTTTCTTCAAAATCATATATGATAGTAGAGATATATCACAAAATTTATATGCTAGTCAACATCTCACTGAATCAAAAAAATGGGATCACAAGTGAGCAATTACTCAACATTCAATTCTTAATGGGTTGCCAATTTAGAATTGTTAATTAAGTCAAAGTTACTTGCTATAGTTACTATTCCTTCTGTTTTTTTTTCACAAATAAAATATTATCATTTTAGAGTCAACTTTGACTACAAATTCTGATCAATCTACTTGAAAAAACATGTACATATAGTCGAATCTTAATACATTCTTCTCGATATATATTTTAAAATATTAATTTTATATTAATTTTTGAAACCAACAATCAATGTCATTTGACTTTTAAGTTTGTATTAGAATCTAAAAAAATGAAAATAACAATAGAGAAAATAGAGACTAGTTTATCTAATACTATTCATTAAATTTTAAGATTTGACCAAAATTTCATTATTAAAAAACTCTTACAAGACAATTAATTTTGATTAGTTTTTTTAAAAAAGATTTAGCTAGAAATAATCATGAAAACAAAGTACACTATTAATTTACAATTCGTAATAAAAAAAAGGTTTTTCTAACCTATGCCACAATGACATAGATTAAGAACATTAAATTCTTTTATAAATTAGTTACTTTATCTCTTGAATATGTTCTTGGGAATAATGATTTTATGTATACATTAACTAAAGTAAGTATAAAAAAAGAGAATGAAAAAGAAAATCTTTGAATAAAGTTGATAGATGAAGGTAATTAATAATCCCTTAACCTATGCCTTGTGGCATAGGTTAGACAAACCGAAAAAAAAAAAGGTATAACCATGCATTTTATTAAAGGGCTAGGTTTAGCATACATAATCTCTAAATACATAGAGATCAATAACTTATTAATTACACACCCATATATTATATATAAGAGTTTTTTATAAACAAAACGATACACTAAATATGATAATGATGATGAGACTCAATACATGAGTAGTACACGATGATTTATTTCATAGTATATAGTAACCAAATATACTATTTTTTTTTTATTATTATTATTATTATTATTATTATTATTATTATTATTGATGAGTGGATGGTGATTAATTTAACATGTAAGGGTGATATTACATTTTTGGGCTATTCGCTTGGAAGTATCGGAATTAACGAAAGTTGCATAGTCTGGGTTACTAGCGTATGTACAAAGGCATCCTCCCTCCCTTTTTAAAACATCACAACATTGACGTGATGGATTTAAGCCGAATAAGTATGCTCCAATACAATTTTGTTGTAAATCGGATGGTGGAGTACTAGGACATGATGTTGGTGTTTGGCCCACCACGTCCGCCACCAGCACCGCCACAATAACCGCCACGAGGCAGGTAACGATAACCATCGTCTTTGCCATGATATAATTTTGAGTTATGTATGATTCGTAAAGATGTAGTAGTATTTTTTTGTACGTATGATTTGGTGAGGTATTAGGCTACTAAAATGGGTGGGTTTATTTATAGAGGGAATTTGTGAGAAAAGTCAAAGGGAAATAAGATTTTTAAATGATGAACTCTCAACAGCCTAGTTCAATGATTTTAAATTTAAAAATAAGGCTGATGACTAATCAGTTACTTTTTTGCAAAATGGACTGGCCCATATTTACCCGTATATGTTATAGACGGTCTATAGCAAGAATTTGTGTTAAGTTAAATTGTGGAATTTTGTTATTGAACGGTAATATGATACGAGTTTGTGCTAGAATTCAAATACAATATTTACAATCCGTTTGGTAGTTGGTAATAAATAGTGGTAATGAGAATGAAAAACACGTGTAATTTTGGTTGAAAAATCTCTTGCTTACTTTGATGATTATGCTTGTCCAACTTCAATCATCTCATTCTCTTCATAAAATTTATTTTAATGCATTGACATTGGGAGAGGTGGTATTAGGTGGTAATGGAAATTAGTAAACAAAAAAATTTTTTTGTGATCAAAGTTTCATTACCATCGGAATAATATGGAACTTTTGATGAAATTTTACATTATAGATCATTTTCATTACCGCCATTTAATACCATTAATCAAACGGGCCGTTAATAAATGAAGCAACTTGTGAATTATTATTTATAACTACTTTTATTAATTAATGACATTTTGAGAATAATATAGACCATTTTGTCGTAAGATAAATAATATCAATAACAAATTAAACTTGTATCTATATACTATATACTCCCTTTATCTTTTTATGTTTTTCCCATTCTATATTCTACTTTGGAAAGAGAAATTTGATTAAGATTATATGACGTATATAGATGATAAATATATCAATGTGAGATCTCGTTAGATTCGTTTTAATGTATACTTTTTATTATATATTTTTTATAATTTTTTATGACGTGTATTTAGAGATATTTAGGCTCAAATTTTACTTTGAAAACTATGCAACAATGCAAGTAAACGAGAAGAAATAAAAAAAACGGAGGGAGTAGTTTGTAAATCGATTTATATATAAACACAAATACGTGCTACTATATAAGCTATATTTGTTGGAAAAATAACTCACTTCTGATCTTACATCGAAAAAATTAGAAAAATTTTAACTAACTTATAAATTTGGTGGGTCACTTCTCCTATTACTCATTCATTTTAAAATGAAATTTCATCAGATTTGTTCGCAATCAACTTTTTTTTTATCAATTTTTCACTATTAAATTCCTTATTTCAATTTCTAACTTCCCCGTTGAAATTAAATTTTGTTGCTTGTATAATTTTGCATTACTATAATTCTTTCCCTCTTTCGTCATAATGGGTTACTTGCCAATTAGGGCACAAATTAAATTTTGTTGATTATAAATGATCATGTTTAATTTGTGCCCTAATTGTTGCTTGCCAATTTTGCTCTAGGTTATCTCATACGTTATAGTGCCCTTATTGTTTGGGTCCATTTATAACTTGCGTGTAGTTTGACTCATAAGATAGTTTTTTTGTTCCACCTATATTGATTATCTAAAATAATTCACTTTATTTTTGATTTTTCTATAATAATCCCACATATTGATTAACCATGAATAATCCTAAATTTGAAGAGTATTTTTCAAGAGCAAACCCAGTGATCGAATGACTTGCTATAACAAGTTTTATTTTTTTACAAAATAAGATAAATTAAAAAAATGTTCAAAAAAATTTATGATTTTTTAAGGAAAAATTGTTAATAACTACCTATAAAAAGTGGTCTTTTGTGAAAAACTACCTACAATAAATTATTTTGTCAAAAACTACCTAAAAAATGTAGTTTATTTGTCCAATTAACAGAATCATCATATTGACCGTTATTTTTAACATTGACCAACATGTGATATGCGCATGACTTCATTTCCAGCGATCATTAGTATTTTCAACCTTCATCTTCAACAAAACCTACTATAGAAATGTCTATGAACAACGCACGCATTCCGCATCCAATAGATGAACAACTATCAATACAAGACCATTTATTCTTCTTTCTTATTTCTTCTTTTACACTTACTCATTTTGTTCTCTTCTCCTACCTCTTAATTGAATCTTACTTTTATGATTCAAAATTTTAAGTTGAAAATTGCCAATTGATTACTGCTACAAACTATTTTGTTTGTTGGGGAAGAGAAAGCTTAATATTGAAGATGAAAAGGGCGTTTTTTTTAGAAGGGAAAGGGGATTGATTTTATTTACACTAATATTTTTTTTTAATTGTTTTGTTCATTAAATATAATAGTTCCCGTTAAAATTAACGAAAAATGGATATTTTCAGTTACTTGGTAGTCTTTGACGAATAAACTACATTTTTTAGGTAGTTATTGACAAAAAAATTTATTGTAGGTAGTTTTTCACAAAAGACTACCTTTTATAGGTAGTTTTTAACAATTTTTTCTTTTTTTTTATTATTTAGAAATTTTTATGAAAATTTTCAAAATTTTTCTCTAATTTTAAATTAATTTTTTAATTTTTTGTAAATTACCTACTATAGCTGGTTATTGGGTTACTCAAGTTTACCCTTGGCAAATATCTCCTAAAGTTGGAATTATTCATGGTAAATCAATAGGTGGGACTATTATAAGAAAATCATGAAAATGTTGGATTTATATTCTAGGTAATTTTTCTTTTTTTTTTTTGAAAATTTAATGATAAGTGTCCCTTTGGACTATTATTTAGGTACTTGTTTGCAGAGGGAACAATAATTTTATTTGAACATTTAAAATTATTTAAATGTGTATTTGATAAATTATAAACATTTAAATTAATTCAAATTAAATTTATAAGGGTATAAAATAATTAAAGTTAAGAATTGAAAATTGACTTCTCTAATAATTTCAAATTTTAGATTTTGATTTTTTATAATTAAAATTCATTATTTGAAATAAAATATTTAAATTAATTCAAATTAAATTTATAAGGGTATAAACATTTAAATTAATTCAAATTAAATTTATATTTTGATTTTATTTATTCTTATTCATACATTTCAATTCGTCAAGCTTTTAGATCTTTCATTCAATCTAATAGTCCTACTATTTCTTAATCTCTACATAATATATAACTGTGACAATCTCTTAAGACGAAAAAGGTATTATTTTACTACTACTATTCTACTAATAATATTACTACTACTACTATCCTATTATTATCATTTAAAATTCGAAGAAACCATTTATTTTATTAATAAGAGTAGACATACACGATCTCTAAAACATAACTAAAAACGTACATACTCCATACATAAAGTTAAAAGTATCATAAGCAAATAACAAGCATATACACATGCATTAGGAAGTAATACAATAACACAAAGACACATACATACACTACACATGTACTATATATTCCATAATATATATTTTATTGGATGATTATATTTTTTTTGTAACATAATAATTAAGATTATAATTTATTATAGTCATAATTTTAATTTTAATATAGTAGATAGCGCATTTAACAACTAACGTGAACTTTGCAAGAGGAAGCTATACGCTTAGCAGCAGGGGAATCAACATAACTCTTATACGTTGGATTTCTAGCATAGCCACAAAGGCAAGGCTTTTGCTCTTGCAGTTTGGCACAACATGAATTTGATGGTTCTTGGCTAGACATAAATGCCGGTGCACAAGGGGCTAACTCTAAGGGGGAACAATTCACCGCCTTCGTCGCTGGTGTTTTAGCTAGTAGCACCACCACAACAACCACCGCGGCGAGTAAAGCCACTCTAGCCACTTTCTTAGCCATGATAATTAATTAGAAAAAGAAATAGTTTTTAAAATACAAATTCTAATATAAATTGTGTTTTGATGCTATAATATGAATTGTAATATGGGATTAGAGTTTAGTACAAGGTGTGAATTTATAGGGGGGATATAAAGGATAATTTAAAGGGAAATGGAAATTTTCAAATGATAATTGGAGACACGTTGGATGTAGAATGTTAGAAGTGGTCATTTCTAGTGGAAGTTTTAGTTCAAGTGCATTTTGTTCTTAGTGGGGTTGTTGGTTAATTGGCTTTATTATACATTTGGGTTGTTTGATACTTCCTCCGTTCCATAATACTTTCTACTGAGTGTGACATGTTGTGTGGAAAAATATCACTATCAGTAACAAATATTATGGAACGAAGGAAGTATATTGTGACCTTTTTCCACACAACATATCACACTCAGTAGCAAGTATTATGAAACGGAGAAAATAACTTTTATTTTCTAAGTACAAAATAGATTGAGTGTATGAAAAGTTATAGAGGGGAGAGCAGAGATCATGAAAACAAAGATCATCATCATCATCATCCTATCCAGTATATCCCGCTCATAGAAAATTATGGGCAGGGTCTGGAGAGGAAAGGACGGCGACAACTCATACCCGTAAAGGAGAGCACGGCCAAAGAAAGGAGTCCCCCGACTCCAGAAAGATAGATATACGTACCTGCCACGTGATGTTAAAAAAACACATAATAGATCCAAAACGCTTGTAAAACAATATAAAACTTAAGAACAAAAACAATAAGACACACAAGACAAGAAAGCACGGACGCCGCAAACGACTCTAAGAAGAAAAGCCGAAGTCTAAAACCTGGATGTGACGCCTCCAACTACTCCTATCCCTAGTCAGGTCCTCAGAGAGGTTTAACTCACGTAAATCCACTCTTATTTGCTCCTCCCGGGTTTTCTTGGGTCTTCCTCGACTCCTCTTACCCTCTACTATAAAGCTTTCGACTTTCCTCACGGGGGCGTCAAAAGTCTTTCTCTTCATATGTCCAAACCACCTCAATCTGCTTTCGCACATTTTTGCAGAGATAGGAGCAACCCCTAGTTTGTCTCTAAACTCTTGGTTCCTAATTCGATCCAACAAAGTGTGTCCGCACATCCACCGCAACATACGCATCTATGTGACTTCCATCTTATGTTCAAAACTCTTCTTTACGGTCCAACATTCTGTCCCATGGAAACCAAGATATTACCTAAAAAAATAATAGTTGCTACCAAGTGTGACATATTGTGTGGAAATATGTCACTATCGTTAGCAAGTATTATAGAACGGAGGAAGTATACTCCAACTGAATTTTTCATTTTAAATTGACTTCTATTTAAAATTAATTATCTTTTTGTTTAGTGATTGAGTGGAGTATATTACTTCAATATACAACGCAAACTTCATTTGCTTTACTTTTCTCTTGAAATTTTGTTTGTATACGTACGTAGTTATCATCCACACTTTTTTTGTTGTTACATTTACGTTAGAATTTTAACAATTTATACTCCATCATCCCACGATTATCTTTTCATTTGTTTTCCTCACAAACCAGTACACTACTTTAATTATTAATATTTTAAATTGGGTATAATTTAAAATTATAAAAAGTTTTATTAATAAAATTATATCAAAATGAATTAAATCTAATTTTACTTGCTTGTATTTTAACTTATGGAGTATAATATACAAATTAAAAGTGACTAAAAAAATAGTATCAGAAAACAAATGACAAGATGACAAGGAGACGAAAATGAAAAGAGTACAAATTTGAAGGTAAGTAGTTATTATTTTTTATATTTTAACAAAATGTATATATGGAGGAACTAACAAATTGATAAAATTATATAACATTGGGCATGTTATGCAAAAGTAGTTGCGAGAAAAGTTATTAGTCATTGCAGGGATATGCAAGTATTATAGGTGTTGTGCTTACGTGCAATTAACTTTACAACTAAAATCTAAAATCTACATAAAATTGAACAAAAATAATTATTACCATATTAAAGATCATTTGTGACAATGAAGTCGCTATAACAAATTGTTTTAGTAATGTTTTCGAAAGTGGTATAATTACAACATTATATATCTCCATAATTTTAGGTATATTTTTAAAAATTGATTACAGGTTAATCAATTATGAAATACTCTTGAATTTTTATTGTAAAAATTTAAATAAAAAACTACAGATAATGTTTTTTTACATGTTAATAAATATTTTAATATATGTGCATTGCACAGGTAATTATACTAGTTTAAAATACAATATTTGGCAAATTAACTGATTGAATTATTTAAATATGTTTTCATGAAGGAAATCGTCGTAAATTTTTGCTCAACTCTATTCAGTTGTTATTATTATCCTTAATAAAACACTACTTAAATTACTAAAAATACTACAAAATGGTACTTGTGGAACATTACTATTTATAATTAGTATTTCGACTCAAATTAGACCACTAAAACATACCTATTGTAAAAAATTATAATAGATGAGAAAGTCATGTATGAACTCGTCCATGTTTATAAAAGTATTAAAATAGTAAGTATTTTTATACAACTAAGTATAATTATAAGGAAATACTTACTATTATTAAGTTGATAGTTTCAAATAATATGTACCAAGGCTTTAACCTTTTTCTATTAAAAAAAAAAAGGCTTTAACCTTCTAAAATATATTTGGTAAAAAAATTGTTGTTCCAACCAATCAAAATTCAACTTTTAAAAATTAGGAACGGTTAGAATATTTTCACTCTTAAGTCTAAATTAAGACCCTAATTTTGTATGTGCGTGATGCCCTATTAATTTCCTATTAATTTCTATTTTTAGAAATTACTTTTTTGTATAGTTGTTTAGTTAATATTTTTGAGCAAACATATTAACATTGGTAATGGATATTCCATATAAAGCGGAAATTACCTTAAAATATATATAGAAATTTAATTTATTTTTTTTGAATAAATATAGAAATTTAATTACTAAGACGGTGTCGATGGATTCAGCAAATTATTTTTGGTTATTGCAAATCTCATCGTTTAACCAAACTAGAAAAAATAATTTTAAAAACTCAACAAAAAAATATAATAACTTTCATGTTTCAACTAATAAAAATTAAAGTTCCTTTTAAATTTTTTTTATAACAAACATAAACAACTACAAAAATATAAATTTAAAATCCTATAAGACGAAACAAATTGAGAATCAAGTTTAGTATTAATTAAAGCTAGTATTACTATCTTTGAATAAGGTACATGATTCAATTATCACCTAATCTTCTCTTTTCTCGGTCTACCTAATACTAATATATAAAAAAAACACTAAACATATTAAAATTAAAAAGAAAAAGGAAAAAAGTGATAGGTTGGTGAGAGGCACTTGTTATAAGTGCACTAAAACAATAGAAGTATGCTTTGTTGGTGACGCGGCCACTTATAATTGCACTCACCACTTAGTTACTCACCTTTGTTATAGAAACATCTAGATCATTTACATTTGTACATTTGACTTTTAGTAGCCTATAAGTGGCAACATGGTATTGCATCATCTTCGCAATGTGGTGTTATAAAATGTACAAAAGGAAAGTGCTGTAAATTACAAATTACACTACACTACGACTATATACTAAATATATACGCCTTTGTGTTTATGGCAACGATCTTCTTCAAAGGATGAGTCACGAACAAGATGAACACCGTAGAGAAGATTCTTTGCAACACAATGGTCACCGGAAATCTTGATAAAAGGTTGAAGGCGATTACAAACTTTCCTTTTGTGATATATCCCCCACAAAGGTACTTGGGTTACGATGATGGATATTCACAACGAGATACAATCAACCACATTAACCGGTGAGTACAAACCGATTAATCTAAACAACAAAGAGTTTACAAAGAAAATGAAATCAGAAAAACAAAGGAGAAGTTAATTATTCTTCTCAATGAATCAAGAGAAATGAGAGAAAGAACAATAGAATTTCTTATTCTATCAAAGAGTGATCTGATATGCATGTGCCCACATCTATATATAGAGTGTGAAGAGTCACATGTCTTCATCCAATCAATGCTTGGTGGTTACCAGGCATTTAGAGTGTTTTGTGATGTAAAACACCCGTCCATAACAACACAATCCTCCATGAAGCATAGCTTAGCTTCGTGAAACAAGACACTGTTTGAGCAAATGCCAAAACAACAAACAGAAGCATTCTGTTTTGTTCCGTTGTTATGTTTATGCTTAGTTTATGCTTTTAACACGTCTCTAAGCTTTGGATATATGTCCTACTTGCTCTAAATCTCCAACAATCCTCCCCCATTTAGAGCCTTTAGGACATTTCTTTCCCTTTCTCAAAAGAAAACTGATCTCATAATCACATTCCATGCATCAATGCTAATGTCCCTGCGGATTGAATTAACACCTAGTACAACATACTTGACAAATGATCGTGAAATGATGATGTCCCTGCGGATTGAATCACATAACACATCTGACCATTTGAAGATGAAGTACACACAGAACAACTAACGCTTTTGTCGTTTCTTGACACATTATAACGGCCGTGTCCATATCTATTCATAAGTTTATCATAGTCGATACGCTAATCTTGACTACTTGAAGCGGCCACACTTCAAACTTATATAGGTAGGTTCTCATTACGTAAAATATATCCCCGTGAGTGGATATCACCAAGAGCTCTTCTACTCCTGGCCTTGAGAACTTTCAAGGGACGACTACCTCGCTAATTCACGGTTCCAAAGCAACGATGGGTCACTAAACTTTGTTGCTTACAAAATCCATAGAGAATTACACCACATTGAATTCAGACACAGTGTTTCTTTGTGCGTGAATTGGGCTTTCTAAATGAATTCTTTAGCGTAAACCGATTGCAATTGACGCTTGTTCAATTGAATCCTTACTCATGGCTTTCGTAAAGAAATCAGCCAAATTGAACTTAGTGTTCACATAATCAAGAGTTATGACCCCATTAACGATAAGCCCTTGCACTAGGCTGTGCCTAAGAGCAATATGACGGGATTTACCGTTATACACTTGACTATAAGCTTTCGCCAATGCCGCTTTGCAATCTGTATGAATTGCCACCGGTGCTATGGGCATTGGTAAGATGGGTAACTCAAACATGAGATCCCTTAACCATTCCGCTTCCTTCCCAGCAGATGCCAACGCAATAAACTCGGAAGCCATAGTGGAATCAGCGATGCACGTTTGTTTCTTGGAAGACCATGAAATGACACCTCCCCCATAAACAAACACCCAACCACTCGTTGAAGAATTATCATCTTCATTCGTGATCCAACTTGCATCGGAATAACCTTCCAAAACCGGAGGGTCACCACTATAAATGATACCACGGTCTAAGGTACCTTTCAAGTATCTTAATACTCTTCTGATCGCATTCCAATGATGCGGACCCGGATTGCTAGTAAACCTACTCAACTTTGCAACCGCAAACGCAATATCCGGTCTAGTACATGTCATCGCATACATTAGCGATCCAATTACCTTCGAATAGGACAATTGAGAAACTGGTTCTTTATCATGTCTAAACAACTTGACATGAGGATCCATGGGGGTCGAGATAGGAGTTGACTCGAGCATATTGAATCTTTTAAGTACTTTCTCAATGTAATGAGATTGACTTAATTTGATTCCATTGCCGTCTCTAATGATCCTTATGCCTAAGATCACATCGGCCTCCCCCATATCCTTCATTTGGAAGGAACTAGACAAAAATTCTTTTGTCTCTTGAACCCGTACTAAATCAGTACCAAAGATGAGCATATCATCAACGTAGAGACATATTATGACTCCGTCGCCTTGCTCATCAAATTTGCTATAAACGCATTTATCCGCTTGATTCAATTTGAATCCAAAGGACAATATTGTCTCATCAAATTTTTGATGCCATTGTTTCGGTGCTTGTTTTAGTCCGTACAACGACTTAACAAGTTTACACACCTTGTTTTCATGCCCTTTCAAAACGAACCCTTCGGGTTGTTTCATATACACTTCTTCATCTAGTTCACCATACAAAAACGCAGTCTTTACGTCCATTTGGTGAATGACTAGATTGTGTATCGAAGCCAAAGCTATCAACAACCGAATGGTGGTTGTCCTTGCAACAGGTGCATATGTATCGAAATGATCGATACCCGGTTTTTGTCTAAAACCTTGTGCCACTAATCGGGCCTTGAACTTATCTATAGTTCCATCTATTTTCATTTTCTTGCGAAAAATCCACTTGCAACCAATCGGTTTGCAAGTCGGTGGTAAATCTACCAATACCCACGTATTATTTCCCATGATTGATTCCATCTCATCATTAATCGCTTCCTTCCAAAACGCACTGTCTTGAGAAGCCATAGCATCGCTATATGTCAATGGGTCTCCTTCCACATTTAGTAAATATGGAAAACTTGATTGAATGTCGGTTCTAGTACCTTCAACCAAATATACATGAAAATCGGAACCAAATGATTTTGGTTTCCTTTGTCTCTTACTCCTTCTAGGAATTTCTTCCACATCGTCGGGAGTTTCTTCTTCGATGTTTTGTTGATTCTCATCAACTTCATCGTTTTCATTTGGGTTTTCATGTTGAATATTACCGAATTCAACATCGTCATCATTGGTACTTACACGTAGATCTCGTTGTCTACTAATTGATGTATATCGATTCTCGTCGAATATCGCATCCCTTGACTCTATTATCGAATGAATCGAAATATAGTCATTTTGTTCTATTACATAGAACCTATAGGTTTTGCTTTGATTAGCATAGCCTACAAATATGCATTCGATACCTCGTTCACCGAGTTTCTTTCTCTTTGGTCCGGGTATTCTAACAATAGCCCGACATCCCCAAACTTTAAGATAACTTAAATTTGGTTTCTTTTTGTACCATAACTCATAAGGAGATTCCTTATTGGTTCTATTAGGAACCCGGTTAAGAATGTGACACGCGGTCAACATTGCTTCACCCCAAAACCTGTCACTCAAATTAGAGTATGACAACATGGAATTAACCATTTCTTGAAGAGTTCTATTCTTCCTTTCCGCCACGCCGTTTGATTGCGGTGCATAACCGGCGGTTGTTTCATGTATAATTCCCATTGATTGGAAATAATGAGGATCATAATATTCTCCTCCCTTATCGGTCCTTAATTTCTTAAGTTTACCATTAATCTGAAGTTCAACTTCATTCTTGTAAATCTTAAAGAAATCAAGTGCCTCATCTTTTGTATGCAAAAGATACACATAGCAAAATCTAGAATAATCATCAATAAAAGTAATAACATATCTCTTATTTCCTAAAGAGGGAGTGCTGTGAAAATCACATAAATCACTATGCACAAGATCCAAAATTTCAGATTTTCTCTCTACACTTTTAAATGGTGTTTTGGTGATCTTATTTAGCATGCATGTTTTACAATTCACAGATTTTTGTTCACACATAGGAATCATCTCATGCTTTGACATAAATGAAACTTTGCCAAAATTAACATGTGCCAATCTAAGATGCCATAAATAATGTAAATCATGATGCATATTAACATTACAAACCAAATCAACGTTTTTACATGCCAAAGAAAGTTTAAACAAATTACAACAAAGGTAAGCACGACCAATATACACATTACCCCTACTTATAATACATCTATCGGCTTCGAAAACAAGCTTATATCCTAATCTATTTAAGATAGGACCGGAGACGAGATTCCTACTAATATCGGGTACATAATAAACATCCTTAAGGACTAATTTATTTCCCGACGTACACAAGAGTTCCACTTGTCCTTTGCCACGGACTTTGATAGATGAGTTATCTCCCATGTAGAGACTTTCTCCATCCACAACATTGTGTAGTGTTGTGAACCAATGTTTACTCTTGCATACATGTCTAGCGGCCCCCGAATCGACCCACCAAGACATGTCTTCATCCTGCACAACATTCACATTAGAATCCATGGAAGAAACATTCAAGTTAGAATTTTCATCCAAAATTGCAAGATTACCTTTAGTAGGAGGAGGGTTGTTGCTTGAAGAAGCACCACCCTTCATCTTCTTAAGTTTGTTCTTAAGCACAAAGCAATTCTTCTTGCGATGTCCGGGCTTACCACATTCCCAACAAACATTGTCATTGACTTTGTTCTTGCCTTTACCCTTGGGATGGTGTGGTTTCCTCTTCTTGTCTCCACTTGTAGTGGCCTTAGAATCATCAATCACCATGTTCACAGATGAGAGATTGGGATTATCCCCCTTTGAACCTTCAAGTTCTCTTAGACTTGACTCAATTTGGAGATGTTGAGCAAGTCCCGAAAGTGTTATCTCTTCCTTCTTGTGTTTGAGGGCATGTTTAACATCCCTCCAAGAATTGGGTAACTTATCTATGATGCTTGATACAATGAATATCTCATCCATAGAAATGTCATGCATTTTCATGTTATTATACATGCGTTGCAACTCATGGAATTGATCCATCACAGGACGATTGTCCAACATTTTATAGTTATTAAAATTCGTAACCAAGAATTTCTTAGAACTAGCATCTTCGGCCATATACTTATCCTCTAAACTATCCCATAATAATTTAGCGGACTCATGAAATTGGTAAATATCAAATAGAGAATCGCACATACCGTTAAGAATATGTCCACGACATATGAAGTCATCGTTTTCCCATTTGTTTCTTTTCCTTGCATCCTCCAAGGTTTCATCCTCCTTCTCTTCCGGTTTGGGAGTGGAAATCACATAATAGACATTGAGGGAAGTTAACAAAATTTGCATCTTCTTTTGCCAACGACGAACTCCACACCGAGGAACTTGTCTAACTTCATAAAGTTTGAAGTAAGATCTTTCACACTTGCCATTTTACAGAAATATATCACAAAAGATTGTTATAAAATGTACAAAAGGAAAGTGCTGTAAATTACAAATTACACTACACTACGACTATATACTAAATATATACGCCTTTGTGTTTATGGCAACGATCTTCTTCAAAGGATGAGTCACGAACAAGATGAACACCGTAGAGAAGATTCTTTGCAACACAATGGTCACCGGAAATCTTGATAAAAGGTTGAAGGCGATTACAAACTTTCCTTTTGTGATATATCCCCCACAAAGGTACTTGGGTTACGATGATGGATATTCACAACGAGATACAATCAACCACATTAACCGGTGAGTACAAACCGATTAATCTAAACAACAAAGAGTTTACAAAGAAAATGAAATCAGAAAAACAAAGGAGAAGTTAATTATTCTTCTCAATGAATCAAGAGAAATGAGAGAAAGAACAATAGAATTTCTTATTCTATCAAAGAGTGATCTGATATGCATGTGCCCACATCTATATATAGAGTGTGAAGAGTCACATGTCTTCATCCAATCAATGCTTGGTGGTTACCAGGCATTTAGAGTGTTTTGTGATGTAAAACACCCGTCCATAACAACACAATCCTCCATGAAGCATAGCTTAGCTTCGTGAAACAAGACACTGTTTGAGCAAATGCCAAAACAACAAACAGAAGCATTCTGTTTTGTTCCGTTGTTATGTTTATGCTTAGTTTATGCTTTTAACACGTCTCTAAGCTTTGGATATATGTCCTACTTGCTCTAAATCTCCAACATGTGGACCCTATACTCATCATCTAATGAGCTATAGTGAATCAACACTTAAATCACTGTGGTTTTGTTAGAGTATATAACATATTATGAGGCATCAACCATCAGCTTAGAATGTCATATACTCGAACAGGTTTTAGAGTTTGACAAATAGTTGTTAGTTGAAAACTTGAAATGATTGCCTTATATTGTCAACTGGTTTGACCACTTAAAAGTATTTGACGATAAGTTAGTTGTTAAGATGTTTGGTTAAGATTATTTGCTAGTTGACTGTAGCTGTCTATTAGAAATGAGTGAAAGGTATTTCATGTTGAATATTTAGCGTTATGTTTCAAAAGGACAAGTGTTACTTACACATTTTTACCCAAAGGATTCTTGTGTTAGAGATCCATATATCATTAGTATAATCATAAACGTAAGCTTATAATTTAGTTAGTAATATATACTCATCAAAAGAGAATGAAAACACTAACAAACTAAAGTATTAATTTTAGGTAATCCCCAAATTACAAGCTAAATTACTCTTTTGTCTGGTACATATGACAAAGAATCCCTCAAACACATAAAACCAGCCCACAAATTGCGCACAAATAATATAGTAGTACATGTATTTCATAAAGGCAGGTAAAAATTAATAAATTTTTTAAAAATCTTGTGTAAATTCAAAAATTATAGTAATATTTTTCTAACAAATTTTGTATATTAGAACACTTAAAATAAATTTAAGTTTGAGACCCCTAATTTTTAAGGATTTTATGTGATTAGGCCATGCTCATAACCTCTCTTAATATAAATTTAATTGTCATTGACACGGA
Source organism: Amaranthus cruentus (assembly GCA_019425755.1). Classification (NCBI taxonomy): domain Eukaryota; kingdom Viridiplantae; phylum Streptophyta; class Magnoliopsida; order Caryophyllales; family Amaranthaceae; genus Amaranthus; species Amaranthus cruentus. Next base: position 14,858,178 of record CM033466.1, read on the forward strand.
GATTTGAGTAGGATATAACGGATACGGAAAGAAAAAAATAGTAAAAATACTAAAATTATATATTTTGTCTCATTTGTCTTTGACACGGAGATTTGAGTAGGATATAACGGATACGGAAAGTAAAAATGGTAAATCATATTCAAAATTAAAATATGGCAAAATTCATTAAGATGAACTAAAATGGATGATAGAGCAAATTGAGTGTTACATGGTTATTTCACTTGAAAATAAGCTACTCCACACTTTACCATCTTTAATTAATCATACTCATATAGTGATTAAGATTTATAATAACAACCTTAATTGCTAAGATTAGAGTAACTAAACAACAATTATGCTTACTTTAACAACGATTATGCTTAGCATTTAACGCTCACTTTACTAGCGGAAACTACTCCACTCTTTACCATCTTTAATCACACTCATAGTGATTATGATTTATGACAACATAAATTACTAAGCTGAAAGTAATTTACCAACGATTATTCTTAACATTTAATGCTCACTTTACAAGCAAAGCCACACGTTTAGCAATAGGAGAAGAAATGTAAGGCTTGAAAGTAGGGTTTTTTAAGTATCCACAAAGGCAAGTCAGGCCGATCCTACATATTTTGGGGCCCTAGGCGAAATAGCACATTAGGGTCCTTTTTCTTTGCAATTTATAACTTATATGGACCTTTTACAACCATTAATTTTGCTTTTTGACATGGAGCCCTGGGCGACAGCCCCTCTTAGGGCCAGCCCTGGGCAAGGTTTTTGTTCCTTCAATCTTGAACAATATGCGTTTGATGAAACTAAGATTTCTTGAGAAACTAAGGCAAGGTGTGATTCGAGAGCTTGAAGTAGTTAATACAGGAGAAGGAAATGCACTTAAGAAACTAAGATTTCTTGCTAATGATGAAGCGAGAACAAGGGATTTGATGAAGAAATCTACGATTACTATACGAAAAATTCGAGTATGATTATTTAGTAGGGTGTGCAGCGGAGGCTCGAGAGAGCTTGCTGACAAGAAAGTGGTCGCGGCTAATGCTTGGGAAGAAGCATTAAAGGCAGGGGAGAAAGAGGCGGTTATAAAAACCGTGCTAGCAAAGAATGAGATCGGAGAACTAAAACTAAAGGAAGAGCTGCACAATAAAAGATCAATGAAGGATCATGACTATAGCTCGACACCAAGAAGACAATCAAACTTTCCGAGATCTCTTGGAGCTCCGGCAACAAGACGAATATGAGGAGGAGGAGAAAGGTAATGCTCAATATGGTGAAATATTATGCAAATGAACAGATCGAGAATGAAAATTCAGTCCCCTAGAACGGAGCCAATAAGAAATATTCGGCTTCTCAGATGCTCATTCTACACAATCACCGTGAGACGACTTCAATTAGGCCAGCCTAATCTATTTTTAGAAAAGAACTGCTTCATGTGCAAGTGTGAATTCAGATTTCATTGGTTTTTTTATGTTTTTTAGTACAATTGTGTAGCATATTAGGAATGCATATTCAACATAACAATAAAAACTCATATATATTGATAAAACTTATATTGACAAAACAAAGCCACAATGGCTTAATGACATTCAACATGAATATCAAGTAACTTTTGTTTGTATAACTTAAAAACAAAAAAGAAGCTCTTAAATATTACATAAACATGTATTAAAGCAACTAACAACATTCTCTCCGTTCTTTTTGATTTTGCTACGCAACATTTAGTAAGCCTTTACTTTGATTTCTGTTATGTAGCAAATTCAAAGGAATAGAGGAATAGTGCATCAAGAAATAAACTTATGACATAAACAAAAAGAAACATGTTAATCAGATCTATATATCTTACTCAAAATTGTTTATCACAGCAGCATTTTTTCGAGCCTTACGGTCCTTAATGCTTACATTTGAAGTTGAGAAGGCATTGTAGAACTAGGACCAGAAGGTTGAGTTTTGTATATTTGAGCACGTATTGGATCCTCGAAATCACTGAAATAACTGGAATTTTCAACAGCGGAAGAGGTAACAGGTTGCATTGGTTGATTCATTGGAGACAAGGTCGCGGGCTGGTTTGATCCAACGATTTGCCCATATACTTTTTCATCGTATTTGGGTGCTGGACTGACGGGTTTATACCCTTCTCGAACCATTTGGGAAGGAATCATAACCGAGTTTGAAGACACTTGAGGCTGGTTGGTCGAAACAGTTGGTGTAGTTGTCAAAGTAGGAGTCATCGACAGATTTTGTGTATGCCCAACAGGCATCATGTAGCACGAATAGGGCTTATTCACCGGATATTGGTAAGGTTGTTGGAGTTGGACGTAAGTCTGATACATTGGCGTATAGGCAATAGGGACAGAACTCGGGTAATATTTGGCGACATAATTGGATTGAGAAGCTGGATGGGCGTAGTTGGGTTGAGAAATTGGCTGGTGAACATAATGTGTAGTAGGAGAAGGTGGACGTGGAGATTGGTGTTGCGGTTGATCCATGGTTTTCGAAATCATATAGCCGGCAGGTACAGGAACTTGAATGGGTGGTAAAATGTCGGTCAGAGGAGAACGATCACAGGCACCAGTTTCGGTTTCAAAGAGATTGAGAGAGACAGATTTAGTGTCTAAAAATGCTGGTGCATCTTGGTACACTATAGCTTGCTGGCTAAAGTTTGGACTAGGGATGCTGCAGTCACTGTAACATACAGAAAATTATCAAGATCAATGATTTCTCTAATACTAGCAACTAATGGTATGTGCATACTATAGAAGAAAAGTTTCCTACATAACTTATGACCACAACCCACAAGATCTAGTCATGTGAGAATTGTTGTATAGAGAGCACTAGGGCCACAAAGATATACTTCTCAAGGCAGCATATGCTCTAACTTGGCCCCTGACACGAGAGTCCTTTGGGGTAGAATTGTGGATGCAGCACAGGCGCTCCTCATATCTGGCGTTAAATATTCCACTTTAAATATGTAGTTGAGATTTGAACCCGTGACCTCTTGTCACAATAGCTTGTGATACCATGTCAAGGAACCAACTAACCAAAAGCTTAAGTTGATGGTTGAGGCCCAAGATATGTTATATACTCTAACAATGTTATGTATACAAATTTAGCAATTGGTTTAATGGTTAGGATAATAAGACGAAAATGTCACATGTGCGTGCAGCGTGGGTTTAAAAAGAGAAAAATGTTTAGATCAAATTTTAATGAAAGTGATGAAAAGTGAAATATACCAAAATCAATAGGAGATAGAAAAATGTAGTAATTTTATTAGGACAGAAGGCGAAGCAATTGTGAGATTCAGTTAGCAAATACAACTAATTTCTATGGTCCATACTTCATACTCACTACGTACCCCTGAGAAAGCCACAATTTCTATTTTGGTTTATCACTTTTACTATGCAATATTTCCATTTTGAGTAATATTCTTATCGCTTTCTTTGACTCGTATCCACGCATCTTCTCTTATTGTCTATCTCTTTAACCATATCTACTATTTTCTTGATATTCGTGTAAAGATATGATGTAGCATATTCATCGGGACTACAGGTGTTCATTCAGGTAATTATCAGGTCAGGTGTTTCCGGTCGATTTAAAATATTTTTACATAACTATAAATTCATTTTTAAGTCGGTTCAAATCAAGTTCGAATACGATAGATAAATATCAAGTCGTCGGGTCTATTTTAAATACCTTTAGTCGGAACAAGAGGAGTATCTGCTATGAAAATTTTCCAAAAAAATTGCACTTTTGGATCTCCATGATGGACAATTCACAAAACAACAACCTTATCCAAATAATAAGGACCAAAAAAACAACCACCTTAAAGATTTAGGTCCACCAAATCATCCAATTCAAACCTCTAAATTAAAACAAATAATTGATAGATTGACCAATTTATTCAAACAAAAAAGTCCTTGGAGAATTGTCCTTTCCATCAAATACACCATACCAATAACTACTAAAATTAACTACTAAAATATATTTATCAGGTGCTCTCTTGACAGACTGTCTTTTGTAAAGACGACTCTCAAAAGTTCAGCCCAAATTTATATTTAGAATTGTAACAATATATATTTTGAATTGGACTGGACTTTTGAGAGCCGTCTTTACAAAAGACGGTCTCAAGTAAAAATTTGTGAAAATATAATAACACAAAATCATGTCCTTATTGGCTAGAACTAAAATATTTTCCTTCAATTTTTTTCAATTAAAGAATAAGCTCTTCAATTCAACTCAACAAAACCAACTCTAAATATCCTTAAAAAGTATTTTAAAAATTCCACAATTTTGTCCAACTTATATTCTCCAAAACCTAAAACCCCAATATGCCCCAAAAATTAACCTTGAAACTCAATAAGAATAATTTTGCTTCAATTTATGAGTCTATTTTTCAATATATCTCAACAAATACTAGCTCAAAAACCCCATAAAATTCAACACAACTCCACAATTTCCCCAAACTCAACATCACCAATTCACCATCATATCCGATATCTCTTGCTTATAAATGCTACGATTAAGGTCCAAAAAGGATTATATAGCAACAAACCATACCTTTATCAAAAGAGATTCAATCAAATACCTAAAACCCAATAAGAATTCAACTTGTAAAATGTAAATAAAGCATAGACAATTAGACATTCAATTCCACTAATAACGTAACAAATAAAACAATATATCATCATCATATCCAGTATACTTCGCCCACAGGAAAACTATGAACAAGTCTAAAAAAGAAGAAATGCGGCAATTCATAGTCTTAAAGAAGAGCGCGGTCAGAATTCAAAATTTACAAAAAGCAATAATTTAAAATAAAAATATACCTTCCTATAGAATCCAGAGAAGGCAAAACAACTTTCAAATCTTCAGCCGCACCAAACCCACAAACACCTTTAAGATTATCCTTAATGACATTCGAATTATGAGACGAATTTGTCGACCCAAAACTCGAAGTACTTTCTAAAACAGCACATTCAGTTATATTCTCTTCCACAGGACCCGAACCCGAACCTGAGCCCGAAACTGAACCCGAAACCTTCAATCCCTCATTAGCAACCCAATCATCAACATCACCATCATCTTCCTCCCTCTTAAACAAAAAGAGTCGAATACGAGATGAAGTAGGAGAGTTCAAAGCCAACAGATGATCATACTCATCAATCATATTCCAAAGATCTTCATCACATGAAATTGAGATTAGTGAATCAAAATCGTGATTAGGAAGCAGGTATTTAAGGGTAAAATTCTGGGTCGACCCATTAAGGAGAAGTTTCGAGATGTGAGAGAAAAGGGTAGAGAGAGAAAGATCGGTTGTTCTTGTGACGGAGATGATTCGGGTTTCACCGCCGGCGTAGAAAAGTGTTTTGTTATGTGGTTTTGGGAGAATATGGCCGTTGAAGCTTATCATTAGTCGGAGTTTTGGGGGGTTTTGAATATCTTTTGAGGCGGCGCCGCCTCCTGTGACGGGGCCGGAGAAAAACGACGGCGTCGGTGGGGAGTGGTGGGTCGGATCCATGGAAACGGATCTGGGTACTAAAGAGAGGGAATTTGAGAAGAAAAAAGTTGTTAATGCTTCCTAAGTGGTTTTATATGGAGCGCGGGTTAATTAGTTGATCACCTTTTTGTTTTCATTTTTGTCTTTGGTGTGTTTTTTTTTTTTTAAAAAAAAAATTGTTACTAAAAAACCTCAAATAAATTTACACATTGTTTTTAATATAGAAAAGAAACCTCTTGATTAAAAATAATTAGAATAGACATGTAAATATTGAGTTATAAATAAGATATAATATAATCATTGGTAATAAAATTGATTTACAGGAATTGAAATATCATATGTTAAATCTATTGTTAACGATTACACCTTGTTGTTTATGAGTTGTTATGAATATTTTTACTTTGTTCTATTATTAAGTGATTTAATTGATTTGTAAATTTGCTATTGTTAAACAAATTATGAGCAAAAAATTGAATTGCTTACTTAGTAATTACAGCTGATTTAACCTTTATATCACTAATCAAATATTAAAATCTATATTTTATATATAGGTCAATGAAGGGTAGCTATTAAAGTATTTTTCTTCATTTAGCACATAATTAAACATTATTTTCACTTTTCCTTTAATATTGTTATGGACAGTGTTATGTTGTGAATATTACTATTAGTAGCAATTTCAAATGGATATAAAAGTATACTTTTACTTTCTAGAAACTTCTAAATTTGATTATTCATCAATGAAATTTCAATCCTTAATTTCATTATCATCTATCAGAGTTTTAAAATTAAATTTGTTTCATAGTATCAATACCAATCAATGACAAAAAAATAAATGACATATCATACATCAGGCAGTCTCCTGATAGATCGTCTTTTTGAGAGACGTCTCTCAGGCCAAATTCATTAAAGTTTATTGCCTACATTTACTTTACATTTTCCCTAATGGGCAAATCCAATAAAAAATGATCTTTCAAAAAGACCGTCTCTCACAAAACTTTGTGATCGATCATACATCGGGAACATAGAATGAACATAGACAACCCAATGTATAATCATGGAGTCTAAAATCTAACCCCTTTTGATTGGAAATTGGAAAATAATGTATCAATTTAATGAATTATTATAATTTTTTACACCAAATAGTTTAGTAAATATTCTAAGTATAGACATCATCCTGAAATAGATGTAAAGTATTGTTGGGGTGTTATCCTTTTGGTTGACAACTAAACAAAGGAAATTGGAGCCAATCACACTTAGAAGAGTGAACAATGATAAAATCCACATGGCACTTAAAAGTTGGGAAACATCCTCTTGGTCATTGGTCAATTGTTGAGGCTAAAAATACTTAATAATAATGTATTTTAAAAAATAAACTATGAATTAAAATTAAAAATAATGATAATATAATACTCATCTATTTTTACAATAATAATATAACATATTTTAATATATTATTTGGTGTTTTAAATTTAATATTATTTCAGATAAGGTCTTCACTAAAAATTGGCAAAAAAAAAAGAACATAAAAGTATTATTAGAAGACGTTCACTATTTTTATTAAGAAATCAGATATTTAAAATACTATCTATTTCAATTTTAAATTTTAAAATTTGATGTGTTACTAGTGTAAAATTTGACTTTGCTATTTAATTTAGTTTGTCAACACAAGTTGGAATCATACTCTTAATGCAATATTTTGCTATTATTAATTGTTTCATTATATAATTTTTTATTAGTGTATCAATTACGTAAATATCTCTAGTTCAACTTGCTCAATTTTTAGCAATGAACAATGGACTATCAACAACTACCTACTTCTTTGTTTTATTCTAATAGCATGATCATATCCATATGAGTTTTGGAGCTAATAGTTGTATATATTAAAAGAAAATCAGATTTTGTTTCGGTTAGATCAGCAAATACCAATTTCTATAGATGAGGGTTTAAATTCGATTTTCATGTAGTTAATGTCAATTCTATGATCTAAACCGAAGATGAAGTTATCCAATAAATGCATTCGTCTTACATAATCATAAAGCAATTAAGCAATAGAAATACTTCCTCAGTACCTCTAATTTAGCATTATTTATATTTTTGCTTGTGCTTTTTATTTTGTATTATCATTGTTATTTTCGAACAATGACTCATCACTTTCTTTTCATCTCATCCATATATTATAACTCTCTTTTAAGTTTTTCCACACAATTCATTATCTCTATTTATTTATTATCAAATATCTACAATTTTCTTAAAAATACTCTCTTTTTCTTTCCTAATATCCTTGAGGGGTAGAAGAGTTCATATTTGTCATCTTTTTTAAAATACTTAGTAGGCTGGTGGAACACACTTGGTGAAAATCAAACCCACGACTTTATCAATAAAAAATAATATTTATTTCAACTGAAACAAAACTTGACTATGTGCTTTTAACATGTTTATATTACTTCTAACATTAACACCATTTTAAGGTATAATTTTTTAACTATTAGATTACTTGAGTTGTGTGTCAACAAAATCAAAAGATTATATTAGTAGTAGAATAATAATTACAATTAAAGTTAAACTCAAGCAAGAGGGGAACGTGATATTAATTCTACTTTAGTCCTTAAACAAGGGTTTACTAAGTTTTGCCCCGCCTTATTTGGTAAATGGCTTTTTAGCATATTTTTCTTCTTAACGTTTAACTTTTGTTTTATTAGGTTGTCAAATAACTGAGCCAAAATGGAAGTCCTATTTTAAGTAGCTTTTTTCATTAATGTTTCGTCACTTTACTCTACGACTCTAAAAAGAGGTCAATAGTTAATACCTAATTTTACAAAATATATCTACAAACAAATATCTTCTTAAATTAACTTAAAAGCCAATAAAAACAATAAATATTTCTAACAAATTAAACAAGCCAATTAAAATGACTAAACCAACATAATAAATCAATATGTGTGTAATAACAACCACCATTGGTTATGAATGGATTTTCTACTCATAAACACCATTATTTTGGCAACCAAAAAACTACTCAATAGTCCATATTTTATACAAAAAATATGTTACATTCCTTTGATAATCAATTGATTTAATTCAAATATTAATTTGTTCTCTTTGATCAATCACAAGGTTAAGATAAAGTTGATTTGCATAATAGATACTAATCTCACATTTCACCTATACAACTAACTCATTCTTTTCTTATCTAATAAAAGAATAATCTCCAATTAGATGAAAAAATAGAGGTATATTATACTCATGATATATTTGCATTGTGTCGTTTTAGAATTTAGTTCAATCTTAAAATCGAGTAAGATTATATTTAGATTCAGATCTATGAGAAGCTTTACCAACTTGATAGTGTTAACGTTGCTATTTACGTACTTAACAATTTAAAAATACACCACATTTTCAAAAAAACTCGTAATTTTCATTTTCGTTGGTCCGCCTCGCCTAGCCTCACATGTGCACAAAAGAAAAGTGATACAACGCATCCCATATTCATGGTTTAGACTTCTGATTTCCTCCTAGATTAGTTATTGGTGTTTTTGTGCTCTTGCTTTTCTTGTTTATATTTTTATTATTATTATTATTGTTTTCATCTGTATATATATTTATTTTATTTATTTTTTTAACCGCCTTTACTTATTTTTGTATATGTAGGCATTTAATTTATATTTTATGTGCATATATTTCTTTTTATCTTTCTCGAGTTGGAAGACTCTTTTGATCGTACTCTCTTTTATGGGTATGAGTTGCCGCCGTCTTTCCCTCTCCAAATCCTTCCTATCATTTTTTTATGAGCAGGATCACTAGGTAAGATGAGGAGGATGTAAATTCCTCTCTAACTTATTTTTTTTGAGGTAAATCCCTCTCTAACTTGTTCCTCAAGAAGCTTAAACTATAAAGTAAAAAACCACCAAAAGCAACTGTCTTTTACCCTTCAATCTCCAATCTTCAATCTTCAATCTTCACCAGCAAACCCTAATTCCCCAATTTTTTCAAAAATGGAGTGCGTATTCGGATTAGTTGGGAATGGATTTGCAGTAATCGCTGCAGATACATCAGCTGTCAACAGTATTTTGGTTCACAAATCTAACGAAGACAAAGTCATGATCCTTGATTCTCACAAACTCATGGGTGCTAGTGGCGAGGCCGGCGATAGGTTTTCTTTTATCTCTCTTAATTGTTCTTTCTTTGAACATGAAATTGAATTGTTTTTGATTGATTTTTAGGGTTCAATTTACGGAGTACATCCAGAAGAATGTTTCTTTGTATCAATTCAGGAATGGTATTCCTTTGACAACTTCTGCTACTGCTAATTTCACTCGTGGCGAACTCGCTACTGCCTTACGAAAGGTATGGATTTTTTTTAGTTTTGATTATAATGTATGGTGATGATTTATGGGATTGTTGCTGAATTTGAGCTTAGAGGAATAATTTAAGTTTTTGGGACTGAATTTATGAATGTAGGTTTTGTTCAAGATATTTATTTAGATCGTTGTCATTTGGGTTCGATTTAAAATATTTCTCTTTGTAGGAGCTGAAGGATGTTGATTGTGTTTTAATTATCCTTTGAGATGATACTAATTGCTTGGGATTGTTTTCGAATTAGCCCTATGAGAAGAATAATTTATGTTTTGGGGACTGAATTAATGACTGTAAATTTCGTTTCAGATGCGTTTAGGTTCAGGACATCTATATGTTGTGAGTTTTTCTAGATCGTTGCCATTCGGGTTTAATTAAAAAATTGTTGTTTGTAGGAGTTGATGGATCTTAATTGTGTGTCAATTATGTTGCATGATGATATTTACATGGAATGGTTTTTGAATTAGCGCTATGAGTTTATCTAGATCCTTGCCGTTCGGTTTTGTTTTGATTCTAAATTTCCCAATTGAGGTTCACTAGAAGGCCAAAACTTTGGTAGTGAAACATCGTTTACATTTCTTTCTCCTAAGACAGAATCTTATCGTAGAAATTCGAGTATTGATTGAATATTAAGTTATTTGATGCTTGATTGAGCCTATGAGTATGAGTTGCTTCATTGTGCTTTTTCTTTAGTCTCAACGCTCAAATCATTCAAGTACCTAGCTGTCATTTCTTAGTATTTAGTAGTTAGAGTGTTCTTTTGGTGCTCCTTTGATCTATTTTGTGTGAGGTGTCAATGTGTATCCATGGTGGCTGGAAATACAATTTTAGTTTTGGTTATGTTTTTGGCTCAATATTCGAATGGAATGAAACGAGGATGGATTGACATTATTTGACATGTGGCTTTCCTTGATTAGTGTCTGAACTTTCAAGCATCCTAGGTTAATACACAAAGAGATGCTTATGTTGAGATCAATACATTGAATATTTTAATGAATATAATTACGAGTGAAGATATTTGGTTGGAGGTCGGAGGTCGGAGGTCTTAAATCTTAATATTGAGGAATAGATAAGAGAGAATAGACTGCACTATTTGGCCATTTAGGCATGTGGAGCCTTGACTACAAGATACACTAGTAAGGAAGGTGTAAGTTGTGATTATGATCAATTTAGATGAAATTGAAACGCCCAGATACCTGACATGGAGTTTAGAATGCCACAAAGTAAATAGGCTTGCAGATATGTATATGAAGGAAAAGAACCTTTGTGAGTTATCATAGGGGAGAAACACTGTTCTTGGAGTCGACTCCATATGATGGTATTGAAGCCTCTCTCATTTAGATCTTTCTTGCTTATTATACTCGAGTTCCTTGTTGAATTCTTATACTTCTCTTTTAGGGAGCTTCCATCTTATTGCTCCTTATAGTGTTAGATTTTAAGCTTTTGATCAACATAAAGAATATCACTAAAATGGGATTTCTTATACTTAAGGGATTTATGAACCTAATGTTCTCGCGTAAAATTTTTATATAGGCCTGATAATAGTATATGCAATTATGTTAGTATAAGAGCGGAGAGTTTTTTGGCACTGCTTGTTCCTTGTAAAACAAATACATCGATCTTGGGTCTCTTGGTGCCGTTTTTTATGTAGGCTCTATGAGCTTGTAATTCTTTGCACTTAGCTACTCAATACTTGTCTTTGATTAGGGAGAAGAAAAGTACTCCCTCCGTCCCATTGAGTTTGCAACATTTAAGTTTTCCAAGTGAGAGCTTTTTGAGGGATATGTAGTAAATTAAAGACATAGGGAGTCGAGTTTTCTCCAGCTCTGTCTCCATCCTCCATTATACTTTTCTCCTTTTTTCGATCTCGTTTATTTTGTATTTCGTTTACCCTCCCTTCTGCAACACTACTCTTACTCTTTTCTTTTTTGCAGAATCCATACTCTGTGAACATTCTTTTAGCTGGCTACGACGCAGAGACAGGACCATCGCTGTACTTCATCGACTACATCGCAACACTTCACAAGGTCGATAAGGCCGCATTTGGCTATGGTTCCTATTTCTCTCTCGCCATGATGGATCGGCATTACCACAGCAACATGTCCCTCGACGAAGCTATCAATTTGGTCGACGAATGCATAGCCGAAATTAGGTCAAGGTTAGTTGTGGCTCCACCAAATTTCGTGATCAAGATCGTTGATAAGGATGGAGCACGGGAATATGCATGGCGCCAATCAATCAAAGATAAACCCGCTGCACTCCCATCTGCCGATCCAATTACCGCTTCTGCCTGAGAACAGCAGATCAGAATAGGCTTTTGGTGAAATTGTATGCCCTTATCATTGAGATGTTTCCATTAGTGCTAAAACTGATACTATCATATTGTTGCTCAAGGTCCTAGTGACCTGGTGTTGGAAGTGAATTGCTCTGTTGTTTTAACGACAATGTATGGCAAATTAGTCTAAATTTCTCTTATAATTTCTACATGAAAATGTTTTTTGGGCAATTAAAATTTATTATGAATGGAACAATAACATGAGTGAACACACCAAAACCGAGAACCTAACCAAAAGCCAAAATTGCCCGTATAACAAAATAGCATCGGTATGCACATTAAGTTTACTTTTTAAGAAGGGTTTTAACATGACAATCTTCAAAACCAGCTAAATATCTAGCATTGTGTCGATATAGGTTGTTTACATCAAGTCTAGCGAACATTTTCATAACAAGATACCTCACCCCAACATACTTCTATATCCTTTTGAGTTTGTACTAAAAATGATATGTTGTGGCGGAAAATGTTATTTGCAATAGTAATTAACCAGACTATGAATATCACGTCTTTTCAATCAGTTTATAGTGTTGATCTACTAGTTTTGCACAATGTCATAGACGAGATAAACTTATAACAAAGATAAATTTTCACTGTGAATTAATAGTTCTATTTTTTATTTTCACAATATTAAATATCTTTCAAATATGCAATTTGACTAATCAAAGAATGTCTCAATTTTATTCTTATGTTTGCATAACCAACATCTAGAAGATTGGGTATAAGTTTTGAATAGTACTTAAATGGATATATGTAACATATATGATAGTCTCATAGTAGTATATATATTTCTATGGTAATATATTGTGTTTTATAATAATAATTATTAATAATTATTATTATTTAAGTCTTTATTTTAGCTTCATAATGAGTACTCCCTCTCTTTTTTTCGAGATGAATAAGTACTCCCTCTTATACAATGTGATTATCCCATTTCGTTTCCAAAAAAAATGGGATTATCCCATTTGCTTTTTTTTTTTTACATATTCATCCATACTCATTATTTTGTTTGATTTATTCCAATAATAAATTTCATTAATATTAAAATGATAAAATAAATTAAAAATTGAATTAATGCATTGATAAGCTTCAAATTAAATAAATAAGCACATGTTTACCAATCCACTTCAATTAAATCTACAAAAATTAAATTGTATGCAAAAAAATGCCATACAATTAGAAATACTTCACAAATTTCTTAAATCAAAACCCTAACAAAAAGATCCAGTATAAGTGTATTACAACCCGGTTATGACTGAGGATCCGTTTAATCTTGTACCTCAAGTATATCAGTCTTGATCGATTCCCAACTAGAACCATACCCAAACCCTTGCCCGTACCCAAACCCAGCTCCAATACCACATCCGAACCCAAACCCGAAAGCAAGCCCAAGATGATTCCGAGGCTCACCATAAAACCCGAATCCACCAACCAGTCCAAGCCCAAACCCGACTCCACACCCGATACCTGCTCCAGCACCCAAACCTAAAATGACGTTTTCTGATTCGGATTTTCTTCGGCGATTCGGGTTGAAAAGTTCGATCGCAGAGTTTCGTATTTCGTCGAAACTCCATTTCATTGAGTTGTTGTTCTTCTTCCTGGATTGCTGAAGATTAATCCAGTTCCAGAAAGAGTCATCCGGTTGTACTTTTTGGAAGAAATTTATTCTTCGATTGTTGGTAACCATGGATTGTATTTGAATTGATAAGAGTTTTGATTTTTGAATTTCGATGGTTGACTTGCCCCTGTTTCCAATTTTCTGGATCGGGTAGGGCTATATATTACTTTTTCCATTTACCATCTTTTTAAATATAAATGTGTAAAAATTAGTATTTTCTTTTAAATCCAAAAAATGAAATCGGATATCCGGCATATGATCCAAAAACCAAAATTTTGTTCTCCGGTTTAATCTAGATCGAAATCGGAGCATGATTTTTACTATCAGGATCCGAATCGATTCGATATTTGATTATGAACAAGGGCGAAGCCACATGGGGCCGGCAGAGGCCCGATCCCCTTGCCGAAAATGCGAGCCTTTGTAATTTTGGTTTTGGCCCCCTTACTAATATGATATATATAGTATAAATAGAGTAAAATATACCAAAAATTACTATAGCTTAATGGTTGGAGTAATACATTTATAATCTAAGGGATCAAATCCTCATTAAAACAATTATTTTTTCATAGACTAATAAATTTATACTATAATGTCATTACTATTTATTTTTTATAATTTAACATTCATTCTTTTTAGTGTGTGTTTATATTTTTTTATCTTAATTTTAATTGTGTTTTTTTGGAGAATTTTTAGGCAAATATTTAGTGTGTGTTTATCTTAATTTTAATTGTGTTTTTTTGGACAATTTTTAGGCAAATATATAGAGTCAAAAACACTTAGTTTTTTCAAAAATAATAATTATAGAGAATCTTCAACTCTATTTATTTTTAAATATAATTTTTGCAATGATTCAAGTTTATATAAGTCTATATGATTTAATATTTTATAGCTTAACGAGTGTCTAATGATATTCGTTCGGATCATCGTTGAATTCAAATTAGGTGTTTCGGGTGGGCTTGAAATTGGATTTCGTGTCCATAATGTTTTACATAATTGTAAATTTTTAAAGTCGAATCAAATTGATTCGGTTACAGTGTTGTGTAAATTTCGAGCCATCGTGTTTGTTTTTAACACCCCTAGTTTTTATATAGTAAAAAAGTTTTTTAGTATATCGACAATTTGGCCCCCCTAATTCAAAATCCTGACTTCGCCCCTGATTATGAACACCTTTATCCCGTAATTTAGATAGCAACAAGTCTTGTATGAATAGTCCCACCGTTAGACGAGCTCATACAAGCAATCCATTAACAATATTTTTTTAACAAAAAAAGATTTTTGGTTGACCCAATTGAGATCGTGTTCTAAAAGAATTTGTGTTTAGTCAATGTTCAAATAAGATAACTAAATTTGGAAAAAAGTGTTTTAATTAGAACTCATGATGAGACTATCTTAAATAAGACTATATAAGAGTATTATTTTATTACAACTTTGATATTATAACTTTAAAATTACAATTAAACATTAATAGTGTGAATGGAAGAAAAGAAAAATAAATTAAAATTCTCAAAGTTGAGCATGGAAAGATATAAAGGAAACAAGTGATAGTAATAAAAAAAGGGCTGCAATGACAATATGAACAAATATAATACTTTCTCCGTCTCATATTAGTTGCACCATTTGCTTTTTCACACTCCCCATTGTACGAATTGAATTTTTAATATCTCTAATTATACATATCAAAAAATTATAAAAACTCAAAATTAATAAACTTTGAATCAAGACGATTCAAACAAGATCTCATATGACTATACTTTAACTTTTAGATTACAGACAATATAAAAGTCAATTTGTTTAATGAAAAGTACCGCAATCAACAATGTTACAAGTAAAAAGAACCGAGGAAGTATAATACAAAAAAAAGGTCATTTTTATTCGTGTGATGGATTGACAATAATTGGCACTTTTAAATTAGTGGTTGATAACTTTGGTCTTTGTTTATTCTTACTCTATAGAACTACTTTGTTTTTGTTGTGTAGGACCATCTTTTAATTAAATTTACTACATTATTTATTTATTTATATTTATTAATTTTATCACCATACATTACACAAACTTGATTTTTTTTATTTTTTTAATTATTTTTCATCCACTTTTTATTTTTATTTTTTCTTTAAACAACCAACCACAAATAAAAAACAATAAAACAACAATGTAACAAAATGAAAGAATTATAATCATCTCAAAAAAAATGCAAGAATTATAATAAACACATTGTTTATGAAATCTATGTTTAACAATGAGGCAAACATATCAACAAAAATAATTTTACTATAATTTATAGGATGTTTAATAAAATACACGATATCAATAATCAATAAAATTGAATCTTAACCATAATTATAAAAAAAATCGGCTAATTAAATCAAAATATAGCAAAACAATATGAATGGAAATACAAATCTCTTTCATTAAAATCCGCAAAATAATCTAATAGCATTGTACTACAACTCGAATACTAGATAATAATAAGGACTCAGTTAATTTTATAAGCGAAATATATTAAATATGATGACCAAAAATCATTAATTTTCAAACCCGAGTACATCGGACTTAATTGAATCCCAACTAGAACCATACCCAAACCCTTGCCCATACCCGAACCCAACCCCAACACCACACCCAATCCCAAACCCAAATCCAATACGAAGATAATTCCAAGGCCCATCCGAAACCCCGATTCCACCAACCAGGCCAAGCCCAAACCCGACACCACATCCAATACCCGCTCCAGCACCCGGACCCAAAACGAATGTCTCGGATGTGGAATTTCTCCGGGTATTCGGGTTGAAAAGTTCGGATGCAGAGAAACGTTTCTCTTCGATTTTCCATTTTTTGGAGTTGTTTTTGTTTTTTGTTTTGGAATGGTGGGGATTATTCCAATTCCAGAAAGAGTTTTCTGGTTGTAGTTTTTGAAGAAGAATTATATTTTCTTTGTTGGAATCCATGGATAGAGAATTTGTTAATGGTGGATATTTGGATTATTGAAGTATTTGATTGGATAAGATTATAACATGAGTTTTACTGACGAGTAATAATTGTACAATACCGCTTCAAGATTACCCATGGCTACTTCGAATCGTATAATATTTTCATTACATAAATTCTTGTAAGAGACGGTCTTTTTGGGAGACTATTTTTAATTAGGTTGGCTCACCAGGGAAGATGTAGGGTAAATGTAGGCAATAAGCTTTAATGAATTGTGTCTGAGAGACATCTCTCAGAAAGATCGTCCCTCAGGGGAGTAGTTGTTTTCATTAATACAAATTTCACTTAGGTATAAATATATATTTAAAATAATTATGTCAATCATACAATTTTATAATTTTGCTACTAAATGATAAATGATAGTCTCACGGCCATCTGTCAAATGCAGTAGGATTATTGGTCTTTCAATAATAAAGTAATTTATTTCTAAAAATACATTAATTTTATAAAATACATAGTTTTCAGAAATTATTTTATATTAATACAAAAGTTATAACATCATACATTAAAATACTAGAATGGAAAAATAATAAAATTTCCAAAAATATTATGGTAAGAAAATATTACTATTTACAGGCAATTCAAAAGTTGTAAGAAAATATTGTGCATCACAAATAAAAACAGTCTAAAAACAATTAATTTCTTATAATAAAACAGAACACGATCATAATACTTTTTATTTATACTAAATACAATATAATTTTAAAAGTTACATTTCGAATAGGCAATTGCACAATAATTTAAAAGTTACATTTCGAATAAAAAATTCCATTCTACAAAACTCCGTGCGATGCACGGGTTTTATACTTATAAAATAAGTTTTTCTTGATTTACAGTTAAAAAGTGATTATTAGAAGAATTTTTTTAAAACTTAATAGGTGAAGTCAAATAAGGTTTTACTTACACCATAAAACATAAATAGTGAATAATTGATAATCAGTAATCCAAAGCAAATTAATGCATATTTGTAGGATGACACGATCCTACGATCCGTTTCTACCAATTTCGATCCTACCCCTTCAACAATCCTAGATTCCTAGGTACAGTCCCGATACTAATAACCTAGTTATGTGGTAGGATTAGATAGGGTGAGAGTTTTGTTATTTTAATTTACTTTTTTTTCTTTTTTTTTTATTTTTTTTTATAATAATTTTTGTTTTTTGACATAAAACTAAATTTAAAATTATTTAAAGATTGATGTGGACATAAGATTTTGTTTTAAATCGACCCGAAACACGTCATCTGAAATAGATACCAATTACTAGAATGAATACCTCTATAGACTATATCTTGTACAAATAATTGGATAAATGAATATAAACAGTAACTTAGGCTTTTGAGTCATTCTCCCGCTCTTATCATAAACTTTACGATTTTAGATAGCAAATTCAAAGAAAAATAAAAAGTAAATTAGTAAGAGCGTACAAGTTTAATTATTTATTTATCCCAGTAATTTCTTGTAATTATGTGAAATAATACTTGGTCTTGAGAAAATCGAATCTTAGATAAGATCATAAATTTAATTTTCATCTATACTTTTTTTTCATCCGGTGTACTCTATCATTAAAAAAAAAACTTGGTCTTAAATAGTTTCAACCAAAGTCAATTTATTTAAGCAAAATATTTTGTTTTTCATGACTTGTACTTTTTGATATATAATTTGACCTCATAAAATTCATCATTTTGACATTCAACCTAGTATTTGGTATGTTTACTTGTACTCTAGACTGCTTAATTTTATGCTAACCATCATTTTTAAAAGCTAATTATTTTTTTGTGTTTGTTACTAAAATTGATATTTTTTTGATGATAAATATTATATTTTTGCTCTATTTCAAATGTATTTTCCTAAATATATTATTTTCAGTAGCAAAGTCAAAGAGATTGGCGTTTGCATTACATCCACGTCAATAAAAATCAAAAGCCACGAAGAGTAACTTTTTTCATTGGCTATAGAATTTTACTAACTTTTCTCTAATAATTAGTCAACAATTAATTTTAACCAATTAACACTCGCATAACAATTTGCGTAAATAACCATCTTTTAACTCTTACTTTCAACTAATCAATTCAACCAACAACTTTAACAAACAACTAGAACCAATATCCATTTTCCAAACAAATCCCTTGTTTTAGATGTATTAAAACGGTTCAAAAACACTTACAACTAATAACTATTAGAGTATATAACATATACCTTAGGGCCTCAACCATCAGCTTAAATTTTTGGTTGAGTTGGAACATGTCATGATATCAGATGCATGCGTTATAACTTATAAGACGTCACAAGTTGGAATCTCAACCACCTTACATTTGAAATGGACATTCATGTGATCAGGGGGTGTATTAAAGTATATAACATATTTTTAAAGTTTTAACCATCAACTTAATTAATCTTTTGGTGAAATTAATTCCTTTACGCACAATATAAATGTCACTATCTATTATATCAAGTATAATAAAACAGAAAGCATTAATCACCCAAAAAATTCCATTCACAAGAAACTTCCCAAATAAATACTTTCTCCGTTTTTTTTTTACTTGCACCCAAACACCTTTTTACGCAGTCCAATGCGTTTGTCGGGTTGCTTATATCTAGAATTATACTCAACTAAAAATTATAAAAATTTGATATAATGAAAGTATTCGAGGAGACGAATGAAACAAGATCCCACATAACTATGTTTTTTTCTCGTTTAATAGTCGTATTATACAAAACACTATCAAATGATGAATAGTGTAAAAAACGAAAATGGTGCAACTAAAAAAAACGGAAGAAGTATTAATCACACAATTCCAACATATTTAAATGGGCACGAAAAACTTGTAAACAAAATTATAATCATTCAATATAATACCATTTTTCCAAGCAACCTTTGTTGACTTTTCAATGTTTGACCTACTAGAAGCTCTTTTTTTTTTTTTTTTTTTTTTTTTTTCTTTTGTTGCATTCATCAACCTCACTACATACATAAGCAACGACCCATGTGTTCCTTAAAACATAGCCGTATATTTGGACTTCCCCTACCTTATCTTTCTTCTCTACATTACAAATTAGAAATATATTCAAATTATATACAAATATACATAATTACATACCCACAAAATTAAATTAAATTCCCAAAAAATGGATAAAATTTCTAGGAACCAATTTAATGGGAAAAATTATTGGAGGAAAAAAGGGTATAATCTCTTAGATGGAGTTGAAAACAAGAGAAAAATACAAGTAGTGAAGATCATCAACGGCGGCGACGACGGTGGAGGAACCAAGTTTAAGAGGTTTTGGAGGGTTAAGAAGGGTTTAAAATTTAAGGGTTATTTTAAAAAAGTTTTCTTGTCACCCAAGAAACTATGGAACAAATTTAAAGATGGGTATGTTAATATGATGTTGAAAATGGCTGGTGAAGTTGGGAAGGTTAATGGAGGAAGTGAATTTGAAAGGAAGAAAATTTCACAAGCTAGACAAGTTAGGGTTAAGTATAAGAATCAACAAGAATTTGAAGCTAGACTTGTTATTGAGATTTATAAGGCTTTACAAACCTCTAAAGGTGTGTCCGAAGTTGTTTAGTGTTTAATATCGTACTTTTTCTGTTTTTAATTAATTGTTTTATTGTGTCTACGTGAAAAATTATGAAGAATTGTAAATTGATTTGATGGTTGAAGATTTTTTCTTACAGTTATGAGTAGCGGTTTAATTTTGTTTTATCACTTTTCAAAGGTTATTTTCCGGTCTTCAAATCGGAAATTTTTCTTATTCAGAATATGAAAAAAAGATTAATTAAGGAAAAAAATTGGTAGACCAGAAATTTTTATATATGGGGATATTCGTTTATATGGGTTAGATTGAATTTTTTTAAATTATAAATTTGGTGTTTATTTAGGTATGAATCTCCTCCATCTTTAACACAAATTGTTGTGGGAGACGGTATTTTCTAGAGACGCATTAGATATATGGGTTACATAGCACAATTAATAGAAATTAGAGAGAAAATAAAAACATGTAGCTGTTTATGTAATAATGCATTGGAACTCGGCATCCCTATAGAAGTTCTTTTGCAACAAATTTGCCTTTTTTATCTTGAATATTTTCAGTACTTTTAAATTTGCTATTAAATATAACATGTAATAAAAATATATCAATTTCGATACAAAACTCAAATGAACATATATAGAGAATATAATGCAATAAAATAATGTGAAAAACTGTAAGACCTTTTTCTAGACTGGTAATTTTACATGAAATTCTTGTCTTAAACATACCAATATTATCGTGAAATTACTATTTAGTTGTTGGATCCACGTGGCAAATGAGTTTATCACTTTATTGTATTCTTTAGATTGATTTTTAGTAAACTAGTTTAAACTTTAATAAAAAAAATGGTTGGAGAATAATTAACTTTTAAAAATTTCTTTATAATAATATTTCTATATTTATAGCAAAGACGTTTTTGTTATAAAATAATTTTAAGTATACTACAGTGAAGACACTAACAAACAATTCGTCTCGTATGAAATCGTTTCACCATGAGACGGGTCTATATAATAGCTCATTTCTTCAATTGATTACTTTAAGATCATAAGTAATCGTTTTAAGGTTATCAGTAATCTTTTTAAGATTATAAAAGGTGATTATATTAAAATTATAAGTGATCTTTAAAACAAAAAATGTATATTGAGCTGGCCCAATAAAAATTATCTCACCGTGAGACCGTCTCATTTAAGAATTAGGGCCTAATAAATTATAATTAGAGGCTTTGAATTAAACAAGTAAACAACTATTTCATGCCTCTAACATTGACTGTAAGTTTGGGCAATTATGACATACTTTAAGGTGAAGAGAACAAGAGGACTTAAGCTCCGATTTTATGACATACTTTCTTCGTTTTTTCATTATAATTGTTGCATTTAACTTTTTACCCGGTCTAAATAACGTGTTAATTTGATTATTTTTATAATGAATCATGCATAACTAAAATTAGAAAATGTTAATTTTATAAAAGAATGCAATTAGACGATTCAAACAAGATCCAATTTGACTATTTTTCCTTATACAGTAGCCGTAATAAATAAAACAAGCTTAAATGATAAATAATGCCAATAACCATATTATAACTTGGTATTTATAACGGAGGAAATATATACATCATCATCATTATCCTACCCCAGAGTATCCCGCTCATAGGAAACTATGATCAGGATCTGGAAAGAGAAAGACAACGGCAACTCATACCCATAAAAAAGAGTGCGACCAAAAAGGAAATATATACATATATGTATATGAATTTAATTATAAATGTAAAATCTCAAGAAAATGTTTACCCACTTATAGTACACAGCTCCTCTGTTGCAAGAAAATCCTCCCCACCATAAGAAAACAACTAATTGTGATTAAGTAAAGAAGATTAATCAAACTTGGGTAGGAGGTAACTAATTACATAGATTTGATATGATTAATTAGTTAATCTTATTTATAATTTATTATATATATTGGACCCATTCACAACCATGTGTTACTCTGTTAAATTAATGATATTAGTATCACAAATTCTTGTGAGAGACGATCTTTATAAAAGACCATCTCTAATTGAACTGGCCCATAAAGGAAAATGTAGAGTAAAACTAAATATTAAGCTTTAATGGGCTGGGCCTAAAAGACGTCTTTTAGAAAGACGGTCTCTTGGGGTCGAACATTTACCAGTCATATTACATAATTTAATATCATTTAAATTTTTAATTAAACGATCTGTATTATGACCTAGAGAGACAGAAAGCTAAATTTCGTTGGGAATGTTTTGATCCTCCAACAAATTTTCATAGGACTATTAAGCTTTTGGATGACACTTCTCTTAACATGATTTGTATGTAACTCCC
The DNA here is from genome assembly GCA_019425755.1 of Amaranthus cruentus. Taxonomy (NCBI): domain Eukaryota; kingdom Viridiplantae; phylum Streptophyta; class Magnoliopsida; order Caryophyllales; family Amaranthaceae; genus Amaranthus; species Amaranthus cruentus. The sequence goes on from CM033466.1 coordinate 14,880,819, forward strand.
ACTACAAATCATTTGATTAAACAATAATGATGTTTAACTCAAACATTATAAAAATATCGAATATCTAAGGAGTCGTTTGGTTGACGTAGGAATTAAATTCCTATGGAAAGTTGTAATTCATTGGAATTTACTTCCTTTGTCAATTTCCTAGGAATTACTTATTTTTGTTTGTTTGACAATAGGAATTTTTATTTCCATGGGAATTGTAAATAACCAAGGGGGGTATATGGTAATCTAATTCCTATGTCTCATAGGAATTAACTTCCCTTGGATTTTATAATTCCTAGGAATTTTAGTTTTTTTGGCAACCAAACAAATTACCATAATACTATTTCCTAGGAATTTAAAATTCCAAGGTTAATAGTGGGTAACCAAACAAGCCCTAAATATACAACTCAATTCAAATTAAAGTTATCACGTATTTTAAGTTTTAAAACGACAATGATTTGTAATTTACTCATTAAGAATAGCTTTTTAAGATCCAATTATTATGATTAATATGGTTATATCATTTTTTACAATTTTTCATATGAAAATTAAAAGTTAAATGAAAATCAAAGTTGAACTTATTTATTTGAATGTAGCAAAATTAGCGCAAATATTTGATCTTTCCATGCAATGGGTGAAAGTATGTTGATAATCGAATTTTGTATCAATTGGAGTAAATGTTACTTTTCTCGATAAAATCTTGGTTCAATTCTCTCTTTACTATTCTCTTTCGATCCCTCGGCCTACCCTTTATGCTATAATCGTAAACAGGGTCGTCTAGTAAATTTTGGGGCCCATTTGCCAAATTATGTTACAAATCTTTGCAATTTAAAGAAAGAATCCAATCAAAATACTTGTATATGATAAAATCTCTCCATTGATCACACTAATAATATTTGGCTCTTATTACGTAGTTACTCTCGTATAAAATAACATACATATGTACATACATGTTCGAGGTAATTGAAACAATAAATCAAATAAGTATAATAATGGATTTTGGGGTGCCCTTAGATCATAATAGAGACCTGTGTGATTGACCGTTTTACACATGCTAATAGACGGCGAGGAATGTAAAAGGGTAAAAGCATACTATGTTTTGCTTATAAATGACATAATCACATAATTGTGATAGCTATACTATAAAGTTGAGACAAATTAAGGAGCTGAGAAGTCAATTTAGATATCTAAATGAATATTAAACAAAAATTTGTTGTTATATTAACAAATTGATAGAACATATTTTCGAACATGATAATCTACAAGTCATTTTCACAACCGAGGCACAAATTAGGCCATGGGACAATAACGTTGATGAAGTGATGGTACCATGCATCAAGTGGACAAAACAATAACTAAATAAATAGCAGGGGCGGAGCAAAAATTTACGTATTTTATGAATATCCTGTGTAATTTTAAAAATTATGATGTTTTTCCAACAATTTAATATCTAAAAACACCTAACATATACTAAATAATTTAATATTGAGGTCCTGTGCGGTCGAATATGTTGAACATGCTCAAAACCTCCTATGATAAATAATTATTGTTCTTTTTTCTTTGCGTTTTTAGTTTTTTTTTTAATAATTACAGATTGAAATTAGACAATTAGAAAAAGTAATTTTTACTTTTGTAATTTCAATTTTCAAAATCATCATGATGTTAATGATTTTTACTAAATAAAAATGATTTAATACACTCTGATTAAAACTAATTTTTATTAGATACTGATATTTTTAAGAAAAACTAATTAAATAGAGTCGCAGTTTATATATTTGGATTATAAGAGGAGCTAGTTCACTATCATTAAGGTTTATATAATCTTAAGCCTTTAAGTTGTGGTACTAACTTCATATACAACCAAATATTAAAAAAATACAAATTGTTGTGTATTATAAAGGTGATTGGATCAATTCTGTAGGTGTAGTAAGAATCAAATTCATGTCAAAAGATGAAAGAAAAAACCCTCAATTACTAAACTAACTCAAAATTCTCAAATTAGATTATTTTTCTCTTTTTGTAGCTATAACGGTTTTATCAAGGCGTATTTAAAAACCAATCATACGCCGAGTAACAAATATTAAAGATTATAATGTTAAGCAACAAAAAGACTAGCTAGACGATATAAATGGTAGCTAGTTATGACTAGGGGTGTTCAATGGGTCGGGTCCCATTTTGAGCCCTTATCCAGTTCAGTTTTAGAAGGGCTTTGTAAGGGTCGTGTCAAAAACGGGCTATACTATAATTAAAATAAAGCGGACTATAAAAGGGCTTAATAAGTGTCGAAAACGGGCCTTTGTAAATAGTATAATTAATGTATAATTTAAATATTATAAATGACAATGTCAATGAAATTATTAATATTAATCTAATTATTATAAATTGATAAATGGGGATTAAAATAATTTATAGCAGTAAAAATGGGTCGGGTTGGGCCGGACCGGGCTTTGAAAGCCCAATCCATTTAAAGCCCATATTAATTTTAAAGGGCCCTTATCCGACCAGGTCCATATAAACTTAAGTCCGGCCCGACCCGACCTTTATCCGGCCCATTAAACACCCCTAGTTATGAGTTATGAGTATATATTACACATAAGAACTAAATTAGAAAGTTAGCATTCTTGAAGGGGAATTGTTGGTGGGATGCAAAACAAATAAGCTACCACACAATGGGACGACTAGTCTATTTCTGGTACACATTAAACTAGCTATCAACTAAAGGGATAATATTGGTATATGTTAGTTACAATTGTGAATAGCACGCAATGCAATCATTATCTTGCTGTTAGCTACCTCCCTTCTTTTCAAATTTTATTATTTCTCAACCTAATTAAATTTGCAAAATTATCTTAATTAATCATGCTGACCGATAGAGTCTATCATCATCATCATACCCAGTGTATTCCGCTCATAAACAAAACTATGGTCAAGGTCAGGGGAGGAAAGATAGATGGCGGCTCATACCCATATAGGAGAGTGCGGTCAAAGAGTCCCCCGACTCAAAAGGATCTTCAAATAGAGAGACACCTGCAACTATTTGAAAACCCGCAATACACACCCAACTTAACCTTGCATAGTAAACAACTAACTAAAGATACACAACGGAGACATAATGATAGAGTATATGATATATCTTAAAATTTAATAATCAGCTTAAGCGATTTCTAATTGGTATAACTTTTTAATAAGTTAATATGATTATTGAAGCACAAGAGACATAATGTATGCATCTACTAATCTACATTGTTAATCTATATTATACTACGTACTTCATTTGTATTTTTGAATTTGCTACACTATATTTCAAATCTATTACTTTTCACTTATATAAAAATATAAAAAAAATACAAAAAAGCGGATAAAATAATGAATTTAAACCATTAAAATTAACTATTTTTTTTATAAATATAAATTATGTCTTTATTACAAAACTAAAAATATAGGAGTATATAGTTCTATAATAAAAATAAAAGTAAAATGAAAAAGTACTCCAAATCTAACCAAAAAATTAAAACTCATGATTACCCCAAAGATTGAAGCCTTGAAGCCACCTCCACCCCCTACTTCTCCTTCTATGTTAAGCAACTTTTTAATAGTATACACAATTTTCCAACTATATATAATTTTATGGAATGTTTCTTTTTACTATCAATCAAGTGACTTAATTGTACAATAATAATTTCCTATGGATGATTTCTACAAGAATAATGATGAATTTTATTCCAACATTTTTTCAACCAACTATTTGTTTAGTAGTACATCTACCTCCCCTCCCTCTACACCCTCAGCCATAGCCGCAACATCTGATATTGCGACTGTGGCTGGGGCAGGGGCGGGCCTATACAGAGCCCGCCTCATCCTAGAAAACCACCTTTACGACGAACTACTAAACCGGTACAAGTTAGCCATCACGCGCCTCGGCGAGCTAAGTAGAGAAACCAAGGCTTTACTAGAGGAAAATGAGTGGCTCCGATTGGCTAATGTGGACCTCAACCGCCGCCTTAATCGGGTTTTTTCGATACCCGAACAACCCTATGGTGGGCCCGCTACGAGTAATAGCTCTACAAGTGTGATTGATGATGAGGACGAAGATGAAGATGAAGATGATAGATTTTCATTGCCTAAGAGTATTTCAGTAAGATCTCCTGGTTATTTTAAGCTTGGGAATTCTCCTACTAATCAACCTCCTAGTCCTTCTCAAAGTGTTAATGGAACTGTGAGTTACATAATTCAAACTTATATTACTTATCTTCATTATTAGTCTTGAAATCAAGCATTCATGTCCCATTTGCATGTTTTATTTAGATGATGATGCATAATTATGTTTGATATTAAGCGTCAATTAGAAACATCTTTTTTCTAATAGTAATCATAAGAAACATCTTTTTTCTAATAGTAATCATAAGATCATAAGATCGCGTACATCTAATTTTTTTAAGTCTATCTAAACTAAAGTCATTTAATGACATTGATAAGTAGGGTTGGCCTTAAGGGTGGGCAAGAGGGGTCGTCGCCCAAGGTCCTATATCAAAAAAAAAATAATGCTTGTAGAAGGTCCATAGATTATAAATTACAAAGGAAAAGAGCTCCAAATGTGCTATTTCGCCCAAAGCCCAAAATTTCTAGGGTCGACCCTGTTGATAAGGACATGTTGTTATCATGCATTCAGGGCTAGCTCAGTAAAGGGGTAAGAGAAACCTGTGCTCCGGAGTCCGGCCTATTAAAAAATTAGAAAAACTACGCTTAAATATTTAATAGTAAGAGGACCTATATGTACTCCTAGTATAAATAGTAATTAGGGGTTCATCATAATTAATATTTCACCCTAAGCCTCTCAAATCTCAGGGTTGATCGTACGTGCATCTATTGCCTTATTACTCTTTTACGTTATACTCTCTTCATTCCACTATTAGTTTTTAGTTTTTCACATATATATGTCAAATTGTCAATGCAGTATTTAGTCGTTGGTATATATATATATATATATATATATATATATATATATATATATATATATATGTTCTATATATATATATATATATTATATATATTATATATATATATATATATATATATATATATATATATAATATATATGCATGCATATATATATATATATATATATATATATATATATATATAATATTATATATATATATATATATATGTATAATATATATATGTATGATATATATATATATATATATATAATTGGACATATTTTATTACTCTGGGTAAAGATTAAATTAAATGATTTATGAATAATGCTAAAAAAATAAACAGAAATATGATGTAGATAGTGAGATCGAAAAAAGAATTTTTTTATTTTATTATATATTTTGAAAACATTAATAAGATTTCAAGTAGGACAACCTTTGTTTGGTTATTTGCCCTTTCGCCCGAATGCGGGTTGACTTTTTATTCTTTTATTGTTTAATAAATGACTTATAATTTATAAGTATACTTTTAAGCTTAAATTATAGTGCTTTCATTTTTATTAATTTATAGCTTATCAACATATATTTTCTTCCATAAATAATAATTGGTCTAAATATCTCATTTTGAGTTAACTCTTAAAATAGCTCACCAGCCAACTAAAAAAATAAACAACTAATGCTACCATCTGATAAAAAAAAGTCATTTAAAGCAAATAAAAGCAAACAATCGATCACTATTTGCCAAATATCTCTATACTATATCGTTTTACTATACAGTGAAAACACAAGGAATTAATTATTATAAAAAAAATTATTTTAAATTAAATTACATGTTTAATGATTATGAAATAATCTGTAATAGGGAATACGTACCAAATATTCTACTGATAAAGTTTTACACTATATTTATAAAATTTGTAATAATACAAATTAGTTTTATAAGTGATATCTCTAACAACAATAAAAAAGTTATATAATCTTAAAAAAATAAAAAAGTTATATATATCCGACCCTAAGTTCCGCCCACATGAGAGTTAGCCACTTAATAACATTAAGTAATGTAACGTAATGCACGTAATGTACAATAAATAAAAAAATTCTATAATACAATAGTTAGATTTATGATATATCCATGGAATAAATAATTTTTTTATTCAAGACCATTCCATTTATTTTTGAGTCCCAGAGCGAAAAATAAAAATACTATAATGTAATTTATATCTGAATTAAATTTAATTCATTATCAACCTTAGACACAAATATAATTTTTTAACCCTAAAAATTTAGAACCCTGAGTGATAGTTCGCAGGGCCGACCCTAAATATGTTTGGGCTGGGCGAAGTAGCACAAGGAGACCCTTTTCCTTTGCAATTTATCACATATATGGACCCTTCTACAATCATTAATTTTGTTTTTTCGACATGGGGCTCTGGGCGACGGCCCCTCTTACCCACCCCGTATAGTTCGATTTACCCTTGCTAATTAACGGCCATATTTTTATGTATGACAGAAATTGAAGGTTAGAAAAGAAGAGAAAGCAATAGAGATGGAAGTATTTAACCAAGGCATGTATAAAACAGAGTTATGCAATAAATGGCAACAAACTGGTACATGCCCATATGGCCCACATTGCCAATTTGCCCATGGAGTATCGGAGCTCCGACCCGTTATCCGGCACCCACGTTATAAGACCCAAGTTTGCCGTATGGTTGTTGCTGGTGTTGCTTGTCCTTATGGACATCGTTGTCACTTTCGCCACTCACTCTCTTAAAACAAATTCTTCGAAATCTGGTCTTTTCTCGGTTGAAGCATATATCGCTTTTTTCTAAATGCACGAGAATTTCTTCTTCTCTCGGTCTACACTGAAACTGTTTATAATACTTTTTGAAATTATCAATTATATTTTTTTTATATCTGAGTTATTAAAATTTAGATTAAGTGTTAAATAATAATGTATCATGCTTAAGCTAAGGTTATACTTATTGAATCCTTGTTATGGCAAGGATGTGTATTTTATGTATGTCAATAATTTTATGTATGGTAAAATAATTGTGAAGGAAAGTATATTTTTTGTTTTATAATGAATGAAGGGTGATAAAGTAGGATGATTAAGTAGGTGTTGATAAACAACTTTGGCTTTTTAATTGGTCAAAAAGCCAAAAAGGTTTATAAATGATTTTTATATCAGCTGATAAGTTGGCTTGTAAGCCAAAATGAAAAAAACTAGCTTGTTATCTTTTTTTATTGACTTTTGCCTTATTTGCCTACTTTTTCCTCATAAATGAACAACAACTGATATTTAATTTTATCAAAGATTTTCTTAAAACAGTTGAATTATCCAACTAGCTTGAAATCCAACAAAATAGCTAGCCAATACTTTTAGTTGATCTAACAAGCCAAATAAAAAACTCAGCAACTAGCTTTCACCATCGTATTCAAAATCAATTGATTAAACAAGTTAATAAAATTCGTTAGCCGAACAAGTTAATAAAACACCACCTTTGATTTTCAATTCTAATTTCTAAATATCTAGTCTTAAGAAGGCCTAGATTTTTTTTCTCCCCTAAAAACTGTAGCCCAAAATTTGCAACCCAAAAATATGAAACTTGGAGTCAGCTTACTAATTTTTGGGCCTATTAAAAATTCATTAACTAGCCCAAATAGTGAAAATTTGAAATAGATAAGACTCTTAATAAAAAAAACATGCAATAAGATCCAAATCAAACTTATTCCAAATATAAGCGCCTCATACCCCAGAGCACAGGTTCAGGTCTGTTCGCACTTAGTAAGTGCGAACAGTAATAAACTGATAAAAAAAAAATCAAGTGTCTATTCGCACTTAGTAACTGCGAACAGGTTAAATAGGGTTAACATGCTGATTTTAACACAAGAGTTGTGCGCACTTAGTAAGTGCGAACAGACTGAAAACCTAAAACAGGTTGGTCGTGTTAGTAACAATTATTTGTTTATTACTTAATCCTAAATATTATTAGTTAATATATGCGCTCATGTAATGCACGGTTATTTATATCTAGTTAATTTATACTAATTTTTTATATTGTACAAAATAATGGATAATGACATGGAGACGTTGTCCAAGTTAAATGTAAGCAGATGTACACTCAAAAGTCATAATGTAAATGTTTTTTTTTTTGTTTTTGTTTTTTTTTTTTATAAAAAAGCTTAAAGATACTTCTATTGGATTTAGATTATGTTGATCTAAGAAAATGGTATATTCTTTTAATGACATAACTTAAGATAGAGTAGATGCTTATTTTTTTTGTTGATTGAAATGATAAATCGAATTTGATTTAGTGGAAATGACTTTCCCATCTAAATTCAAACTAAATATTGACTTCTACTTTTGGAAGTCATACTTATAATGCTTAATGCTAACTTTCGTCATGTGTTGTAAAATGCTTTATTATTACATATAAATATGGAATATTAGATTATATAAGTTGTCGTATAAATAATTAAATATAGGAAAATTTGCTCAAAATAATCTTAACTATCACCCGTTAGCCAAAAATAACCCCAACAATCAATTATTTTTCAATAATCCCAACTATTCTCATAATTTCTTGAAAACATACCTACCCCTTGTTACTGGCTGGAACAAGTAATTTTTTCACTTTTTTTTCTTTTCTTTTTTACTTGGTTGTTCAAAAG